>JARDYJ010000006.1:12282803-12882803 GCA_029215755.1 Spea hammondii
CCTCAATCCATTCACAATATTCCTTCGATGTCTCGTTGCGTTCCGACCTTCTCACCGGATCGGACAGATTGCAAGCTCTGTGGCACCAGGATTTTTTTTTCGTGACTCCCCATCCCGGATAGTCTACGCCGGTTTGTGTTTGGTTTTTCTAAGCAGTAACCGGTAAAGAAGACTGGCTGAACGTAATGGGAGTTGCGGCTTAGTGTGGCTTAGTGGTTGCATTGGGTGTATTAGCCGATGGCGTGGTGGAGGAGCGGAAGGGGCTTCGATTTTTTTGTCCAAGCACGGCAGAGCTTGATGGGAGTTTGCCCAGAGACATCGGAGTAGATGCAGCTAAGGGGGGGATTACTTGTTGCTTGTTGACTGCATGATGGGAGTTGTAGTCTGCAGAAGCTGGTGGCAGCAGAGGAGGGGGGTTTTCACATCTTTACCTAATGTCTCTGTCTACTCCAGTCTCGTCATTCTCCTTGGGTTTATGTATTGTAAAAAGCGATGCTCATATGGTTGGCGCTTTATAAATGAAAGATGGAAATAATTATAGTAGTAATAACAAAGTATAAAGTGTTTATAGCAGGCCTCCGATTCCCAGCAGAGACGTTACAGCTCGGCGGTCCTGCGATGAGTAATAGTTTTTGGCCCCAAACCTGCGCTTTTTCCTCTGCATTGTGAGTGTGAAGCGCTGGGGACGTCCGGCACGACATGCTGGCTGCTGACCAACGCGTCTCGCTGGCGGGGGGGGGCTGAGATTAAAAACGTACCATCTGGCCGTCCGAAGCTTTCTAGATTTACTGCTTTATCCCCCATCGCTGCAGCGAGACCAAAACCCCCGGTGCCGCCGAGTAAAGGACCTTATCACGGGCATGCAACAGCAGACCGACGGCGTGTTACTGCGAGCGCATGTCATGATACCGCGAGCACATGCCCCGGAACACGGGACAGCGGGTAGAGCTTGGCGGGATAGAGGGGCAGAATCGGGACTGTCCACACAAAAGCGGGACAGTTGGGAAGCATGCATTGGGCTATTTCTCATCTCTTTGAACTATTATCAGCTAATAGGATGACTGCATTTCATCAAAACAAGCCAGGGCGGAATAAAATCTTTGCACCCTGTTAGGATTTAACCCCTGCATCGATTTTTTTCCAATTAATATCGTCTTTGCAAAGAGATGAGAAATAGTGGGTAAGTGGAACAGCCTCCCAGCAGAAGTGGTAGAGGGTAATACAGTGAGGGTATTAAACATGCATGGGACAGGCATACGGCTCCTGAATCTAAGACGAGACCAACGACTGATTAAGGTTTGAGTCTTTACAGCAGGAGAAACAGGCGACTAGACGGGGGCCGAATGGGGGCCGATCTGCCGGCAGACTCTGTTTCTATGACATACAGCTTTTCATTAGCACCTTCTGCCGGCTCTTGTTCACAGTCGGCACGCCGAGGCAGTAATATTTCACCAGCTCCAAACCGCTGGGATTTTACACAATAAAACCCCAAACGCCGCACGGAGCGCACGCCGGCCGCTGCTTACTGCGCATGAATCCTCAAGGTCATACAGCAGGTTTGGGCTCTCATCATAAGAAAATATCACGTTTATTGTTTCTTGTCATTGGGCTGAATCATCAGCGGATCAAAAATAACCCGGCGGGTGATGAATCAGCCCCTCGTAAATAACAAAACGTGATAAAAGAGCAGCGATTCGGGGGGAATGTGCTACAATGTGGCAGCGTAAAGGCGCAGTTCCACTTAGACTAAATAATTCCACTCTCCAGCACAGCGAGGGAGAGCCCATGGAAAGCCACAACGGGCACGCCGGGGCCTCTGTCCCGGCACTTGGCCAGGCTGCCGACGGACCGGTAAATCTTTTAAATCGCCCCAAAATACACACAGACCTCTGATTCAGAGCTGCCTTTGCCAAGCATGCCGGCTGTTAATGCTGAGCGTCGGGATATGATGTCATCGCGATGGAGCACTGACATCGTGATCCCACCGCAGGAATTAAGAAATGTAAGAGATGGGGGGGAGAAAGAGGAGAGAGAGCAAGGAAATAGAGAAATAAAGAGAAAGATATAGGGGAGAGATAACGAGAACGAGGAGAAAAGGGAGAGATAGTGGCAGCAGAACATGGGTTCCATCTAAGAAGAAATTAACCCCATTTCATGGTATTTTAATGGTTAAAATCAGCTTTTCTTTCAAAAACAGGGAAATTTCTAAGGGACCCCAAACTATATAGTATATTTTTTTTAGCCAAACCAATCTTTAAGGAACAAGCACCCCAAATCCAAATTTTTCTCATTGAATACCTTAATGCCATCTTCAAAAATACGGAAAAAATACAGAAACGGGTCATCATCTACAAGTTCAAAAAATGCAGAAATACCCAAGAATAACTGACTTTTAACACATTTTCTGTCACCAAATTTCCCGTATATTAAAGACCGCCCCCCCCCCCCGAGCCACAATATCGACCATATTTTGGGGAAACGTAGCTAATTAACTCATTCATAAAAATCATTATTGAGGCTTTAAACACAGAACGAGCCGATCGTACGAAAATCTCACGCTCTGCAGGACTATTTTTCCGGGGGATTTAGACTTCTAGCTCGAAAATATTGATTTTCTGTTTTTCTCTTTTAAAAAGTATTTTCTCGCCCCCGTGCAAAGTATAATTGGAGGAGGGAGAATCGATGAGGATCGCTTTCTAGCCAAATCTCCGTTCAAATGGAACACAGAAGAACATTGCAAATGTGACCTTGTGTATTAACCAGGCTACGGCACGTGGGCATTCTCCGATTACAGGAACTCTGCGTCGCCTACCTCCAACCCCCTCTTTTTTTTCCATAGAAACCCAAAGATGCAGAAACATGCCTCTCTCTGAGACCCAACTCCCATCACCCTCAGCCTGCACGATCTTGTACAAAACAGAAGATCAAATCAGGGCGTGTTCTGATGGTTAGCGTGAATAAACGCGCTGAAATGTGATTTGTCATCAGCAGACCCGGAATTTTAAAGGAATAGAATATTCTAAAGCCGTTTTTGCCCCCAAGCAGCTTGTGTGTGCCACCTTTGCCCCAAACAGCTTGTGTGTGCCACCTTTGCCCCCAAGCAGCTTATCAGTGCCATCCTAACCCCCAAACACTACGCCTTCTGTTGTATTACCCAAACAATTAACCTGATGTTGTCCAGCCTTTTTATAATCTCCCCGGAGGAGCTGGGTTGGAAGCAGAATTGAGGTCAGGCAGGGAGCTTCTTATTTTGGGTAACAAGTTGTGTTTCACAGCTCTCCGTTCCACTGAAGGAGTCAGACTGATGAAAGTGTTTACTGAGCAGCTGATAGATAAATGGAGCAGCCTCCCAGCAGAAGTGGTAGAGGCTAATACAGTAAAGGAATTTAAACATGCATGGGATAGGCATTTGGCTTTTGAATCTGATTTTTTTAGGCTGTAAACATGTGGTAGGGTTATTGTCATCCTCAGAAACTGATGATTCTGATTATTCGGACCATAGGCAACATTGCCTCGCGCCATATGTGAAGGCGAAGGTGGCTGTCGTGAGCCACTGTCCCATCTCTTCTTATGCCCAGTCCAGGTATCTGCTACCACCCGCACCTTTGTCTTTCCATCTCCATGCGCATCCAGCCGTCGGCGCTCTTATGTCATCAGGCGGCCGATGGCCTTAAAGTGCCAGGGCCGTCTCTTTCATCGCCAGCGGGTTGGTCAGAAATGTATTGTAGAGCAGGAGATGGGTTAAGAGAAATGTTCTACTGGCAGCTCAGTAAACTCCCTCTCTTCTCTGCCCACATTTTATTGAAATTAGAGAGCTGAGATCCTGTGGGCATTGGTTCTGATTGAGAATTCACATCTAACTCATTACCAGCTGCTTCTCATGGGTCTGACGAGGAGAGAGGAGGTGGGAGGGCTCGCCGATCGCGGAACACATCACATAAGATACATATCCCGAGAATAGAGAGCGCGATTCCAGCACCACGGATAGCAGCTCAGAAACCATCGAGACCGAGACTGAGCGGTGGATTCACGGGACACGGCGGAGATAATCCCGTCCCGTCCAGCTGTTGACCTCCTAAAGCCAAGGGAAACTTAGAGGAAAGGATTGGGGGTTGACTGCCCCCCCCCCTGATACAACATGGGGAAACACCATGGCTTTTCCAGACATTTCCGGTACGTTATATGACACGAGAAAGCGTTTAACCCTTTCGGCATTTACCTATTTAATGGAGCATTATAATGTAATAGTAATTATATTATTTGAAGCTGTTCTACGAAGAAGTGTTGGCCGGGGTTGAGAAACGTCTTTAGAAAATGATACATAAAAGATCCAAAATGGGAAAAATGAAATCTCTTTCTATTTAAGTTTTGTTTTTATGAAAATATTTCAGGTTGTTTTGTTTTTTTTACGCCGACAGCAATTGTCGGAGATGGAGTGGAGCACCCACTGACAGCTTAGTACTTTGCGCGAACCCTACAGATTCTCAAGGAGACAAGTTCTATCCTTTGATCTTAAAATACCAAAGTGGCAAAGGCAGGCAGCTGGATACCCGCTCGCTGAGTGATGCTGAGGCAGAGATGATGGCTTTTATCTCACTGCTGAGATAATTATAGGATGGGTATTCGGCTGGTAGATCTTCAGAGAGCTTCTTCATCTGCTTGCGGAAATGTCAGGTCTCCCGGGAAGGAGAAGAAAAAGAAGGAACAGTGGAAAGGGTAAAAGGACGTGTAGGGAAACGGTGATCAGAGTTTGACGCAGGTCTTTTTAATAGTGGGTTAGAGGAAGGACATCATAGATCCTACAGAACAAGAAGAATGTCGGCGTAACTGAGATATAAGCTGGGTTCCTTCTTCAGAGAAAACATCTCTAGCAAAATCAGCTAGTCAAAGGCTGTAATGGATGGTTGGATGGAATGGGACGTTATGAAAGTCCTTGACCTGTTATGAAGACGCGCCTCGTTCCCTTGGTTATTACGTGAAAGCGCTAGATATCTAGTTTCTATGTCCTAGATTCACTAGTGTCTAAGTTTTGTTGTGTAGTCGTGATTAAGTTCAAAATATCTTGGATAGTTACCATGGAGTTCTAGATCCCCCTAGTTGATATAACTAGAACCTAGTTATACTTTAGTTCTTACATCTGTTCCGTAGAGGTTCTTGATTTGGTTGGTGTATAGAAATGTTGTTACATGGACGTTCTATATTGTTTAAGTTGATAGATGGATGTTGTGCATTCCCTGGGATTACACAGTAGTCGCTGTGTGTGTTAAGTAGACGTTTTTGATTTAGTTTGCTGGTGGATAGAAACGTTAGCTTGTTACATGGAAGTTCTAGATTATCTAGAATGCTTTATGAACATGCTAGAACCATTGGACTGTTACAATGAATGTATTCTTTGTTTTATTTATGACAATGTGCTAGATTACCTGAGTTTTCTTCTTTTATTTTTTTATATGTTGTGGAGAAGACCCTTTTTGGGGTTTTCAGCCGAACATACATTGTACTGGACGTCATCTAGCAGCACGGGGATCTATATCAATAGTTGGCCTGTACCCCTTAAACATGTATTTTCATATTTTCACAGGATCTTCATTCCAAAGAGGCACCGGCAAAGATTTGACCACGTGGTGTCCCAGAGTCTCATCAGCAAGATCTGCCGAACTCGGAGCGAACGCAGCAACCGCCTGCGCAGGAGTCGTAGTGAGGACCACCATGAGAGGTTACTGGTATCAACGCGAGCCGCTCCCATCCCACACTGCCAGGATGAGCTGGGAAGGGGACTGAAGAAGAGCAGCTCGTTGATAGCTGGCAGCGTTGGCACAGGGAAACCCCACAGGTGGTTATCAAACCCCGCTTTAGCCAAACGTCCTTCCATTTCCAAATCCGACTTTGGATACTTTGTATGTTCTTCTTTTGCCCCCTTTATCTACCCCTAACGCATCACCGCTTCTTTACTCCCTGCAGGACGGTACGGGTTTGTAAAGGCAGCAGTAGCTTTGGTTTCACGTTACGTGGCAATGCTCCCGTCTGGATCGAATCCGTTGTCCAAGGTATAGAATCTACATTATTTAAAACAGAAGTTGTTCAATGTTTACGTATAAACCGTTTCCTAATGGTTTTCAGGTTCTCACAATATGAGAAGCACAGACGGCCCACTGAGTTGATTATTCACTACTACGGGATATGGTGGTTTGAAGATAACCTTGGGATGAGAATTCAGAAGAATAATCATCATTTTTTTTATGTATTTTCTGAAGCCATTGCAGACCTAGGTTTTCCCAAATCATAAGTAAACTTCCCAGGGTCCTTCCCAACCTTGGCAAAGATTAAAATTAAATTATAAATTCGCCCAAATCCATTGAGTTCTTTAAAGTTCTGTTGAGTTGGGATAAACCAAGTCAAACATGGACATGAAGACCAGAATGTAACCTATGCTGATGTTCCTTAGTACAGAAGGTCCATGAATAAGGGGCTCTGGCATTGTAAAAACTCCTGAAACCCTAAACGGATCCCTGACAGCAAGTGTTGATACATAGATATGGATTAAATTAAGGCTCTCCAGTCCTCAAGGTCAGAAGGTAACCAGGTTTGGGATTGATTCTTGACGCATGATAGAGAAGTTGTCTAATTAGGCTCTATTATTTCCCATATACCACGGATGAAGTCACATATAGTCATATCCTATGGGCTGCATGATTCAAGATAGTAAGATGGGTTTCATTATATTAAACGGTTAATTCCGAGGCCATTAAGATTATACGTAACAGAAAGCATTTGGCTCCTAACAGTCCTTCCTCTCTACCTCACTGTGTGAGGGGCTTCCATGACCGAGGACAACAAAATCCAAATGGGATGGTCACTTTTAAAGGTATTTCTAGACTTTGGGAAGGTTCTTACTAAATAAAAATAGCTAAAACTATCTGACTATTTCAATCTTTAAAGGTTAAAATTCAAGGGTAGCGGTGGCATTAAGTCAACTGAATAGGGACGTCACGCGGAGATACGATGACTATGAGAATGTAATGGCCTGTCTCTTTACAGGCAGTCCTGCGGAGGTGGCCGGACTCCGAGCTGGAGACAGGATTTTGTTTCTCAATGGTCTGGACATGAGGTGAGGGAATGGGGGAATAAATGACACGTTTTGTACATAAAACCCACCGTTTTTGGCATGCAGAGAATGTGGATAAGTTTACGGCATGACTTTGGAATACGCAGGGGATCAGAGGCTTTTCATGTCTGCAATCAGTTGGTTCTCCAAGAAATACATTAGTGCTGAACTCCAGAGGCAGATCCCGCGTAGGAAAAGTCCTCTCTGATCCCATGAACCATCATACATCCCTGTTACCTTCTTGAGACAGAATGTAATGGGTTAATGGTCTTGGGTTGAGCCAATAAGGGTAGCCAGCTGGAATCTGTCCCATATGTGTGTGAAGCTAAAAACATCTGTATCAGACATGGGCATCTACTATTTTTTCCCTTTTCCACATTTTATTTCCTTAATATATATATATATATTTTTCATACGTCCGCACGGCTTCTCTTTCCTCGCAGGAACTGCTCGCATGAAAAGGTTGTCTGTATGCTGCAGGGGAGTGGGGCTATGCCCACCTTGGTCGTGGAGGAGGGATGTGTCGCTTACTGTTCAGGTGAGGAGCTTCATGGGTCAGAGGTCTATCTGTGCAGTACTTTAGTCTTGGCTTTAGATACACATTCAAAAATTTGGAGTCACTTAACTGTTTTCACTGAAAATAAGGAGTGATGGGAGTGATAGAGGGCCATTGGAACGCAGGAGTGATGGGAGTGATAGAGGGCCATTGGAACACAGGAGTGATGGGAGTGATAATGGGCCATTGGAACACAGGAGTGATGGGAGTGATAAGCGAACTCTGTACGCCTATGAAAATATTCCAATTTAAAATCAGCTGTTTCCAGCTACAATCGTCATTTACAACATTAACCCCATCTGTGCCCGATTTCTGATCCATTTCATGTTATTTTAATGGACAAAATCAGCTTTTCTTTCAAAAACAAAGAACAGCATTTCTAAGTGACCCCAAACTTTTGAACGGTAGCGTGTTTAGGAACTTCAAACATTTTCACTGTTATTGTGAGTGACTCCACTCAGAACCCACAACACGAGGGGTTCTATCTGCTGTTAGAGATATTGTCACATTGTATCTTATTCCTTAATTGTATGTAAAAGAATCACTGTTTGGCAAACAAGGATTTTTCCCGCAACCGTAGGAGAGAAGCGGACAGATCCCCGTGCTGCCGAGGGACGTGTTGGGCTTGGTGACCATAATGAGTTCCCGAAGGCTGGCTCTGGCTGCATGTCCTACAAAGATAGACTTCCCTGATCGATATTTCTCTCTCCTTCCATAGATCCAGACTCAGATACCCCGGTCCCAACATCTGCCCTCACTTCCATTCAGTGGGTGGCAGAAATTCTGCCGTCCAACATCCGCATTCAAGGTCGGAGTTTTAGCCAACAACTGGAGCATCTGCTGACCCCCACAGAGAGGTACACCGTGTGCAAAGGACTGGAGAGCTTCTTCCAGCACAGGTATCGTCTCCGAGTTGTTGCTGTCCGCTTTATTTCAGTAGTCACAGTGTCAGATTAAGACTGAGCCATTCTACAGGGTTAGAACACATACAAATGGCTATTGAGTACTAATGAGAACCCCACTAAGCTCTGAATGCAGCACATTGAGGTCCCTGAAGGCCAAGGTGGACATCCAACGAGCCAACGTCTCATGCAAAAGGGTGGAGGTCCCTGACTTGTGATGCTTTGTGTTCTTCTAGGAACATCGACACGTTGATCGTGGATATTTATCCCGTCCTGGACACCCCGGCCAAGCAGATCATCTGGCAGTTCATCTTCCAGCTGCTGACCTACGAGGAACAAGAGCTCTGCCAGCACAAGATCGCTCGGTTCCTGGGGTACAAGGCAGGTCAGAGAGCCCCATAACCCAGGACCCCTGTCTTACCCCCATGTGCTCATCTGACCATATTCCCTGATTGTGGAGGGGGGGCAGAACTACTGGTGGTGTAACCATAGTAACATCACTGGAAAGGCTACCTCTCCAGCAAAATCAGTCGCATATAAGATGACGCTCAAGCGATTTAAGGAGATTTTTAAAGAACTCCTGCCATTGCCCCCCCCCCCCCACATCCAAAGGACCACATGGCCTCGGGATCGGCCATGTGCCAGGTCCCTTAACTCTTTAATGCCCAGAAAGGTGAAAATGACTGTGATTTTGGGGGGATTATCTAGCAGTACAGCCATGGAACAGGGTTAATGATTCTCTTTACCAGATTCCCCCTCTCCTTAAACTCCCATCACCAGCACTGAACATCTGTTATCTGCCACACATCTGTTCCTCAGCCTGTATCCCTCGTTACCATGACAACCGCGGGTGGAATATGGGGATTACCACCCTAAATCCAGTTAGGCGGAAGGGACCGCGCCACGCGGCCTGGCAATTAACTCTGTTGGTGCTGGTCATGTTGTCATAGCAACGCCATCAGTTATTGTACTTTACTTACCCAGCCCCTAGGATAGGAACTAATTACTTACTGCCTGGAAGTAAGGGGTTAAACTGCATCAATATACAGTCTGCGCGTTCTGTCGTCGATCTATAAATCACGATAGCAGTTCTGTGTATGAAAAATATTTATTTTCTCCTCTTTAGCAATGTTTGCCCTCTACCACCCCTGCAGGGATGCTGTTCCATATACTGCACGCTGTTGGTGGGCACCTATTCTGTAATGGTTATGTGTCTCTTTTCTTTTATTGGTGATCCTTTGAAGCTGCCGTGGATGGAGAGACAGGACCCCCCGTGCGAGGCTCTGTCCACGGGCAGATAGGTTACCAGGGCAGTACGCGTACCCCAGGCGTGGAGGAGGTCAAAACAGGTGAGTGACAGACATGTAAATTATATACATTATCCAGCTGTAAAGACCCAAACCTTAATCAATCTTTGGCCATATGCCTATCCCATGCATGTTTAAATACCCTCACTGTATTAGCCCCTACCACTTCTGCTGGGAGGCTGTTCCACTTATCTGCCCCAGTTTTTTAGTGGGATTACCGCTAGAAAATGCCAAAATAATTATTCCTATAATTAGTTACCCCTCTTGGAGACCCTGAATAACCCCCCCCCCTGTGTTTTACCCCCAACTAGGAGCCCTGTGTGACCTTGTGGACGTTGTTCCTCGCCTGACCCCCGGAGAAAGACAAGCCGGCGATGGGACTTCTCTCCCGGAGACGCCTAACCCTAAAATGGTTTGCATTGCACTCTTACCGGTTACTGTGCGCATAATGTTCCATGTTGGTCCCAAACCCATAGTTGCTAACTGTCCCAATTTGATTGGGAGAGTCCTGACTTGTGGGACTTGTATCCCTCTTTTAAGGCTGCTCGGCACACGGACACGGGCGTTGCTCATGTGCAATGTGAGCCATCTGTGGGCTGTGGATGACATCATGCAATGTGGATGACATCATGCAATATGAAGAACGATAACATATATTTAATGAAAAGAATATTAATCTTTAGAAAGGACAGAAAAAAACAACCAGTTCCACAAGGGTTAAACATTCTTACGGCTTTTATGATTTGTTTAAATTGGAGAGAGCCATCCTCTTTCCGGCATATTCATTATTTTATGATTAATGGTTCATTTAATGGGTGTTTTCACTTCCTTCCTGTTAATTTAACAAATTATTGCATTATTTACCGAGACACACCCATTTCATGATTTCGTTTTTTTAATTTTTGGTTTCCTGGATCCAAAACAATATACATTATATATTTTATATATTATATAACATGATATATATATATATATATATATAATATATAATATTATATATATATAATATTATATATTATATATATATATAATATTATATTATTATTATTATTATACGGAATTTTCCACTATAGAAATATTTTTTATATTTTTTTTCTGGAGAAAACACACCAAATATTCTCTAATTTCTCTATAAACCCGCATCAGAACCGTTTAGGTATCAGATCCTTTTAAGCTGTTTTCATGGAAGTTTGTGTCTTTTTTAGAATCTTGATGTACATAAAAACATAAGTTTTATCAAACGGGAAATTTCTAAATTTGGAGAAATTAGCAGGAAGATTCCATTGGTTTCCATGGAGACCAATCCGCAATTTCTTGATATGGCGGCAGATAAAAAAAAAACCTCTCAAACATTCAGCCCCATAACTTTCTCGGCTTCTTCTCCCGGTCCTCAGATGTCTGCCGTTTACGCCGAGCTAGAAAACCGTTTCCTCAACAACTTCCAGGGAAAAGCGAGCAGCGTGAAGTCCCGCGGCCCGTGTAACCTCTTGTACGGAGCAGGTAGGTGCCACCAAACCCAACGTTCCTTCTCTGTGTTCTACAAACTCCATGTTCAAGAGGGAAGATTTTCCACTTGGGACATATTGTCAAAGCGGAGAGGCTCCTTAATGGGGAGGGAAGAATCCCGTTTCCCACATCGTTATGTGGCTAATTAGGTTCTTTTAGGGTAATAAGTAGGAACATTTGGGTTCTCCTGTACCTGAGAAGGTGACAGAGCTGAGGAAGGAGTTCTCTCCCTGGTTCCCCAGCATTCGGGACGCCTTGTGATTTGGGATCCGTTCACAGCTTCTCCCCACTATCACTTATTATATAAGGAGTAAGACTCGGTACCATGACTTGGAGAAGTCTCTTCTATCTTCGGAAGCTTCCAGATGAACCACAGATTCAGGATTATGGAATCCCTGCTCGCTATGCTTGCCGTTGTGCCTCTCGTTCAATTTGCTCTTGCATCTCTTCCCAGGAGAGCGAAGGTTGCCACAAGGTCCACCCTCTGACCAGTGTCCTCCGCGGCCACCTAGCGCCCCATCTCCCAGCAGCTCGGAGTCCAACCCGTACGTGAGCCTCGACGGCAGCCTGCCTTCCTCCCCGACGCACCGCAAGATCTTCACCTTCTCCCGGCCCAGCCGCTCCAGAGACACAGACCGCTTTCTGGATGCGCTCAGTCGGCAGCTGGGCCAAAATCTCACCCTCACTGACCAGTTTCTGACCTCGGAGAACGACTATGAAGAGGTACTGGGCAAAAAAAAACAAAAAGTCCGGGAAGTGACATTTCCACTTAATTAAAAAAAATTGGGGTGCAGAGAGGGTTCTTTTTTGCCTAAACATCTGGAAGCATTAAAGGTTCCAAACCTAGAATCTAGAACATTAATGCAAGAGACGCTTCGTGTTCCCAGTTCTAGATAGAGATCAGGTCACCTGATTTGTTAGACATTTGTTACATTTAAGTTTTTAATGGCTTCTTTATTCACTGCGTTACCCCAGGCGTCTTGTTTTGAGGGTCACTTGGTCAACTTGTTGAGTTTCTACTTAATTTGGGACACGAGGCAGCACAACTCTTGGGTTTTGATCAATATTTTGATGGCCCTCAATCACCGCCGTCTGCCTATTCTTATAGATGACTTTCCAGGACGAGCAGTTCAGTTGTCTCCCCCGTGAAGCGAGCAGCGCTAGTGAATCCATGAGCAGCAGTGAGGATGGAAGCTCCCTCACCTACTCCTCCGTGTCCGACCATATCCCACCTCCCCCGCACAGCCCTCCTCCTCCTCCACCACCTCCCCAGAACCTACACTCCAGGGTCATCACGACTCTCAAACCCGACCCATCCAAAGGAACCCAGACTCCCTCTCCTCGAGGAGCTGGGAGCACCTCCCATCCGCTCCCCCCCGCTCCTCCGCCTCTCCCTACTGCCCCGGTACCCCCGGCCCCTCCGCTGGACCCGTTGGCTCACCGCGGAATGCACCGGCGAAGCGAGTCCAGCCACATGAGCGTGAAGAGGTTGCGCTGGGAACAGGTGGAAAACTCAGAAGGGACCATATGGGGTCAGGCAAGTACAGAAGAACCGGGGGGGAGTTTGTTTCAAAGGAGGAGGAATGTTGGGGCAAGAGGCTATTATATCAAACTAGAGGGTCAGAGGGTTAGATGTAAGCAAGTTTTACTTAAAGAGAGGGTGGTAAATAAATGGAACAGCCTCCCAGCAGAAGTGGTAGAGGGTAATACAGTGAGGGGATTTAAACATGCATGGGATAGACATACGGCTCCTGGATCTAAGATGAGACCAACTAGCACCCCGTCCGTGGAAACAACCGCTTTCAATCTGATTATTTATGACCGCCAGGTGTCCGGTACACCTCGTGTAAATATTTCCCATCTCCATCTTTCTGCAGCTGGGGGAGGATTCGGATTATGACAAATTGAGTGATATGGTGAAGTACCTGGACTTGGAGCTGCATTTTGGGACCCAGAAACCATCACGTAAGCCATCTTAGCTCGTGACTTGGGTCGTTTAACCCCTTGATTACATTTTGCTGCACACCTTCTGTGTTCTCAAACTGGAAAGGAACTTTAACACTTTATCACTCCCATCACTCCTGTGCAGCTTCTAAAGAGCCATTGGAACACAGGAGTGATGGGAGTGATAAAGGGCCATCGGAACACAGGAGTGATGGGAGTGATAAAGGGCCATTGGGACACAGGAGTGATGGGAGTGATAAAGGACCATTGGAACACAGGAGTGATGGGAGTGATAAAGGGCCATTGGAACACAGGAGTGATGGGAGTGATAAAGGGCCATTAGAACACAGGAGTGATGGGAGTGATAAAGGGCCATTAGAACACAGGAGTGATGGGAGTGATAAAGGGCCATTGGAACACAGGAGTGATGGGAGTGATAGGAGTGATAAAGGGCCTCTGTACGCCTATGAAGAGATTCCATTAAAAATCAGCCGTTTCCAGCTACAATAGTTATTTACAGCATTAACCCCGTCTGCACTGGATTTCTGTTATTTTAATAGACAAAGTTCGCTTTTCTTTCAAAAACAGAAACATTTCCAAGTGACCCCAAACTTTTAAATGATACTCGTCTATTGTCAGTTTTGCTATTATTGATAATTGATATAGTTCTATAAATTAAATGTCATCTAAAAATTGTAATAAAATCTCCTGTTCTGTCTTCCAGTCCTCCCGGTTTTACCCGAATCCTTAAAAAAGAAAGGTGCTGTTGAAATTCTGTCTCACAAGAAGGCCTACAATACAGGTACCCCCATAATGAGGACCTTTTTTTTCCTAGAGTTAGGAATGCGGGGGTTCTAAGAAATCAAAGGGGGTAACGTGGCAGCCATTGTTCCCCCCCAGCCATCCTAATCGCGCACTTGAAGCTCGCCCACCAGGAACTGCGGCACGTCCTTATGACGATGGAGAACGAACGCCTGGAGCCCTCGCACATCAAGCAACTGTTACTCTACGCTCCTGATGAAGAGGAGAGGAAACATTTCCAGGAATATGGGGGCAGCCCCAGCAAGCTGAGCGAACCGGATCAGTTTGCGTTACAGGTATAACCCCAGCGCCATCGTACGCTCTCATGGACCGCTCAACTTACTTGTTTTGGGTAAAAAACCTGCCAGAACAGGGCATCCAATTTAATTAATTTCCAATAATTGGCCAACTAATCCGTCTGTTATTGTAATTCACCCGGTCACCACGAACATTCTAAAGTAGAACACCCTGAGCCACCAATAAAAGGGAAGCCAAATGACCATCGTAGGGAGCAGAAGAATCGCAGACACTGTTGAGTTATCTGAGGTCCTTGAGTTTGAACTTGACCAAGGTCCACGTACCTTCGCACCGGGTTTAATTAAACATCCAGTTCACCGACGTCCCTGTACCCAGGCCGATTGAAATTCTCAGTAAACTGGAGTGTTTTTTAACCTAATTACTTAGTGTTCCTTTGGCCGAGAGTCTTCCACCCCCCCCAGTTTGATTATCCAGTGAATTAAAAATTCACGCTCCCCGGTTTATTAAAGCGTCTCGTTGACTGATATCCTTGTACTCCGGTTAAAGCAAGTGCTTGGCTTACTGCGGTTCTTGTACTCCGGTTCATTAAAGGGTTTGGCCGGCCGAAGTCCTCGGATCCTGGTTAATTAAACTGTCGAGTTAACCGAAGGGCTCATGCTGCTGTTAATTGAAGTCATCCATTACACCTTATGATGTTTTTAATGACAGGAGGGCCATCCGCCTCTCAAGACAGAACCAGGGCTGGTAGAGACGGATCCTGGGATGTTAAGCTTGGCTTGAATGGGTATAGAATAATAGAATAGAGCCCACAATGAGTGTGGGGTGCGGTGGGGTGCAGTGGTGTGGAAATGTACAACAGAAAAGCAGTGAAAAATTCCCAATTATATTATTCACAAAGAGGGGCTTTTTTTACAGAAGCTAAATTGACTTAGTTTAACCATTTCAGCCTTGATTTCAAACGTGAAATTCATTGATTTTCTTAGTTTCTGCGTCAGTCTCCTTATCTGCTTTTGTATAAATTAATTGTAAAGTAATATTGATCCTCAATCATAGATTAACGTTCCATGTAAAACATGAGGATTGACAGAAAGCGACCTGAACCAGATTAAAGGGGTTAATCCTCCCAAATGACTGACGAGGGAGAAGCAGAATTATCAGATGGGGTGGACGGCTCGGGTCAAAAGGGACAGTTCAGTTCTAGATTTTTGGACACTTCTGAACCTTTTCCTCATTTTCCTTTCAGATGCTTTCGGTTCCGGAATACAAGATGCGCCTACGGAGTCTGCTCTTCAAGAGCACCCTGCAGGAGAAGACGGAGGAGATCCGAGCCAGCTGCGACTGTGTTCTGAAGGCCTCCGCCGAGCTCAACAACAGCAAGAAGTTGGCCAAGATCCTGGAGGTTTGGCTCTTCCCGTTCTTCTTCCCCGCTGTAGACTTTTGGGGCTGATGAAATGGCTGTTAATCGTTTCTTATTCCGAATAGAACGCTGCATACAATTTACATCTTTCCTTTTCACCGAAAATGTTTCTTTACATAATGACATATTTTCAGTTAAAATATATATATTTTTTTATCGATTTCCAACCATGGCTAGAGTCGAGTGCATGGGCGTCTTTCGCATTGGGTGGGTTGTTAGTGTATCCATTGTGTGTGTTGTGTGTCAGGGCTTTGTGTGTTGTGTTGCTGTCGCACTGCATGTAGGAGAGCTCTACCTCCTACTGCCGTCTTTGTCTCGGTAATTTGCCGTGGTTAATGCCGGCACCTCGCCTGCTGTTCTGTAAGGCAGCTGTATCTTATTCCAGATCCCCCGCACGCTCCCTGCCAAATGTGTGATTAAAACACGCAGTCATTACCCTACCCCAAAAAAACACCCGTCTTAACTCTGTCTCTGCCGGGGGGAAGATCCACAGCGGGTTCCGACATTGTAAACCCAGCCGCGTCGGATGTTAAAGAACATTCCGCCGGTGAAATTAGATATGATATAACTGATGTCAGCCTGCCAAAGGATTATAATGCGAACAGGAATTCTGCTGAGCCGGCATTCTCGGGGAACGCGGGGTGGGGGCAGACAGGTAACAATTAACCGATGGAAAAGGCCGCTTGGTGTGAAAAAACAGTGGAAAACTTTTGTTTAATGAGTCGTGTGGCAGAGCTCAGCACTTTCTCATACAGGGGCAACTCCTTCCCGTCTCACATGGGGCTGAACAGTAGCGGTGACATTTTTGGGGGGCAGGAATGGGAGCCTTAGATCCCCCAATTTACGGACTAGAGGGGGGCAAAGGATCCGATTCAGGTTATGGAACAACTGGATCAGTAAAATGTAAAGCACTGGGAAATTAAACTGGAAGGTTAAACAAGGCATGGTTCTTTTATTAGGATTAGGGAGGGAGGCTTGCCCCAGTTTTAAAACTTTTTTTGGGGTTGTTATCTGGCACACGGGGCAAATGCATGGTTGGTTGCTGGTCGTCGGCGCCCCATACTCCCCCGATCTGCAGATCCAGCGCATATCTAGCCGTTGGGCTCAAAGTTGCAGAGCCTCCCTGTGATTGTCATTCCGGCCCTGGTTATGTACCTTAAAAAAGGCTTATATCCCCATAGCAACCAATGGAATGTTCGTGCTCATTGGAACATTATGTTCATTGCTATGGTGACAAGACCACTTTTAAAATGTTTCACCAGAATCACTTATTTTTTATACAAGACCCGTTGGGTTAATCCTTCTTCTGGTCGCTGATAAGGATGAGTCAAGACTTCATGGACGTGACAAGGCTGGAAGATTGGGTCGGTCTCAAAATATCTGGTTTAAAGTTTCCCTCAAACAGCTCAAATTTCCCAGAAGTTTAGTCCCTGCGATGGAATGAGTTTGCCTAAAACTCCTTAGTCTATCCCTTTATCTAGATAAGGAAAAATAATGTTTTGGGTTCTTTCCGACATCCACTCATGAAGGACATCTTCTGGTGGTAAACCCTGTTTGGTGGTTGGTTCACAGAACACATAGACATAAATGCCGTCTGTGTTTGGTTTGGCAGTTTGTCCTTGCCATGGGGAACTATCTGAACGACGGACAGCCCAAAACCAACAGGACAACGGGTTTTAAGATCAACTTCCTTACAGAGGTATGTGCCAGTCCATGGACAACTGTTTGATTCCTCTCCGTGTTTTGGCCTCCAGCCCGTTGTGTCCTTCAGTTGCTATTGAAGTTGTGGGGGGGGTTTGTTTATTTTCAACAGCTCAACACCACAAAGACAGTGGATGGGAAATCCACCTTCTTGCACATTCTCGCCAAATCTCTCAGCCAACATTTTCCAGAACTGCTGAGCTTTGCCAAGGATCTCCCCACCGTGCCTCTTGCTGCCAAAGGTACCATCTCTACCCTCAACCGCTCCAAAACCAGTGCTTGCCAAGATGTATGTTGACATCTCTTACTACATGAGTGACCGAAGTTATAGTTCTCCCAGCAAACCAAGAGCCCCCTTGAGCGGTCCTTGGTACAGTTTCCATGTGTAAGGACCTTTTTGTCTAGAATAAGGTCTACTATGCCGCACCTTCATCGGGATGACCACACTTTGATGTTGTATTCCTCCATGCTGACCTAAGCCCAGAGGACATTTCTGATATATTGATATATTAAGCCAGTGTTAGTGAATGTATGTAAAATGTGAAAACTCATACTTTTGTAGAAAAAGTCCAAACACAAGAATGACCTAGCGCTATTACCACCTGCCGTTGTGTCTTATACGGGTTGTTTCGTTCCCAGTAAATCAGAGGTCCCTGACAGCAGACCTGAGCGACCTCCACGCAACCATCCAGGAAATTAAGAGCGCCTGCAGCCGAATGCCCTGCGCCCCCGACGACAGGTTCCCTCTCACCATGAGTGTATCCAGTCTCAGGGCAAGCGGAACGTCTCGGAAAATGCTACATTTACCTCATAGTTCCATAAGAAAATAAATCAGTAATTCTAGCTCCTTTACCATCTGAGTGAAGTTTCCCCAACTTGGGCTGAATTTCCCAAGTTTTTTCTCAGTAAAAATCCACCTTCGGTCTATTTAATCGACAAACTTGACCCCTGGTGAAGAGACTCTAGTTGTCCAGATAGATAAAACCTTTGTTTTGGGGTCTTACAAGCTGTAGAGCTCCATAAGGTGGTTGGTCAGGTGGGTCGTGACCAGCTCTCGCTGTGGGGGGGTCATGCTATTTGTAGGTTCTGGTTCAGCCATACTTTATTTTTTGGGATCCTTGACCATTTCTTCAGACGTTCCTAGAGAACACCTTCCCGTGTATGCAAAGCCTGGACACCCTGCAGCATCGAGCCATGGAGGACTTCTACAAAGTCTGTTCATTTTTCGGAGAGGACCCCAAGAGCTCCACCACCGAGACATTTTTTGGGATATTTGCCGATTTCATCAACAAGTTTGAGGTGAGGTTAAAGTTTTTAAAAAACTTTTTTTTTAGATTACGTTATAACTTACACTTTTTTTTATATTGGCCCAAATTAACAATGTGACCTGTACCCTCCACTTTATGATTAAAAAAAAAATAGTTAAATCCTACTTTTGTGACATTCTTTCCTAAAAATGAGAGTGGGCCACATTCCTCCTGTGTAAAATTATTAGAATTGTGGAAGAGATAAAGATCTCAGAAATTAGTAAATCAGTTTGTTTTTTTTTATTTAACATCTACGCTTGATTTTAAATATGAAACCTCGTTATGTATAATTTTAGAAGTTATCGTGTCAATAAGTATCATAAGTAGATAAATGTAAAGTTATGCACTTCGGGGTACGGAACGCACAAGCAACCTACACCCTAAACGGTAGTGAATTAGGGGTAACGACAAATGAGAAGGATTTGGGAATTGTTATAGACAACAAACTAGGCCTCAATGTGCGACGTCAGTCTGCGGCCGCTAAGGCCAGTAAGGTATTGTCGTGTATAAAAAGGGGCATCAAGTCGCGGGATAAAAATATAATTTTGCCTCTGTATAAATCAATGGTAAGGCCGCACCTTGAATATGCTGTGCAATTTTGGGCACCTATTCTAAAGAAGGATATCAAAGCACTAGAAAGGGTGCAGAGGCGGGCTACAAAATTAACCCCTTAAGGACAATGGGCGGTCCCTAAACCCATTGAAAACAATGCATTTTGAGCCCGTACATGTACGGGCTTTGTCATTAAGGGGTTAATAAAAGGAATGGAGCGCTATAGTTATGAAGAAAGGTTAACTAATTTAAATCTGTTTAGTTTAGAAAAACGGCGCCTCAGAGGGGATACGATAGCATTATATAAATATATTCGGGGCCAATACAAACCCTGGTGTGGAAATCTGTTCATAAACAGGACTATGCATAGGACACGGGGTCACGCGTTCAGACTGGAAGAAAGGAGATTTAGACTAAAGCAGAGGAAAGGGTTTTTTACAGCAAGGACAGTAAGGATGTGGAATTCTCCTCCTGCAGAGGTAGTTTTATCAGAGTCGGTACAGACGTTTAAACTGCAACTGGATGGATACTTGGAAAAACATAATATTCAGGGATATAATCGTTAATTATGGGGAAACAGCTTATTGATCCAAGGAGAAATCTGACGGCCATTTTGGGGTCAAGAAGGAATTTTTTCCCTGGTTAGTGCAAAATTGGAAAGAGCGAAATCGGGGTTTTTTTTGCCTTCTTTTGGATTAACAGCAACAAATTAACAGATATAGGAAAGGCTGAACTTGATGGACGCATGCCTTTTTTCAGCCTATATAACTATGTAATCTTGTCCACAGAAAGCTTTTAGTGACCTTCAAACAGGTGACACTCAGTTGCCACCAAGGAATCCCTCTCCACCCGTCTGGTAGCCGCTCTCTCCCTCCCCATCTGGGAATCGGATGGTAGCCCACCCTGAGACGCACAGCGCCGGCACTTCCAACCGGCGATCCTGGAAAGGCTTCATGACCGTGGCCATGGAGGAGGCCGGGTGAAACGACAGAAGATGGAAGGATCCGGAGCCGGCAGTTATTATTATTATTATTATTATTAATAAACCTTTTTAATGCCTGAAAGACTTCTAAGTTATGTAAAAAAAATATCATGTTCTAAAAAGATTGGTCAACATTAATTGTTGGGGGGACTAAAATCGTCCGTTATTTTGTTTTTACACTATTTTTGCTTAGTTTCCTTTGTTTTCACCGAAACGCCCCGTTCTTCGTCACCTCACGCGTTCCAGGCTCTTTTGAGGAAGGCTGCGCGCTTTTGCCATAAGAAAAAAACCGTGTTCTGTTCCGTGCGCAGGAGAAACCTAGAATCCTTTCCCTTCAATCGCAATAAAGACATCCTTTCACTTAAATCGCAATAAAGACGCTTGTGTTTAATACATCTTAGAGAGTTTTTTTTGTTTGAATTTTTTGGGGGATATTGGGACTAAGTCTTCCATTTGATTTTGGTTCTGGATCTGGATTTAGGTCTTTCATAGAATCTGCCGGCAGATCTAGTCGCCCATTTTTCCTGACCTTAATCACTCGTTGGTCTCGTCTTAGATTCTGGAGCCGTATGCCTATCCCATGCGTGTTAAAAATATCTCTACCCCTTCTGCTGGGAGGCTGTTCCACCTATCTAGCACACACTCAGCAAAGTAAAAACCTTCTTACATTAGATCTAAGCCTCTCCTCCTCCAGTTTTTACATTATGATCTCTTACCTTCAGTACTTTCTTAAATCCCTCTATATGTTTAAATATTTCTATGGTGCAGACTAGGAATGTAAGAAAGAAAAAAAAAAAAAGTGTCGACTTTTAGTTTTGGATTGTTCTGTGTGTCTAGAACATGTAACCGAGTGTTATTAATTCAGGAAGATGACATATTAAACTTAAGGTACATTTCCTCACTTCTCTGGTACCCATTGGGTTAAACCAAGCAGACGAGAAGTTGCAGAACAGAAAAGACTTTTGTGCGACGCGATGTTTGTTTATTAGCATCTTGGGTAGTGAAAGGAGTTTAATAAAGGTTACTTCCTTCTAACGCAGCCGCCAGCCAGGTGTACCATGAATCAGACCTTTGTACTGCGCCGTGGCATGTGTTGGTGTCGTTTTAACAAAAAAAGATGACATTTGTGGTAAAAGCATTTTGACGATGGATCGGCATTTGGCAGACCTTTAAACAGTTAAAATGGTTAAAGGCTGTAGAACCCTGCGATCCCCTCATACCCAGCAAACATTCCGAGCTCCTAGAAAAGAGAATAGATCGTCAAAATACTGTAACTATCACAGAATCCCTTCGCTGGGATCCACCAGATCCCATGTACAGAATATGATGACGCTAAATAAATCAATAATAATAATAGTATAAATTTCACATTGTACAGCAGCGTAGCCAATCAAGCCAATGACAGGAGACATTTCCATAACATCTCTGACTATCCTGCAGCTAAAGCCACCTTCCACATTCTCTCATCATAAACCCGCTGCTTACCAACCATGACTTCTACCAAGGAGAGATTTATCTATCTATCCATCCATCCATCTATCTATCCATCCATCTATCTAACATTATCTATCTATCTATCTATCTATCTATCTATCTATCTATCTATCTAACATTATCTATCTATCTATCTATCTATCTATCTATCTATCTATCTAACATTATCTATCTATCTAACATTATCTATCTATCTATCTATCTATCTATCTAACATTATCTATCTATCTATCTATCTATCTATCTATCTATCTATCTATCTAACATTATCTATCTATCTATCTATCTATCTATCTATCTATCTATCTATCTAACATTATCTATCTATCTAACATTATCTATCTATCTATCTATCTAACATTATCTATCTATCTATCTATCTATCTATCTATCTATCTATCTATCTATCTATCTAACATTATCTATCTATCTATCTATCTATCTATCTATCTATCTATCTATCTATCTATCTATATCTAACATTATCTATCTATCTATCTATCTATCTATCTATCTATCTATCTATCTATCTATCTATCTATCTATCTATCTATCTAACATTATCTATCTATCTAACATTATCTATCTATCTATCTATCTATCTATCTATCTAACATTATCTATCTATCTATCTATCTATCTATCTATCTATCTATCTATCTATCTATCTATCTAACATTATCTATCTATCTATCTATCTAACATTATCTATCTATCTATCTATCTATCTAACATTATCTTTCTATCTATCTATCTATCTATCTATCTATCTATCTATCTATCTATCTATCTATCTATCTAACATTATCTATCTATCTATCTATCTATCTATCTATCTAACATTATCTTTCTATCTAACATTATCTATCTATCTATCCATCTATCCATCTATCCATCTATCCATCTATCCATCTTTCCTCTTCTATATTTTTTCATTTTAAAAACCTTTTACTGGGAGGGAGGTAGATAAGTGGAACAGCTTCCCAGCAGAAGTGGTAGAGGTTATTACAGTGAGGGATTTAAACATGCTTGGGATTGGCGTACGGCTCCTGAATCGAAGACGAGACCAACGACTGATTAAGGTTTGAGTCTTTACAGCAGGAGAAACGGGCGACTAGACGGGGGCCGTTCTGTTGGTATATTCTGTGTCTGTGTAATAGCGCATTGTGGCTATTAAGTGTTACGTTAGGACTCTGATGTCACCTTTTTGCAGCGGCCACCAAGCGCTCCTGCGCGTTTCGCCTGGGTGGGGGTTGTAGTTGGCACAGAGTGAAAGAGTTTATCTGGAAGCTTTGTTGGCAAAGAACAGCTTAGTTCCACGTGACGGTGCGATAATGTCTCCCATACGATATGTAGTAATATATGTGAGCGGAACGCGTCGTCCCACCCGGCGCCTCCTCTTTTGGATGGGATAAGGGCTCTTGGCTGGTCGGCGGTGCGGGATTTAAAGCCCGGGGAGACACGCTGCCTCTCTGTCATCTCCAGTCTTACAGTTTAACCAACGCTGACACTTTGGAGTTTGACCCGAGATGTCGAGATTCTTGGGACCGGAACGCTCGTGCCTCGCATTTCACCCCCGCCGTATTCTCCAATTCTCTCTTTTTTGTGGAGTCTGAGGAGCGGACAGCGACCAGAACCCGGGCTCTGGGTAAGGACCGTCCGCGGGGGCCGGCGGCACGTCCCGAGTGCGCCGGGTATAGAATGTTTATGACATCCGTGTTCTTATTATGTAAACATTCCGTGTTTCCTATCCGGTTTCATGTATGTAGTTAGTTTGCAGGTGAATTTATGCCGAGTCCACATTTTCTCGCTGATCACAAAATCTTAAAGCCTTGCGTGGCCAGCGGGACAATTCAATCTCTTATTTCACGCTAAATTTTTATTGGCCAATTCGCCAAACGTGGTAGCCAACAGGTTGTCCGGATCCAGAACTTTACGGATCTACCATGATCTACGGCTCAGTAAAAAAAAATATATAGATTTACCTTCATTTTGTCTTCTTCTTGGGTTTGCCAAGGTATACGCTTGTGAGATTTGTTGGACTGCTACTCTCATCAATCTCAGCCTGCTTCCAGTATGACAGAAGGTTGTAATCCTGCAGCATCTTTTATCTTAACTATCCCCGGATCAACGCGTGGAATGTGTTAACAATATTTTTGCTAAAAAAAACATTCGGAGGGAAGGAGCGGGATTCGGAGCCAAGTTTTTTTGTTTTTTTTGTACAGCGCTGCGGATTATGATGGCGCTATATAAATCAATAAACAATAATCCTAAAAATATTCAGCAAGTATTCCCCAAAACTGTTACTTGCGGGAACATGTTTTTAAATTACAATAATTACGGTAACATTTTTAAACAAAAAGCGCCAATATTTACATCGTCTCTGGTTGTAACTAAATTTGTTTTTTTTAGTTCATTAAAAAAAAATATATATTTTCTGAAATTTGTTTCGTAAAAAGTAGGATATTTATAGCATTTGCAGCAAATACCTCCATTGGATTCAGCGAGGGGGAGGAGCTGGAGTCAGGCAGGCCAATCAAATCTGCAGCTAACTACAAAAAAAACTTTATAAAAAAATAATAATAACAATAATAATAATCATAGTAAACAAAATTTTAAAAGTGTTTATTCAATAACTGTAGTTTTTCCATGTAATTTGATTTTTCATCAGATTAACTTTTTTTAGTATCGTAAAACTTTATTTCTTGTCAAAAGTAAAAAAAAATATATATATATAATAATAATAAAAAATAAAATAATTATAATAAAAATGAACTAGTGGAAAAAGGCATTAATTGTCTATTCTGTGGAATTTTTTTTAAGATTTATCATGAAATAAAATCGAAATTTGTAATTTTATGAATTGCTTGCCCCGCAGGCACTCAGTGGTTAAACCCCGAACCAACACTTATGATTTTCCGCGATTTAGGGCGCGCCTTGTGACCTACTTCAGAATAATTGCAAAATTGCAGAACAAGCCAACTACTTTGTTACGCTTTATTAAAACAATACCGACGCCGACTCGTTCTGCTTGTAATTCCGTCTCTCTTTGTCGTTCACTTCCTGCAGGTGACTTTCGCCCGTAGCTAAACCGCACGTTACAGATCGAGCGTTTTAAGGCCGTTGGAGACATGGAGGCCAGCAGCCAGTCGACGCCCCCCCAAACCACGCCGTCCATGGACCCCTTCCCGAAAAAATCTCTGGAAGTTGTTGATATTGTCATCTTAGTCCTCTATTTTGTGTTCGTCATGGGAGTGGGTTTATGGGTGAGAAAGAATTCTTCCTAAGACCCTTCATTGTTTATTTTTTACTTATAGATTGTTAAGACCCCACCACATTCTATACATTTGTAGAACAATCACCATAGGAGGCAATCCTTGACACGGGACCCTCTCTGTGGTGTACGGGACCCTCTCTGGGCGATTCTATATAACCAGGCATCTCTCCATCTTAATTCCATTGATGTTGGCCAAGTGGAATTGGATTAAGTCTGCACACTGTAGCCAGAGCAGTGATAATTCCCGTTACAACCCTTCAATGTTTCTTATTACTTGTCGATTGTTAAGACCCCACCATATTCCATACATTCATAACATCAGAATAAGACACAATCTCTAACCCGTGACCTTCTCTGTGGTGTGAAGGTGATTCTATAGGACCTTAATTCTTTGGATGTTGGCCAAGTGGAATTGGAGAAAGCTTGGACGCTACGGCCAACGTGGATCAGTGCTAATTCACGTCATGTCTTGGGTCTTCATAACATCTCATAAAGGGAAAATAAAGGTTTTAGTGATGATAATCTCCCGTTTCTTGTTTTGTCAGTCCATGTGGCGCACCAAGAGGAACACGGTGACGGGATACTTCCTGGCTGGGAAAAGCATGGTTTGGTGGCCTGTGAGTATGACGTGGTGGCCGCTTTGTGTTCCATGTCTTCGGTTTTGGTGTTACCCGGCGTTGGAAAGTTTATGATTAAGGCAAATAGGGTCCCATTGGTGAGATCACCTTAACTATTAAAATTTATTGAAAATTAGGGCAAATGATTTCCCCATTTCCAGAGGACACTCACCTGATTGAGACTTCTGAATCATTATTGACAACCCCCCACCACCATGGGTATTGGGAAACGACCTCTTGAGAGTGAATGGGTATTCTAGTTGAGTTTGTGGACTCACATACTGGGGTCTGGTCGGGGTAAAGTAATGTTGGGTGGGAAAGATGAAGTAGACTCAGAATGTTATCACGGTCCACGGTGGCCCTTTAATTACCTCCTTTATCTCTTTTCCTCAGGTTGGTGCCTCGTTGTTTGCCAGTAACGTAGGGAGCGGGCATTTCATCGGCTTGGCAGGCTCAGGAGCGGCGTCGGGGATCGCGGTCACGGCCTACGAGTGGAATGTGAGTGCTTTACACTTAGCTGACGAGGCCCTGTGTGTACGTTTGGTACAAAGGAGGTCTTGCAACATCTTTTCCCTGGCAGTGAATGAAGCTATTGTTTCAGCGCCACTAGATTTAAAGTACAATCTTGTCAAATATTATGTTTCCTGACACAGGGAAGCCTCCTGGCCAGGAAACGTTATGTAATTATTTGTTTGTGATTGTGGTAACACAAGAGAAAATATTGCATCAAAATGTAATAAACGGCCGCCGAAGGACTTGTATGTGTTTTTTTCGAGATCAACTAAAAACGGTAATTCTTCCGCTGAAGTCTCTCTTATCTTTTGTTGCAGGGATTGTTCTGCGTCCTCGCTTTGGCCTGGTTTTTTCTACCCATATATATATCATCCGGGGTAAGAGGCAGCTTTTTTGGTTTTGTCCTGTAACCTTTAACCCCTGTGGATGCCCAAAGGGGCTAGAAGTGCCTTCTAAGTACCGGGTTTCTGTAGTATAGGGGTGGCATTACCCTTATGTCCATTAATTAGAAGTCTTGTGATTTTAACAATATCCCCAAGACTTTAATTAATTTTAAATTCTCCTGCTTTCTCTGAAAAGAAGATAAGGCTGCGGATCATCACTTTCTCAGTGTCGGTAAATAAAAAAGTTACATTAAAGACCGACCAGCGATCGGTACATGGAGCTGGAAGCCTTTTACGGCTGTTCGCTACCATGATAGCGGATGGAAGCAAACTGCCTGTCGATCTGGCTGGCGTGCTGGTAATGTTTACTTGGATGGGAACTGGAGGCATTTAAGAAAATTATTCAGTTTAGTTCATTTAATGTGTAAATTCATTTTAATTACTTTTAATTCGATTAACTTTACTTAAAGTGTAAGCTAAATTTAAAAGAGGAAAAATAAGCCTCTACCCGCGGTGCTCAGAAGGTTAAACCTATTTTGCAATGAAGGATTTCTACTATTTGCAGGTCACCACGATGCCCGAGTATCTGCAGAGACGGTTCGGAGGGAAGAGGATTCAGATCTTCTTGGCCATCTTGTATCTGTTTATCTACATTTTTACCAAAATCTCGGTAAGGAACCAAACCCTAACTCCAGAATCGATCAATGGTTAAAAAGGTTAGACACGCCAAGTGCCACTCACTAGTAGTCGCCCCATCCAACATGGCGGCGGTGGTTTTAACCATGAAATGATGTCTCTGGGATCATTTAATTGTATCTCGTCTTGACAATCAGGCTGTTTAGTTGAGGGAACTGCTAGGGGTTGAAGCTTGGACCAGTCTTGGAGAAAATAAATAAAAGAATAATACGTTATTTCAGATTCCGTTGTATACCATCCTTTATAGAAGTTACTCTGCTTGACGTTAACGCAGATACTAAGTCTCCTTACCCATCGCCATGACGTACACATACGGTGAATGTATGTAATACAACACGGTAGCCGTAATGGCGTTCTTTTGCTTCCGTCGCAGGTAGACATGTACGCCGGCGCCTTGTTCATCCAGCAGGCGTTGCACTGGGATCTGTACGTAGCCGTCTGTGGATTACTGGTAATCACCGCCATTTATACAGTCGCTGGTAAGATTGGATTATTGATACAGTCACTCGCCAGTACCGGCTACCTTCTAGACCTCGGTTTTGAGAAGATTCTCTCTTAAAACCCATTGTAACACTGTCAGTTATTCTAATAAATAAATAAAAAAATTATATATATACTTATATATATATATGTGAAATATGTTTTTTACTGAAACAGTTAAAATGAGGATCATGGCTAAGGCGTGTTGGTTGCATGTAAATATCACATAAATGACCCTGTTGTCTCTGTCCTAGGGGGGCTGGCAGCTGTTATTTACACAGACACCCTGCAGACAATCATCATGATAATCGGCGCCCTGATCCTCATGGTTTATGGTGAGTACTCCTCAATATCTTCTGGTTTTCTGGGACATTCTCGAGGGCTTTCTGTAGAATGTATCTCGGTTGTATGACTGGTCTCACCTCCCTGAACTTATTTTCAGGTTTCATAGAGGTTGGAGGTATGGAGGCTTTGGAGGAAAAGTATCCTAATGCCATTCCTAAGATCCGTAACGAAAACAGCAGTTGTGGGATACCTCGGGAGGATGCCTTCCACATCTTCAGGGACCCAGTGACCTCCGACTTGCCTTGGCCTGGTGTCCTCGTTGGGATGACCATCCCGTCGCTCTGGTACTGGTGCACTGACCAAGTGAGCGCAGAGTTCATATCATATTGTAAGCTTGGCTAAGATGCCACGGGCACGATGAAGCCCTTCCTTACCCATTCATGTTTATTGACAGGTCATTGTACAGAGGTCCTTATCGGCCAAGAATCTCTCTCACGCCAAGGGTGGTTCCCTGTTGGCTGCTTATATCAAGATATTGCCTCTTTTCATTATGGTTTTGCCAGGAATGATCAGCAGAGTTCTATTCACAGGTAAACAAGGATCTTCATAGACGCAGGTCTAACATGATTATACTGAAAGTACCCCGTGTTCCCTGGCTTAATGTTCCTCTTCATCCAAACAGATCAGGTGGCCTGTGCCGATCCCCAAATCTGCAAGGAGATCTGTGGAAACCCATCAGGGTGCTCAGATATAGCCTACCCCAAGATGGTCATTGAACTACTACCCACTGGTAAGAAGTAGCAACCGACTCTTGAGACCTCAGTTGGGATTTTGTCTGATATTAAAAGGGTCGTAAATGAATAAAATCCCTGTACACAAAAACATAATAAAATAGTAATGGGTTCTTAGGATAGCTAACAGCAATATGATTAATATATCACACTTAGGTAGACATCTTGTGGCCATTTTTTATGTCTTGAAGAATTATGCTAACCCCCCCGCTTTCATGTAACAACAAGTTGCCCTACACGCGTTAATTCACTGGTGTATCTAGGGTAACCTGGGACCATGCAAAGTCAATTATATAGGTATCAGAATGGTAGAGTATGTGCAGATAGCCTCTTAGGCTACTATGTAGCCGATGCTGTTGACCTGAGATGAACTACTTTGTGGTGGGCAGCATTCTATAAGAATTATGTCCAGAGTTCCATGGATTAAAATCCAACGATGTATTCTTCACATTTGCTATATCTGTCAAGAAAAGTGCATATACCTGGGCTCATTCTATGATAGTTACTGAAAATGGTTTATTTAGCACAAAAAACAGAGAGGCGGACACTCTTGAGGACCAAAGTCGTGCAGTCTTGAAATAGACCATCGGTTTTCCATAGTTGGCCATTTGTTGGGATACTGGGTCATGGACACTTGTCTTGGTATATATTTCTAACTTCTTAACTCTTCATCTGCCTTTACTTTTAGGATTAAGAGGTCTTATGATGTCAGTTATGATTGCTGCTCTCATGTCCTCACTGACTTCCATTTTTAATAGCGCAAGCACCATCTTCACCATGGATCTCTGGCGACACTTACGGCCACGTTCTTCTGAGTGGGAGCTCATGTTAGTGGGAAGGTACAGGAACCCGCTCACCAGTTCCCTGCCCATATGACTTATTCATTAATTGTTTCAGGTGTCTCGTAAGCTACTGTCAGACCTCAATCTTCCAGCGTTCAGAATTCTAATAACTTCAGGTTGTAGTTTTTAAAAAAACGTTAATGAATTTAGGATTTCTGCCTGGGAGAAAATTATTTAAAATCCCACTTCTTGTACAGAAGCAAGCCTGTCCTAATTATAAAGCCAATAGAACATTTAGCGTTGCTACTTTGTATCAACATCTTCAGACTAATGTCCACATCCAGCCAAAGTATTCTGAGATTTAGGCTATTATGAACAGAGTGAGGAAAGTTTCATAATTTAATTTCTTTTCTCCTAAAATATGTGTTTACTCATTTATTTTAATTCATTTTAACAACAATGTGTATTAATGACTCTTCGGTGGAGAAGTTGATGTTCTTCAAAAGCCATGATGGAATTGTCTCCTCTTTTCAGGGTCTTTGTACTGGTTCTAGTGGTTGTATCCATTCTGTGGATTCCTCTGGTTCAGGCCAGCCAAGGCGGACAACTGTTCATCTACATTCAGTCAATCAGCTCGTACCTCCAACCACCGGTCGCTGTGGTCTTCATAATGGGCTGCTTCTGGAAGAGAACTAACGAAAAGGTAAGAAAAAGATTACCGACTTCTTAAACGACTGCTTTTCAGAAAAAAAATGGGATAAAGAGGATTTTCATTTATTTTGTCAAGACTTCAAAGGGTTCTCTCAGACTCTAGACAGTTTGACAATATTTCACATAGCAGAACGTTCGATATAAGGGTTATCTTAGCCTTTTTAGGGTCCTGCTTTGTTATTTGTCGGTGGCAAAAACTGGCATGTCCATGGAGTGAGGATTTGAGAAGTTGGAAGACCCATTTTAAAGGGAAACGACCAACGGGAATACGATATTATACATAAATAATTATTTTACCGATGCTGTTTGTGGTGGCCTCGTAATGGATGGTTCATAAACTATATATATTAGATATACACCGAAGTGTGGCTTCCTTAAATCACTTAAGTATTGGAACACTAGCCTTATCGCCGAGGGCTCACTAAGTACTATTTAATGAAAAAAAAAATATTTGTTTAATAATTAATTAATATTTAGAAATAAAATATTTTTTTAAATCTTTTTTTTCCAGGGTGCATTCTGGGGGCTGATAATAGGCTTGGTTGTGGGCATCATCAGAATGATTTTGGATTTTATCTACGTGCCGCCACAGTGTGACCAGCCCGATAACCGCCCCGATGTGGTCAGATACGTTCATTACTTGTATTTCTCCATGATATTGGCGCTGCTGACCCTCATCATAGTGGTGGCCGTCAGCCTGTGGACCGAACCTCCCTCCAAAGAGATGGTAAGAGGGTCATTGTATGAATTATTTCACATCCAGTGTCTTTATTGATAATCTATTTTTTAGCCTTTTGAAAATATTTTCTGATTTTCTAATCAGTTGGGAAGATTTGAAGTTTCCCAAATTCATGAAAAAGTGAATTTTATTGGAAAAAAAAGTGTTTAATAGAAATCGGGGCAATATCTGAACTATTTAGAGATGGGATAGGGCTCAGGGTTGCTGACCCGAGACCAGATGGGCCTCCTAGAATACTAAAATAAAGAAAATTTAAAGCATTTGATATTTTTTGGTTGAGCTACCCCAATTGTGTTTGTAGATTTCCACCTTTTTTCAGCCAAAAAAAAAAAATGCTAGCAAACTATACCTTACGGTTACCTTACAGGTCAGCCGCCTTACTTGGTTTACACGATGGGACAAAGGAGAAGAAAGCATCGAGGAGGCAACAGCCACCAGAAATCTTGCAAATGGAGTGAGTTCTGTAGACAGCATCCCCGACAAAACAGTTATGAGCTCCACTGAAGAAATTCTTACCAACCCAGAAGGTAATTTCGAAAATCCTTCACAAATACAATTGTTTCTGTACATTTTTCCAGCATTCTAACCCAGAATCTAAATGGAGCGTCGTGTAGGACATGGGAACATCACAATGATCTTCTAAATCCTTTCCCCTCCTTCCTCCATCACGAGCAGTTACCTAGAACTGAATTTTATAATTATTCCTCTGATAATTTAAGTAACTTTTTTGGTGGGTGCTGATGTCATCAGCCTAAGAATTAGGACTAAGAAGGGGCGTGGTTTCAGCTTATGTCATCTTCTTGTTAATCGAGCGAGTAATTGTTCAGGGTTTGCGCCACTCGTGGAATAAGAACGTCTTATTTATATACATACTCGGGGAGGGAATAGCCTACGGAACATCGGTTTGGATCTATGGAGAAACAGGCTGATTCTGAGTAGAACATTCAGCCATTGTTTTGGTGGCTGTTGATGGTTGAGGAGAAGCTGATGTCTCCACAGGAATGGCGAGATCTACTGGATCTTCTGGAAACCCTAAATGTTCACAAAGTAGCAGATATTAATTATTGATCGATTTCATTGTATATCATCAAATCTCTTGCAGGCGGGTCATCATCGTTTGGCTCTCGCTTGAAAAAAGCCATCCTCTGGTTATGCGGGATGGACAGCAGTAATAAGGCCGCGCATGACCAAAATCTCCCGGTCCGTTCAGAACCAGCCGAAGTGTTACTCTATGAGAGCCCCCTGGCGAACCACATATTAAACTCCAACCTTGTTATCTGCTTGAGCGCAGGGGTCTTCCTCTGGGCATACTTTGGCTAACAAGAACACGGACATCCGATCTTCTAGATATTGGACACCCAGAGATGGTTTAGAACTTCATACCACAAAGAACACCATGAACTAAAGCAGATTCCTTCAACAGCATCTCCTCTTTTAAGGAAAGGTCTAATCGGGTGACATTAGTCTAGGCGTCCCCCTTTGTGCCTTCTGATCCAACCTTAAAGAATCCGAATCATAAATGGGAAATTATCATGAAGAAGGAAAACCCTTCCACGAGATTAGTTACAATATAACATCTGTGATGATACCGATATTACAGCAAACAGCATGTTGGACAAATTGTTTAAAGGTTCATCTCCTTCTGATGTCTTCCCATACATTGTCCAAGACATACAATACAGTGTAGGCTGTTCAGGCGACCGTCTGGTTTTGTAACAGTAGTAAGGAGCCATCACGAGCTTGTAATCTAATCATAGGGACCGGAGCGTCCATAGCAAATGTTTAGTTTGGCGGGTAGACACCTCATACGGAGAAGCTGCAGCATGGTAAGTTCCCTTTATGTTTAAATGTATAGGATAGTTTCGGGTCCCATCTTTATTTTTCAAGTACTACGCAATATTATCCAGGAGTCTTCCGATCGTCTATCCACGTGGTTGGGGGGGATTCTACAAATGTATTGTTACATACAGCTAAAATTTTACAAAAAGCCCATACATTGTAAGATATTGTGCAATTTTTGTAAGGAATCACTCAGGAATTTTGACCATTTTCAGCCTTACCGAATAAAATCATTGGGAATAAAAAGGGTCGGGGGGAACGTTCTACGCTCGGAATTTTGGGGGGTTTCCTACGCCTTGTTGGGTTTTGAGGGAGGTTCAACCCGTGACCTCTTGCGGATACGTGGCTTTCGAAAGGTGAAAGATTTCCTATGTAAATGTGCAATTCTAAATAAAGACATCCGCAAATTAACCGTGTTTGAGATATTTCAGCGAAAAAAAAAATGCATTTTCTGTGTACTCTGGCCAAATATCCGGTGAATTTGTGTATTTCTAAATTCTTGTTTGTATGACAGACTGATATATCTTATTATCAGTAGTATTTTTTTATATTTTAGAAAATATATATCTATTGCAATAATATTCGTCGCTGCGAGCCCCTCGTCCTATTCCTCATTATACGCTAACTCTTTCGGTGAACAAATTTAATGTTTTTGTTTCTCTGCTGCGTGAAACATAAGCAATCAATAAATGGGAAGTAAAGAGTTAATGACAACTCAACCCTTTGTCGCTTAAAGAGTTAACCATCACGTCCCATGTGACGCCTGCCCCGCCCACCTCAGCATCTGTTTACTTTTCCTTACCTGGTTACCACGGTGCATCTCCTTCCTCCCCGGTTGCCATGGGGACGCGCTCTGGTACCCGCTGCAGCATCCTCCGTCATGGCTTCCCACAGAGCTCACTCCACCAGGAGTCACTTTACCCGCAATACCGCTCTGACCTTCGCTATCGAGGCATACCATAAGGTGGGCGAGCCAAGGGTGGCTGTTAACGAGGCGTACGTTCATTTTGGGAAGAAACCCTAAAATTTTCCTTAAAATAATAATAATAATAATAAAAAGACTCCTAAGATGCTTTCTGGGGCCAAATCATCCTTAATTCTAAGTTTCTTGGCCATTGGTCTCGTCTTAGATTCAGAAGCCACACGTCTATCCCATGCATGTTTAAGCTCCTTTACTATATTAACCGCTACCTCTTCTGCTGGGAGGCTGTTCCACTCATCTACTACCACATGCCTATCCCATGCGTGTTTGAATTCGGTCACTGTATTAATATATACAGTATACAGGAACCATAACATATGGCAACAGGCACAGTGACTCAATATTAAAATCATGCAAACCAATAACAGTAACAGGAAAATGCATACGTTTAATGTACGGCTGCCCGGTGGGGGAGGGGGGGGGGGTACCTGCGGCTGTTTATGATATGTTTTTATTTATTTTTATTCAGAAGATAACACTTAATCGGCTGATTTATGTGGCGAAGATCTCCCCATCGTGTATGGATCACAGAAACATAACAGGTAAGAGACCATGTAGCGTCTTATCAGCCTTAGACTGTCAGGGTAGGTAACGCAAAAGAGTAATACCGACTAATTGTTCCGGCGATAACAGAACAGTCCTGACATGGGAGACGGGGCCAAACTTTTGCTGTCCCACCTCTGTAGAACACAAGAGACATTCGCTCACGGCTATTACTGTGCGCGAATCCTGTGATTAACCATCATGCTCTGCTCCATTGCCGGCATGCGCCATAAGTATCAGTGTTACTGCTCATTTGCCAACTCTGGAAGTCCCGCCCCTGAGGATCCTCCGCTTTTTGAATTCTGGGAGAAATGTATTTTGTATATAGATAACTGAAGTCCCTATTTTCTATCCGCGGCGTTCATTTATACAGGTTTTAGTAAAAAACACAGATTTCCCCACTTATTTTACGTTAAGCAGCATACACGCCGTGAGCTATGAGAAACAGAAACTTTATTCAAGACAGAATCTCTTTTCCAACTTTGATATGTTGCCTCCTCGCATAAAACGTATTTTTTTCTGAAAAGAAATGTTTGCAAATAAGGTTTTTTTTCTATTATTCTTCCCCAAAAAAGATCATTATGAAAAACTCTTCTATAAAATGCTAAAATCCCACCACGGAGACAGTGTGTCAGGATTATTGCTCATCTATCCCAGCTGCGTTATTCACATTATAGAGGTAGGTGTTCGCCAGCGTTCTCACGCTTACTGTGTATTTAGGTAAAAAAAAAAATATTTTACTCAAAATTCCATGAAATCCAAAGCTATTCTCAGGTATTAATGTATTTTTTCTTAGTGATAGGCAGGTAGCTCGTGAGATGGGTAACGATGGTTGGAATGTTCACTTTGAAACATTGTTTTTGGATGAAGCCACTAACAATTCTCTCCTATATCTCCAGTCTTCCAGTCAAGCATTATACGCCATTCTTCAAGATCTTGCGCAGCTTCAGAACCAGGATGCAAGGTGGGTTTACTTTACTATTTAGGGGGCTACCTTCTTCCTAACACTTAAGTTAGCCGTCCATGGTGGTTTCGTTTCTGTGACCTAATGAAAGCCGGTAACGAGGAGTCTCACAAGCATTTGCGAACTTGAGGAGAATTAAGAAAATGTGGTGCCCAGGTGACCGAGGGCCCGTCTTGGACATAGTGTCGTTGGTTTACACGCATAAACCGTATGTGGTGGGACTCCAGAAAGAACGTTATGGTCCTGCTTGAGAATTCTTAGTGGCTGACTGATGACTCGAGCGTTGGAGCGGATAAAGGATGACTTTGTTGAATGGTGGAGCAAATGGACGACTCAAAGAGTGGTGGATCAAAGGTTGACTTGATGAATGGTGGAGCGGATGAAGGATGATTCATTGAGTGGTGGATAAAGAGTGACTTGTTGATCGGTGGAGTGGATTAAGTATGATTTGATGAGTGATGGAGTGGATAATGAATGACATGTAGAGTGGTGGATGAGGGAGGATTCAACGGATGCTGAGTGGATGATGATTTGATGAGTGATGGAGTGGATAAAGGATGCCTCTAGTGTTTGAGTAGGTGAAGGCCAACTTTATGTCAATCAAAGTCCTTGAGAAGCTCAACATGCTGACTACAATGCTAACTTGCACCAAAATAGGGAAGGCAACTACAGGATCTCCAAAAGCCCTAAGCTGTACCTCATGCGCATGGACGTCTGCCTCATAACCACTTCTCTTATTTATTTGGGAAGGAGCCTTGCGTCAATAATCCAGATGTTATAACCCCCGGATTCATTTCCATCTTTCTAGGTCGATGCTAGAGAGCTCCAAGGTCCTAGTGTTTTCGCAGAAGGTCCCAAACCGGCTGTTCCTACAGTGGTATTTCCGTATCATCAATTTCCCCGTCGTTTATCTGGGGAGCTTCATAGAGGAGCAAGCTGCAGCGAGCGTGCTGGAGGACTGTCTTAGGCTCCTGCTAAAGTTAGGAGCATTTCTTTCCCAGACGCTAAAAGTAAGAATCCATAACGCCCTCCGCTATAGGTTTCACCTAATGGGTACAGAAGAGCTTTTCCTGGTCTGTGGCTCTGCTGAATTAGTAACATGACGCCCGCTTTAAGAAGCAAGCAATGAGAATATATGTGAAGACATACAGAGAATACCCAGCAGAGGTCACCCTCCACCTCTAGTGTAAGTCCAAACTGTGGCGACAAGCTGCTTTACTTCGGGACGCCTTAATTTTTGTATCACGTGTTATTTTACAGCTCGGTAGCAAAGGTCCGGGTGAAAGCCTCCACGACCTAGCCCCGCAGCTCTTGGTTAGAGAAGAGGTGATCTGCTTTCTCATTACATCCGACATGCTGCCGACACCAGAACAGTTCCTGGCGATGTACGCGAGACCCTTAAACAGCCCCGGGGATTCAGGTAAAGGGATTCGTACCCGGCCGTACCTAGAAATCTATCCGAATACATGGCTCTCAAGGGCTAAGTGGGGCAGATAAGGGTTAAATCAGCAGATGAGCTGCAAAAACATTCAGACATTTCCGAAATTGTTCTAGAAAAGCCAACCGGACCGAATTGCTAGATTAAGAATCAGTTTGACTGGTTTGGCCAAGCTGCATCAGTTGAGGGAAGTCGACGATGATACCGGTGGCCCCTACACCATGTTAGCATCAGAGGGCAGCCTCATGTGTCCACGTCGAAGTGTCCATTAGCCGACAGCGTACTGCCTCCTGCAGGCTGAGAGCGCTGCTTGCCCACCCGACCAAGGAAAACACAAAGATTTCCCAAAATGTGACAAAATGCAAACAGCGTGGAAAAAAAAACGGCATCATTTAATTTCCTCCAACTTTGTTTTTGATAGATCAAGTATGGCCGATACCTCAACATCTGCATCTCTAGAGGCCACGACGCTCGTCCTTCATGACTCACGGACCTTGAGAACTTTCCACGCTGCATTTCTCATGAAGGACGCCAACTTATAAAAATATTTTTATCTGCGCAAAACCTTTACTGGATCCGGCTTAAAGGTCTGCCTAAAACTGGACGGACATAAGCGTTGTCCCAAGATATCGATGATCGTCTTAAATTATATATTAAATATATGTTCCGAAAGTGTGAAATAAAAAAATCCTGAATATTTGGGCTGACAATTTTTTGGCTATATCACTGATCTCCTGGGTGATTTTTTTTTTTTTTTTAACATTTAGTTAAAGCTTATAGACATTTATTATAAGTTGTGGTGAAAAAAATAAAAATAGGATTTACCGTAGGAATAATAATAAAATAAATATTTTTTTTTTTAAAGAACACACAAAGAAGATAGTAAACCTCACAACCATTTTTTTAATTTCCATGGGAACAGGAAATATATTTTAACAGAAATATTTTAAAGTGTGCCAAAAATATATAATTTACATAATATCGTCTCTCCAACTCTAAGCAAAGAACGACAAATTGCTTCGCTTCAGCGCCCAGTCAAAAAAAAAAAAAAACAGAAGAGGAAAATATTCTAAACTGAACAAAAAATAGGAGGCACTTTATACATATTGTATATATAATATATTTATAAACCGGTGCAACAGCTTTTAACAAAAAAAAAAAAAAGTGTTTCGACCAAGAGAGAGAAAAGAAAAGGACTGGAAATCTTAACATATTAAGCCCTTATAAGAAAGAAAAAAAAAAATCATTTTATTGTGCCAATAAAGCTTCAAAAATCACCCTTTTGAAAAAATATAAAACTAATCCTCAAAAGGCGACCGAGGCGGGATGTAATTTATCTATTTTCTCTCTGCAATACCCCTAAGACAAAGAGGCGTTAAGACCACAGTTTTTTGTGATTTCCAAGCAAAATGCATAGGTCGTTATTCCAGCTAACCGACGGCGGCTGACCTCCGGACCTCCGGCTGCTGTGAGCTACAGACCCCCCCGTCATTTATCGTAAACCGCTTTAAATACCGATCCCTCCGTCATATTGTTTCTCTATAGTGGTATCTGTAATATGACTTGAGATATATATATATATGTTTAAATACATACGGCATTTAGATGAGACGGTCCAAGCAATCGGAGGCCGGCGTCCAAAAAAAAAGACCCTCGCTGCCCATACAGTAGTCATTCAACCTTTAGTCTAGCACTGGCAGCAACGTGGTTAATCGAGTCTTTTTTTTTTTTTTAAATGCAAATTAATAACATATTAACCGGTGCAAACCTTGGGCTTTAACCATTTCAGTGCTTGAGTGTTGGATGTGACGCACTCCTTACCCTCTCAGCTTAAAAGAAGGACATTTACACTCGTTGGATCTGGGCTTTCAGACGAGGAGCCCCCAAACCGTCCAGCAAAACATACGAGGCAACACGCGAGGGAGCGGCAGCGGTAACCCCTCCGTATTGAAATGTCGTTTTAGCGGGCCAGGTATGTGTCCATGTGTAAAAGATCTCAATACGCTGAATGAAGGTGGGACTGATCCTTAAAAAAAAGAGACCGCCGGGGTGTCAGCGCATGAAATTCTAGGAGTTCCGGCCAAGTTCCAGCACGATGGAAAACCCGGCTAACGGGGAGTGTGCGGAGTGAAGACGAAGACCCCGGTCTGCAACCTCACCAGCGGTTACGAAGCCACGTCAGATCCAGAAGGTTATTAGGGAAGCGAGCGCCGGCAGCGCATGTGCCTCTGACTTCAATACCATTCTACATACCGTGAGCTAGTGACCCCAAACGGATCATTCTTTATTAAACGTATGAGCGTTAAGGAAGCGCGGAGCGGCGGGTGCGTTTAACCGGCTGGATACCGGGCGCCACGATGCATTTTCTCTGGAATGTCTGCTCGGTTTATCACTTTGAATAGCGGCATCAAGTAATATAAAGGAGAGGGTTGTTGGGGCTCTACAGACGCACTTTATACCCCCCCCCCAGCCTAAGGCCACACTGGTGTCACTTCATCGCAGAACGCAACAGGTCATTCAAACTTTGAACATTCTTCTATTCAACCCCCCAAAAAAGAAAAAACAGAAAGCTTTTCGCTGTTGTGTTTGGATGCGGAGACCACCGACGGGGCCAGAAAGTCTATGCGTCGGAGCGCAAAACACCCCCTTCGCCTACAGCGCCGTGCTCTCGATGTCGTTTTCCACATGGCTGGGGTTCTGCGGCGGGGCGTCTGCGGGGGGCGCTGCGGATTCAGCACCGGGCTGGACCTGGGGATTTAACGCAGCAGGATCTGAAACAAAAAAAAGACGTGAGACAACGGAAGGGGTTAATGAGCGGAGCTATCTGGGGAAACCGCGTGAGATGTTGGGAAGACCGGTCAAAAAAAAAAAAAAAAAAAATTAAAAATATATATATATATATTTTTTTTTTATTTCTTATTTCTTATACAGAATCCTTGGAGAAATAAAATTCAGGGGTATTTAACCCTTTAAATGACACACAGTGGGCGTTGAAACGCTTTAACTCCAAGGGTTATGTGTTAAACACTAGAGTACACTAACAGTATTTTGCCCGTTCATTATACATGCGCCACTTGTTTCTAAATTAATTTTTATAACAAAGGCTAATTTACCCCCAGGAAACAAATAATCCCAGACCGGACCCACTGGGATTCCTTTCTACATTTTTTAAACGATGCACTTAAGTTGTCTTCTGCTTTCATGCTAGAAGCTAAAATAATTTGTAAGTGTCTAACTAGAAATAGGGACTTTCTTTGGTAGGTGGTAAGATAAGTGGAACGGCCTTCCAGCAGAAGCGGTAGAGGTTAATACAGCGAGGGGATTTAAACATGCACGGGATAGGCATACGGCTCCTGAATCTTTACAGCGGGATAAACGGGCAGACTAGACAGGGGGCCGAAGGGGGGGGTCTGATCGGCCATCAATTTCTATGTTGCTAGGCCTTCTTTAATGGTTAAGTTGTATAATCGTTACCCTAAAAAATGTCATTTATTTCATAAGCCAGTCTCGTGGGAATGAAGAGACCCGCAAAGAGTTAATTATTTGTCTTAAAACAGCTTCCGGATTTTTTTAATCCCAAGGAGACCCCCCAACCACAGAAAGAAGGCATAAAAGGGCCCCCCAGTGCCCACCCCTGGCATGCTGTATTAGTGACGGCAAACAAGCCTGGTTTAGGGCCACACAATGTTAGTATTCGGAGCAAGTGATAAAAAAGCGTGATTTGGGGTCAACGTAAGACTTTTTTTGGGGGGGCCAATCAAATGCCTCTTTCCTTACCATCAAACCTTCCAAATTCAGTGTCTACTGACAAACGCACATCAAACATCTGAATCGTTTAATGAAATGGTTTAGAATTAGAATTTTTGCCTTCCTGGGCATCACACGTTCAAGCAGAAAATCTTAAACCTTGTTCTAGATTTATGGGAAAGGTTCCGTCAAACAATTCCTTAGAACGTCATTTATTTATTTATATTATTTATTATATTTTTAAATGTAACAAACGGGCCGGATATATTTTTTTTTATGGAGCAGGTGGGTCTCGGACGGTTAGTTGCCACGCTGGGTATATGCGTTGCCATGAAGTTGCGCGTTGCATGCTTAAGCGGAGGGGGTTCGGGGTGCGTTTTGCATGCATGTAGATAATGTAGATGCTAAGCAGAAAAAAAAAAAGGGGTGAACCAAACAGTGCCGCGGACCCCCCCAAAGTACATGCGTGTGCCGCGGGACGTCGCCATCTCCCCTTTAATGCTTTGTGAGCCATAGCAAATCACTAACCGACTGCCTGGCACACAAAGGGTTAAAAGGGAATGCTGGGAAGCCATTTCTGATAGGTTTCTACATGGCGGCGTAGAAAGGGGGGGCCAGGGGTGATGATCTCCCCCCCCAAGCCAAGGAAATGCCAATGTAGCCAAGTGGCTAGGGTGGGTAACCCAGGCGTGGCTCTAGCGTGGGGGGCAGGTTGGATCAGAGAATTTATTCTTGATAGGGGTGAGCTGGGTCGCGAGGTGGGGTATGAAGAGTAGAGGGTGGAATGGGATGAGGACGGTGCCGGTGGGGATACGGGGCGGAATGGGATAAGGACGGTGCCGGTGGGGATACGGGGGGAATGGGATAAGGACGGTGCCGGTGGGGATACGGGGGGAATGGGATGAGGACGGTGCCGGTGGGGATACGGGGGGGAATGGGATGAGGACGGTGCCGGTGGGCATACGGGGCGGAATGGGATGAGGACGGTGCCGGTGGGCATACGGGGCGGAATGGGATGAGGATGGTGCCGGTGGGGATACGGGGGGGAATGGGATGAGGACGGTGCCAGTGGGGATACGGGGCGGAATGGGATGAGGACGGTGCCGGTGGGGATACGGGGGGAATGGGATGAGGACGGTGCCGGTGGGGATACGGGGGAATGGGATGAGGACGGTGCCGGTGGAGATACGGGGGGGGGGGGGAATGGCATGGGATGAAGATGAGGACCCCGGTATCGGTGGGGATGGTATGGATTGTGCAAAGTCAAAGCCATCAATGCAACAAGAAGGCGGCGCGTGGCACCGGCCGATTACAAACCTTAACAGCGGTATCTCTCCCAACCTGTTGGAGGCACCACAGACACGTGTTAGGCTGCGTTACGCATGCTGCAGAAACCCAAGAAGCCCCCCGTTACTTCACAACGCGCCTGTCAGCGGCAGCAACACCGAGAAAACGACAGAACGCTCATCTGCCGGTATCACCGGGAAACGGACGTTCGTGCCGCAGCCACAAGCCAGAGCGGGTTAATCGATACTCTGCCAGTGATTATATAGGGGCCACAACTCATGTATACGGTGAATAAAATGTTGCCCCCCCCCCCACAGTATTACGCTACGAGAGGGTGTTGCTTCTACTTCTACCTAAATCATAAAGTTCTAAATGTGGAGCAGTCACCATGGAAACCCAAAAGAACATCCCTGGTGATTACTGCACATTTAGCACCAGAATTACCGGGTCAGAGCCACGTCGAGGCGAGTGCATGGGGTGCATAGCGCCCAGGGGCCCATTCGTGAAAACGTTTTCAGCGACCGCTCGGCGCCCCCTCGCTCCCTGCTGCCGCCCGCCATGGCCCTGAGCCCCGGGGCCAGAACCCCACCGAGCCAGTTGTGTTTTCCTGTTTTCACGGTATCTCCTCTCACTCACCGGTGATGATCTTTGAAGACGACATCGGCGGCACCTCCGGGGTGTTGTGTGAGCCGGGGGGCTGTGGCGGAGGGGGTACGCTAGGCCGGATTCGAGGCTTGGGGACGGGGCGACCTCGGGTAAGTGTCCCAGTCCACGCTGTTGGCGGCAGTGTCTGTGCGACCTCCGGGGGTCCAGGCTGTTCTACCCCCAGCGGAGGAGTATCTGGGGGAGTGGGTGAGTGGGGAGGACTAGGGGACTGTTCTGTTGTGGGTGGCTCTGCGGCAGGGGCCACAGGGTGGGAGCTGGCTCTGGATACAGCGGGGGGCTGAGTGGGTGGCTGCGGAGGGGGGTGACTAGGGGCATGTATTAAGGGCTGGCTGCCTGATAGCCGCCGGGGGAGTGAACCATGCGAGTACGCAGGGTGGGGTGCCGTGCCGCCTTGGCTAGTGGTAGCCGCCGTCAAGGCAGGACTATAGGTAACGCCGGAGGGCTTGGGAGAGACGGATGGTGGGGTGTTTGTTGAAACAGGCGAGCCCTGATTTCCCGGTTGCACGGGCGGAGGGGCCACAGGCTTGGGGGGAGCTGGAGCCGGCTTTTTAGTAGCTGTAAAAAAAAATAAAAAAATATTCCTATTAAAAACGCCGTCTTTACCCTATTGTTCAAGTAACGCAATTATCAGCCGAAGAGGTTATCGGAAGCGAGTAAAGCGCGTTTACCTCGTCTCGTGGAGTGAGGACTGGGGTTCGCAGCGCCCGCGGCAGGAACGGCGGCCAATTGACTTGCGCTCCCCCCAGAAGATTGCAGACCTCCGTTACGCAACAGCGGAGGGGTCGTCGACGTGGGGGGCTCTTTGGGCTTGAAAGTGCTGTGGATAACGGAGAAGATTGAAATTCTCGCTGATAAAAACATCAACCCCCATCGTTCAAAGTGAAACCCCAGATCGTTACCTGGCTTCCTCGTTGACGTGCGTCGGCACCGGGTCTGTAGAAGCGACGTAGGCAGGGGCGCTGATGTCTAGCGGGGGCGATTGGTAGTCTGCCTGCCCCGTGTTTTCGGTGGGTGGCAACGGGGGTTGGAATGGCGGGGAACCGTGCTTCCGGTTTAACGTTCCTCCTCTTTTGGAGTTGGAGGTGATGTGGCCATCAAAAAGTTTTAAGCTTATGCTGGAATAAAGAGATGAGAGATCAACGTCGGGTCTGGGCGAGGCCAGGACAAGAAGCCACGTTTATAAAGGAACTAATTCCACCCCGAATCGGAAACACACCTGTATTCCAGAAAACACGCACTCATGGTAACAAAAAAACAATCATCAGAACATCCACTCCCAGCATTAAACGTCTTCGTAGATAGAACACGACTCGTATAAGCTCATTATCTCATACCCACCCCTCTTTCTTCAGGAAATCTCCGTCCACCACAGCCATGCTGTACGGTCTCTTCCGTTCCATGACTCCGAACTCGTACTGGCCATCGTTACCGGTCACGGGCATGTTATTTTGTTGATTGATGGTTGAGACCGGCACGAAGGCATTAGATACATTGAAGTCCGTCTCTGAAAGAAGTTAAACAGAGAGAAGATGAGTAATCGAACACGTATTATTATCCAGATCAGGTTAAAGTAACATCAGATTTCCCGGGTAACCGCTGTACAGCGCTATGGAATATGACGGTGCCATATAAAATAATAAACAGTAATGGCTGATCACTTCTAGCCTCCTACGGCGTTCTTTGCAGCCTCGATAAAGTGTTGCTGACTTCTGGAGATGCCCAGGATCTCCGATACATTGTTATGTGGTCAACCTGCCTGGAACCTTCTTCTTCTCGTCTGGCCCCCCCTCTTTTCATGGTCTTCTTTAATACGTTATATTATGAATTCTTCATTTTTTGGTTGTAAAATTTGAACATTTGGCTTTTAAAGATATCGGGCGCCCAAAAAAACGTTAAGAACGTTTTAGAAACTCATGCCGCGTGAGACTCAAATCGGTTAAAATCTAATAATTGCACCCAAAAGTTATCCTAAATGTCTCCTCTTTTGGGGTGTTTGGCACTCAGCTGCCTGTTATGTTAAAATACAAAATATTTAAAAAACCTAAAAATAAATAAAAATAACGCGTTCTCCGTACCGCCTGGAAAGAACCAGTCCGCATGCTGAATGATCGGTTCGATGATTGTCACCACGTGGACGGACGTCGCGGCTGCTATTTCCGCTAACGTTCTGGGGAGGAAATAAAAGGTGTTGATGACGCTTCCAATGCAGTGATGACATCACTATCAAGAAACCAATAAATGCTGCAGGGAACAAAAATGGTCGCTTTAATCCGTGTATCGTTAATTAGGACTTTTTGAGAGGATGTGCGAGCTTTTGGGTCCAAACTCTTACAAGCACAGTTTTATTTTTCTACGGCTGTTAAGTTTTTAATCGGCCGCCAAATCAGAGGCAGGATCTAAAGCTCAGATCCCCAGCAGGATCTGAACCGCCCAACGCGTTTCACGCATAGCGTTCTTGTATTGTAAGCCGGCTCCGACCACAAAACAAAATCTAGGAGTCCTTTTCCCACCTGCCCTAAGACCCCTATATACCTCTTATATCCCCAACTACAATAGATATCGAAATAACTGGGATATAGGTGTGGGATATAGGTGTGGGATATAGGGCGTGGGATATAGGGCGTGGGATATAGGGCGTGGGATATAGGGCGTGGGATATAGGGCGTGGGATATAGGGCGTGGGATATAGGGCGTGGGATATAGGGCGTGGGATATAGGGCTGGGATATAGGGCGTGGGATATAGGGCGTGGGATATAGGGCGTGGGATATAGGGCGTGGGATATAGGGCGTGGGATATAGGGCGTGGGATATAGGTGTGGGATATAGGTGTGGGATATAGGTGTGGGATATAGGGCTGGGATATAGGGCGTGGGATATAGGGCGTGGGGTATAGGGCGTGGGATATAGGTGTGGGATATAGGGCTGGGATATAGGGCCTGGGATATAGGGCGTGGGATATAGGGCGTGGGGTATAGGGCAGGACTGACCCTTCGTGTTTGGCCCACAGCAGGTTGGGACCCAAGACGATGGCGATGTTGCTCGGAGTCATCTTGTTGACATCACTGCTCTGACTCAGCTTGGCCAGGAACTTCACCAGATACCTGCAGCGACAGACAGCGTCCTCCTCGGTCACTCCGGATATAATTTATAGGAAAGGTTTCTAATAAATGATTATTGCCGTACCTGAAGTTTTCCTGATTAGGTTTGGGCAGTTTCTGGCAAACCATCCACAAAGCCTGGAGCTTCGAGTTGGGGTCTGAAATACTGGATCAAAAAAACAACAAAAAATGGGTTTTAGACACTTAGAGGGAAGTTTGCAGAACATTCGGCAACTATATAACATATACATGTGCCTTACGCTCCAGATATCTGGGGGTGCGTGGCCACAGGTAGCCACATTTAAGTAAGTTTTTTCTGACATTTCATTAGAATAAACTATATTTTTAGGTTAAAGTATTGCTCTGTGAATGCCCCAAAAACCAGAAATCATTTTTGAACCATTAAGATTTTGTCGGGAACGCATCATTGTCATGTGACAGAAAAGCAGGCAGTGATAGGTTGTTGTTATTGAAACCGAAAAAGGCATCTTCAAAGCAACCAGCTTTTTTTTTTTTTTTTTAATGGGGTAATTAGGAATTTTAGGGTAACATAGAAAGGGTACTAAACCAAACATGAGTAGAGAGGACGGCTCTCATCTCTTCTTTAGACCAGAATTTAGAGAGTTTGATAAAATACTCATCACTCTTACTTTCCAGCCTGGATCCAGTCGTCGTACAGGCTAAAGGTCATCAGAGGTTCCGGAAGCTCTCGAAGGTAGGACTTCAAAGCCCCTGCAGAGAAGATGAGAACGAGGTTGGATGGTTTGTGAATGTTTTGAAGCGTTTGCTGAGCAGGCTGAGGTCCTTTGCAGGTTCGAGATCATTCCGGATATTCCGGTCAGGTCCGTGATACATTATATCAAGGAAAACAGCCGGGAAACTTCAAGAGCCAGAAACAATGTTTCACAATGCTTGGCTTGACGTCTTAATGCCACGTACCTGCCACGGCGTGAGGGTCCGAGTAGAACTCCTCCAGCTGCGACGTGGAGCAGTCAAGAGCGGCTTTCAGCTTCTTGAGTTTGGAGGCTCCAGCCGCGATCCTGAACAAGCCCTGGAAATAAGATGAAACGGGTCAGAACCAAAGGCGAGGGGAAGAAGTGAAGGAAACAGAGCGTTCTTAGGTATGTTTCTAATCGCAGGCCGTAATCGCTACCGAGTGGTTAATTGTGTTATTGGCAAGTGGTGGATGATAAATCAGACAGGGACACCTGGAATTCTTTAGCAGATCATCTAAAGAAATGTACGAGACGACCTCCGCGTTTCGCACTTTGGCCGAGATGGAGGATCATCGTACTCATTGCCCGAAGCTCACACGGAGATGCCCCATATGCCATGACGCTGTACGACGTACCTCTTCCTTCATGCCGGTCTCCAGCAGCATCATCACGCAGGCTTCGATGGGCAAAGCGATCTCACGGCCGCTGCGTTTCAAGTGTTCTTCTAGCGGGGTGCCAAACGCCGGCTTCTCCGTCCACTTATCTAGAAGAGAGAACAGAGGAACTCATGGCGCAGAGCAGAAACGGAGTGTCGAGCAGACGGGAAAATAAAGATAAAGGGAGCGTGACGGAGCGGCCGGAGGAAAGAAACAGAGACGAGAGAATGGGTCTGGGGACAAAGAGGTGAGAATAAAAGGATAAGAAAAAAGGAATAGAGATAAAGAAATGGGAGAGGTGGAAAGTATGGAATAAATAAAGGAGATCTAAAGAAGAAATATAGGGAAAGGATAAAAAGGGAAGAGAGGGGCAGGAGAAAGAGGAGAGGGGAGAGTGGCAGGTAAAAGAAAGGAGAAAATAATGAATGAAAGTGATGTTAGATCAATAAGGTTCAGAGAGGAGGTGATGAGAAATGTTAAAAAGCCAAGAAATAAGGGAAATAATGAATAATGGGAATTACAGACGCTCATGGATGAAAGGGGTGCTTGGAAGGCTGGTGGAGCAGCCCTGGAGTGAACAGCAGTTTAGAGATGAAGCTCAGGTACCCCCAGTCCGGCAGTCAGAAGCACATACAGAGTACAGCGCGAGAGAAGCTGCAGCTGGCAGGGTTGCGAGAGGCGTGTGTGGGGGGGTCCGGGACATTACCTTGCTGGGCTTGGATTTCAGGCAGTGCCTTTTCTAAGACAGCTAGTGCTTTTCTATGGTAATCTGCTTGTGCCTCTAACAACTGAGGACAGAACCCACACAGAAAACAAGAACACAATGAGTAAATGGCGTAGGCAGGAGACGAGACATGCGATCAATGAGAACGGTTTCAGCGGGTGGCGTGACAGATGAAAGGGAAGACGTAAATATTGGGGGAATTTACTCCAATAACCTCAATCCCGCTTCGGACTCCTCGGCCTCTCAGTGTCAGAGGATTGAGAAATTTCACACTCCTCTGGTACTGAAGGGGTCATTTCTAGAATGCCAACGTACCCCTAATTGCTCCAGTGCCACAGTCATATCACTTCAGCCACCAGCCCTGTAATACTCTAATATGTGAATTGATTACGTACGGAAAATGCTATTTTTAACCCTGTGAGTGGCACTCAAAACAGAATAACGGATCCCAGGTGACTATAAAGCGTTATTGATGATCCTTGGTTGATCTGACCAACTTACCGTGACAAAGTACTGACCATACTCCCCTTCCTTAGAGACGAAGTTGTACATGTCGGCAGCCAGCTGGTCCTACGGAGAAAGAGACGGGACAGCAGGGATTATTTTTTGGGTTATTTTTGCACGTTTTCTTCCTTAGTTGTCAGTAATGTCAGGACTGCCACCGACGCATTGTACGAGAGACCCTCTACGCACCTTGCATTGCTCCACTTTGTTAGCTGCTTCATCCACCTCCTCCTTCAGAGAGTCCATCTTCCCCAGCTGCATCTGCATGCCCAGCGACTTCTGCGTCTGGTTATACCTGCAAACCGATTTCAGAATAAATAATTCCAGACCTTAAATCCAATCATCTCCCGTTATGTTGAATAAATAATGAGTTAATATCGTCCTCTGACCACCAATGCCGTTCTTTACAAACATGCAAGACAGACCGAGGCCGCTAAAGAGTCCCCCTCACCACCCAGCATTCAATACATAATCCATTTTCTCACCTGGTACGGGCAGAATCCCAGTCTAGAACCAATTTAGCCAACTGTTTCCTCTGCTTTTGTATGTTGGGGATCTCTACCTGTAGAGGAAAAAACAAAAGACAAAACATGGTTGGAATAACTATCCTCTCAAAGAGTCTTAAAAACTGTGTTCTAGGTAACCCTAAGGAAGTAACCTAATAACCCTTAGTTAAGGGTACAGTCTTAAACTCTGTGTTCTAGGTAATCCTACGGAAGAGACCTAATGACCCTTACTTAAGTGTACAGAGTCTTAAACTCTGTGTTCTAGGTAATCCGACGGAAGAGACCTAATGACCGTTAGTTAAGTCAACAAAGAGTCTTGAATAACTTCTGACAAGGAAACTCTTCAGGAGAAGCCTGAGTGACAAAAGCCTTCAGAGAAACCCCGGGGAGAAGACCAGGGGGCTCCTCTCTTCTTCAGTGAAAGCCTCAAATTAAATCCTCCAACAGAACGTTTCATGCAAGCGAGGTCAGAAGCAGGCGGCGGGCAAACTCACAGACGATCTGCCGATGGTAAAAGGCCTCTTACCTCTGCCAGATGGTTTAAAGGTTCAAGGATGTCCTTCTCGATCTGTACTTCATGTTGGGAGAGTTCTTGGGCCAGCCTTTGTTCCGCTTCCCCGCATGAAAGCAACGTCTTTCTGTGAAAAAAAACAACAATAGAAATTGTATCAAAAATGTATCACTTTTTAAAAACAAAAACAAACAAACAAACAATCACCAGAGAAGTGAGGTCTCTGGGGGTCAATCATTTCCTAGAGGACCCCCGGCGTAGGACTGTATCGCCCTGCAGGGTTCTAGATCGTAGAATGTCTGTATTACGCGTTCCGTTGGGAGTCAGGAATATTCTTACAATTCTACGCATTTCGAAATTTATGTTCACCAACAAAATATTTTCTTTAAATGAAGGCTTCGGATGTAAACGGGTTTTAAACATTCCTCGTTTTAACCCTTTAGGTACTTTAATAACTGACACTTTACATACTTTTCTACTTTTTCCATCTTACTTACACCAAGAGGGTATCATCGTTAAGCATATTACAGCCATCAATCATTGTCTGGGACACGCCCATCAGAGGAAGTTTTTTCTGAAAAAGAGCAAATTGTACACCTTAGCATAGAAACGTAGAGTCTGCCCCATCCGGCCCCCGTCTAGTCGCCCCTATATCCCGCAGTAAAGACTCAAACCTTAATCAGTCGTTGGTCTCGTCTTAGGTTCAGGAGCCGTATGTCGATCCCACACATGTTTAATCCCCACACTGTATTGCCCTCTACCACCTCTGCTGGGAGGCTGCTCCACTTACTCACAACATTCTCAGTAAAGCAAAATGTCCTTACATTCCATCTATGCCTCTAGTTTTAGATCACAACATCTTGCTGTAATATTTCTCCTCCTTTGGACTAAGAGCACCCATCAACACATGCGATGTCAGAGAGATACTGCCCCAGACTCCCTGGCTGGCGGTGAACAGTCCCTGTATATTCACCCTGTATGTTCTGTAGTCCGTATGGCTCAAACACAACATGGCTGATAGACGCAGAAGGCAGATTTCCCAACGTTTGTACCCCCCCCCCACACACAATAAAGGAAATCCCAATCTTTACTGCCCTCACAAGGGAGCCTTTGCTAAATCTGAGATTGATAGGAGTTGTAACTTACAAATCTCTTGTCAGTGTCGGTGCCCGGCTGCCCCTGTAAACAGCCCAGGAGCTTCTTGTGCGAGTTATGGCAGACCATTCGTACGCTGTCCAGACGCCTCTCTATCTGCGGGTGAAAGAATGAAAAAAAGAGGAGAATAAAAAGATTAATCGAATGATTCCAAGAAATACGAATCATCGCCTTATCATACTGCCTGTGGGGAACAATAGAATGACTCAGTCTTAATCACACAGTAGGACTCTCTGACTAATGAAAGTCTATGGAGGAAGGGACTTCATTAGCATCGCCATAAAGCGTCAGCTCAGTGTGGTGTTTGAGCCGGGAAAGTCACCCAAAATATCACATGACTGCCAGCAACGGCGGCTCCAGGTCTGCAGATAAAGGGAGTTTATTGGAACAAAATGAGATAAAACCAGGTTTTTGGGGGGTTATATTACTGTATACAGTGCTGGGGGTTATATTACTGTATACAGTGCTGGGGGTTATATTACTGTATACAGCGCCGGGGGGTTATATTACTGTATACAGCGCCGGGGGGTTATATTGCTGTATACAGCGCCGGGGGGTTATATTACTGTATACAGCGCTGGGGGCTATATTACTGTATACAGCGCTGGGGGGTTATATTACTGTATACAGCGCTGGGGGGTTATATTACTGTATACAGCGCTGGGGGTTATATTACTGTATACAGCGCTGGGGGGTTATATTACTGTATACAGCGCTGAGGGTTATATTACTGTATACAGTGCTGGGGGGTTATATTACTGTATACAGCGCTGGGGGTTATATTACTGTATACAGCGCTGGGGGGTTATATTACTGTATACAGCGCTGGGGGGTTATATTACTGTATACAGCGCCGGGGGGTTATATTACTGTATACAGCGCCGGGGGGTTATATTACTGTATACAGCGCTGGGGGGTTATATTACTGTATATACAGCGCTGGGGGTTATATTACTGTATACAGCGCTGGGGGTTATATTACTGTATACAGCGCTGGGGGTTATATTACTGTATACAGCGCTGGGGGTTATATTACTGTATACAGCACCGGGGGGTTATATTACTGTATACAGCGCTGGGGGTTATATTACTGTATACAGCACTGGGGGGTTATATTACTGTATACAGCGCTGGGGGTTATATTACTGTATACAGCGCTGGGGGTTATATTACTGTATACAGCGCTGGGGGTTATATTACTGTATACAGCGCTGGGGGTTATATTACTGTATACAGCGCTGGGGGTTATATTACTGTATACAGCGCTGGGGGTTATATTACTGTATACAGCACCGGGGGGGCGTTTTTTTGATAGCTTTGTTACATTCCGGCCGGCAGATTCCCAACAAACGCGCATCCCGCCAACGTCAAACTAAGGACGTCCGAGACGCGCTCGCCAGGAACTGCCTTCCTCAGGACTGTCTGTCCGTCTGTCCGCAGAACATTCATTGATATAACAGTCCGCGGGATCCGGGTTTGCTAATTAATGATATAAGTAAATAGAGAGCGCTCGGCATGCGCAGCGAGGGACCCCGGCCTCGTATTCTCTACCCAGTTCCATGAAGAATTCCGCTAACATCCCGGACCAACTAACGACGCTTTAGTGATTCTTCTCGTCGCTTCCAGACCAATAAAGACTTGTTTAGGGATTATTATTATTTTTTTTTTTATTACCGTTAATGAAAGGAACGTCTAAAAAAAAAAAATCTGATTCCATGCAGAGCCCGTGTTTGTGGAAGGAAACCGGTAACCATCCGTGACATCATCTGTGACATCATCCGTACAAAAAAAGGGATCCTTTCAAAAAAACAAGGGTAAACATTTCGAGTGCCAGCGGGGAGGAATAAAGGGATAACCCCTCGATTTTCCTGCGCGGCAGCGGCACCTGCCCCAAGCGTCCGGAGGGTGACTCAGATTTTGGCAAAGGAGACCGTGAGAGCGAAACGCGCCGGTGAGCCTTAAAGGGACCTTATAACTAAATGGTGTATCGATGGTCCCGGCAACGGATACAATGGAAAGCTGTTGGTGGTTTTCTTAAGCACCCAAAAGACCCAAACGTCGTGGCGCTGGATGAGGATGATGGGAATTGGTGCAAAGCATTTCTCTTGGGGTGGGGTGAAAGGGCGGCCGCGGGTCAGCAATTCATTATAATCCCAGTGTGGAAGTTTACTTTAGGGCCGATGTCCTGTTTACCCCCCGAGACGGCTTTGGGGTAAACAGGATGCGAGGGAGAGTCACAAATATTGTGGGGGGGGGGGTATGGGGGGGGTGCCGCTCTGTTTGGAGGGGGCGTGATTTAAAAAAATAAAATAAGTAACGCTTATGGTTACTTGGCCAAATCTAGTGCACGGATTAACCTAATGAGACTTATTTACTAAATGGTGAGCTCATGGTCTGTGACTGTAGAGAAGGCTTTGTGTCATGAAAAATATCCCAAATTCTTGCCTTCTTTCAAAGGGTTAAAACAAAAACAAAAAAACTGAGCCGAGCCGTTAGAGATCCGTTTCATTCTTGTTTATTCCTCCTCGGTTCTGTTGCACCTTTTAAACATTTTATTTCTCTTTTAATGTATACATTACATAGACGTCCGTGCGCCGCTCAGTGTATACACAGGGGCCGGGGGGCCGAGCACCGCATCGCTATCTGCCCTCCACTAATTTAAACAGTTTACTCCGTGCTTCTGTTATCTGGTGCGAGGTACAGGGCCGTGCCGCTGGAATGTATCCCGGCCAGAGTGCCGGGTATTACAACTCACACTACTCTCAGGCAGCCAAACACGTCACCAGAGCTGCGTCGTATACACTCTGACACACCAGCAGAAAAATCAGCTGCCTCAGAGCAACCGGGTCATTTTAAGGAACACAGAGTCTGACAGCAGATCGGCCCCATTCGGCCCCAGTCTAGTTTTTCCGTTTCTCCCGCTGTAAAGACTCAAACCTTAGTCAGTCGTTGGTCTCGTCTTAGATTCAGGAGCCGTATGTCTATCCCACTTCTGCTGGGAGGCTGTTCCACTTATCTACCCCCCTCTCAGTAAAGTAAAACTTCCTTACATTTCATCTCAGCCTCTGACCCTCTAGTGTTAGATTCTGGCCCTTTTCCCCTCCTTTGAAATAAATTTCTCTCCTGTACTTTGTTAAATCCCTTTAAGTATTTAAACCTCTCTCTCCCATCCCCCACCCTTCTCTTCTCTCCTCCAAGCCGTACATTGAGGGGGTAAACAGACCCCTCCAGACTGTCTCGGCTCGGCTGAATACCCCCAGACCCCTCGCCAAGCCGGGCACAGAGGAAGACTCGTGCCGATGAATCAGCCGTCCCAGTAACACACCCTGCCCCGGCGCATGAATAGAAGGAAAAGCCGCACCATTGTTCCCAGTCGCCGCTCCCGCTTGCCACCAGTCGGGAAAAAGCCCAGTGGAAACGCGGCCGAGCCGCCCAAAAACAACACAGGAGCCGAGACCGATCCCCAAACCCCCCCCCCCCCCCCGGCTGCTCGGCACCAAAAAACGGAGAGCGCCGCTTCCCCACCGTTTAAAGGGACGGATTCATGCAGCGCCAAGAAGTGCTTTCTGAGCATTTAAACAGGGATTCTTTAAAGGGTTAAATAATCAATGAGAGCGCTTTCCGCGCATGCACAAAGGGGGCAAATGGACATCTGCAGAATACCCCCGGTGCAAGGGAGTCCCCGCGGACGTATAAATGACGTCTGACATTAAAGTGCATGTAACGGGCGAGAAGCCCCTTCAACCGGCATAAAGAACGGCGGCCGAGCGGCACCCTGATGGAGAAAAACACCCAGGGCACCCCCCCCCCCCACTCCGTTTATTCTGGAAGAAAGGACCATTTATACAGAAAACCTCTCTCTCCGGCCGGCAGCACCAGCAGGTGTCCGGTTTATCCTCCCTAGAAACCAAAAAATATTTTCCCCGTTTATAATTATTCCAGAAAAATAAAAAGGGAAAAACTACCACTGAGATCGGTGGGAATTTACGAAATAAAACGTTAGCGATTCCGGCTGGAAATTCGTAACGAACAAAAACCAACGGTCTCCTTAAAAGGCCGGGGATTTGGCGCTCGAATGAATGGATTGTTTAGAAGTGGACATGCGCGGCTTCGGTTTCAGCCGTTCCTTAGTTTGACGGCAAAGAACGAGCGCCCTGTTACATTATTCAGATCACAGAGAGAAACGCGAGACATCACAGCACAACGGCGCGTATCCCCCTCGTGGCTCGATGACATCATCACCGCCCCCCCACTCAGCTTACCTGTAAAAGGTCGTCGCTCAGCACCTCCGTCTTCTCCGCTCTGAAAAACAAAATAAAAAAACAACGTTTCAAGTAACAACTTCAGGAGAATTTGGAATAACGATAGTAATAGCTAATAATAATAACAATATTAATAACAAGAATCTTATTATTAGTATTACCATTCATAATAATAATAGTAATAATATTAATAACAAGATTATTATTATTATTATTACCATTCATAATAATAGTAATAATATTAATATTAATAACAAGAATCTTTAGTATTCCCATTCATAATAATAACAAGAATAATATTATTATTAGTATTACCATTCATAATAATAGTAATAATATTAACAACAAGAATATTAATAACAAGATTATTACTATTACCATTCATAACAACAAGATTATTATTAGTATTCCCGTTCATACTAGCTATAATAACAATATTAATAAGAATAATGATATTATTACTAATTATAACAAAAGTAATAATAATAGCTGATTATTGAAGAACAGACCTCCGAGGTTTCTGTGTTGGTGCAATCAATAATATCTATTTTGGCTAAAGACTTTACAGAGGGGAGATTCAGAAGGGAGGTTCGGTTCAGAGAACAAGAGGTCGTAATCTACAAGTAGAGGGTCAGAGGCTTACATGGAACGGAAGAAAGTTTTACTTGACTGGGAGGGTAGTGGTTAAGTGGAACAGCTTCACAGCAGAAGCGGTAGAGGGTAACAAACACACATGGGATAGGCATACAGCTCCTGAATCTAAGACGAGACCAACGACTGATTAAGGTCTGAGCTTTCACAGAAGCAAAGGGGCCGAACGGGGCCATCACTTTCTATGTTCTGTAACACGTTACATATGACGCCTTTCTCTACACGCCAGCAGCCCATCTGGTTAGAGATCCATGGAGCCGTGACGTGGAGGACTCCTGATCCTGAACAGACCGGCAGCTCTGGATCCAGAGGAATTTGAGGCATTCATTCACAATCTCCGAGGGGGGGGGGGGGGGTCACCAACGTCATGCTAAACACATCACAAGCCCAGTCCATCAACTTTACAGCCAATGAGAAGACGGGTATCCCTCTACAGTGACAAGTCCGGCACTCGAACAGTTAAAGCACCACTGCATAGGGAGGCGCAGCGGTATACATTTCATGCTTAACACTTCGCCTGCTGGCCTGAACCCTGGTGAAAATGAAGCTACTAATGTATCTATGGTCATTGGGTTTTTTTTTTTCTACCACCCCTGCCTGGAGGCCATTCTATGCACCCACCGCTCTGTGACTAACTCTTCCCTGGAATGCTCCTCTAACTGTTAGGCATACAGTGCAGCCTCTACGTAACTAAAAACAGCTGTTCGAGGCTTAGACGTGAGGGAGGCTGTCCAGATGTGTCTGTGACCAGAGGCAGCTGTGGGTTCCCTTTACACGTCTGCGGTCTGCTTCCAGCAGCGAAGGGGTTAAGGGAGTCCTCACCTCCATGAGAAATGTTTCCCAGTTACTTGTATTAAATTCCAGTGCCCCTCCCCCCCCCCATAAAAAGTAATGACTCAATGGAGAGGCATGCGCGGGGCCCTCCCTCCTCCCCAGTTTATACTGGGAACCAGTAACACATCCCAGGTCTGGAGTCCGCCAGCTTCCCGAGGCTTTAAATATGGCTTCCTAAAAGCAGGAAGCAACGGAGGGGGACTTCCTGACAGAGTAACGCGGTTACATCATACACTACCATCGGGGAGGAAAAACAAAAGAATAAGTAGCAAAGGAGCCACAGGTATAGGTGTCCTTGTAACACAACAGAAACTAGTACCTAGAGCACGAAGAAGATCCATGATCTCGGGTGGGTGGTAGATACAAGGAACAGCCTCCCAGTATAAGCTATTACAGTAAAAATGCATCCCCCAGCACTGTATACAGTAATATAACCCCCAGCGCTGTATACAGTAATATAACCCCCCAGCGCTGTATACAGCAATATAACCCCCAGCGCTGTATACAGTAATATAACCCCCAGCGCTGTATACAGTAATATAACCCCCAGCGCTGTATACAGCAATATAACCCCCAGCGCTGTATGCAGCAATATAACCCCCAGCGCTGTATACAGTAATATAACCCCCAGCGCTGTATACAGTAATATAACCCCCCAGCGCTGTATGCAGTAATAACCCCCAGAGCTGTATACAGTAATAACCCCAGCGCTGTATACAGTAATATAACCCCCAGCGCTGTATACAGTAATATAACCCCCAGCGCTGTATACAGTAATATAACCCCCAGCGCTGTATACAGTAATATAACCTCCAGCGCTTTATACAGTAATATAACCCCCAGCGCTGTATGCAGTAATAACCCCCAGAGCTGTATACAGTAATATAACCCCCAGCGCTGTATACAGTAATATAACCCCCCAGCGCTGTATACAGTAATATAACCCCCCAGCGCTGTATACAGTAATATAACCCCCAGCGCTGTATACAGTAATATAACCCCCAGCGCTGTATACAGTAATATAACCCCCAGCGCTGTATACAGTAATATAACCCCCAGCGCTGTATACAGTAATGTCAGTTGGTGACAAAAACCTGGTTTTATCAAATTTTGATCCAATAAACTCCCTTTATCTGCAGATCTGGAGCCGCCGTTGCTGGCAGTCATGTGATATTTTGGGTGACTTTGCCGACCTACACCACACTGAGCTGATGCTTTATGGCGATGCTAATGAAGTCCGATCCTCCATAGACCATCATTAGTCAGAGGGTCCTGCTGGGTGATTAAGACTGAGCCGTTCTATTGTTCCCCACAGGCAGTATGAGAAGGAGTGTGGGGGGGTCTAGTAGATCGGGGATCAGATGACAGAGCAGAATTTATTTTCAATCCGATAAAATAGTAATTTTATACTATTTTAATTTTATACCATTTTATATTTATTCGATACTAGTAATAAAATTCTTTAATAATACATTCACCCCCCTCCCCCCGGACTTTGAACACCAGATGTGGCCGGTAGTCAGGTTTACACCCAGTTGGGTTATGAGAATAAATTACCCCCCAGAAAACCACATCATGAAAATAAACAGCGCTGCGGGGTCTGTCAGCGCTTTATAAATAAAGTATAATAATAATAATAATAAATAATAATAATAATAAATAATTGTAAAAACTCCACGTAACATCCATGTAACCGGGAGATGATTTCACGTTTTATGGTGTTTGGAACATAAACCCTCCCAAAGTACGAGGCTGTACAGAGCGCTTCGCGTTCTACACGTTACGGCTTTAGTTGATTGAAAAAATATAAAAAGATTTTTTTCTGGTGTGATGGCAACAGAGCCTTTGAACTTATCAGTGTTGTCTCCTCGTGTTTACCTCCCATTACTAAAAATATTCAAATAATAATTATATATATATATATAATAAAAAAAATATATATAATAAATACATCCTAACACCCTGCTTGTTATGCCCCGTTTACCCATTGTAGAGCGCTATGGAATATGATGGCGCTATATAAAACAATAAATAATAATATAAATAATGGGAAGAGGGTAATTTTATAAACAAATAACAATACAAGATACAGACAAAAAGTTAGAAGGGTTTCCTTGGCTAAAGAGTAATTATTCCTCCCCTTCTCCAATGGAAAGCGACAGCCGGTTGAGTTTTGATTGGATAATGCCTTCTAACAAAGAGCCGCTAAATACTTAAACGGACAATGGATTGCTCTATAATCTCACCGAGATTCTGCCTGGTGGCTCAGTTAAGAAAACAAAGCTGTGTAACTGAAATGGAGGAGTACTGAGAGAGTGGTAGATAAGTGGAACAGCCTCCCAGCAGCAGTGGTAGAGGGTAAACCAGTGAGGGGATTTAAACATGCATGGGATAGACATACGGCTCCTGAATCTAAGACGAGGCCAACGACTGATTAAGGTTTGAGTCTTTATAGCAGGAATATGGGGCCGAATGGGGCCGATCAGCCGGCAGATACTATGTTGTTGTGGCTTTAGCGGAAGACGGCGACCTTGACGAGTCGTATTCGCTGCCGGGAAGCGTGATAGCAGACAGGTTCTGCCGGATTCCCTTATCACCTACCCAGAGGCCGGGGCACGCCGCAGGGCACGGGGTCACATAACTCACCAGCCCGCCCCGGAATGATATTCCAGTAAAAATGGAGGCAGTGAGAAGACACGTTTTTTGTAATAAAATATTTGGCGATTTATCCGTTTATTGCATGATTTCATTCAGGTGAATTTTATTTATATTACTAGCCTATCAGAGAGCCGGCTGCGAGCGGCAACCTTAGAAACACGGGCGGTTACCGGGCTCATAACACGAGGCGTCCGCACCGTCTGTCGGTGGCTCCTTGCGGATTCTATAAAGGGTCCGCTCCTCATTGGCTCCTAAAAACTTAAGACTGGCTGCAAAAATATAGTATTTTTGGTTCTAAAGAAAATGTAGATCCCTTCAGAAAGTAGTAGATGAGTGGAACAGCCTCCCAGCAGAGTGAGGATGTCCAATGGGATTGTTTTCCTGCAGCGGATTGACTGCTTCACGCAGCCAATCAGCAGAGCGAATCGTCGGACCAGGCAGAAGGCAGGGAGCTGCAGCTTCTCCTTAAGGTGAGTTAGTTGTTCCTGCGCTGATCAGAGGAGCGCGTTAAGTATCCGCTTCCGAGTCTGCGGAGCTTTTATTCTCTAATACGCCGAAAATCCCTCCTATTATATACGGTAATCTCCAAATACGCCAAATCATCTTAATTTTACAAAGGATCACTTGAAAAGCACTAATCTGCCCCCCCCCCCCCGATATACTACCCGTCATGCACTGTTTATCCGTTGTACAGCGCTGCAGAACATGACGGCGCTATATTAACCAATAATCAGAAATCGCCTACCATACATTATAACCAGGATCAGAACCAAAGTACATTTTCAAAAATATTTTGTTTCTTTTTTAAAACCGGTCGTAGTTTTCACTCCATAATATAACGTTTCTCGCTCTGTTATCTGAGCCCCGATCTACTAAACCCCCCGACTCCTTATCATACTGCCTGTGGGGAACAATAGAACGGCTCAGTCTCAATCACCCAGACACTCTAATGAAAGTCTATGGAGGGTCGGACTTCATTAGCATCGCCATAAAGCATCGGCTCAGTGTGGTGATTGAGCCGGGAAAGTCACCCAAAATATCACATGACTGCCAGCAACGGCGGCTCCAGGTCTGCAGAGAAAGGGAGTTTATTGGAACAAAATGAGATAAAAACAGGTTTTTGTCACCGACCGACATTACTGTATACAGCGCTGGGGGGGTATATTACTGTATACAGCGCTGGGGATTATATTACTGTATACAGCGCTGGGGGGTTATATTACTGTATACAGCGCTGGGGGGTTATATTACTGTATACAGCGCTGGGGGGTTATATTACTGTATACAGCGCTGGGGGTTATATTACTGTATACAGCGCTGGGGGTTATATTACTGTATACAGCGCTGGGGGGTTATATTACGGTATATACAGCGCTGGGGGGTTATATTACTGTATATACAGCTCTGGGGGTTATATTACTGTATATACAGCGCTGGGGGTATATTACTGTATACAGCGCTGGGGGGTTATATTACTGTATACAGCGCTGGGGGGTTATATTACTGTATACAGCGATGGGGGGTTATATTACTGTATACAGTGCTGGGGGTTATATTACTGTATACAGCGCTGGGGGGTTATATTACTGTATACAGCGATGGGGGGTTATATTACTGTATACAGCGCTGGGGGGTTATATTACTGTATACAGCGATGGGGGGTTATATTACTGTATACAGCGCTGGGGGGTTATATTACTGTATACAGCGCTGGGGGGTTATATTACTGTATACAGCGCTGGGGGGTTATATTACTGTATACAGCGATGGGGGGTTATATTACTGTATACAGCGCTGGGGTATTTTGTGTATTATTATTTTCACTGCCCTGGTCGTTCCTGGATATTAGGAAGCTCATCGTCTATGATGGATAATAAACAGCGTGAGATTGAAATATATTGTAACGGATCTGTGATCAATCAGCGCGCACAGCGATCAGGCGGATCCCTCGAACCGTATTGGTCGCTTCGCACGGCTTTATATTATCCGCTTTGTGGGGCAGTAAATGGCCGATTATCGCAATAAACGGGAGGAGGGCTCTTTAAATATTCATCCGTCCGCTGGCGTAATACAGCGAGGGCAGTCTGTGCCGGGCAGACGCAGCAAAGTCCTCGGAAGCTTTTAGATTCTATAAATAAAGCTCTGCCGGTCGCTGGATTTGTTTTATGCACCCGGAGGAAGCTTTAAAAAGTATTTATAGTTCAAAGAAAACGACTCAAAAACAATAAAAAATTGGAAATGTATTTATTTATATAGCGCCATCATATTTCACGGTGCTGTACTATGGGATTATAAAAAAAAAAATGTATGGGGAAAAAAAATCCACTGTGCTAAAAAAATATATATTTTCCGCAAAATTTACATAAAAAAAACAAAAAACAAAACTCAGTTGCTAAGCAGCACTAATTGGTATTTTTTTGGAGCGAACAGCCCAATATCTATTTTTTTTTAGGTCGATTTGAATTTGTCTGGTATGCAGCCAGGAGGGGGTGGAGCAAAAAAACCCAAAATCAGCCGAATAGTGGGCGGGACCAGGCAGCGAGTGGGTGGGGTTTACGGCTCCACCAAGAGATAGAAAGTCCCGGCAACCAGCTGCGGGATGCGGTCGGCAGGGAAACCTAGAATTTTATGCCCATTTTTTTTTTTTTTAGGGCCATTTGATGAATGTAATTCTGAGATCAGACTTAAGCAGAACATAAAATAAAACAATATATTTAAAAAAAAATAAAAATTTACATTTTCATATTTTAAATTATTAGAATTTTTAGAATTTTTTGGGGGGCCCTCATATAGTATAAAAACATTTTGCGCGTGCTATTAATGCATTATATATATATATATATATATATATATGATACGCACATCATGCCCACTATGACACATTCTCGCTCCTACAGTCAATTATTACTAATTAAAATTCCACGGCGGCATTTCCGGCGATAAAAACGTGACTTTTGGGACCGGTTTCCACGCCTCGAGATGCCACCAGTCTGAATTGTTTAATTCCCCCAAACACGAAGCGTATTATTGACACACGGGGTGGGGTAATAAGGCAGAGGGCCGCAACGTGTGCCTGTAACCATAGCAACCACGCCCAACAACACGGGGCGATCACGGGGGATTTGTTAACTAGGAGGTTTTTCTTCTCCATGCGTCAAAAATAATAAGGCGACTCATCAAATCCCAAATTATCCACATGGTGGGGAGGAAAAAACGTTTATTTTTGGATCACCGATTCCAGTAGTTTGCTACCAAAGAAGCCATAGATAAAGTGATTTTAACCCCTTTTTCCAGCGTGTGAGACGCGTTTGGTAATTCTGAAAGTAGAAATATTCAGTAACGGCCACTTAATAATAATGTTTTTTTCCTTTAAAAAAATTAAAATCACATTTTCTTACAGTGATTTTTCACTCAATTCTTGAGTCTTTTCCCTTTTTATTAAGCCACGGACTATTTGGCCAATAAACGCATAATACATCACAACGGAGCGCACGTGGGCCAACCAACTCTGACTGCACACGGCCAGGCTCTGCCTGAGGATGATGAGAGTTTTAGCATGTATATATATATATATATAAGACTCTGTAATCGAGCCAGGGATACCTTTGAACTTTCCACCAGACACGCGAGTGGGGTAAGATGAAGGAACGCGAGAGGTTAATTGCTGAGGGGTTAAGTCCGGGGTGGGGGTTCAGGCAGGCAGGGGTTAAGGCCGTATGTTGAGATGTTTTTGTTTGGAGGAAGCGGTGTTAGGCGGCACACCCGGATCCACGCACACGCATTACACACGTATTACACACGCATTACACACGCATCGCTCTGTGATTCAGGCTCCGAGCCGCCATCTCGGTCAGAAACCCCAGGGACCTGCTAAATATAGCCAACTGTTCCAAGCCAGGCCGGGGCTTATTACCCGTTCACGCAGAGAGCACATAAGTCTCCAGCTCGTTCTCAGATCGGGCCAGGCTTCCTCCCCAGAAGGTGCTGTACATGTTATTTGTTACACACATACTTCCCAAATCCCCGTGTCTCCCTTTCCTCCCCCGATATCCCCCTCCCCCCCCTTTCCTCCACAAATAATTCTGATTGGTCTTGAGGTCACTTAAAATTCCCCACCGACCTGCCGTACCCCAAACCCCCCCCCCTTTAAAACATATAGTTACGTCTCCACAATACTGTTTAAAGTGACAGTCTGGTTGTTCCTCCCCTTATGTTTTAGTATTTATCTTATAACACATTGTATGATTTCTTCCCAGCATGCACCTGGCTTCCCTATGCCTAATAGGTTTCCTGTCTCTTGTTAACTGGTGCAGGACTCAGAGGTTATGTCATTGCCTGTCTTCTGTTGTTTGGGTGTCGGTGCACATTCTTAATGGCGTTTTCTTGTTTTCCACATTACACACCTACTCCCCCCCCCCAGTGAATTAGGGCACCCCCCCGGAGGGCGGAGCCTGGGTGGTGGAGTGTCACTCAAACTGTCAGCGCTACTGTGCATGTGCGGAATTCTGAGCATGTGCAGTACGCATTCTCCGGGGTCCCAGCTGGCCAGAGATAATGCCGGCGGGACAGCAAAGGGAGTGGCAAAATCGGGACTGTCACTCACAAAGCAGGACACTCGGGAGGCATTCTATTAATATCTTTCTCATGATTTCATAATTTCACAAATCGAGTGTCATGAAGCTGTTTTTGATCGTCTTGGGTGTGAACTTTCCAGGAATATTTTATAGCCGACACGCTCTGATGTTAATGACATCACACGTCACCCAGACGCTGTCACACATAACGAAACGGCCTGCGACCCACATCACGCAAACGGGAACGCAGCGAAGGCTTAAGGTCTGTTTACAGAAGGTGTCGGCCTGAAGAGAGCAGAGAATGAAAGTAGAAGAGAAATCCCTTCTACTAAATTCAGGAGCCATATGTCTATCTCATGCAACTTTAAGATCCCTCACTGTACTGGCATATACCACCTCTGCAGGGAGGCTGTTCTACTTATCAGCCACCCTCTCAATAAACGGTGCCCTTACACACTCTCTGTTTCTTAAAGCTACCAGAAACCAAATGTATTAATTCCAGCGCTTGCTTAATAACTGATATCCTCCAAACCCCCTCCATCTTTGCTATTGGTATGGCCCACAGGTATGGTCCTCTACATTGCGATCTCTGGAGAAGGCCAACCTCCACCAAAATTATCGCTTTCATAAAGAATGCTGTCCACCTGAAGAAAAGTGTTCTACAGAATGTTATCTGCATCTCGGAAGCAGTAATGTCACCAACCTATGCCACGGAGGGGTACAAAACCTGGCAGATCGCAAAACCTCCCCATCAGACATGTTCTAGTAAAAGCCAGACCCATCTATACTAACGACAGTTACTTCCCAGACGCCATAATCTAAAAGCCGCCGGTCCAACGGGAAACTATTTTAATGGCTTTAGAATTGATCAGAGCCGGCGCTGGAACCAAGGAGAGACGGAATAACAGCACGGACGGGATGGAAAAATATCACGGGCAGCAACAGGACAAGGAATAATTGGCACATTTTGTAAACAGGAAGATAAGTGGAACAGTCTCCCAGCAGAAGTGGTAGAGGGTAATACAGTGAGGAGATTTAAACATGCATGGGATAGACATACGGCTCCTGAATCTAACACGAGGCCAACGACTGATTAAGGTCCGAGTCTTTACTGTAGAAAAAAAGGGCGACTAGACGGGGGCCGAATGGGGCCGATCTTGACAGGTCTCTGGGGCAGTTTATAAATCTCTGTCACCCTCACAGGAAGTGGAAAGACTCAGGAGGAAGAGGTATCCTTTGCTTGAGGATCAGCTCAGCCTCCTATTGGATGCACTGAGCGATCGCCCAGCCAATAGAAACTCTAAGAGGTTGCGGACTACTTTTAAATGTCTGACCCAGCGAGAGCCTGGTTAGCGGGAATCAAGGAGCAGAAAGAGGCACGGCGTGCGGCTGTCCCGATGGTCCACGAGGCCTCATGACCTCATCATACTGTGAAATGAGGTCATACAACAGCAGTAACCGGATTATTCAGGACAGAGCTGCCCCTCGGTCTAACCGCATATCTGAACCGAGCAATGAGGCAGGGCAAGATTAACAGGAGCGGCACAGCCGGCGGGGGCAAAACCCCACTGCGCCGGGGCAACTCGTTCCTACAGCAAACTAAAAAGTTACTTATGTTGTCGACAAAGGAGAGACGGGAACGCGGAAAAAAAAAAGAATTCCAGTTTTTGGGGTTGTTTTAACAGCTCGGTGCAAAAAAAAAAAAATTGGTTAAAAGTAAAACTTCCAGAACAATCAATTTAACGAACTGCAGCCCATTCAATGACTTCCAGGGGCGGCCAATCAGCTTCTTTGAAAAGAAAGCTGCAGCAGAAAGAACAGGAGGGTGGGGAGATATAATATAATATACGCCGCGGTGACTGAATATAAGACGCGGCAGCCGATAGGAAAGCCTTTTCGGCTCAGTCAGCATTTTGTCGAATCCGCGGCACTTCCTCTCCTTCGAGAGAGAATACGGGAAGCGGGTATTTATACGGGAAGCGGGTATTTATACGCGGAGCGTCCGAGAAGAAGCGAAATCCCTTATAACCACCCAAAATAAACGGCCAATAACCGGAGAGTCTCGAAGATTCTCAAAGTATTAACCCTTTAACAGCCCATTAGGAAGACTCTATATACCGGCCCTCGCGGAATCCTTGACTTGTCATTATTTAAAGATGCACGTGATCGAGTCACCTGCATTCAAGCAGCACCAATTGTTAGGCTTATATATGATCCCAGCAGGGGGGGGGGAATAGGAAGGAGTTGGCTCCAGACTGCGTGACCCGGAGAATCTGCCCCTTCACCCTGCGGCTATTCCCGCTGACGATGCGTGACGGGCAGGAATACGCCGTGGTTGGCGGGGAAGTGGGATTTCATCAGGGTAAGCTGGAGAAGCGGCAAATATACCCGGAGTCTCCAGGGAGTTCCCAGGTATGTCAGTCAGCTATGTGATTGGCCAACGGGGTCCGACAATTGTTCGGAATAATCATAGCTGCAGCTTCCACCTAAGGCAAGCCATTTTTTTTATTTTTTTTTAAAGAATGCATACTCACAAACTAGTTTAATACGCATTCTTCTTTGGGGAGACCATCCGTAAATGATCCCTTTAACGATGCAGAACATTGGACTGGGGGCCGAATGTACTGCGCTGTGCGGCGGATCAGGAAGACATTCTGTACATCTCCACGCGGATAAATACAGTCAAACTAATCAATAAGTCTGAAGAGGGAGGGGCCTATCCAGCGTCATTTAATCTATGTATAAAGGCACTCAAAGGATTTAAAGGGACATAATGCATATGATAGCGGAACGGTCCCTTTAAAGCCCCCCCCCCCAAATGCATTTGCCCCATTCCATTAGTGGCAAGAATCGGACTGCGGAGCAGGCGAGGAGCTGCAGCTTCTACCTAAGGTACCAAGCTTACTTGATCATTAAGCACGTTACATGCTTTCTTTTTTCAAGAGGCTGTCATGGTCAGCAAACTGTCCCTTTAATAATTAAAGGGACCCTCCAGCCATCATATGCACTTTAATTCATTCAATAGTAGAGAGGTTCCTTTAAAAAAGGAGCCAATCAGCTGCAAGAATCAATGGACCATGGAGGAGGGGGGGGTGCTTTTTTTTTTTTTTTAAATAAAGAATGCTCGTAAAGTACTTTAATATGAATTCTTCTTTAGCGAGGCTGTCAAGGACGCTGTCCCTTTAAGGAAACTTAAAAAAAAAAGTTTCAGTTCTTCTAACCCCTTGCAGTTTGAGGATCTCGCCATCAACAACATCTGTTCACAGGCCCGACCTTGATTATTACTTATTCATATAGCGCTATCATATTCCGCAGCGCTGTACAACAGGTAAACAGGACATAAGAAGTAGCGCATCACATATAAAAGACCTTTAATGTCAAAGCGGGGCGAGAAACTAAACGGCACGCCTGATCAGTCTGGAACTATGTTCGCTGAAGAAAGCCATAGTGCTTAACAGGGTATTACTGATTAACCCCGCGTTTCCATGGCGGGATTCCCTGGGTCACGCACGGAGAAAAGCAGCACACGTTTCAGATTACGGACACGGATGGAGGATTTTACGGTCCTTGGGAAGAAAAAGCGCAGTATGGAAAAGAAGGTGGGGGGGAAGAGTATTTCTAAGGTCTCAATAAATTTATGTTAAAAAAATAAAAAATAAAAGAATTTGTGGCTAAATTTGTAGCCGGCTGCAAAAATATCATTAGAATGTTCTAAAAAAAAAATGGAATTTTAGTAAAAGAAAAACTATGCAGTCAGTCTACACATTAACAATATATAAAATATATAATATTTATAATGTATAATAATACTAAAAAACTAAAGTATAATCTAATTCTTCAGTAAAATAGGTAATAAATCATTTTCTTACTTTTGATGTGAACTTTTGACCCAGTGACGGCTATTTAGAGGAATGTTTTTTTTATTATACATTTTCATTTATAAAAAACTAATTCTTGAGCCTTCTATACACATTATCGGGCCGTAGAACCCTGCGATACGCTCAGCAAACATTCCGAGACCAAGAAGAGAGGGACTGGCCTTCCCAAACAGGGACACTTGACAGGTATGCAGAATTCCGTTAAGTTACTAAACCAGAAAAACATCTTTCTTTAACAAAGTTCACCCAGAACCCCTGGAAATAACGACAACAAATTAAAAAAATTTTTTTTTTATGAAAAATAATATAAAAGCCACTAAAAAAACAGCTGGTGGATTTTCCAATGGATGTTATGAGTAATGCATTCTCCCCACTGTCCCGAAAAATGAGGACTGTCCAACACAAAGAACATAATAAACACAGGATTATATGATGACACCCTGTGTGTCCCTTTAAATCTGCGAGAAACCAGATTCCTCCCTTCAACTACAAACTTAAAAAGGATTCCGAGCCGCCTTACCCCAGGTAATCGCGATTATTGTTTTACTTCCAAGCATTGTCTTGGCCTTAGACCTTAATCCATAGCCATTGAGACAAGATAAATAATACTCGGTGCTCAACGCTTCCCGTATCTCGTGTCTCTGCTCCAACTTTACCCAGATCTACTAAAATCAATCACAAGTGGTGGTAGAAAAGTGGAACAGCCACCCAGCAGAAGTGGTAGGGACTAATACAGTGAGGGGATTTAAGCATGCATGGGATAGACATACGGCTCCTGAATCTAAGACGAGACCAACGACTGATTAGGGTTTGAGTCTTTACAGCAGGAGAAACGGGCGACTAGACAGGGGCCGAATAGGGGCCGATTGATTAATAAATCAGACCTTCAGCAGTCGGTAAAAGTCCCGTAACCATCTCAGGGGCCGGGGCCCATTCCTTGAACGTCACTTTCCTCTTCTGCTTTCTCCGGCAGTCTTGTAAGTGTTCGCCCACTCGAAAAGAATGGAAGTGACAGGAAAAGAACGCGGTCCGAGAGACCGTACAATGGCGGCTATTTATAAGAGGGTCTCAGAGACCACCCGTAGGATGGGATGAGCAGGACCTGTTCTGGTCCACGGCATCTTTACGGGGGAGCGCGGTTCAAATGGGGATCTGGGGGTGTTGGGGGTCACTTAGTGCCACCAGTGGGCATTTCCTGCTGTTTCTATACACATTATCGGGGCTTTTAGGGCTGTAGAACCCTGCGATCCCCTCATACCCAGCAAACATTCCGAGCTCCTACAAAAGAGGGGCATTAGGGACTTGAGTTGCAAAAGAGGGACTGTTCCTCCTAAAGGAGCCCACTTGGGAGTTATGTTTTAGTTAGATGCCTGTACGTTACAGCAGGAAGTAATGTGTGCAGCTTCTATCTGCTTCCCCCAGAAACAGAATCATGGCAGGTATCGGCCAGCTAGACGAACTACCTAAATTAAAGGAAAACTCCCACTATTTGTACTGGTATCAGAATTTAAAAAATGCATTCTAAATATATTGCCTAGGGAGTGGGGTGTTTGTATGTGTGGGGGTTAACCCTCTACATGCTAGGGCACATTTTTTCATAGTTTTTTTGTTTTGTTTTTAGAATGCCTGTTTATAACCATCGCTAATGAGGGAACTTATGAATCAGGAAAAATTGGCTAAAATATATACATATTAGACAAACACCGTGGTTAGTATGCCCCACCCCCACCCCAGAAGGAGCGATTAACAAAAGAATGCGCACAATCTTTGTAAATGGCAACTAAGCTGTTAAACTGGAAGCCTTTATGTACCGGCAAGCGGAGCGGGGCAGTATAATGGGACTGGTTACTGTTTAAGCAGAAAATAACCCGAGTCAGCGCTTTCTTCCACAGGCGACAAACAGCCAAGTTGTTTGTTCGTTAAAGAACTGTATTGTGGCGGCGCGCGGCCCGTCAGGAGATCCGCCGGCGGCAGAGAGGGGTTGCAGTTGTGGACCGAAAGAACAACTCTGTTACAAATAATTACATTTATAAAAAATGTTTTTTTTGTTTGGTTTTTTTTTTTACTAATTCATGGGGGGCTGTGACAATATGGGTTTTTTTTTTTCCTTAAAAAAAAAAAAAAAACCCCCAGAGATTCTGCTGATTGGCTGCTGATTGACAGCAATCACTCAACAAGCCAGCCATGGCCATAGGTTTTTTTCCCCTTCAAGATGATTAAACGGGGACAACGCCTACACGCATGATACACGCATGATACACGCATGATACACGCATGATACACGCATGATACACGCATGATACACGCATGATACACGCATGATACACGCATGATACACGCATGATACACGCATGATACACGCATGATACACGCATGATACAAAATCAATGCTCGAACTTGTGGACCAACAGACTATAAAGAAGGAAAGAATGTTCATTTGTCATGCCACCTATATTTCTGATTTTTTTTTTAAAGTTTTTAACACAAATATAGTTGTTTTAAGGGTGTGGCTGGGGCGTGACAGGGGCGTGACAGGGGCGTGGCTAGGTATGGTGTTTTACCACGGCTTTGAGGAGAAGCAGCACAGATTTTATTTACGCAGTTTAATTTATAAAGCCGTTTCTAGTCACATTAGTGGGAAGGCAAAATTTGGGACCCAAAGAGGGACTGTCCCATCTGACCAAGGTCGCTTTGCAGTTGCAGATATTGAGCGGGCTTAAGAAAGGTACACGGCGCATGGCAAGGAGCGAAAAACACAAAACCAATAAACAAACATTACAGTAAGAAGAAAATTGCTAATTATTGGCCACATTGTTACAAACATCAAGGAAATTCGGTCCATGAATAAAATAGCGGCATCAGGGGGCAGCCTTTAACCCCATGAGTGCCCACCAAAGGCTCTGCACATTGCCTTGGTTAACAAAAGGTTAAATGAAGCGTCACTCTCGCTGTCATCCTTTACCCTGTATAATATTCATTCATAATTGCCCAGTTTAGGGCCGTTTAGAGCCAGCCAAGCGTTTTTGCCCTCCCTTTTAGTGTTCAGGCCATGTCCAGATGTTGCGGGGCTGCCACAACCATCACCCTCAGCCAGATCCTGCAAGACAGCGACGGTCATCACACAGACACAGGTAATATCTGTCAGAACCCACTCAGACCGGATTCTGCCATCAAGTCTGTTTTCGGTTATCAATAATTCATTAATTCCGCTGGAAAGAGACGCGTCTAACAGAGACTTTCCTGCCTCGGGACTGGGAGAGAAATTAATGGGTTTTTTTTTTCCTCCCAAAACCAAAGGCAAGTCGAACTTTAACACACAGACGCTGATGGAATGCATTATAATATACTGAAGATTCGGCGGGGGTTCCGACCACTACAACACCTCACACTCCACAGCCATACCCTCATGGGGTTAATCAGTATGTTTACACCCTGTTTATAGGCTCAGAGTGTCACATTAATCACAAGGAGTTCCCAGGACCTAGGGGTGTACGGAGTTAAACAGAGGGGCTTTGGTGAAGGACTCCTTGGTCTTGTCTTACATTTAGGATCCCGCGCATATTTAAATTCCCCCACTGTATTAAGCTCTGCCCCTTCCCCTGGGATGCTGTTCCACTTATCTACCACTCTTTCAGCAAAGAATTAAAAAAAAGTAAAACATCCCTCAAAGCCTGGAATGGCATCTGAATGCATATTTAGAAGCTAATGACCTTTATGGGGAGGACTAACAACTCCTTAAGACTGTTCTTAAATAAACAATTCACTACCTTATCGCAAACCTGGGAGTGAGAACAGTCGTCATAGCGACCAGCCCAAATACACAGATGCTACGCTTATTGGCGAAGTCCTAGAAGGTCCAGTGATAAAAGGGTTAATCACCGCCTGCAATTATTTTGGTATCTAAAAATGGTTCTCCTACTAAAATAGCCTGGATAGGGGATCAGCCAATCAGCTCGTTCCCTGACTGGGGGATTCTGGGAGTTGTAGTTCTGCAAACAGCTGGACGGCTTCTAATAGAGAGTAAAGTAACGCAGGTCGCAGGGCGACATATAAAAAGTAAGCGCACGGGTACGCGTCTGACTGCACGGCCCCGAACCCTATTTACCTAACGCACCGGCCCGTCTTATCCAGTGTGTCAGACCCTTTGAATGTAGGGACTGTAAGAAGTGCTGTGGGAGTGCTTGGCGCTATATAAATAAAAGGTAATAATAATACTTATTTATTCTACAGATTGCACCGGGCTATACATTAAATGTATATGTTTAATAAAGAAAGCCAAAGGCGGATGTGCCGGGGCCATAACTACAAATCTAATAATTAATAATAATTCCCACAATGCATTATCACGATCTGATAAAAGAATAACATCAACACGCGCTATACATCACGCGGCAACGCGACATTCCACACGGCAACGCGACATTCCACGCCGACATGTCAACAGGCAACGGAAAAAGATGTCTCTCCTATATAAATATATACATTCATAGACACACACGCACACACACATACATACATATATATATATAGAGAAAGACAATATACACACATGGGACATACATATATATTAAAAATATACACACATACATACATACACGGTACATACACACAAACAAACACATGTATAAAAAACATATATATATATATATATATATATATACACATACACACACACACACACACATATATATATATATATATATAAAATCTGAATGATGTTACAGCGGGAAGCTTTATAGTGGGTCTCTCTGCGCATTTCTTATACGTTGCCCCCAGTACAGCGCTATGGTATAGGTTGGTATTGGAAAAACGTAAATTCCTCAAGGTAGAACAGGAGGGGATGTAGGGGGTTAATAATGGGACGGGGTGATCTGATGAGGGGTACAGGGGGAGCATTAGTACAGAGAGGGAACCATGGATAGAGGGGTAATAAGGGAGAATGGGGTAACAGAAGGGGTAAGGGGGGTGGTGGAAATAAAAGGGAAGGGGGAAAGTGAAGAGAAGGGGGGGAAGGGGTAAATGGGTCCAGGAAATGTTTGTACGGGGGGGGGGGGGGGGTCAGGGAGAGGAAGCCGGAAAACGAAACCAGAAGCGGGATTTAAACATCAGGAAAAGCTGGGGATGCGGGGATCACACTGACAGATGGCAGGGGGGGCACCTAAAGGCCAGAATGGCCAGGTACTAGGAGATTTAAGGGTAGTCGTGACAGGGATCGTTGTATAGCAAGGGCAGGTATATAAAAAGTTACATAAAGGGACAAAGTGAGGGTAAAAGGGACAAAGTGAGGGTAAAAGGGACAGAGTGAGGGGTAAAGGGCTGGAGTTCGGGGTAATCTGCCCTCCCGGGGGCCACTCACCTGCCCACAGTCTGGTTGGCCAACTGCCTCATGCGATTAAACTGCTTCTTCATGATGACTCCTCGTTAGGTCCAAACTCTGAGGAAAAAGTTGTGCCGCTGGCCGCCTCCTCCGGTGCTGCTGCTCCTGCCCTATATCTGCGACTACTCCATTGGGTAGCGGTGTGACCCGGAGAGGCCCCCGACACTCTGCGCACTGAGCCCGGGGCTCCGGAGTGGGAGAGAACCGGCACCTCCCAGCCACACACGCAGCACACAGCCCGAGCGCACCTCCCAGCACACACAGACCCCGCCCACCAGAGACACCGCTCCCACCGTGCACACACAGACCACGCCTCTACGACTGCTCCTCCCCGTTCACAGAACCCGGCTCATACACAAACCACGCCTCTCCGTCGGTTCCTTCCCTAGCACAAACGCAAAAACCGCTGGAAGTGGGGGGGCTCCTGCTCGGGTTCGCACCATTCAGTTCTGGGCTAGCCAGGCATCGGGATCACTGCCCCCCGCTATAGTTGCCGTTGAAACTTGTCAAATCCAACCGGAAGAGCTTGTAACAAGGTTACTCCCTGAGAGGCAGGGCGCCCCCCAATGGCTGCTGCTGTTTTGCAGCTTGCTGACTGAGATGAGCTGCTGTCTTCCGTTGACAGTCGGTTTAACGCAGTGAACCTTCTAGAGAAAGCTACAGCAGCTTCCGCTGGGCAAGAGCAGCAGCTGCCCCATGCACCAGAGGGCCCCAGTTCCAAAATTACCCGAGGGCCCACAACTTCACAAAGCAACCTGTCCGGCAGTGCCGCCTTTTCCCCCAAAGAGCTTGTAAGTTCCAGCTTTGTCCCCAAACACTTTATCAGTGCCACCATAACCCCCAGACAGCCTGCCTGTGCCATCTCTGCCACCAGCTTGTCGGATTCCCTCAAACAGCTTGCCTGTGCCTTCTGCCCACAGTTCCTGAAAAGCCACCTCGTGGCACTCAGCTTACAGCACAGGCCTCCATTGCTTTTACAGCTCCCTGGGCTGGTCAGGGGATCTCCCAACTGGCCCATGAGCCCCATTGGCCACAAAAACTTGACAATGGAGGAGCCGCCTGCGACTCTGCCCCCCAAAATAGGACTGACTTATGAAAACCCAGGGCACTTGGGAGGTATGGTGCATGTATGCGGTACAACTTGTTCTTTATTAAGAATTCTCTAAAAATTCAGTGAAGGAGAAAACAAATAATCATTGATGCCAACTCTACCTGTGCTCCACTCCCAGTCAGGAAGCAGAGACAAAGAAGAGACGCCGGTGACCTCAGCCAGAGACACCGAGCCCAAGCATGCGGTGAATCATTCCGCTAATATGTAGAAGCTGTGTTAATCATCACATGTATGTTTCTGCCACACATTCGGCGTGACTCGTGACATAGAAATGTGTGACGTCTCAGTGTTTTTGACCAAATATTTGGTGGTTGCCATCGAGGGGTTAAAGAAGTCTGTCTATAAGGAGTACTGGGCGGAGGTAACAGAATATGGTTACAATTAATACGCTTAGTTTGGGGGTCATTTCATTTTTAGTCCCTATGTTAGAGGCTTAATTTAGTTTTAGTTTAGTTTATATAGTGCCAACATATTCCATAGCGCTGTACAACGGGCAAACAGGAAATAACAAGTAGTATGTAACATAACAATTTGCCTTACTGGCTCAAATGAGGTTATAGTGATGATCAGTGGTATATTCTGGTCTGGAGAGTCAGGGCCATGGGGGCCAATAGCCCTTCTGGGTGGTCCTCATACCTGGGTACCCTCCAGGTTTCACTCGGAGTCTCCGGGTCACCGCAGATAATCTCCAGGTTGCCTTATTTAAACACGCCCCACTCCCCGCCCATTTCCCTTCACAATTTGCATGTGTTTGGGGGGGGGGGGGGAAGCCCTGCCTGCCTGCCTGCCTGCAACCTCATCAGCTCCGCCCACTCCTAATCAGCAGGCCTCTTCATTGATGCTTAAAGACCCGCCCACCCAGGAAGGTCTCCAGGTAGCAGGTACTCCAGAGCGTACAGTGGGGTGCAGGGATATGACATCATTTCCTGTCACTTAGAATTAAGGACTGTGGCCCAAAAGGGGTGCCGGTGGTCGGTGGCGCTAGATAACGATAAATACGGCCCTGCTGATATTTAGTGGAAGATTCTGTAAAGAAAAAAAACTCTATTAAAAATATATTCATGCATTTAACAGTTTCTAAAATCTGGTATATAAAAAAATAGTGTTAAAAAGTTTGTTTTGAGCCACATTTATATATTAAAAAAGATGCTCCTATTTATATTTCACGTATATATATATATAGTATTAGTTACCGCTGGGTGTGTTAAAGATGCTGTCCCACTTCATTGCACGCCCTGGCGTGTTAAGAATATTAACCTCGGCGGATCTGTAGTCTTATTATATTTTTTTGTGAAGATTATAATTATGTGAAAACAACCCAGAAAGGTTTAAGAGGCCCTTTTAGTTTTAGGGCAACAGCATATCACTGTCACATGACAAATAAGGGATCCCGAGACAAATTATAATTGAGGCAGAATTTGATATGAGTAAAGAATGACTTGAGGGAAAGGTATTGGCATTTAATAGAAGCAGGAATTCTGGTTCTAGTTCTGCATATAGTCACAAAAGCAGAGTAAGTGGTGCAGTGATGGTGCTGCAGCAGCAGCTCTAAGGATGTTTGGACCCAGTGAGGATCCGTACGAATGCTCAACAGGCCTTTTCTTATTTATATCTATAGGTATTACCGCCAGCAGTTGTATAACAAGCAACGTATACGTCATCTATTAATAAAATAAAGACTTTTAAAAACATGGCTTTTAATGCTTAGATGTCATTTATCCGTTAAAAAAAATATGCATTTTCTATATTTTTCTAAAACCAATTCTCTTTAATTTAAAATTAGGAGGGTTATTTCCAGCCCCGACTATACTGTCATCCGGATAAATCATTCATAATCAGCTAATACCGCTTTCAATTCCCAAATCAAAGATGGCCGCCTGGGTTAACGCGCTTTGACATTTCCTGGCTGTCGTTTCCCAGAGCAGCCAATCGTGTGGCTCGTTATCACGCACGGAGGCGGGGATTTCCTTAACAGCCAATAGCAATCCCGCGATCTGGAGAGGGGTTAGCCAATGGCGAGGAGGTTGCAGAGCAGAAAACAAAACGCAGGTAGTGTCGTGACATTTCGCGTGTGAATGTTCTGATTATCGCCTGCGAGATGTCCTGCGGGGCTGCTCCTGACTCTGACACGGCGGACGAGGCGGTGAGAGGGACCTGTGACGATGCTTCGATATGCAAAAGGTGAGGAGATACAGGGGCCCCCATCCTGCTGCTCCATGCGGGGGCCAGGGGCCCCATGGAAAGCTAGTCTTTAAAGGAGAGCCCCCTCATTTTCTTATCACTAGTCAAAAATAAGCACAAATATTCTGCTGTTTTCTTTTTTCCCCCGGTTGTAGTTTTTTCCCCCAAAAACATGTTTTTAGGCAGCTGCATATCAGCCGTTTGAATGAGTTCTTGCTCTGTTATCCGATCCCCGATCTACTAAACACCCCGACTCCTTGTCATACTGCCTGTGGGGAACAATAGAATGGCTCAGTCTTAGTCACCCAGTCGGATCTCCTGACTAATGAATGTCTATGGAGGAACGGACTTCATTAGCATTGCCATAAAGCATCAACTCCGTGTGGTGTTTGAGCCGGGAAAGTCATGCAAAGTATCACATGACTGACCACAATAGCGGTATATATTTGTTCAAATTCATAGGAATACGATGGCTTTAAGCCTTTATATGGTGGGTGTTAGAAGGGGGTGCTCAGTGCTGAATTTTACCCCCTTATTTGCTCGAGGTTGTATATTGATTATCGCGCTGCATACTTTTGCTCTTGCAGGTTTGCTGTAAGTGTCGGCTACTGGAAAGACCCTTATATCCAGTATTTTGTGAGACAGGCAAAGGAAAGGAAAGCCCCCGAGATCAACAGAGGTGAGTGACTGGAGGGGGGGGGACGACTTTTACTTTCTGTAGCAATGACTGTCCTTTAGAATTCTTTTTCCTGTACGTTTTGCATTTCATTGTACATGATAGTCGCTTGGTCCCCTTACATTTTTACGTTGCCCTCATGCCTATACACTTGCCCTTCTCCCCACCCCCTGCAGGGTGGACACGTGTGTGCATGAGATCTATTCACCACCAGTCAGTTCTGGCCCGGTGAACACCGCAACAGGGGGTCTGTTCGGACCTCCGTGCTCATGGAAGGAAAGTACTCCTATGTATTTCAGGTGAAGATCTTTCCTGCCACTGATTGGCTGCTTTAAGCAGCCAATGGGTGGTAAGAATTGTTGATCCATTGAGGAGAAGTTTCACTGCAGCTTCTGTGTCCGGTAAGTACTTTATTTTATTTTGGAAGAATACACAGAGTTTGAGTTACTCAGAGTAGTTTAGTATGCATTTTCTTTATTATTATTTGTTTTATATAGCGCTATCATATTCCGTAGCGCTGTACAATGGGTGGACAGGACATAAAAGGTAGTATGTAACATAACAATTTAACAGACGACGGGTAAGGAGGGCCCTTGTGAAAATTCTATTATATAATATATTTATATTATAAATATAAAATAATGTAATTTATATTATTATAATAAGTGGGGCTTTCAGGGACCACCTGATTGGTTACCCCAGGGGTAAGATGGAATTGCAGAAGAAGGCTCCACGAGCAACATGCCCCCCCCCCCCAGTCATTTAATTAGGATTTCTCCCGCTATACTGTTTCTTCTGTGAATGGATAACTTGCGATCTACGGCTGACCCCCCGAGAGCGCAGTTTTTTTCTCTCTGACCATTGAGCATGCCCTTCTCTCGTTTATTAGGGTACTATGCTCGTGTGCAGGGCATCAGTCAGCTGCTGAAGACTTTCCTGAGGAGGACACAGTGCAACTGCCAGATTATTAACCTCGGTGCCGGACTAGACACCACGTTCTGGGTTTTAAAGGTAATTAAAGTTAATTTTCGAGAAGTGTGGGGTGTGTTGGGGGTTTATAAGATTTTAGTAAAGTAGATTTGGTTGATGCATGCAGTACATCCCAGCACCAGCAGATGGCGCCAATCCATCTTCCCCTTGACTAATGAATTATTATTTATTGTTTTATATAGCACCATCAAATTCCGTAGCGCTGTACAACGGGTAGACAGGACATAACTAGTATGTTACATAACAATATGTCGTACAGAAACAGTGATATAGTTTATTATAATAATAATAATATTTTATTTATTAACGGCCAACAAATTATGCAGCGATCTACAATTTAATTGGGGCCGTTAACACATACATAACAAATATACATTAATACAAACAGACACATAAGGAGTTGAGAACCCTGCCTGTAAGCCGCAGTATAACCTTATGCTACTTTTACACCTGACAGGAATGGTGGGCTTCTGATGACCCCGCTTGTGAGTTTACAATCCGAGCTCTAAATCTATGTTTATTAAATAGTTAGTATTGATGTAATTGGAGACGCATTTCTCATTATCCTATGTAATAATAACACTTTATCAATGCATGTATTTATGTTATAACTTTGGTAAGCAATTCTATGTTTGGCTCAAATAAGATTCTTTTACAGGAGGAATTAAAGATGTCGCCTCTCTTACGTCCTGCTGTTGCCTTAGAATCATCCAGATCATAGGCGTTTTATTTAATTGTTAGGACAAGCGGTCTAAATCTAAAAATGGAGGATTGTTGTGGTAGATAAGTGGAACAGCATCCCAGCAGAAGTGGTAGAGGTTAATACAGTGAGGGGATTTAAACATGCATGGGATAGGCATATGGCTCCTGAATCTAAGACGAGACCAACGACCGATTAAGGTCTGAGTCTTTACAGCAGGAGAAAAGGGCAATTAGACGGGGGCCGAATGGGGCAAATTCTGTGCTTGTGAGTCATTGTTCATAAAGCTTTTGCAGCGAGTTTAACATTTTAGCTGAGTGACCGCTAGAGGGCGCTGCAGTCCAGGCGTTCTTTACAGTAATTAACGGGAAATGTCCTTGTACTCTACAGGAGGGGTCAGAGTGATGTCAAAATGTCTAAAATATTATTTTTGTGCATTTATTTGATGTACTTATCCAGACAAGTAATAATAATCCATAATATTCTAAACAGGGAAACTTATAACGCGATATGCTTTTAAATACACATTTTTTTTTTTTTTCTTTTCAGGATGAAAATCTACTTCCAATAAAGTATTTTGAAGTTGACTTCCCTGCAATAGTTGCACGAAAACTGTACAATATTAAGTACGTAAACGTTACCCGTTACTTTGTAAATTTTACTTTGCCTTGGATTTTTTTATTTTTTTTTTTAAAGCTAAATTATAACAGAGAAATGTAAAACATCAGAAATAATAAAAAAAAAAATAAAAAAAAATGCAGGCCTTCCTATACAATCCTGATGTAAATTAAAGAGACACCGGCGGGGTGTTAAATGGACGTTCCGGTGCTTTAATGCACATGGTAGCTCAGCCCCTTATTTTTGTGAGGCCCCCTTGGCAAATGCATGGTGGGATTCTGCAGAGTCCCCCATATACATTGGCCCCTCTCCCCACCCCCGCTATTTGGCAGGAGATGTGTTGGTTCTGGGGACTCTAACAAGACCTCCGCTCACAGAAAGCGCTTCATTGATTTCATTGGGAGCCCGTTTGCAGCCGCTGATTGGCTGCTTCAGGCGACCAATCACTGGTGTGAAAATGAGACCATGGAGGAGCTGGTACGTTCCTCGTCGAGGAGGCTGCCTGGTGCACCGCGGCGAGTCCTTAACGTGTTCTAGTTTATTATGAGCGCGAACTGCAGGGTGAATTTAAATATATAGGATGCTTTTCGTTACGTGGGTATTTATACCGTTGGCTTTTTTTAGTGCCAAACAGACTAATGTTTAACTTTTAATTGTCATCAGGTCCAAACCACCCTTGTCAAAGCCGATAATGGAGTCCCATTCCGGGGAATCTCTTTTGATCGGTAAGTAAAGTGCCTTCTAAATAGGACTCTGTGCCAACACGGCAATCGTGATGTGCCCGGGGAATGCAGATAGGGGGGTCTTTAGGGCTGCTTATCTCTGGACAAAGATCCCAACGTATAAGATAGCGGAGGAGTAAATTAACTCTTTCCATTTCAAAGTTCTATCAAGAATCCAAGAAGATGTTGGAAGATATAATCCTTAAAGGAGGACGCCGTGGCTTTTAGATCCTTGAGTTATTGTCCTGCAGTTTATTGTAAGGAATACTTGGTACAAAACAGCCTCGTAAACAGCAACTTTATCATGAAGTTATTATTTCAACGTTTCCCTTGGGCACCCGTGAGCCTCGCGACCTGGAAACCTCACGGAACTCGGCAACGATCGCATCAAACGTGGCACGGCATGCAATGTAACGGCACAACTATGAGCGCAAGCCACGTATTGTCACAAAAGTATCAAACGGCATCTTTTCTGACTATACTCTGGCCATAAAAGCCGTGATTTTAGGCCAGTCCTCTGCTTTAATTGTGGTTTTGATTTATAAAGCACCGGCAACCCAGGTAGTGTCGTAGAACGACAAAGAGCTTGCGGCGTGTGACACAAAGCGAAGGCGATCGAATGCCCTGACTGTGGGAGCTTTGGGTTCTCGGTCTGCGTCCGAAGTTCCCCTTATAAATATTCCAGGGTTTAGCGTTTAATTATCTTGGCACAGAAGAAATCTGCGTTTATTTTTTTTTTTGTTTTTTCGCTGTTTCATAATCCGCACTATTATTATTATTACGGCTCGTAAAGCACGGGATCGGAGATTTGTTTATTTGCTTAAATTGGCGCGTCGTAAAAGTTTGCTATCGGAGGGAAAGGTGCAAACGATTGCAAAGCCCGTGCACTTTGTCCAAGCTCCTCGCGTCGCCGGCCTCGTACCCGCTCACGTGTTTTACCCTCTGAAACTGGACTTTATGCCCCAAAACAGATCATGATCTGATTGCCGCAAACGACCAACTGGAAGCTGCAGCCAAGAGTCTCTCCTTTAGCCTACAAGTCACCGTTTAACTTCTGGGGCATTTCTTGCTAAATGCAGATAGTAACCGGCAAGGGAAATCCAGGGTGAAAGTATGGAATGTTTAAGGAATCAATGATCTTACTGATTACTGCGCTGAGCTTTCTCTGTTATCAGCATTATGGCTGAAATATTTATTATATATAAGGCAGTACGTGGTTAACCCCCTATGGAAGGTATGTTTATGCGGACAAGCTTCGGAATGACAGAGGCAGACCACAACAATGTTACATTCTTGGCTGGAAGGCTGTTCCAGGTGCCCACTACTCTTTTACAATGGAGAACGCAGCTGTCTGAACCCGACTGATCAGCAGCTTTCCAAAGAAAAATCCAGTCTCTCTTTAGTCCAATATGGCTGCTCGCTGCCAGACCAATGATGTTATTGAGCGTGCCAGCATGCAGGACAGGGCTGATCTGTGCTAACATGTAAGCATCGGTGATTCTGATGTCACAGCTACCCCCCCTCTCTCTAATCCCACCCCATAGATTAAAAAACATACATATATTATATATTGTGGACTACAACTTCAACGGGTGTAAACCTGTGGAAATGTGTATTCTGATCGCCCGTAGTCAGTACAATGAGAATGGAGTATTATAACGGGGTCTTTCTTTGACTTGGGTGGGTTTGGGATAAAATTCATCCTGAATTCTTCAAGCTGCCAGAGAATTGCTTTTTGTGACCGGTGCCCTAAAAATAATAATGGCTTCTATAAAAGAGGCCAGCGGTGTTTTATAAAACGTTTTAATAGCTCTTTAAACGTGTTCCCGATGCAACAGCCACACGAGTTGCAAAATAACAGATTTTTCACATTTTTATGTCCCTATTGCTCTTGGCATCCGCTCCTTTCCCCCGGCGTCCTTCTCATCACCCGCAGCGACGATTGGGCAACAGTTTGGGTGATGCCAGAAATTCAGGTCGAACACTTTGAGAATTGGTTCAGTTTACGTTTTACAGATATGTGAGAATTTAGGTCAGACGTTTCTATTATTAATTTGGTAATTCTTCTTATTTTTTATTCCCCCCCCCCCCCCCTCAGACGCTCACAGTTTAGATTCATCGCGGTATTCAATAATCGGAGGGGATCTTAGAAACCCAAAGGACTTGGAGGAAAAGTTAAAGAAATTCGGCATGGACACAGAGTAAGGTGTCTGCTTAGCATTAAACGCCGTGCAATCTAACCTGTAGCTCATACATGTTAACGAAGGAGTGTTAGTGTGTGTGATGGAGTGTTAGTGTGTGTGTGTGTGTGTGATGGAGTGTGTGTGTGTGTGGTGTAATAGTGGATGGATGTTGGAGTGTTGGTGTGTGTGTGTGTGTGATGGAGTGTTAGTGTGTGTGTGGTGTAATAGTGTATGGATGTTGGAGTGTTAGTGTGTGTGTGTGATGGAGTGTTAGTGTGTGGTGTAATAGTGTATGGATGTTGGAGTGTTAGTGTGTGTGATGGAGTGTTAGTGTGTGTGTGTGTGTGTTACTGATTTAAATGATCTTAACGTTAGTAAAAAGGCTTTTCGTTCAAGGTGACCGTCTGTTAAAGCTGTAAATTTTGTGAAGTCTTTTTGTTGCTGGAATGAATAAACGGAGTGTAATTAGCGGGCACGGGTTGTGTATTAAAGTCCCCCGCTGAGCTCCCAGCAGAAGTGTGGCCATAAAGTGAGATAACGCGGCAATTTGGAGCAGAGAGGAAGCAGGCAGGGGTCATCGGTTCTATTCGATAAAAAACAAGAAGAGATTAAACTCCGTATCAAAAAATACTTAAAAGTCCCCGCGCTCTGTAAACGCTTCTCCGTAACGGCTATAAAAGCGGATCAACCCGTCATGGATCTCCTTGGCTATATCCACTTCCATTACCCCCCCCCCCCGTGTAATTACCTCCAGGGTCGTTAGAAGGGGCAAGTTAGGCAATATTTCCAGGGGCAGTTATATTCTATCGGGATGGTGGCAGATAGGTATAGGAAGGGGTAACTTTAGGCACGGGTCATTAGAATGGGGCAGGGAGTTGTGGGTGGAGTTATGTAAATGTCGTTGCTTTTCGTAGAACGCCTTTTTTTTAGCATTTCCTTGGTTTCAGGTTACCGACTCTGCTCATCGCGGAGTGTGTGCTGGTGTATATGACCCCCGAGCAGTCGTCATGCCTGTTAAAGTGGGCGACAGACACCTTCCCTACAGCCATGTTCATTAACTACGAACAGGTAATCATTGTTATTATTTTAATAATACCGGGCAGCCCCCTATCACTGCTCATGTTTTATATGAGCTGCAAGATCTGTCACGTCCCCCCCCCCCCCCCCCCAAATCCTGTACTAAATAAACCCGCGTAATCGTATTCACAGATTTAATGTGTATGTCCTTAAAACCCACTTTGTGTATACCATGGGGGCAGCCATCTTTAACTTCCTGTTCTGAGGATCCGCATACTTCCTCTCGGGTCTGTTCTCTCTCCCCCTTATTGTGAAGTTGCTGATTGTTGTTGATTGGTTCAGGCAGCCTTTGTAAAGTTTGGTGAGGAGAAGGGAGAGGAATTTGATTGGATGAATCTTTTTATTTATTTATTTTTATTTTTTCTTTCTTTCTTTACCTTGTAAAACTAGATGTTTACAAAAAAAACCCAACATATATGTGGTTCTAAACGTTCCCTCTATAAGCCTCGTTCCTATTTTTTAGGTGAATATGGGAGATCGGTTTGGACAGATTATGGTGGAGAACCTCCAGAGAAGACAGTGCAACCTGGCCGGCGTGGACAGCTGCCAGTCCCTCAAGTCTCAGGTGCATCGTCGGGAGATCAAAATAATTAATTAAAAAAAGCCAAATTTAGGCAACTCGGCACCAAAATTAATTAAAAAAAAAAAAAAAAAAAAATTAAATAAAATATCCGGTTAAACCGATCTTATTGTGTTTTAACTGAAGATCATAATGTTCTGTATTTCGTGGGTTCAGACGAGGTTACTAATAATGACGAATTAATAATATATAATTAAGGGTAAGAATAAAGAAAAACGTAAAAGAAAAACTGGCTTTAGTTATGACAGTTGAATAAATGACTTATTCTTAGGATATATTACTTACCCGTATTTTGGGACAATTTCAGGAAATTCCGTCAGTCTATCAGTTAAAATAATAAAAAAAAGAATTCTAAATCTTTTTTTTTTTTGGTGAAATGCGCAAGATACGGTGTTTTCGGACCTCTACGGGGGGGCCGCGCATGTATATTTATAGGATCGGAGGCGATGCGGTATCTGCTGTCAGTATACGCTCATGTGTCTTTAATTGCTAAAGTCGGTTTATAACTCTCCCCATTGATCGGTGGCCGTGACCTTGCGTGGTTCGCTCAATCGATATACAAACGTGTCGTTTTACTCGCACTTTCTAAACGCTTTTTGTGATAATGCGTCCGTCGCTCGGGGTCTGTAACCAGCTTTGCTTCCCCGTGCGATAAAAGAGGACTTTATTTTATCTCCGGCTGCCACGAAGCTCGGCAGAAGATGACCCGGGGGCTGTCGTTAATGATTCTTACCAGGGTTTTTGGTAATATCTGGGTTTTCTGATGTTTTATGAGTGTATGAGACCCCCCAGCGGTGGCGTCCCGGGGGTTTAGTGACTTCTTTCTTTGCAGATGGAGCGCATGCTGCGTAACGGCTGGGAGACGGCGGACGCCTGGAACATGATGATCGTGTACAGCAATCTACCCCAGGGCGATGTCGGGAGGTGCGCTGCTCGAAAGCATAGAACGCTGACCCGATCGGCCCGCCTGGTCTGCCCTGGTTTTAGAATTAACTTAGAAATCCACGTAAATGACCCCAAACTCCTTAACGATTGTTAAAAGCTAGCGGTTCTGGTTGCATTATTGTCTTGTCTTCCGCGCAGGATCGAGAGGTTGGAGTTTCTGGACGAGAAGGAGCTGCTGGATCAGTTGCTGCTGCATTACTGCATATGTTGGGCCACTAAAGACGCGCTACGTTTGGGTAAATAGCCGCCGGCCGGCAGGCTGACGTCGCCCAGGGAGGCGTCCGCTCGGTCCCGGGGGTTTAGGACAGGTTCCCGTGGCTGTATACTTTAATCGGGACGTATGGCGGGTGTCCTGTATGTTTTATACGTCCTGCGGCCCCGGTTCTTTAGATCAGGAGACTTTGCATCTTATCGTGATGTTTATTACGCTGATTGCACTCGTAGCGCGCAGGGAGCCAACTCTTCTAAACTGCGCTCTAGTAAATAAAATAAAACGATCGCTATGATCAGAAAAGATTCCGCCGCCGCCGCTTAGGAGGAGTGAGATGCCGTGCATTGGATAACCCCCCCCCCCCCAAAATGGCTAATAAACGACACGGTGCTCTTTGGTCATGCTAACCGGGAAGGGGTTAATCTGTTTGGAAATGGATGCACGTGTTGGAGTGGTTGCGTGGACTAGTCTTCCAGTAAACGTGGTAGTAGTTAAGATAGTAAAGGGGTTTAAGCGTAGATGGGATATGCATTTCAAAGTCCAATAACCTCCTTTATCTGCAGATCCGGAGGCAGCCGTCGGGTGACTTTCCCTGTTCAGACCCCATATAGACTTTCATTAGTCAAAGTGTCCAACTGGTGATTGAGACTGAGCCATTCTATTGTTTACCACAGGCAGTGTGATAAATAGCCAGGAGCTACTGAACCTTAATTGTGTGATGATCAATTTTTCTCTCTCTAGGTCTGAAACAAATCACGTTCTGACATAAAAAAAAAGAGAGAGTGACGGCGTGAATGAAGGCCAACGCACCCCGCGGTGCATCGGAGCGACCTCCCCCCCCCCCCCCCTCCCCCCGGCTCGCCTGCCCCACGATCCCCTCTGTCATGGAGAAGAAGCCGAGGCCTGATCGCAGCAGACGCGTCACCCGCTCCTAATTGTTGTGTTTTAAATAAATTTGGTTTGGAAGTTTTTATCTCGTGGTTTTTTTTTGTGTGTTTCCCGTGTGATGCGAACGCCCATCACAGCGCGAGTGCAAACCGATAAAATTACTGGGGGAGGAGAAGGACCCCATCCAGCCAGTAAACGCTTTGTGTGGATTCCAAAGACGGGGAAAACCGCATTGAAACATCCGAACAATTTTCTAGGTTTTGACCAACATTTCCTGTGCAAAACCCTAAAAACAATCAAAAACTGATGCTTTATGGCAATGCTAATGAAGTCTGTTCCTCCATAGACTTTCATTAGTCAGAGAGTCCGGCTGGGTGATTAAGACAGATCCATTCTATTTTCTCAACGGCTAACACTGTACAAAACCATTCTATTGTTCCCCACAGGCAGTATGATGAGGAGTCGGGGTGTTTAGTAGATCGGGGGTCAGATAACAGCGAGAATCATACAGGCGGCTTATGTGCGGCTGTCTGGAAACATGATATTACGGGGCTGCTGTGATGCAGAGAGCGCCGCGCTGTAGGACTCTGACGTGCGTTCTAAACAAAGACAATAAGGTGTTTTTGTCGCAGTGGATTCCTCGGAAGTCTCAGATCGTTGAACCATCTTTCTTCTCTAAACACCTTCCCTCCGTCTTCATAAATTCTTCTTCGCGCCCGCGGGTTGTTTTATTGCCCCAGCTTAAGCCCCGCCGGGGTCACAAGACGTTCCGCCACCTGCGAGGTTTCTCATCCCACTTGTTTTCCGCTGACGCCCTCCGGACGCTCCCGCTGGATCATACCCTGAATGTCATCGACCCGGCTTTTCCACAAACGTCTCTGCTGCCGTCATCTCTTTAAGGGATTCTACACCCAGCCGTCCATACTAGTGACGAGGGGCCGACTATAATTTGCTTTCAGAGATCTCCGCTGATAGGAGAAGGTGCTGTGAGGACTTCAGATATCCTTCAATTAAAGCTTATTTTATTTCACGTCGTCAGGTCAGGGAAGACTCATTTTCGTTGGATGAATTCTCCTTCTTTTGGGGGCTTGGAGACCCCTGGGCCGCCATCGTCTACTTCCATCTTACTAGATCCACATGCCTATCCCATGCATGTTAAAAAAAAACCCTGCTGTATTAGCCTCTGCCACTTCTGCTGGGAGGCTGTTCCACTTATCCACCCCCCATCTCAGTAAAGTAAAGCTTCCTTACATTCCATCTAAACCGCTGACCTTTTTAGAGCAGGAGTAAAAGTGTTTGTGTGAATATAATATATAATAATATAACACCGGGGCTACATTAGTGCCGCAGGTAATGCGATGGCTGTATAGAGGTTATTATTTCACCCCGGAAACCGGACGCTTTGCCATCTTAGGTCAATATTGAGCGTTTTAGCGTTCCAAATAACCGCAAATGGCCAGAGACGCGGCCCGGCGGTGTTTGCCATTCATAGGACCTCTCCGTCAGATGAAGGATCCGACACCAGGCAGATGCCGGAGAGCTGAAGTACCCCAAACAAAAAAATGCATGAGGTAAATAGCAACCGGTAGCGAGTAATTGTCACCGAGCCAAAAAAGGGCAGCTTTTCTACTTTTCAACGAGTTCTCTGCAAATAAGAGGCCTTTTCTCGAGTAGCCACTCGGCTCGAGCGCCGGTTCTTTCCTGCTTCTTGGTGGATTTCTTGAAGTGTTTGAGTTGCCGAACGCCGCTGTGTTATCAGAACGTGCGCGGCATCGCACTCCGACGGCTGCCACTTTAAGGCAGGCTATGTTTTTATGCCCAGGCGTGCCTCCCAACTGCCTTGTTTTGCCCGGGACAGTCCCGATTTTGCGGGACAGAGGTAGAGCTTGGTGGGACAGCTGGATTCGGGACGGGCCGCAGTCCCGAGGTCCCGATTTCGTTCTCCGATGAACCTCCCAAGCTCCGTCCCCCCAGAAGTTAGGAGATATGCCCACCTACACCGTGCAATGCGGCACCTGCTTTGGCGACGGTTGGGTGAGTTGTGGGGCTATTGACCAACGGCCCACGGGGCATCAGTCTGGTGAGTCAACTGCCCAGCTTGGCCTGTGGGGCATTCTAGATCCTGGAACCCAGGGTTTGTCCATTAAACGCGATGTGGCTCCAGTTTTCTTTTTTGGGGTGATAACATGTGTTTTCTTGTCCCATATCTCCACAATGTCCCAGTTGTTGGGCACGTTCCCGGGGTCCTTCCGAGCCGCCCTGCGGTGCCTCTCTTTCATGGGCCAGTGAGGGAGATCAAAGTACGTCCGCCGAGCGCCCACTCAGCTATAAACCTGATGAAGGCCTCAGTCATCGCTCCCACACGGCCGCCCTGTGATGTATTTCAGTAGAGCACCACAGTATGACATCCTGGCAGGATGAGGGTCCTGCTCCCAGCCCTCTCTCTAACCATGTCCCTTGTCCTCCATTAACCATCCACCTGCCGACCTCCATCCCTGACCCCCAACGAAGGTGCCAAGTTTCGGGCAACTGAAATGCCGTAGTTATCCTTTCCCACCTTTGGGAACTTCGGCAGCAAAAAATGTCTGCGGTAAACTTTCTTCAGCCATTTGCATCATACGTAGTGACACATCTACATCACATAACCACTCGTGACATCATAACACATGCAACATGTGTTTGCTTCTGCGCGAGTCTTTGTTTCCATGACATCACCCACAGGACCACGTTTTATACTTTTTGTCCCCTTTACTGAGTTAGCAAAAGCAGACAATGAATCCAGTATGGGAGGTTCAACAAGATCTCCAATGGCTTTTAGGGCCGTAGAACCCTGCGATGCCCTCATACCCAACATTCTGAGCTCCTAGAAAAGAGGGGCATCAGGGAAGGAAAGAGGGAGACAAGGATTTGGGGCCTAAAGAGGGACTGACTTTTCTAAAAAGGGACACTTGGGAGGTATAGTTTTGCCTTTTGTTTTCTTTATAGAGATCCCGCTCCTTTTATCGTTCCTGGGATCTGTGGAGTTGGACGTTTTATGGCAGAAGGCATCAGAAGGTGTACGCTGTATCAGAACGCGCTGCAGCGTTTTATCTGTGTCATCTAGAAGGACTGTTCCTGACCCCATTCTGAACTCTCACGCTAAGTAACCGTGCGGTGGATTATCCGCCGACATGCGCGGAATCTCTCCTGATCGCTGTCAAACATAAGTGACCGGACGTGGATTCGAGCGCACGGGACGGGGTTCTGTGCCCGCGACACCGGGCTTTCTTTCTGATGCGACCCACCGGCTGGGCGTCAAGGCCAAGGAACTGAATTTATTTAGAGGTAAGAAACATTTGTAGAAGATAATGAAGACATGGGAGTTGGCTCAGAGAGTGGTGGATAAGTGGAACAGCCTCCCAGCAGAAGCAGTAGAGGGTAATACAGCGAGGGGATTTAAACACGCACGGGATCGGCATACGGCTCCCGAATCTAAGACGAGGCCAGCGAGTGATGTAACATCCCACAGATCTCCGTTCTCAAATAGCTTCGTTCTTTCTCGTTTTTTCTCGCATTCGGAGGTTTGTATTATTACATCAGAGCGGCTAAAATGTTGTTATTTGTCCAAATCTTTGCCGGCCAAGTCACGTCATCGGAGGAATAAACCTCTGGGATCTGAGATTAATTCCAAACGTTTCCGGGGCGGACAAGCTGGACGGAGAACGCAAAAAAATGAATTTTTAAGAGAAACCACATTCGGCAAACACCCGGCGCATGACGTCTCTGGAAAGTTGGCAGGACCTTATCGCGCGGAGCGTATCGCACGGACCGTATCGCACGGACCTTATCGCGCGGAGCGTATCGCACGGACCGTATCGCACGGACCTTATCGCGCGGAGCGTATCGCACGGACCGTATCGCACGGACCTTATCGCGCGGAGCGTATCGCACGGACCGTATCGCACGGACCTTATCGCGCGGAGCGTATCGCACGGACCGTATCGCACGGACCGTATCGCACGGACCTTATCGCGCGGAGCGTATCGCACGGACCGTATCGCACGGAGCGTATCGCACGGACCTTATCGCGCGGAGCGTATCGCACGGAGCGTATCGCGCGGAGCGTATCGCACGGACCTTATCGCGCGGAGCGTATCGCACGGACCGTATCGCACGGACCGTATCGCACGGACCTTATCGCACGGAGCGTATCGTGTCGGCGCGTAACGGCCTCCTGGCGTGGGCGCTATAGAAGCAGAATGTTTGTAGACATTTCCAGGTGACCTTTCAAGGTTATCGCTAAATAAAGTCTGCCGACGGACTTGTTTGCCCAAATGGGGGATATCCGGATTCCAAGAAAGCATTGAGCGGCGGCCAAACGGCGCTATCAGGAATCGGGGGGAACGCTGCCTTTAACGACGGGATCGTTCCACAGAGAAAACATCGTGGTTACCGTCTCTCCGGATTGATAACGCTCTAATTAGATCAACATTAAACCCGCCTCAGCAGGCTCTTAATCATCGGCACAGTTACCCGGCCGTCACCCGTCTTCCATTTTTTTAAAGGTTTTCGCAATAAAACTCTGGGTTTTGTTATATAGAAATTATCATTATTATTATTATCATTATTATTATTAAGAAATGTATAATAATATATATAATTATTATCATATATAATATAATAAATATAAAATAATATAATTGATATCATATAGAATTATTATTATTATTTAGACATGAATCTAATTATTACCATATAGATGTATTATTATTTAGAAATTAATTAGATAATTATCATATAGATATTATTATTGTTCAGAAATTACTTAACTACTAGCATATAGAAATTATTTTTATTATAATTTAGTTATAACTTATAACTTAATTATATAATTATTACCATATAGATGTATTATTATTTAGAATTTATATAATTATTGTCATATAGAAATAATAATAATAATAATTATTATTATTAATATTATTTAAATAAGACTCATTTAGCCCTATCTTTTCCTGCTGTAAAGACTCAAACCTTAATCAGTCGTTGGTCTCGACTTAGATTCAGGAGCCGTATGTCTATCCCATGCATGTTTAATACCCTCTACCAATCCTGGTGGGTGGCTGCCCCATTTATCTACTACCCTCTGAGTAAAATGTTATTATTATTTAGACATTAGTAGCAATATTTATAACATATATTATAAAATTATTATTAGGATTATTTAGCTGAGTTGGGCGAGCCTGTATGTGATCACGATGAGCTGAAGAGCTAGCGATCAGCGGGGAACTTGAGACGTACGTTTGGGATTTGTGGTGCTGCTCAGGTGAGGATCAGCCCGGCACACGGATGGAGATTTTTATGTGACAGCTCGAGACGGATTCTATGAGCCTCATCGTTTGGAGAGTCAAATATTTGCTCTTTTTTATTGGGAGTTATTCAAGGAAAGAAGTTGCTGAATAAATCTCCGTGTTCTTTCTGAACTTTCACACCGGTGGATTATGTTTATATATAACTTTTATCGCATGAATAAATGCGACTCCGTAAAATGTTATCAATCCTCATTAACTGTGTAAATAGAGCGAGCACTCGATGAAAAGCTGGTCTGTTATCTCAACTTCACTTGTTGGACATCTTATTCCAAAACCACGCTTTAATATGGAGCTGCGCCCCCCCCCCTTGGGGTTATAGCGGCTTCCAGGAAGGCTTTACTCCGGATTTTGGGGAGTTTCTGTGGGATTTTTGTCCCTTCATCCAGTAGAGCGTCTGTGAGGTCAGGCGCTGATGTTGGACGAGACGCCCGGCTCCATTCTAGTTCATCCCAAACGTGTTCGATGGGGTTGAGGTCAGGGCTCTGTCAAGTTCTTCCACCCCAAACCCATCCAACCATGTCTTTATGGAGCTTTCTCCCCCAGAATCTTGCTGTACAATGGGCCAATTCTAAATGAGATCTTTGATCTCCTCAACCAGCGATTTAAGTCTATGGAGGCTCAGCACAGCCACCCATAGACTTTATTAAAAGGGCTGCGCACCTTTAAGACACATATGATGTCATATCCTAGCACTCCGTTTCTTAAAGGTGCGCAGAGCTTTTTATTGTATTTTGGGTGCCGACCGCTGAGAGTGCCGACTGGGGGAGCTGTCATAGAAGGTCCCATGGGTAGATTAATCGCTGCCGGGCTCCAGAGAATGTGTTTCCACTGCTCCAGAGTCCCGTGGCCCAGTGACACCACTCCAGCCAACGCTTGGCATTGCTCATAATGATCTTCAGGTTCTGTTCCCATGGAATCGAGTTGGATTTTGGAAATGTCCCACCAAGCTCCAACCAAGCTGGTTGTCACACAGATCGTGTACATAGTGGCCAGGTTTCTTGTCGAGTCTGGATGTCCTACTGAGCTTAATGGACACCTGGGTCAACTTGCCTCCTCCTGTTGAGGAGAGTCATATTGGCAACCCCATTTGTCCATTACAATCCAAGTGGACATGTGGCTCTACCGTGTTGGGTTTTCTGTGTGGGGTTGCCCGTCGATGTTCCTCATCCTGAATATCTGAGCTGGACCTTTTGAACTTTGAATGTCTTGGACCGCTAACTTAAACATTAATGATCAGATTCCATTGAGACTAAGATAATGAATCCAGTGTTGGTAAGGACAGGATCTCTGTGAATTGACTTGATACATTGTTGATACATTGTTTCTTCTTCCATGTGAAGATTACTGATAACAAATCAGAAATATGTATGCGTTATTCACAACAAAATAGAGGGAAAGCCGATAAGTGTCCATTAGGAATCATGTTCTTTGGTAAGAGTAGATCCATATGACTGCAGGTAACTACGAGCTGGTGAGTCTGACACCTGCTCCTGTCTCAATGATAAAAACACTGATGATACATTAAGTTATCATGTAACGTAGTGTACGTGTTAGATTTATTAACCGGTATTTGTGTACGGGAAGGTAGTTTTTGGCTCTCAGACATTGTCAGAGGTACAAAGGAATCGTATCCCATAACAGGAGTGGAAGAACTTGGCCCGCATGTGTCATTTCCATCAAACAACCTTTTGAATAATTTTTTTTGACTATGTCACATAGATAATGCATCAGGGTGGAGCAGAAAATACATTTTATCTACAGATAGCGAGGTCAGGGACTCCATTCACATAAAGACTGATTAACAAGTTAATGCGTTTAAGATTGAATGGAAAGATTTGAGTTTGACAGAGAAAGACTGCGCAGAGAGATATGAAAAGAGAGCGTTAGGCAGAGTGAGAGGGAGGGAGAACACGAGAAGATGAAAATAATGAATGTATATACAGTATGTACAGTTTATATATGATCTCGGGATCTGAATGATTATTCCTCCCCATCACATTTATGTCACCTGGGGTATTTTCTTTTCTTTTTAGGATACGCTGTAGGTAGTTTTGGTAAATTGATTTGGTGAAGGAAGAATAACTTTTTTTTAATGTCCCCCATTTTGTCCCCTCATTTGCTAACAAAGTTTAAAGAGTACAAAAAAAGGTCAATTATTGTGCAAAAGGGGACAGCAAAAACTGCAGTTTATTGAGAAGACTCAGCACTTTTTGAGTTTTGTTTTCTCGCCGCACTTCCAGTTTTTCTGCAGACGAGGACAAAAATTCTTGGCTTGTGTCGGTTCCCCCGGCGGGATGGGAAATGAAACTTTCACAAAGGCATGGCGAGCTCACAATGATCATAACCTCGGCCATCGTTGAAAACAATAAGCTAGTCTGTAAAGACTGATCTAAGATTCCATTGACAAACCAAAGTCTAAGCTTTGTCTGGGGGCTGGCCAGGGGGACAAGGGGCAACTGCCCCACAGACTGCTCTAATTTTAGCATTTTACGTTAGAACCTGATCATTTCTCTGGTTCTAATCGCAATTCCACATATATCCACTAGGGACAGAATAATGAGGCGTTAAGGCAGCATTTTCATCCGGTCTGTATGCTTTTTGCACTCCTTTTATTGGATTTCTATGCAGCCCCTTTCTGTAAAAGTGTTTTGGACAGGACTAGGCAGTCTCTGACATACATCTCGGTCTGATATTACTTGGCCACTTGGATGGACAGGCTCCTGGGCTGAAAACTGCCTGTTGTCCTCAGCTAATTTCTTGAGTTCTGACCGTTATACACAGATCAGGAGAAGCCTAGATGACTATGTACTTATAAATAACTCCTATTGTCTACAGCCTCATACGTAGAAGAACCACCAATCAAAGAGGAAAGCATCTCTGCACCTGATGGGCTCCATATGCTGAAGGTCTGGTGGTGACGGTAGGAGGATTGGCTATTGATCAATCTTTTCTTTCTACAATGAATAATCTACATGAGTGGAGACTTACAAGGCCATGATATGTCTTCAAATACAGGTGCATTGAGTCTCTAATTAGTTGGACCCCCAAGTATCATGAGAAGGTATGGATAAAGAAGACATAGATGCCCCAAAACCACCATAGTATGATGGTCAACGGGCCCTAAAATGGTTATAACGCCGGCCCCCCGTCGCCTAGGGATTTTTTAATTCTCAAGTCATATTAAATTTTTTTTTTTTTAAATGTATTTAAGACATGTCCATGAATCTCAAGCGCACCGGCTGACGGTTCCAGAAGACGGGTTAATCAGAGTGGAATAGTAACGCTATCGTATGATCAAGGATATGTAATAAGCGTCATTCCCTCCGGCTGTGAACTCCCACTCGAGGATTCACGTCTGACGTTACTTATCGATGTAAAGCGAGAGGACTTCACGCCAGCCCGAAAAACCCGCGTTGCGGCCGATTGCTAGAAACCCAAAGCTGACATTCCCCCCCCCCCCGTTCTTGATTATATGTAATGGGAAGCGCTTCCCGTCCCGCCGGTGAGAAGGTGCGTCATCCCGTCGCTTGGCATTACACAGCCGGCATTGTTTCCACAAAAAAAAAAAGAAATAAAATTAAGGAGAAACACTTAAGATTTCTGGAGTTTTTTTCTCGCTGTGAAAAGTGATCTTGAAACGTTTTAACTGTTTGGTTACTGAGCAGGTGCATCCAGCCAACTGGTTCGGCAACGGACGCTGGGATTACAACTATGAAGCCCCCAAAGAAACACTCAACGAGAAGTGCGCACGTCATATATGTATATGTATATATATATAGCATACCTGCCAAAAGTCCCAAATTTCCCGGGACAGTCCTGTTTTTTGAACCTGCAATGCACAGGCAGCATTGTATTTTAACTGTGCTGCAGAGTGTGAGGCCCTGCCCCCTTAAGGCCCCGCCCCATTTGCCCCAGAAAATGTTAGTGGAAGATAAATGGAACAGCCTCCCAGCAGAGGTGGTAGAGGGTAATACAGTGAAGGTATTAAACATGCATGGGATAGACATACGGCTCCTGAATCTAAGACGAGACCAACGACTGATTAAGGTTTGATTATCTACGTCAGGCAATACGGGAGGCTAGATTATCAAGTTCGTTAAAGGCTAATTAGCAGAACAGTAGTAATGATTGGATGATGACATCGGGATATGAGGGATAGAGTTAAAGAATGATGTCATTATTCTATTGATTTTAGATATGAAATGCTCTGATGTTTTTCCGTCGTGATTCACCCAGCGGGTAGAATCAGCAGACGATCGCCGCGCTCACAGAACGTATCAGAGCTCGATAAAAGATCCGCTTCTTATCAGTGATTTGCTCAAGGAACACCTTTTGTTTCCGACGCAAGTGATGCTGGAGGTTCCTCGACGTTGGAATCCAAGTTAGAGTCACCAGGAGGTTCCTTTGTGATGTTTACTGACGAAAACTATAGAAAAGATAGAACGTTCTCAACATCATCCAGATCTTCACACAGAGACTCAGGGGTGACATTCAATGTACTGCTTCGTAAAACTGCGTATGGCTCAACTGAGAATCACCCATAAAGTCAGGTGAGATAATACCCAGGGGCCACTATCTGCCTATTTCACCCCCGAAAAGAAGAGACAAAGGGATTTATCAGCTCAAGGGAGAGTTATAGGAAAGCTGTGGTTTCCGGTAAACACACACTCTCATGCTAACACCATACACTAACACACACGCTAACATCATACACTAACACACACGCTAACACACTCTAACACCATACACTAACACACCCAACACCATACACTAACACTCACGCTAACATCATACACTAACACACACGCTAACATCATACACTAACACACATGCTAACACACTCTAACACCATATACTAACACACACGCTAACATCATACACTAACACACATGCTAACATCATACACTAACACACACGCTAACACACTCTAACTCCATACACTAACACACATGCTAACACCAAAAGTGTACACTCACAAACAAACTTAACACCACACAGTGACACATACACACTCTAACACCATACACTAACACACTCTAACACCATACACTAACACACACATCTGCCCTTTTCAGACCTGAACGGGGAGGAATTTATATACTATGGGGAGTTGATAGGAGAGTTTGCTGGAAGCCGGTGGTTTCTAGCAGACACACACTCACGCTAACATCATACAATAACACACACTCTAACACCAAACACTTACAAGCTCACTAACACCCCACACAGACACACATGCTAATACCATACAGTAACACAAAAACACACCATCTCCCTCTCCTCCTCTCTTTCCCTCTCCCATCTACAGAGCCAGCTTGCATGTCTCTGCATTCCATTTAGTGAATCGACCCCAATGTGCGCCCCACAAAAATAATATCTTAATCTATCCATTTTTTGTTTTACTTTCTCTAATGCCAACTCGAGCAGTAAAAGGAGTTTGTGAACAAGGAGCTTGCAATCTGTTACGTACAGAGAGCATTCAAAGGGTTCTTCACACATTATCTGTAAGACAGCGCTGCGCGTTCGTAAGAAAACTCCTAAAACCCTCAAATTAAACCAATTAATCATGTTGTTTTTTTCCTGGTTTACTAAATGTTGTGATTTTCCATCCACCAAGAGACCTTTTCCCTGCACGCCGCCACAGACGGTCAGCATCGAGACCCGTGGAAAATTTCCCTTTGTCACCTCGTTGTGAAACTCTCGTAAACGTTCTGCAAAGTGTCTGCGACTTGATTTTATTGTACATTAAAAAAATTTATCCGCAAACAAAATGTGTCCGGTGTCCATCTATGGATTGCGACATACTTGGAGGAATGTCTGGTATTCCAAGGTGCCGGCCAAAGTTCTCATCGACAAACTTTTGTCAATTAAAAGCAATGGCCATGACCTTCGCCAATCACAATGGACACTGGGAAACTTCTTGAGGTTCACGGAACCGAAGGTTGGCTACAGACTCGTAACCAGGGATCTTGGTGCTTGGGGCAAGGACGTTGGTCATGACAAGTGGCATTGCCACCAGGTGGCTCAAATGCACCCATCCTCCTTGTGGTGCAGCTGACCCTCTTGACCCATGGAAGTCATTGCCCTGGTTGGCTCATATGATTCTAAGATGGGGTAACTGGAGAATTGGCAGGTTGAGTTTTGACGATCAAGAACATCGACCCAACTTGGTAAGATCTTTTGGCACTTTAGGTGTGCTGGCAAGTGCCAGGTGGGGTCCACCAAGCCGATGCAACTGATAAAGATCTGCATTCATGGACATGCAAGAGAGGTCCATCTCAACTCATGACTGCCTAAGCCAGTTGCCATGTCTAATCCATCACAGCCGTGGACCCTTTGGAGGTCTTAGCAGAAAAAAATTAAAAGCTAAATAAAAAAACAAATCAGGGAAAATCTTCCACCAACGCGTTTTCCCCCGGGGCCATGAAACCTGAAAAGTTTTTGGAAAGTTTTTGATTGCTGATGCGCGTTGCAGGATACCCAACTTCATCGTCAGAATGTAAAGTCCTCAGCAGTCCATAGACATGACCTTGTATTATAGTAAGGGCCGGTCTTAGTGCCCTGAGGGTCCGGCACCTGCCTGGGGTGCATGGGCCAAGGGCCATCAGTAGTGACCCTATAAAAAAGAGCCCCTAATACGTAGAGGTTAGTCTGGTACCTAACAGGGGTGCAACAGAAGCCTCCACCATGTCAGAAAGATCTATGCCTCTCGTTCTATGCTTTCCGCATGGGAGGGGGACCAAGGTGCTTCTTGCCTGGGGAGCTGTTTGGTCGGGGGCCAACCCTGGTAATAATTATCTGCTGAGTTCAACATACTTGTCCCTGTTGGGATACTCACTAAATGCTTTATTATTATTAGTCGTTTTATATAGCGCCATCATATTCCGCAGCGCTGTACAATGGGTTAATACATGTCACCCATTGCAGGAAAAAAAAGCCCTCGCGGAGATCCCTGATGGACTCGGAGCCAAGCGCGTTTCTCAGACCACCTTTAAAATAAATTACTTTCCAAAATGCAAAAGTGTTCATATTTATTTTAGTGGATAGACCCTGCCGACTGATCGGCCCCCATTCGGCCCCCGTCTAGTCGCCCGTTTCTCCTGCTGTAAAGACTCAAACCTTAATCAGTCGTTGGTCTCGTCTTAGATTCAGGAGCCGTATGCCTATCCCATGCATGTTTAATACCCTCACTGTTTTACCCTCTACCACCTCTGCTGGGAGGCTGTTACAATCTCATGCGTGATTAAGTTCCCTAACCTCTGGCTGTAAGATTTAAGGCTCATCTCTGCCCAAATAGCCATCACCCTAAAGAAAATGATTTTTCGGGTGGAATTTTCCGAATATTTTCCCGCTTGGTTCTACAAACGGGAGATGACAATGGATGATCTCTCGGCCACCCCTGGCTATTGTCTGAACGAAGTAAGTTCTGCCCCGGGTCGCGGGACAAGGTGTGAGCAGCCTTGGATATATCGAGTATACAGGGAGGCGTTTTTATGTCGTTTCTTGGCAGGCAATGGATATTGACTCGGGGATTATTGAGATAAGGTGCTTCGTCGGAGCGTTTTGATTGGACCGTCGGGTCCAGAAGTTGACTTTTTATCGCATATTTTAAGTAGCACTTCAGAGAACAGCTCCAGCTGCACTCGAGTCTCATTCCTCCGCTTCCCTCCAAACCGTCGGGAGACACAAGTGGAAGTTTATGAATTAAAGGTTGTGAAAGACTTCAGGAATCCAGGCGCTCGGGTTCTTTTGCTCACAGTAAGTATAAAAATTAAAAATACTCGAAACACCTTCCAGAAACTCTTCAATTCCCTAATAATATATATATATTTTTTTTAACTTTTTTATATTTTCTTTTTATGAATTAAACATAGTTTCTAGTATCTACAAAAATAATATTCTCTTGTATAAAATTATAACTATCATGAGATATTGGTTATGGTGAAATGTGTGGGTTTTTTTTGTTTGTTTTTTGTTTTAGATCTTTTTTATGATATTATTATAAAAATATTAATATTATTATAATACTTATATAATATTAATACTTAGAATTCAGTATTTTAGCCCTTTAGAGTATAAAGAATTCCTTATGAAATTGTAAAGATTCCTCTGTTTGTCCTGAGTTGTCGCCTCTAATTTTTAAACACATATTTTTAAAAAGTATTTTATAAAAAAAATGTTTTTTAAAAAAAAAACATTCCTCTGATTTTAAAAGTACTATTTTTTTTTAAATGTATTTTTAAAATATGATGTTGCTGAAATGGTCACAACATTTTTTAATGATTTTTTTGTGAAAGGGGAATTTTGCGTTTAGAGAAGGTTTTTTTTTCTTATCGCAGAGGTTGATATTTTCAAGGATTTTAAGAAAAAAAAAAATGGAATATATGATTTTTGTTGTGTTCTTCTTATGTGATAGTTAACAGCTGTTGGTTTACTTGGAGACGTGGAAAACGAAGCATCTGTTTATTCTCATAGATGTTGTTTTATACGGTCGCTTATAATAAAGATCCACAACTGCATGGAATGATTGACATCAGGTGTATCCGAGATCCAACGCAGAGTATTAAAGAGAGGGGGCTACATACTGGTTCTCGCCGTTGGTCTCGTCTTAGATTCAGGAGCCATATGCCTATCCCATAAACATTTAAATTCCCTCACTGAAATAGCCTCTACCACTTCTGCTGGTCGGCCATTCCATTCTATTTACTCTACATCCTCTTTGTAAAGTAAGACGGTCCTCCGTCGATTCATCACACAATAGAATAACGCATAATGGAGTGTTGCGCTTTTTTTTACATTTTTTTAATTACCAAATAATGTTTTTCTGATCAACACCAGAAATCTAAATTTCTAAAAAGTTTTAATTTGATTTTTTTCCAGACTTAATAAGAAAATTGGTCACTAAAATGAAAAAAAAATAGAAAATGGATAAAATGGATATCAGGGGTGTCTTTGAACCTGTAATTGGCCTTTTCATTATAGATTAGAGGGACTAGTTTGGGGTAAATTGAGGTCATTTAGAAAGCGCGGTATATTAATGTATAGTAATATCATACAGATGATTGACAGCGTGAAGCCAATTTTGCCGTCTTTTCATTACGGGAGAAATGAAAGTCACAGAAGCGGGACGGCTCACAGCGCAGAGAAAGATCCCGATTGGAACGAAGTTCTATGTTCTAGACCCGACCTCATTATTGGTGCTTCTTCTAGATCCCCAAACCTTGGATCTGAGATAAAATAGAGCGCAAGTTCCTAAAAATAAGCTAAGGTTTGGACGGGGATGGATAAACTCTGTAGCTGACGAGAGGTTGGGGATGGACCGAGGCGGTTATTGAATTAGTAGAATGGAGAAGGCTTATTGGAGTCCAAAGGGTTCTCCTTGAACTCTGGACCCAAGTGACCCAAGTGGAGAGGCCGGGATCGCGTGGCTCAGACGATAAGATAATAGTTACAGTCCGGGGGGCACTGAATGTGGCTCCTGAACGTGGGAACCTCGCACCTGCTTAGCCGATAATAGCCACGGTTCCAGGGACAGATCGTCCTCAGCTGGCCGCGGTGGCCACTGTCTCCCCAGCGTGAGCCACATCACGCTTGATTAACTCTTCACAATGTATTCGGGTTACTGAGGGTTGTTTGGCGTCGGGCAAGGATAAGCCATTTGTGGCAAGTTCCAGCTGTTACTAAACTACAACTCTGAGCATCCTCAGCCTATGCTCACCGTGGGGTGATGGGAATTGTAGTTCTAGCATTATTAAAAGTTCAAAGAGAGAATTTGTCACAATTTAGACAATCGCGCCCCGGGGTTTTTGGATCTGAACGATTGAGCTGCCTATTAAACGATCTCAGTAGTGGGATGCACTCTGGTGCCCTGATTTGTAATTCTGGGCATTCTGGGCACTCCGAGCTCAATCGGAATGCTGCTGGGTCTCCTGAAAGTTCTTTGGTGGAGAAGAAAGGCGATCGAAGCCACAATAAGGGACATTTAAACAAATAGCTCCCTAACTGATACGGGCCACCGAAAAGGGGTAAATTGGCTACGAGGTCCTGGGTGCCAGCGTCTATTTGCCCCTCCCCCCAGGGCAATAAAGAGATTACCCCTTCCCGAAGGTCACTTTAAGGAGTGGCATTAGGCGCACTTGATGCCTCGCGGGCGTTTTGTCGCAGGGAGCGCCGCAGGATAGATAATGGTCGTAGGAAGCGGCTCGGAGTGTCCCGGGGAGCAGGAGACCTTCTTACGAGGTTAGGAATCCCGATGAGGTCTCTCCCGAGACAGCTATAGAAAGCGAGATACGTGACTTTTCCGCTATCTCTCTCCCCGCGATAACTTTTATCGGCATAAAACTTTGCACCCTGCGCACTTCTGTGCGTTTAAAGGGACAGCCGCTGATCAGGGGATACGATGTTACTTTTTAAGCAGAGCATTTCCCCTTTTTTATTTTTTTTTACCAATTAAGCCATGGCAACCATTCAGACTTAGGGTTTGGATGGTAGTAGATACGTGGGACAGCCTCCCAGCAGAAGTGGTAGAGGGTAATACAGCGAGGGGGGTTTAAACACGCATGGGATAGGCATACGGCTCCTGAATCTAAGACGAGACCAACGACTGATTAAGGTTTGGAGAAACGGGCGAATAGACGGGCAAATGTTTCTTTTTTGTGTGTTTTTTTTCTTCTCAGTTTAAAGTAATAGTAAAAGTGATGTTTTTGTTAAACGTTCATTGATTTCTTCTCACTATTTTATTAGGGCTATAAATCCCATTTTTGTGCACGATCTACGAGACCCATGACTTGCAGTTAAATAAGACTTTTTCAGCTTCTCTTACGATAATAAAGGTGATAAAAAGTTCTAAAAATTAGCAATTTTAACCGATAACAAAGACTTTAAGAGACTTTCAGAAAGGTTATCTGTGATGTTGTGGTTTATCTTGACGTATTGATTGGAAACATTCGTTATTACGTAATACGCGAAGGTTCCCAGTGATAGAAACGACTGCGTTGAGTTAATCGAGCCCTACTTCCCTTATAGCCGAGACAATGAACGACGTGGAAATGGGGCGGCTGTCCTTCAAAGACATCGACCTGGATATGAAACAAAACGACGCCAAACCCCACTGGTACGAGAAGTACGTGCAGCCCTGTGTGGCCGAGCTCCTGGGCACGGCCCTTTTCGTCTTCGTCGGCTGCGTCTCCGTCATCGAGAACGAGGACTCCACGGGCCGGCTACAGCCGGCGTTGGCCCACGGACTAGCGCTAGGGCTGACTATCGCTATCCTGGGAGGAATAAGGTGAGCTCTCGGTGTCCTTCATGACACCAACGTGTCATAAGATGTTGTATCATGATGTCATGATGAGGGTATTCTTACAGACAGGGTCTGGCGCTGACCTGTGACCCAAGGGTAATTGATTGACAAAGCCGTTTCCTGCTGTTTTTATACACATTATCGGGGCTTTTAGGGCTGAAGAACCCTGCGATCCCCTCATACCCGGCAAACCTTGCCCCGGGGGGCATCAACGGACTAAAGGGGGGACAGAAGGGTTTAAGGTCCAAAGCGGGACTGGTTCTTGTAAACAGGGACACTTGGGATGTTTGCAATAAAGGCGGCCCTGATAGCCTATGTACGGCAGAAACAGCTAAGCGGCAGCCCCATTGCAGCTTATTGTAAACATTAACTACCGCTTAAGCTCCGTAAAGTAAATTGTTATGGCTGAAAGAGCCGCTTCAGATAAGAAGCAACAATATTTCCCTTGGTGGCCAAGGTCAGCTCCGTGTCAGTAAACCCCGAACGCGAGGATACTAACCGGTCTGCAGAGACCCCCGCACTGACGGACGCCTCTCCATCGCTATACCTCCTAATGCTTCCATTGGTCAAGGCCGGAAGCTTTTGTGTTAAGGGGGTGTGGTTAGGGGTGTGGCTGGAGACTTTTTATGGGACTTTGTGACATTTAGAAGAATAATGTATCGTCTTCACCCATCTCCTGCTCCATCTTGGTCACTTCTCCGCATGGCTTCCACGCTTCTTCTCACAACTCCTTTCTTCTCTATGACCTCTTCCAGAAAAAACCATCACTCATTCTTCTTAGGGCCCAAATCCAAACTACCGTTGGCCCCCATATGCATTGCTCACAACTACATCCAGGTACTCTCAGCACCTTCACCAACCACTACCGCCTCCGAGGCCCACCACAGTCTAACGGTCCATCAAGGTCCATCAAGCCACCGACGTATTACTAATAAAAGCAAACTATTGTTCTAAGGGGCTGATAGTTCTTTTATATTTTGAGGTATTTTATTTTATTTCTTGGTTTTCCTCGTAGTGGTGGACATTTCAACCCCGCCGTGTCTCTGGGCGCCTGCATAATCGGAGGGCTTAATATCATACTGGTTGTCCCGTACTGGATTTCCCAGCTGTGCGGGGGGATGGCTGGAGCAGCCCTGGCAAAGGTAAAATATTCAGACCTCCCATCCAAAAGAACATTGGACGCCATTTCAATTTTGAGAAGGTCTCCTTTTAACTCAATTTTTTTGACCAAATTCAATCTCAAAATCGAAGAAAAAAATGTTCGAGCCAAATTAAATCTCAAATCCGACAATTAACGGTTGGCGCCCATAGTTTGGATTAAATGAACATTATAATTCAGATTTGATCTTAAATTTGGAATTTGGAGCTCTGTGGGGTTCTGTTTTTTTGGGTATGATGGGTTCCTGCCTAGAAAGAGCAAAAAAGATGGTCTCCTAGCTTCTTATCTTCATACGTTGTAAAGCATCTCGGCATATGAGCCTCTGCTGTGCTAGGAGTTGTGATTTTACACGGTACTTGGCTCTTGCCCCCCAGACATTGCCCTTTATTCACGAAACTGCCCCTTGTTTCAGGCTATGACCGTGGGTATCAATTATAATAACGCCACGGGAGCGGCGTTCACGGCCGTGTCAGAAGACGAACAGGTACCGCGAGCCATCGGAGCCGAGATCATCATGGCGTTCTTCCTCGTGCTCGCTGTTTGCATGGGCGCCATCAACGAGAAGACACGGACCCCTCTGGCCCCGTTTTGCATCGGATTTACTGTCACTGTGGATATTCTGGCTGGGTAAGGGAAATATCTACCCCAAGAATATTCTATACTCTCATGCCCTAGTCTCGGGCAAACGCCATAAGTACCTTCTCCTCTTATGAATACTCAATGAATACCTAATGTTCCACCACCATTGTGTACCATGCTGCACCTAATGCTCGCCCCGTATTGAGTATCTATTACTTACTCACTTTACTCTCCCATATTTATGAGGACCAGATACTCTCCCGCTGCTCCTTCACAGGAATACACGAGGCTCTCCTCTGTTTCTGTCGAATAATGTCTAATATCTGCCCTTATCCTTTCAGGGGCGCTATCTCGGGGGCATGTATGAATCCTGCCAGAGCTTTCGGTCCGGCCGTGGTGGCAAATTACTGGGACTATCACTGGGTATATTGGGTAGGACCCATGTCGGCCGGATTGCTGGTGGGAGGACTGATCAGGTAAGAGACAGACATAAATTGGGAAAGTCATTTTAAAGATGGGCACATAGGAAGCCAATGAGCAGCTCTCTATTTACAATTCATTTGAACGGCCAAAGGCTGAAGATCTACCTGGTGGCTGCCCATGGTTTGTGTATTGGAAGAGGTGGGAAATCATCGTGGGAATTATAGTTCCCATGAAGTGACAATGGTAACGCTTCCCAGTACAATGCCACATTTCGCTGCTTGCAAATCGGTGCAGGCATTTTTTAGTTATCGGAGTTAGAAAATCCAAGATTTATTAGTTTAAAATGAATGTAGCTTATACATATCACGAATATATCTCACTAATATAATTATGCCTAACGTACAGATACATATAGACAACAGAACCAGATGAGCTTTTCGTTACGTTGAGACTGCTTTGTGACATCATTCTTCTCTCTTTTTAAGGCTACTCTTGGGCGACAAGAAGGTCCGTCTCTTTCTGAAATGACGTCACGGGCAAAGTCTCTCCGCTGCCCAACGCAAGGATCCCTCAAGTGGGAACATCCACCCAAAATACACCCCACTCAAACAGGACTTGAGCTCATAAACACTTTACCGATACCAAGAGTCCGAGTGAGGAGACAACTCCTGCTCATCCTGCCACGGACAGCTTACTAGTGGTGGCCAAGACAACAAAACTATCCTACTTACCACGTGATGTACACAGGATTGTGAAAAGTATTATAGATAAATAGTTTGGGGAGAGATCTATATAAATCAAGATCCTTCCACATCATTTTTCCCCCGGGTCCCCAGATGGGAATGTGAGGGTTGGCTTCCATCTTTGATTTTGCCAAGGAACCTGGCCAACACCATCATCTACCAATGTCTTGTAGACCCCATAGCAGCAATGTTGAATTTTTATACCAAGATGCTTTGGGTGAAGCTACATTTTCCATCTCCATTTGGCCACTGTGTGGTCCAGTCTTTTAAATCATCTTAAACTCCATATTTGAAAGATATATTAAAAAAAAACCATTATTTTTTTTAATGTTTGTTGGCAAGTGAAATTTCAAGGGTCACGTGATATCGCTAATCTATCTCACTCATATAATCATGCCTAATGTATATTTTTAATACAAATTGTCCAGTTTACTTATGTTTATAGCTGTGATGGCAACATTTAGAAATGTACAAATCTGTCATATTTGGATAATTTCCCTATATTAAAATCAGTAGATAACGCCAATTAAATTCAGCAGGATCTCTCTCTCTCTCTATATATAGATAGATAGATATATATCTATATATATTTTATTTTATTTTTTGGTTGCAAAATATAAACTGACCAGCAGTGGGCGCTCTCGATTAACCCACCACACTACTAAAGGATTTCTAAGGCAATTATTTACTTGTAAAAAAAAAAATGTTTCTATAAAAATATTTCAATCACCTATAATTAGTTTGTACATTATACAGATTATAACAATCCTGAAAATAAATGAAGTTTTTTTTGTAGTATTTAATATAATAAACAAACTGCTTGTTATTTTATGCTTTTGTCTTTTAATGTTTCTAATTTATTTGGGAATTACCTGCCTGCCCTGCCAGACTGTATTAAGGGTTTTTATTCATATGGATCACCATTGAGTAGCGGAACACGGGAAACTGCCCCCAGATGGCATTCTGTCAGGAAATTACCTATCACCCCTCTGGACCTGCCGCCCTAGACCCAGTCCTGGACCTGCCTAGGCCACAATACGTCACTGACTGTATCAGGACCCCATAGGCTACAAACTGTCCTAGGTGGCTGCAAACCCCAAAGATCTGCCATGTTTGTGTATGATACAAACCACCAAAGTGCCCCTGTTTCCTCCCCTGATGCCCCTCTTTTCTAGGAGGTCGGAATGTTTGCTGGGTATGAGGGGATCGCAGGGTTCTACAGCCCTAAAAGCCCTGATAATTTGTATAGAAACAGCAGGAAACGGCTTTATAAATTAAATGTTGTAAATAAAACTCATCATTCTTTTTCTAAACGCATCATTCAGTTACATAAGTCAAAAAGTCACATCAAAAATCTTAGTAAGGCTCCGCCCCCAGTCACGCCTCTAAGGTACAGGTGGGTGCTGGGGCCTCAGGTGTGTATGAATGTATATGTTTATATGTGTAAGTGTATGCTGTTAGTGTACAGTGGTAGAGTGAGCAGCCCCTTACGAAAAAATTACTGCAGTTTTTCTGAAGTAATACTGCAGTTTTTTGGACATGAAAAAACTGCAATACTGCACTTTTACTGCAGTATTACTGCATTTGTACTTCAATGTACTGCAGCTTTATTGCATTTGTACTTCCGTACAAAAATAACTGCAGTAAAACTGCAGTACAGTGAAGTACAAATGCAGTAAACGTGCAGTAAATGTGCAGTAATACTGCAGTAAATGTGCAGTATTGCAGTTTTTTCATGTCCAAAAAACTGCAGTATTACTTCAGAAAAACTGCAGTAATTTTTGCATGGTTTTAAAATGTGTGAGTGTATGGTGTTAGCGAGAGTTTGTGTTACTGTACGGTGGTAGAGTGTGTATTTGTTAGTGTAAGGTGTTAGCGTGAGTGTAAGTGTTAGTGTAAGGTGTTAGCGTGAGTGTATGTGTCAGCATATGGTGTTAGAGTGAGTGTATGTGTTAAACTACAGTCTATTCTCTCATATTCCCGCACCATGCAGTTTATGGCTCCTTGTAGCTCTTTCATAAATCATATTCAATAACTATTTGCACCCTGATGTGATATAAATCTTGTCGCTAAATAGAAACATAGACTTTGCCGGCAGATCGGCCCCCATTCGGCCCCCGTGTAGTCGCCCGTTTCTCCTGCTGTAAAGACTCAAACCTTAACCAGTCGTTGGTCTCGTTGTAGATTCAGGAGCCGTGTGTCTGTCCTACGCTATAAAGGGCTTATGGGTGGCATTCCATGTCTGCAGCGTATCCGCTCTCCATCAGCACACACACTGTGTTCTGAGAAAGGCCCGAGCGGCCGCCGGTGACTCCGATATCATCCACCTGAGACGGTAACACAAATGCAAACTCCGCGCCGTCTCTTTTCCGCTGCCTTCGGGTGCCGCTCCATAAAACACATGGTGTGCAATAATCTGCGGAGAACACAAAGCTGCGATCTCCTGAACAATATACCCCGACATTATGAACACGAGAACAGGGGTGATGCGTCTATCTACGTCTTCCCGAAACACCATAAAAACAGCACGGGGGACAGAGCTCGAAAACGAGAAGGAGAAAGGGTTCCAGAACGTAGCAAAGATGGGGAAGTCTTCCTCCGAACTGAAATCTTTGGGGGAAATCAAAAAACATTTTTTTCTCTATTTTAGCAGTTGAAATCTGTATAGGTGTGTGTATGTATAGATGTGTGTGTATGTGTACGTGTGTGTATATGTATGTGTAAATGTATGTATATATATATATATATATATATATATATATATGTATGTTTTTGAATGTGCATATATACAGTATATATCCATGAAGAAAATAGGAGCACTCGCAGGGCTTCAAAAATGTTTATTAAATTAGGTCAGATTGACGTTTCGGTCTCCTACACGAGGCCTTCATCAGGACATACCGGGGAAAGTCAATTTATGGATTATTATTATTGTTAGTATTATTATTTATTGTTTTATATAGCATTAGAGTATGCCTTCTATGTTTTGGAAATATATATATATATATATATATATATACATGGGTAGAAAGAGGATGAAAAATCTAAAAGGCAAACGAGCAAGATAAAAGAAAACAATGGGAAAAAAGTAAAGAAAACGTGTCAGCGAAATAAATTCTCACAAGACACAGAGGGTATGTGAAGCATTTAAATACATAAAGGGATATAATAGAGAACAGGAGGAGAAATGTTAAAATCAGAAGCCAAGATCTAAAACTAGAGGGCGAATATAAGGAGGTTTTACTTTACTGAGAGGGTGGTGGATAAGTGGAACAGCCTCCCAGCAGAACCGGTAGAAGAATTAGGACATGCATGGGATAGGCATATGCCTCCTGAATCCAGGACAAAACCAAGGATTGATTGAGGTTCGAGTCTTTACAGCGAGGAACACAGAGTCGATCTGCCAGCCAATTCTGTGTTTCTGTTCTTAATGTCAAATTAATTGTATTTTATTTTTTTAATGGTTTCAGGATGCCTGGAGCTGGATAATTTAGCAGACACGGTAATGGAAGGAAGCTCAGAACTCTGTCTTCCTGGTCATCTGGTTGAACCCAAAAAACATCAGCTAAACTAGTCTCTCTCCTCCTTTCCAGCACCCAACCAGGGCTTTGAGTTTGCTCAGACGCGAGGCTTCCCGGAGTGATGTCCGACGAAGTGTCAGAAGAACCAATCGATAGAGATTCCTTTACTGCACCGGTCCGTCTACGGGACAAGTTACTTCGACCCAGCAGTGTCTTTCACAAAGACCAGAAATGGGCTTCACCTATTGAGTAAATAAATCTCAGTGCCAATAAGTCAAAAGAACCAAATACAACCCAAAGATACATCGATGATTTTTATTGTTCCCACATTCTGTGCTTCTGTTAATGATACAAAGTTTCAGAACAGCCTTTGTCTCCTTACGGAGAGCCATGAATGAGTTAGAATCCATCCCAACTGGAACGCAAGGGAGACCGTTGGGTTGGAGACCGTTCGCCTGTACTGACCCTTCAGTGAAGAAGCCGCTGGAGACCACCAGGGTCTGGGTATAGAACGGTTTAAGATTTGGTGGGTGCTTTTCGGACGTTATTGGTGTACTTAGTAATATCAATGAAAATACATATGTGTTATATAAAGTATTTCAACCTGTAATCATGTCTAATGAATCAATGCACACGCTGCAGCTGTTATCACACGCAACAGATGTCATGTAGATCGTTTTATCTTCCGAGCAGCGACTACCAAACACATATTTCCTTAAGCATATGTTAGATGAAATTTTACCAACTTCTCCAGCCGAGCGGAAATGTCTTCTTTTTGTCGGAGAAATTATCCACAGAATTCATTCATCTGATTTTCATAACTTCACAATCATCCAGGTGGACTCTCAGTGGTTGCGGTGGGTTGAGGTGTGATCATCACCCATTCAACGACCAGTAGGTTTTGAACCGGTCCTTGAGGTTGTCTGGTTGAGTTGAGACCCTTCAAAGGAACCGGTACCTCCCATCCATCCACCTGTCCCTGGTGGAATTGCGGATGTTGTGGTGGGTTCAGGTGTGAAGACCAGACCAGACTCGAAGACCAGTAAGTTCTGAACGGGTCCTGGAGGTTGTCTGGTTGAGTCGAGACCCATCAAATGGATGAGGTACCTCTCATCCATCCAGCTGTCCCTGGTGGAATAGTGGATTTTGTGGTGGGTTCTGGTGTGACCATCACCCATTTGAAGACCAGTATGTGCTGAACCGATCCTTGAAGTTGTCTCGTTGAACTTGAGACCCATCAAAGGAACCTCCCATCGATACAGCGGTCCCTGGTGGAATAGCGGATGTTGTGGTAGGTTCTGGTATGAAGAGGGTTCTGGTATGACCACAACCCTCTCGAAGACCGGTAAGCTCTGAACCGGTCCTTGATGTTGTCTATTTAAGCACATCAAAGGAACTTGTCCTTCTGATCATTGCCATACCACACCAAAGCTCTCTTACATGTATTTCATGTAATATTTGCGTCCTTGGGGGAGCATGTGACCTTGGACAAAAAGAACAAAGAATTAGCCTTTTTTTTTCGTTCGGTCAGACGAACCAGCATCACAATCAACTCACCTGGACACCAATGAGTTAATGTATTTTTTTTTTCTCCCCGATGCTGTTCAATACAGATCATCTCCGTTTTTTTTTTTCTTCCTTTTTCTCGTAAAAGTGTGAAGAAAGAGCGGGGTCTATTTTTAAAAATAATTAGCATGTTGTGAGCCCCAGTATTTGATTACTGGTATCACCCTGCAGAAAGTGAGACAGAGAGAGAGGCAGCAGAGCCATATTTAGCACGTAGGAAACTTGCATTGCGCAGGCAGGGTTAACCCTTTCACAGCCCGGCGCAGACAGATAGAACGTTCTGAGAATGGTCGAGGTTCGTTCTTTGGCACGGTAACTCAGGGAGGTGTCCAGGGGCCAAACACTGTCCTTCGGTGGAGATCATGGAAGAGGTGGGGACGGCAGCGTCGCGGTCTACTGAAGATTTAGGCTATTTTGGGTAGACTCTGAGAATCACGAGCAGATCCGAATCCATTTCAAACCACGCGGTCTGCTCTAAAAAAAATTATACGAAAACGGTAAAGCTTGTGACCCGCGTGAAGCTCAAGCTTGATTGCAGTAACCCTTGCCAGGCTGTCCCAAGAGGAGCAGGGCTGTCAATCCGGCTTGACTGCTGAAAACGCATCTGTAATAATGTAGATAGATGTCTGTAATATATTTGGTAAAGCCATTAAAAGCAATAGATGCCCACATTGTGTCCCTAAATATCAGATTTGGCTGCCATGGAACCCACCACACCGTGGGCATTTGGACCACAAAGCTGAAACTCCGCAATTTCAGATTCCAGCTAATTTGCGAGCATGTTTTTTTTTTTATTATTACATTACGAGCTAGTACACTTGCTGATAAATACAACCTTGCAAGGTATAAATATAAGGGAACAGCCTCCCAGCAGAAGTGGTAGAGGCTAATACAGCGAGGGGATTTAAACATGCATGGGCTAGACATACGGCTCCTGAATCTAAGACGAGACCAACGACTGATTAAGGTTTGAGTCTTTGCAGCAGGAGAAACGGGCGACTAGACGGGGGCCGAATGGGGCCGATCTGCCGGCAGCTTCTATGTTCCTTATATCAATGATCCAGGACACTTGGGGGGTAGAAGGCGGATACTCTTTCTGTTTTTAAGACCCCCCCAAAGCCTGATGTAATTATTTTTATCCAGATGCAGCACGGTGTCTGTAACAGGCAGCTTCCTATCCGTCCTTCGCCGCTTTAATTATTCATTATTCTCCTGCATGGTGCTAACGGCAAAGTCTTGTCATCCAGGGCAGAAGGGAATGGAGCTGCAGTGAATTCTTAGCTTTGATGGAAGAGACCCCCGTGCTCTGGAATCTGTGAAAAGACCGCGCTTCCATTTAACGCGATCTTTGGAGTCAAAGGAAAAAACGTGAATCGGCCGTATTGGGTAAGGTTAACGACATAGGGGAAATAGTCGGTGCGTGGCAAAGCTTGGAATTTTTTTTGCCCGCTGGGGCGAGAGACGCCTGGGCAGCGGATGTTACAGTGTTAACCGTCACTGATCTTTTCCCGGGCTGGTTGTGTGTCAGGTCCCAGGAGCCGTGGATAATTACGGCTGTGCGTTCTCAGACAGAAAGCCCTGTACTAAGTGTGTCCCCGTTGGCACGCTCTGCCCGTCCTCTCTGGCACGAGCCGGCAGATATCTGCTCCATTTTTCAAGCTTCTAACTGAATAAATCCCCCGGGCTCCCAGCATCTGCCGCCTGAGCGTGGAAAGCGAAGCCCGGCCGGTGTTTTCCTGAGCCGTGGCATGTATGCGGGATAAGGGCACGAAGCTGAGCCAAAGCCTGGGGCAGGTTGTGAAGTTTTGCCACACGACGGGCCCCCTAGTGGTTGCTTTAAGCCCTTAGTTGTCGCACACAAGCTGTTTGAGGGCAAAGATGGCACAAACAGGCTGTTTGGGGGTTAGGATGGCACTGTGGGACATTGCTTGGTGAAATTGGGGGCCTCTGGGCAATTTTCGCACCTGGGGTTTCTAGTTATGCCCCCGACATGAGCCAGGACTCTCTGGTTTGGAGGAACACATCACGGAGTTATCACATACAGTAAGGGAGCAGAAGTTGCGTTTCACTTACAGCTGTCTCTGGCCACATCCTGTTGCTGAGTTTTTCGGTGGTCCCGGGTTTCCTGCCCGAAAATGAGAAGTGAAAGAGTAACAGAAGAGAGAAAGGCTGCGGAACTCTCAAATGGGAGCTAGCGAGAGCGAGTCCCTTCGTATAGACCAGATCGGGGTCATCAGTGCCATCGGGTTATACGTTCTCCACTCCAGTGATGTGATTTCCATGGTTACTGCATCTAACGTGGGTGTACGAGCCGCCATAGATGAGCAGCCAGAGGCAGGAGCGTCTTCTGGGTTTCACCTGCAATTCCACATATAACCACCAGGGTGTCCAGAGTAACAACTTCAAGCATTTTAGCCACTCTAGATCTTTTCTGGACCCCCTTCTATAGACGGCTTCTTTTTTGGTGAAGGAGTACATGGTGTTTATTTGTCTGCAAGATATGCTTTGGGCTACTATAATAATCAGCCACTTGGCTGCGCATATCCTCTGGGCAAAACGTTGCCAGCCATTGAGAGTAGCCTCCTATACCTGTGAGAAGAACCACATTATCATGTTTTACCTTTATACCTGTATATTTAGGTTTTAGTTACTTTATGTTTATTGTTCATTTTTTTTAAATCATGGCTAAACTGATCCATTCATTGTACCGGCCTCAATAAATGGCGGCATAGTGAGCAGATTTGGGAGATTATGATGTTACAACGTGCCGTTGGAACACAGGAGTGATGGGAGTGATAGGAGTGATGCGAGTGATAAAGGGCCATTGGAACACAGGAGTGATGGGAGTGATAAAGGGCCATTGGAACACAGGAGTGATGGGAGTGATAAAGGGCCATTGGAACACAGGAGTGATGGGAGTGATAAAGAGCCATTGGAACACAGGAGTGATGGGAGTGATAAAGGGCCATTGGAACCCTTGAGTGATAAAGGGCTATTGGAACGCAGGAGTGATGGGAGTGATAAAGGGCCTCTGTACGTCTGTGAAGAGATTCCATTAAAAATCAGCCGTTTCCAGCTACAATAGTCAACATTAACCCCGTCTGCGCTGGATTTCTGATCCATTTAATGTTATTGTAGTGGACAAAATGTGCCTTTTTTTTTTTTTAAGGACCTTTCTAAGTGACCCCAAGCTTTTGAAGGTAGGATATTGCTGTATCACCTTAGGGACCGGTTAACTCTTTCTGCCCAATCTGGTGCAGTCAACTCACAGCAATGGAAACATCCTCCATTCCTCCATCCCCCTGACCACTGAGCGCAAGCACTAAAGGCTGTTGACAGGGTTCCTCCAAGTATTAAGAATAAAGACGCCGTATTGATGTCCTTGTCATCTCCTTGTACGTTCAGACATCGCACGCGCCAGACAGCGGACTGAAGAAGGACACAATAAGGATGGGAGCCGCAAACAGCTGAATGGGTCCATGTTCTGCGTTTCCTACAGAACGTCATGTATGACGCGACGCATGCATGTGATGTAAATGTATTTTTATAACAATGTTGCGTGTGGAGCTGTCCAGGATAATGGTACTTCCCTGGCTTCATGCCATCCTTCTGAAATACATTACTTCTCATCTGATTCCATCACACGCCTCACTAATTCCCTGCTGAAAACACATCCATCATTTAGCTCGCCGCCGCTTCTCAACACGTTCCGCGTTCTTATTAGCCTACAGATCCTTGCTGTGCTGCGCATGTTACTCAAGAAAACCCCTTTTGTGGAGATTGGGATTCATAAAGAAATGAACAACAGGTCCCGCCGCTATAAGGAAGTTACCCAGAACCCTAATGTCTTCCTTGACCAGCGTCCCTGGCTTTAAACCTGTGCACGGGCCAACTAGAGACTAGTCAAGAGCCACACTAGGGCCAACTGTTAGCCTAATTCTATATGTATAGAATATGTATATGTATAATTCTAAACGTAGAATGGAAGCACTCTCTCCTCGGTGGTATTTCGATGAGAATCTGCTGGGTTCCATAAACTGGCGTATACCTGATCCTTGGCCTTCCATCGAACAGAGACCTTGTTACTGGGTTGCATTGGTCGGATCATATATACTGTATGTGTTATTCATTATATGTTACTATTATTTACATTAAAATTAAATTCTGTGTATGGAAAGCGGCGCCACTACTCCCATTACAATAATAAGGAAGGAATTCTCTACTAGAATTAAGTAGACTCCTTGACCACTGAAGATGTAACTTCTGTAGGAACCATACATGGTCAACTCATGAGAACCATATGGTTTTGTAGCCTATTCCCATATTCATGCAAATACACCTGGTTTATATAGATCAGATCAAGATTTATTTGAATTCTACATGCCCCTTGGGGCAGTATGCTCATTTTAAGACAGTAGGACCAATGCCATGCCCACTATTACCCTGGTATCAACCATGGCCTCCAACAGTTGAGGTTGGTCCCTTTTCTGCTAGGATAGGACGAGGGAAGACCCATAGAGACAGCTAAAGAGGTAGTATTCATGTATTTTGTAAGGAAAGGGTTCTACATACATACAAGAAAATATCAGCACCTTATCCTCTTCTTCCTCCATCCCATGATGACAAGCCCCCGCTTTAAAGGTGGCTGTCGAGGGGCTGATACATGTTCTAGATACGTCAATCGTTACAGAAACGTATCGCTACGAAGACATTATTCGAGAACACGCCAAGTTAATAACAAACCAGACTCCGGGGAAACATATTCTTTAAGTTTTTTTATATTGTATTCCAGAATAATCTCTGAAATGACGAGTATGACTCAAATGCTGAATGGAATCCCAGCTCCATAAGCGTTCCTACGATGGAACCAGGACACGATACTCTACAGCTACACGAGTGTGCGAAGATACACGAGATCCAGGAAGGTTTAAAGTGTATCCAGCGCTCGAACGTCTGGAGCTCACCGTCTTCTTACTGCCAATGTGGGTCATCTCTGTATCCAGGTCACTCTATTAATTGGCACCTAGAACCAAAGTTATGAAACTGATGAAGGATTTGAGAGAGGCCGGACTGGATATTAATTTATTCACTATAATTGGAACGCGTTCCCTCTGGGAATCTCGCTGTCTCATTACTACGTTACGAATGCTGTGTAACCTCGATAGATCATCGAGAAAAAAAAGAAAGAAGAAAATAGATAGAAATATTTCTGTCAATCAAAATAATTATTGTTTAAGAATGACGATTCAGAAGACTTTTAAGGTCTACTTTATGAACCTAAAAAAAAGCTTCCTAATCGGGATTAAAGAGAGCGTTTAATGTCTCGGACAGCTTTAATAAAAAAAAAAAAAAACACCTTCAGGAGAAGCTGCAGCTTCAGAGCCCCCACCTGGTTCGCGGATTCTCGTCACTGATTGGCTGCCTGAATTACATAATTTATCCTCATAGATTCTTCCTATAACCTTTAAACCTGCTTCATCATCTACACTTTTTAGAATTTTACAACAAAAAAAACAAAAAACACTTGCGTTAGGGAGAAGCTGCAGCTTCAGAGCTGCAGAGCTGTGGTTCAATGATTCTCACCACTGTTCAATCTTGTCTTTTCCCCAAAATTTCTTAGACTTTAAAATGAGTTAAAAGCCGCAGATTTTAGTCCATGATAAAGTGCGGTTTTTTTTCCGCTGCCACAGAAAGCAAATTTACTGGGTCAATTTAATCGCTGTTTCTACACTGATCCCAAATAAACACCTTTTAACCCCAATAATGCAGCGGCTGATTTCTATCAGGGGATTTTGTTGTCCAGACTCACAAATGATCGGAATAAAAAATACAGAAAAACAGGAAATATGGTACTTTAATATTTTTTTCATCCCTTCGATATTTTCCCACCCAACAGAACTACATAGTAACAGTAATTTAGGTTGAAAGAAGACAGTAGTCGGTCAAGTTGGGCCTCGCTCTTGATCCAGAGGAAGGCAAAAAAATCCTCATTGAAGGGATTTCCAATTCTGCCTCGAAACGTGGAAAAGATCCTTTTTGACCCCAAAATGGTATCTGATTTTTCACTGGATGAACAATTTATAACTAATCATCTCCTTATAGCCAATGATATCCCCGTATATTCTTCTCTGCCGAAAAAATAATCAAGGCATCTGTTGGACCTGATAGCACAGCCTCTGCAGGTAGTGGATTCCACATCTTTACTACTCTTACTGTAAAGAACCATTTTCGCTGCTTTTAGCGGATGACCTCGTATTCTTTGCGCACTATTTGTATAATAATATAATTCTCTATCAACCCGCTGCCTCCCTGGTGTAGCTCGTGGCACAGGCGGAATATGTTTTTTTATGGAAATTAATTATTTCCATTATAAGATAGATTTGATCTATAATTAATCTTAATTAAATATATATATTTTTTTTAAAAAGAAATACATTTTAAAAATAAATGAAACATTTTTTTTAGATTGATAAATTATTTTAAACAAGACCTTGGGGGATTAATTGCATTTCTTTACATCGTGTTCCTGAAAGAAATAATTAATCTGATCTAAATCGCTTTCTTTTCACACTTCTTTTTTTTTTTTACTAATTGTTTTCATTTCTATGCCCAGATCCTTCCCGGAAATAATTCTTTAATCATTTCAAATGCTGTCTTATTTTAGCTGGGGGCAATTAATTGTCATGTGACATAAAAAGCAGACACCGATAGGTTGATGTAATACTAACGGGAACTTCTTAAAGTTCTTCTGATAAGGTTTATACGCTGAACCTGCTGGTGAGAGCAATGGATTTCTTGTCTTAGTGGGACTACCCCTTTAATGGAGGTTTGTAAACTACTTTACATTCATCCAAAGCTGAAAAAAAGTGAAATTAACAAAAAATAGGGGACATTAGCATTCAATATAGCTTTGAGTGGGTCACATTATTGGCAGCACCCCTGCCGCAAAACGGGGGGCAGATCACCCTCTCGGAAGATTAGCCCCCCTGGTGCACAACTGCCCCATGGGCTGGTTATGAGAGATCTCCGACACCCCCAAACCGCCATGAAGGCTTTACCTCCATGTAACTTCATACCCCGGCACTCCGCAGATAGGACCCCGGCATGGGGGGGGGGGGGCCTGGGGGCAGTACCCAGGGTAAATAAATACATTACGGATCAAGTGGATACATCGACACACCCGCCGCACCTCACTTTATCAGAGAAAAGACAAAAAAATCAGGATTCTGGATGCATTTCAGACTTTTTTTCTAAATCATATATATATATATATAGCCCTCCGGGTAGGGTGGTATTCAGACACGATGGCCCCCTCCTCCTGTTATGGCCCCCGAAGGTATCGGGTCGATTGATGAATCTTTCCATCCGTATGAAAGCACCCAGGGGCGAGGGCCATTATCTCCGCATGTTTATTAACAGAATATTGACGCTCTCCCTGTCCGCAGTCTCTGAACATTCTGCGACCTCTCTCTCTGTTCGCTGACCCAAAACCCCGCGCTCTGGAATATTAATAATCATGGATTTAACCCCAGAAGAAACCCGTGGTTATTCACCGCAGCGCGTTTAGGGATCCATACGGTTCATGGCGTCAATGTATTAGTGTATCCAGGCCGGGACTAGCACACCGGCCAAATGCCCCAGCGCCGGTTTGGGGGCCGCAGTGTGTGGCCAGCAGCTGCCCGCCGCGCACTAAGTGATCATAAAGTAAAGCGACGCCCCTTTCCCCACCAGCCAAAAAGAAAGCCGTCTTATTGATTTCAGATAAATTGATTGGGAGCGCTTTCCTACTACAAGCAGCCTATCAGCGGCAAGAAGACCATGGGGGGGCAGCTGTAGCTGCAGGGCTGCAGCTTCTACCTCAGTATTTGTATTTTTGAAGAATGTATATTAAAGTACTGTATTTAACCTCCAATGGCCCAGCGGACATCGGCACTGCCCCATCACCCAATAAACAGCTAGACTCTCCGTAAAGCGGCTGCAGGTTACCCCAAATGGTCTGTGTGTTTTAGGCGCTCCCTGAGCGGCATGCGCGGCGTCACAGCGGGCACCCTGACGGTATCTCAGGCCTGCAGAACACTCAGCCATAGATTTCAGTTCCTTTTGCTGCGGGTCTATGCAAATCCACAGGACGGGAAACACACCGAACAATAGCGTGGTCACAATACAGAGGGTGAAACCTGTATACCCGCCAAGTGTCCCTCGATAATATGAACAGTCCCTCTCTCCTCCCCTGATGCCCCTCTTTTCTAGGAGCTCTGAATGTTTGCTGGGTATGAGGGTATCGCAGGGTTCTACAGCCCTAAAAGCCCCGATAATATGTATAGAAACAGCAGGAAACGGCTTTATAAATTAAATGAAGTAAATAAAACCCCATTATTCTTCCTCGGAGTACCTTACATAAATAGCTATCAATAGGTGACAAGGACACAAAAAAAAAATCTGGGAACAGCCCTATCCCTGCCACGTCTCTGACCCCACCCCTAAATAGTGTCCCTACTTGGCCCTTTAAAATCATGGGAGTATGTCATCAGTCGAAGCCACACCCCTGAGGAACTTAAACATTTCCTCCAGTTGCCATCTTTTCTTTATATATAAAGCAAAACATTTTGGATTTAACTAAAATGACAGATCCATACACACACAACAAGCGAGTAAAGATATTCTATCATTAGACTTACCTCTTCTTGTTCTTTTGCCTTCTTTTTTTAGCTCTTCTTGCTTCGTCCACGCTGGAGGTACTCGGAAGTTCTCTAAGGAACCCGAACAATGCAGAAGGATAGAGAGGTGCTGAAACGCTTCTCTTTCTCCGCAAATGCGTCTGTGATAGTCTGGCCTTGTGGAGTACTTCAGCAAAAGGGCAGAGCCACAGGGACGGCCTTTCCCCTGTTCCTCCAATCAGGTGAGATGGTGTGTGCAGAGGCCTCGCCCTTTTGCAGAAGTGCTCCAGGAGGACTGGTTAACAGATCTAATAACAGATAGAAGCGGAAGAAGAAAGAAGAGAGAAGATCAAGAAGAGGCGAGAAAAGAAGCTGAGCTGCGGGAGAGGAGATGGGGACACGAAAGTGGCCGGTGGAGAAGGAAGGAAGACATTGACAGAGCATGAGAGAGAGAGTGAGAGAGTGTTAGAGTGAGAGAGTGTTAGAGAGAGTGAGAGAGTGTTAGAGTGAGAGTGAGTGAGTCTAAGAGCGAATGAGCGTGAAAAAGCAATGAGATGGAAAAAAGCTTTCTTTCTCGTTTTTGTTTCTTTCTTTGGGGATTCCAACTCTTCCAGACATTCATACTAATTAATGTAAATTAACAACAAATTTAATAAAGTCAAAGTGTAATATTTGTAATATAAATCACATATATAAGAATGTATTCAGAGTAATATGCACTATACAATAGAGCGCGTGTTCCTGGGTGGCCCCTTCTGATAAGGTCCAGACCCCAGCAGGCGGCTACAGGACCAATATATATATGTGTCAGTGCTGGTGGGTGTGTTTATGCAGATCTAGATGGGAGGGGCTGCAGGACCAGCGAGCGCGTTAACACGGGTAGGCGGGTCTCTGAAAAAAAAAAGGCGCGGGGCGTGTTTATGCAGATGCAGGGGGACAGGTCTGAATGACGCGCGGTGCAGGGGGGTGGAGCCGCTGTGTGCAGAGGTAGAGCGCAGTGCGCCCCGGGGAGAGCGGACACTGTGCACCGTGCGCTGCACCATGGCAGACCCCGAGCCCGACGAGACCATCACCCGCTTCGCCAGGAAGGGGGCTCTCCGCCAGAAGAACGTGCATGAGGTGAAGGACCACAAGTTCACCGCGCGTTTTTTCAAGCAGCCCACCTTCTGCAGCCACTGCACGGACTTCATCTGGTGAGTGGGGGTCGGGGACCTGGGGTTATGGGGGGCAATGCAGTAACCCCCCCCAAAAAATGCCCAGCCTGTACCCCCCAAAGAGCAGAGCATCCTCCGATCTGGGCTTCCGAACCATACATTCCAGGAATCTGCTTTATTGGAGGTGTCTTGTTGAAATGTCAGGGGCATCTTATAAAATACGGGGGGCATTTAGTATTATCGACCCTACGGAGAATGCTTTGTAATGTATTGATTGCCCCCCCCCCGAGCCCCAAAGGGTTAAACTTTAATTGCTACCGGCATCCATCCATTCATACCCGATGCGGGGTGTTCGAGCTGCCTGTGCCCCGCTTTCAGCCCGTTAATACCCCCCTCTATTCCCTTTAAATAACCTGTGGCATCATGGAGGAGGAGAAGGGGGGGGGGGGGTGAAAACAATTACCCCAAATTAGTGCAGTTTATCATCTATGGCCCCCTGCTAAATACCCATGTAATCTAGGAAGTTTTTATTTACCCCTACCCCTCCATTTGGCTTTAGTGGGGTAAAGAGCGTTAAAGGCGAGGGCATCAAATCAAGATATGGTGGGGTGGGTTTAGTGATTAGACCATCATGTGGTTATCTTGCCTTCCTGTTGAGTACATTACAGATAACATCAGGGTATTATTGCAATATTCATGGGTAGGGGCATTAGCAGCGAGGGGGGGTGCTTTGCTCTAGAATGCAGCGAATGAATGATATAAAGCATTCTTAGTGTGTGTTCTTATTGATTGGGGGCCAATGTATTGTTCCTGGCCCCCCCCTCCCCTCTGGTTGTAAGGATGGCGCGATTCACGGAATAATACCCCAAATGCCCTCTGCGGTAGCGGTGACATCTCTGGGGGCATTAACGAACGGGATTTAGTAAAGGAACTCCGAGACCGCATCGATAAAGCAGCGAGGGATTTGTAGACATCTGCTTGTCCGTTGGTGCTCGCGATCCACGAGACAGCCTTACTAATGAATGACGGAGACCGCATGAATGAGACGCTCAAGGAAAATGAGACACATTCCTCCACGGAGAGAGCAAATCTGACCCCACGCCGCTCGGAGGCATTATTCCTATTTCTATTCTCCGGCAATCCGGTCAAACCCCCCCCCCCCCAAAAAGTAATAATCCGCGCTGAGAATTGCTAAAAAAAAACCCCAAAAAAACAATTTTCCTGAATTTTTCCCAACCTAGAAAGCAATTTCTTAAGAGTATATATCTAACCGTATACATTTTTTGTAATAATGTTTGCTTTTTGAGATTTTTTTTTTTTTTTAAATAAATAAAAAATTGCATTTTAATTCGACTTGGAATTATCAAAAATGTAGCATCTTCCGCCGTAAGAGAACCTTACGTTTTCTAACAAGACGAGCTGCGCAAAAGACGTTTCTATATTTTGGGGTAAAACTAATGTTTTTCTAGTTTGAATTTCCGCTCATTGGAGTATATATATATATTTATTTATTTTTCTGTGGATGCGCATGTTTGGGATTAACCTCTTCATGCCATTTAAATTTAAATGATAACTCCTGCCGCTTGTGTGGCTGAGAGTGCTGGGACATGCGTGTAAACGTTGCGTGTGTGTGTGGTCGGTGTCCCTGCCTGGCTGCCGCGGCGGATGTGTATCCGTGTCCTGTGCCGTGTTAATATTCCGGTGCAGGATTACACGGACGGGCAGCGCGGGCGGCTGTCTCGGTGCTCCTCGTGTGTGGGAGATGATGTCTGGCGGTGACTCCGCGCATGCGCTGCAGCCTGCGTGCTGACGATCTGCATGTTGCTGGTTGTGTGCGCCCCGAGCGCGTTGTGTGTGTTGCTGCCTCTCGGCGTGGCATTGTGTGACTGTCTCGTCCTTGTCTGTCTTTGCGATTGTCTCTTTGTATCTGTCACTTGTCATTGTGTGTCTATATGCTCTGCACCGGGGTAAATGTAGCGAAGCCCCTGTTTGACGGCGGGTCGGCCCCAAATAATCTACCCCTTTTTCCTGCTGTAATCAGTCGTTGGTCTCGTCTTAGATTCAGGAGCCGTATGCCTATCCCATGCATGTTTAAATTTACTCATTGTAATAGCATCTACCACCTCTGTTGGGAGGCTGCTCCACTTATCTACCACCATCTACTTTTCTCCTCCTTTTGAAACAAACCTCCCTCTGGTGAAGGGAGCGCCGGCTGTTAATGGGAGTTTGGCAGGTTCTGCCCCAGTGGGCACCAGTAAAACCAATGACGACTTTAGAAGCCGCAAAGGCCTCTTTAGTAGCCCACATGCAATACGCAAATAGACGCTTGTTTCTCCTGCCCCCCCCCCCATATGCCACAGGGCAGTTAGTTCCTCTGTCATGCAGGGTTATATGGACCGTGTGATCCCTCCGAGTTGGTTTGGTGCTGAGGATAGTGAGATTCCTCTCTGGTACCCCGCCACGGCCTATGTGTATAAATGTGTAATTTTGGGGAAATTCTCGACCCTCTTAGCAATTTTTCTCTCTTTTTTTTTTTTTTTGCAGGGGATTTGGCAAGCAGGGCTTCCAGTGTCAAGGTAAGTGCCCCTTCATCTTACCCTCGCTGCGGTTTAACCCCTTCCTTGCTCCTGTATTAGAGGAGGCAGTAGAGCTGTTTATTGCCACCCCAGGGTCATTCCATGCAACCCGTGTAACAGATAACGGCGTTACTTTCCCCAGGGGGCCGCTCGATAGCGTTATACACCCATTCAGCGGGCAGGGCTCTGCAGTGAATGACTTTCCAGGTGACTCCTGGATCACAACTCCCATGACTCTTAGAGCCTGTCTGAGGATGATAGGAGACCGATATCGGATCTTTTGACGGTGAGAAGGTCACCAAGAAGAGACCAAGAGAGGGCTTGGAATAAAAAAAAAAAATTTGAACAGACAACCCAGATCAGTAAAGCTTTTTCAAAACCATAGTTTGAAAGCCGCCATATTGGAGGTGGAAGGTGCCAATCTCTTTTAGTACCTGCGAGTGTCTGTAAAAGGGTTAAAAGCCATGAAAATAAATTGCTATATACTGGGGTTTTTTTTAAAAAAAAACAAAACCGTTTTCTTCAGTTTGTTCTGTTTCTCGTTTAGTTCCTTATTTTAAAAAAAAAAAAGTCTGTTAACCCTTTAAAATCACTGTCCGCTGGCTTTGGCACTCAGTGTTAATCACATACAAAACCAAGTAAAAATCTCTTTTGTGTGTGTGTGTGTGTGTGTGTATGGGAGAGGGTGTGTGTGTGTGTGTATGGGAGAGGGTGTGTGTGTGTGTGTATGGGAGAGGGTGTGTGTGTGTGTGTGTGTATGGGAGAGGGTGTGTGTGTGTGTGTGTGTATGGGAGAGGGTGTGTGTGTGTGTGTGTATGGGAGAGGGTGTGTGTGTGTGTGTGTGTGTGTGTGTATGGGAGAGGGTGTGTGTGTGTGTGTGTGTGTGTGTGTATGGGAGAGGGTGTGTGTGTGTGTGTGTGTGTGTATGGGAGAGGGTGTGTGTGTGTGTGTGTATGGGAGAGGGTGTGTGTGTGTGTGTGTGTGTGTGTGTATGGGAGAGGGTGTGTGTGTGTGTGTGTGTGTGTGTGTGTGTGTGTATGGGAGAGGGTGTGTGTGTGTGTGTGTGTGTGTGTGTGTATGGGAGAGGGTGTGTGTGTGTGTGTGTGTGTGTGTGTGTATGGGAGAGGGTGTGTGTGTGTGTGTGTGTGTGTGTGTGTGTATGGGAGAGGTGTGTGTGTGTGTGTGTGTGTGTGTGTGTGTGTATGGGAGAGGGTGTGTGTGTGTGTGTGTGTGTGTGTGTGTATGGGAGAGGGTGTGTGTGTGTGTGTGTGTGTGTGTGTATGGGAGAGGGTGTGTGTGTGTGTGTGTGTGTGTGTGTGCGTTACTTTTACCCCCTCCTGCTTCTGATACCCTTTATCTCATCTTTTTTGCGCGTTACTGTAGCACACGAGGGAATAGCCGCGCTGAAATGGCTTCCCGGGCGCCCCTTTGGCGCGCTAACAAAATCCAAAAGACTGTCTGCTTTGTTTTAACTACGGATGATCAGTCTCTAGTTAATTCAGCTGTTTATGGGCGACAACTCCCACCATCCTCAGCCATTTCTTGGCAGATAGAGAATAATAGGAGCCCGAGACAGCTGCCTGGGGAAGTGGAATGTTGGGTAACCAAGGGGTTAAAGAGAAGTTGTCTTGGTGGATGCGCTCGGCACCGATCGAACATACGCGGTGACTGATATGTTTCTTAGAGACGTGGAGACCCCGGCACGTTGCTTTATCTTTGCGCCTTGCGCCCGTTTTAAAGTCATACCGGTCAGCCCTGTGCTGTCATGTGGCATGAAGAGAGGGCGCTGATAGGTTCATGGGCTTATTGCCATAGCATGAGAGAAAAAATAATCTTTTTGTGATCAGCTTCGTGTTCTACGTTTTAGAATCCAATGCACTAAATAAACCAACGTGATGGTCTTTGCCGGTGTATATGCAACCTGGATATACTATAATTACACCTTTTATATATATATATATAGCCATATTTTCATGTTGAATGCATAGCGGAGCCCGTGTTGCACGGAATCGAGTGGGTTTCTCTGCATGCGAATAGGTGCAGGCGTTCTTTAGCGATTGGAGTTCTTTGGTCTCGTTTAGCTCCTCCCCTGGCTGCCTGTACTGAAAGCAGCGAGTGTACCTCAGTATGCTCCCGTCATGTGCTCCATTCCAGCTACAGGAAGCTGAGCTCCTCCTGAAACCAAGGGGGATAGCATCAGCCAGTGGCTGTGTTTTATTCCCTGATAGACTTCAGCTCACAGATTTGACTATGCATTGTGCTGGGCCGACCCCGCTTGCAGAGTTGGCCCTTCATAATGCGTAAGGAAGCTGTGAGTTGTAGGAGTGTTTCGCTAGCTAATGGTTTAGTGAATAAACCCCAGACTCACCCCCCCCACCCCCACCCCGGCCACACGCCCCTCGCCGTATCTCCTACTACATAATCCCGGCTTGGTAATACCCCCTAATAATACCCCCAAAAGGGCCGTCTCCGCTGGGTTTCGGTTACTCTCCCGTAACGCCTTATCTCTGCTTTCGTCTGCCCTCTTCCACATCCTTGTTCTCTTGCCAAATCCTGCTGCGCTGAGTCTTATTCAAATATATAATGCACACAGGGACTTGGGTTATAGCTGGGCTTAACCTGTTCATTGCCGGGGCGATTTCAAACAGGCTTGCGCTTCAGGAGGCTTGCTGAGGATGATGGGAGTTGGCGTTTCGGCGTGGTAACCTCGCGGGACGCCGCCATCGTGTTGCGAGCATCTGTTTCAGCTACGATGCTTTCGTTCTGTTCTACGGAATATACTTTCTTGATATATATATATTTTTAACCCTTTCTGCGTGCAATTCCCTGCGGCGTGTGCTGCTTACCCACATGGCACACGTATGGTTAAAAAAAAAAAACAAAGACATTTCGCCCCCATGTGTTGTTTTTTTTCCTTTATACATGTGCTAACATATGCACGGAATGCATTCAATCTGCGCGGTCTAAATTTTTAACCCCTTCAGTACCGGCTTCCTCGTGCCGTGTCTGGACTTGCTGTTCTGGGAGAGCCGGAAGGAGAAGATGAGGGACTGCGGTCTGCGTTTCAGCAGCTCGGGACGATAAAAACCCGGGCGAGAGAACGGGGGGCCCGTCGTTTGCTGTGGCCCCCTAATAATAATATGATGCGCTATACAGGATCATATAACAGGACACGCATATCCCACATGATCACGTCACGGGTACACGGGAACCGTTTTGTTGACTTTCTGCCAGCCGATTCTTGTTGCATACCGAGATGTTGGGGTTCAAGGGGTTAAGAAACCATCCTGGAGCAGTCACTGGGGACATTTCATTGGTTGCTATGGCGATTGCTCCTTGTATATAACTCTGCGCCCTTTTTTTAAAATTTTTGCTATGGATATGGTTATTTTTATTGAAATGTTAGTAAAAACAAAAGACAGGAAATTGGGTTCTTTCTTTTGATCTTTTTTCTTAGTGGTTTTTGTTCTGATTTTTTTTTTTGTTAAAAGGGAAGTTTTCTGCGGCTGGGCGGCGGATTTACGCCCTGCCGGTACCCGTGCCAAATCGCCGCGAGGCTATTGATCGGCTTCGGGATGGTAACCAAAGCAAACCTCCCCGCGGCACGATGAGTTATTTGGGCCCATTAAACGCGGAGCTTCTGCTGATCTTGGCTGCAGCAATTAAGTGTTAATTAATGGCATGAAATGTACCCGTTGTACAGCACCGCGGAGTATGACGGCGCTATACACGTCAATGAGTAATAATGCCCCGTCGTTGGAAGAAAGGCCTCTAAATGAACCATGCAGATTTTTGGCTGCTTGAGCGTCATGGGATTTGGAGAGGGCTATGGCTTAGTAACAGTCCAGTGGAGCCAATCGGTGATGAGCGTTGCACTCATCTCACCTGTGTTCAAGCAGGACCGATTTTATGTTGAATTGGCTTCTCTTAGATGTTAATATCCCCAGCATTTCAGACTGAACCTTATTGAATAGAGTGTGAGCTCTGCTCTCATCTAGATGCAACTTTTGGGGCTGGTGTCGCAGCAGCCAAAAGCTTTATAGAAACATAGAAACAGCCAGCAGATCGGCCCCTTTCAGCCCCCGTCTAGTCTGCCCATTTCTCCTGCTGTAAAGACTCAAACCTTAACTAGTCGTTGGTCTCGTCTTAGATTCAGGAGCCGTATGTCTATCCCATGCATGTTTGAACCCCTCACTGCATTACCCTCTACCACTTCTGCTGGGAGGCTGCTCCACTTATCAACAAAAATGTCCATACATTACATCAAAAATGTCTTTATTCCCCAAGTTTGTGGACGTCCTTTCCCTTGAAAGGTGCAGTTTTAGCTATTTGCGCGTTGGGAGCCGGATCATCTGGCTATGAAGTGCACATGCAGCTGCTGTTTGATGTTGGGCCCGTCCTCTTCATGCGCGCCACATTAAGCTCTTCTTCATGGTGCTTTGAGCCGCAGAGATTAAGGTGAATAACTGGAGGTCTGCACACATGATCCTCGTCCGGCTATTATCCCCGCTCTATAAACCAACGGCGACTCCCAGCCTTCCCGAATCCCAGCTGGCGTGGCTGGGTGAGCGTAATGAGAGTTGCAGTCCGCAGCTGGGAAAAAATGCCAGATTACCGCAAGATTTAGCGCTTTTGTACCAAAAAAGTAAGATATATATATATATATATATATATATATATATATCACATTTTAGATTGTAAGCTCCTCTGAGCAGCTCGCTCCTCACCTTTTTCTTTCTGTAAGTCCAGTTAGTTCCGTATGTCCTCTTTGTACAGCGCTGCGGAATATGACGGTGCTATGTAAGTGCCGGCGTTTCTGCCGGGGGCCAGATGTCCGGGGTGATTTCTGAGCGGTATCGACGAGTGAGCTCAGCGCTTCCTCCGCCGCTCTGGCCGAGGGGAAGTCGAGCTGATAGCGGAGAGAATGCGGGGGATCTTCTTATTTTTTTTAAATTTTTTGTGTGTTTTTTTTAACTGTAACTTGGCCTGGCGTCCAGATAACGCTTCTAATCCGGAGCGGGTTTCCGGTACAAGCCCTCCGGGACCCCCGGACCACCCGTTATCTGTCCTTTCAGACACTTTCCACTCACTGGCTCACAAAAAGCTTTTCATCTAGAATTATGTTTAGGATTAGACCCCCCCCCCCCCGTTCTCTGCCTCAACTCCCATCACAAGCAGGCATCCTGTATCTGGCTGAGGTTGATGGAAAGGAACTCCAACAACAGGTCGTTGTGAAATGAATTTGCCCTGAGGTGGTAATTGCCTGCACAGATGAATGAGCTGCCATCCATTTAAATATGTCGCATGTATACATAAAATATATACGCTGCCATACAGACGTTTGGGGTCACAGAGCTGTTTTCATGGAAAACAAGGACTTTTCTTGCCGTAACATAATCACAAAAGGGTTTCTACCCATCAATTAGCCTTTTCAACTTAAACTTGGATCAGCAAACACTACGTGCCATTGGGACACAGGAGTGATGGGAGTGATAAAGGGCCATTGGGACACAGGAGTGATGGGAGTGATAAAGGGCCATTGGGACACAGGAGTGATGGGAGTGATAAAGGGCCATTGGGACACAGGAGTGATGGGAGTGATAAAGGGCCATTGGGACACAGGAGTGATGGGAGTGATAAAGGGCCATTGGGACACAGGAGTGATGGGAGTGATAAAGGGCCATTGGGACACAGGAGTGATGGGAGTGATAAATGGCCATTGGGACACAGGAGTGATGGGAGTGATAAAGGGCCATTGGGACACAGGAGTGATGGGAGTGATAAATGGCCATTGGGACACAGGAGTGATGGGAGTGATAAAGGGCCATTGGGACACAGGAGTGATGGGAGTGATAAAGGGCCATTGGGACACAGGAGTGATGGGAGTGATAAAGGGCCATTGGGACACAGGAGTGATGGGAGTGATAAAGGGCCATTGGGACACAGGAGTGATGGGAGTGATAAAGGGCCATTGGAACACGGGAGTGATAAAGGGCCATTGGAAGACAGGAGTGATGGGAGTGATAAAGGGCAATTGGAACACAGGAGTGATGGGAGTGATAAAGGGCCATTGGAACACAGGAGTGATGGGAGTGATAAAGGGCCATTGGAACACAGGAGTGATGGCAGTGATAAAGGGCCATTGGAACACAGGAGTGATGGGAGTGATAAACGTCTATTGGAGGAAATGTATATTTTATATGCTGTTGGCCTAAATAAAGGGCCGGCTCCATGCGGACCGGGAACATAAGTTCACTTCTCCCTGTCCAGGTCAAGAGGGATCAGAGATGTTCTTCTGATCATTTTTTTTATTTTATAAATAAACTGTAAAAACCTTAAAAAAACAATAATTTGCATCAAGAACCCTCTTAATGTCTCCGAGTCGGTGTAATACGTCGTCGTTTTAAATGTCGGCTCCGCTGGTGAGATTTGTCTTGGCATAACATAGGAACAAGACTACTTAGTGGGACGAAGACCCCGGCTGGGGTACAGAAAGCTGCGGCCCCCCTGCTGTGTGCCTTGGCTCAGAAATTCACTTTTTTTTAACGCGGTGTCTTTGTAATGCTTTGTAGGGTTTCCATAGGTTACAAAATGGGTTTTAAATGGTAATTTTAAAACAACTCTGACAAATGTTCTTTAAAGAGGATCGGCCACCATATACTTATCCCTAGTATCCAATAAAATAGGTTTTCCTCAATATTGGGCCGTTTTTTCTTTTTTTTTAAATTTCTGCAGGAAACAATAGAAAGGCTCAGTCTTAATGGCCCAGCGTGACACTCTGACTAATTATGGTGTATGGAGAAATGGACTTCATTAGCATCGCCATAAAGCATCAGCTCAGTGCGTTGTTTGAGCCGGGAAAGTCACCCAAAATATCACATGACTGCCAGCAACGGCGGCTCCAGGTCTGCAGATAAAGGGAGTTTATTGGAACAAAATGAGATAAAATTTTGTTACCGACAGACATTACTGTATACAGTGCTGGGGGTTATATTACTGTATACAGTGCTGGGGGTTATATTACTGTATACAGCGCTGGGGGTTATATTACTGTATACAGTGCTGGGGGTTATATTACTGTATACAGCGCTGGGGGGTTATATTACTGTATACAGCGCTGGGGGTTATATTACTGTATACAGCGCTGGGGGTTATATTACTGTATACAGCGCTGGGGGGTTATATTACTGTATACAGCGCTGGGGGGTTATATTACTGTATACAGCGATGGGGGGTTATATCACTGTATACAGCGCTGGGGGTTATATTACTGTATACAGTGCTGGGGGTTATATTACTGTATACAGCGCTGGGGGGTTATATTACTGTATACAGCGCTGGGGGGTTATATTACTGTATACAGCGCTGGGGGGTTATATCACTGTATACAGCGCTGGGGGTTATATTACTGTATACAGCGCTGGGGGGTTATATTACTGTATACAGCGCTGGGGGTTATTACTGTATACAGCGCTGGGGGGTTATATTACTGTATACAGCGCTGGGGGTGATATTACTGTATACAGCGCTGGGGGGTGATATTACTGTATACAGCGCTGGGGGGTTATATCACTGTATACAGCGCTGGGGGGTTATATCACTGTATACAGCGCTGGGGGGTTATATCACTGTATACAGCGCTGGGGGTTATATTACTGTATACAGCGCTGGGGGGTGATATTACTGTATACAGCGCTGGGGGGTGATATTACTGTATACAGCGCTGGGGGGTGATATCACTGTATACAGCGCTGGGGGGTTATATCACTGTATACAGCGCTGGGGGGTTATATCACTGTATACAGCGCTGGGGGTTATATTACTGTATACAGCGCTGGGGGTTATATTACTGTATACAGCGCTGGGGGGTTATATTACTGTATACAGCGCTGGGGGGTTATATTACTGTATACAGCGCTGGGGGTTAATTATTGTATACAGCGCTGGGGGTTATATTATTGTATACAGCGCTGGGGGTTATATTACTGTATACAGCGCTGGGGGTTATATTACTGTATACAGCGCTGGGGGGTTATATTACTGTATATAGCGCTGGGGGTTATATTACTGTATACAGCACTGGGGGTTATATTACTGTATACAGCGCTGGGGGTTATATTACTGTATATAGCGCTGGGGGTTATATTACTGTATATAGCGCTGGGGGTTATATTACTGTATACAGCACTGGGGGTTATATTACTGTATACAGCACTGGGGGGTTATTACCGTTTTTAATACTTTAACGGTCCGGAGTCGGGAATGTTTCTTCTTCTTAGTAGCGTTTGTTTCACGCTAAGCGGATCGGATTCCGTGTGTCTGTCGGAAGCCGGCGTTGGCTGCGTGTTCTTGGCTTCGCCTTTACATGTCTTTATAAGATGTTCTGCAGGAAGCATCAGAATTCCGAATGCCAGGCGCTGCCAGGGACTCTTGGTATACGTACAGACCATGTATTGTTTAAAATCACAGGAACAGCCTCCCAGCAGAAGTGGTAGAGCGTAATACAGTGAGGGGATTTAAGCCTGCATGGGATCGGCATATGATCTCCCAGTGGTAGAAGTCAAGTTCTCTAAACGTCCGTTCCTATTTTCTATGCAATCCATGGAAAGAAGGCCTAGGGGACCCTTTAATCTGTTGTTAGGATTGCCCCTCATCGCTTCCTCTGACGTCAGACCCAGATGCTAAACGAGGGGCCTCCTAATAGGCGTCCAGGGGCTAGGCTTTCTAAACCGCGTGTCTGCTGCGACGGAGCGTCACGCGGGGACTGTTTACGAAAACGAGATAAAAATCTCTTATTCCGTGCGGCGGGGGTCTCCGCTTCTGTAACGGTCTCTTTAGAAAGGCGCTCGATCCTTCGCGGTCTGTCGCCCGAGTCGATAATACTGCGGCTCCTCCGTCCAGAGCTCTGCGAGCAGCCGGCGATATCGATTGCTGGGTCGAGACCGGCGATCGTTCCTCGGAATTGCAGCCGCTTGCACGCTGTTAACCCTGTGCGGGAGGGCATTATTTCCTAAGCGGCTGCTGTTTCACATCTGTGCGTCATGGCACTTGGTTAGTTTTGCTTCCTTGAATAAAGGTGGTGGAGATACCTCGACGGACGTTGCCAACAGAGAATTCGGTGACGTTCAGCTGCGTCCGACGGGTTTTTTTTGCTGAGTTTAGTTGATCGGTCCCTGCTCCCGATCAGTCTCTACCAAGTTTTCCGCTTCATAAAGTAACTCGCCGTGACATCCGCCCAGGTCTGAGACCTTGTCTGTGGTGGTGGGCACCGGAGATGCTCTTTGAAGGGTTTTCTCTGCGAATTATTCTGAACTTATACTCCAAAAGTATTGAACTGGAGTCTAGGACTCCACACTTGGTCTGCTGGGGTATTTAAGACGAGCCTAGGGGTGATATTTATCAAGGGGGAGCAGGAGGACTTTTTGGTCAAAGTTCTGACCGCAGAGACCTTGTGGTCTTCTGATCATCAATCCACCACCCAAAATGTCTCTGCCTTCCCTTATGCTTTGGCAGCAGCAGTGACTTGATGACTTTTATGAAACATTCTATGGCGGTGATCGGCGTGGGTTATTCTTCATGCGGGTAGTTGGGCGGTCTCTGAAGATCAGGGGGTTTTGAGACCCCAAAATTCCTTAAAGAATGGCAAACCGAGCTGACTTTATGACTTCGTTATCCGCTGCCTTCTGTTATCTGGGCAAAACGTTTCTCTTCCTGTCCGTCTCGTTATGTCGACGTGGTCGAGGACGGAGTTGCTAATACAGATCCTGTGCCTACTAGGCAGTGAGAGTTGCTTCACTGTACAGAATACTCGTTACGTAGAGTTTGCAGGCAGATCGGCCCCATTCGGCCCCCGTCTAGTCGCCCGTTTCTCCTGCTGTAAAGACTCAAACCTTAATCAGTCGTTGGTCTCGTCTTAGATTCAGGAGCCGTATGTCTATCCCATGCATGTTTAAATCCCCTCACTGTGTTACCTTCTACCACTTCTAACGGGAGGCTGTTCCATTTATCTACCACTCTCAAAAAAGTAACACTTCCTTGTATTACATCTACATCCCCTTTAACTGGAGCTAAACGGATTTCCCGTCAGGCAATGAACATTACATCCAAGACTTACTCTATTTTTTTTTTGTATTGGTTAATTGGGCAAATTGGTATTAAAACCAAACCGGCGTTGCTTATTGGCCCAAAGCGCCGGAGACGTACCCGGGTCGTAAGCAAACCTCATCTTTGGGGTTTAGCTTCAGAAAATGCGTTCTAGTATTCACTGAGCGTTGGGGTTTAATGCGCTTTATTCTATGGTGGGAATGTCAGCGACGTTAAACTGTCCCTTTTTAATGTGTTGTTTTTTTTTTTTTCCATTGTTTTGTTTTTTTTCTGCTTAAAAAGTGAATTTGTGCATGAGATTAAGAAAAATGCTGCATTAGCCGAGCATTAAGAAGTGCCAGCTCAGGCTTTCTGCGGGGGGGGGGGGGGGGATACGCTCCGGACGCGTTACTCCTGTTAAGACAATAATGTCCTTCAATTCTTCTAATCAACTTGGCATGACCTTGCCGAAAACGAACGCCTTCCCTGCAAAACGGAGCAGAAATATTTATCCTTTTATTCAGGCTGCTCCCTGACTTGGTTAATTCTTTTCTTTTTTTATTATAATTTTTTTTATTTTAATTTTTTTTTTATTTTTTTTTACCGATCATTGACTTTTTAAAATGTATTTATTTTGTAATTATTATGGAAATTTCCAAAAAGTTGTTGCTGTTAATGGTTCTATCAATGATTAAATTATGGCCATAAAGCTAAATTGGGTAGAGGGGGAGGGGGATAAAAAAAAGAGGGGTTAAGGACTGTTACATAGATATGAAAAATATTGTATTTGTTTTTTTCCAGCATCTAAAATGAAATGATTAATCAAAACCAATGTTTTCCGTATATTTTTATTATTTTCACTAGGACCCATACATAATTTATTGGGACATCATTTGAATTCTTGCTTTGTTTTAAAAAGTGGATTGTTTGCTGAATTAGTTTTGGGGCAATACCTTGTTGCATTATGGTCCAATAAATAGTTTTTATCCCTTCACGTACTGACGGTTAAATCTGCTCGTTGTTTGCGATTGACTTTGTTGTTTTTTTTTTTGTTTTTTTTTAATTGAATGAATAAACAAAATCAAGAAAACCCCCTAATTATTCGGAAAATGTGGACTGGATGACGGCTTGGACACCGGCCAATAGAAAATTGAGCTTAGCCGGCTATGGTTGTTTCTGGCACTTTACTGAGAAAAAAAAAAAAAAAGTTCTCTCTGCTGATTGGATAAAGAGATGATCATATGTTAATATTGCTTAGAACATAGAATGTTTATTAAGATAGAATAATATAGTGTAATTTAAGATATGTGTCCAAAAAAAAAAGTCTCGTAAAACTGTAAGCTCTAAAGCCAAGATGACTACCCCGAGGATTTATGTTGCTGTCCAACACACGGCCCGCAGAATCTACGGGGTGGGAAATAACCATTTGCTTGATCTCTCAAGCCTTCAAGAGATCAACCTTAGAACGTTTTTCTGTTTGAGAGACAATAACGAAAAGCACTTGACCCAAATTACATGTTTTTTTATCACGACGAGGTCTCTGGTTTCAGGGCAAACAGAAGATTTGTTGCCCCAAAGCAAAATCTGAATGGCCGGGAGCCCTACCTGATGCGGCTGAACATTTAGGATGGGTTGTGAAAGATGACCCGTGCTTCCAGAAAGTGAGAGCGACTAAATATTCACGAGATGCTTCGCTTGGACAACTCCAAGAAATATGGAAAGATGTGGAATTTGACATTGACTTGTTTAAAAAATTTTAAGGTTCTACCCCAAGAGACCAAGGGCTGGAGGAGGACTCGCTGACCACTGATGTGTAAGGTTTTGGACTTCCTACATCCATTGCGTTATTTTCCACCGCGTATGTTGACCAGGCGTGGTGGGCCACTGGCTGACGTTGCTCCAACCCGTCGCACGCTACGTGAGCATAAGGACTGAAAATGTGGGCTCGTCAACATTGAGGTCCCAGGGCTGCCTCGTCTTTCCCAGTCTGGCTTATGTCCTTCTGTCTAGGGATGACATTGTAACCCTAGGGTCCTGCTGAGTTCTTCAGTAAGACACCGGGGTTCACCTGAACTTGTGAGAACCCATTAGTAAGCGACCTATCCATTCCTTCTGGGTTATTTCAGAGCCACTGACCCTCTATTTAAATTAAACAGGACTTAATCCCTACTCGACCTTTATGAACGGTTAAAAAAGTTGAGAGTTCCTTGAAGCTTCTGGATTTAGGGGAGGACTCGGTACAAGAAGTTTCTTGCGAGTGTTTGGTGTCACGGAGTGATTGTTCCTCCTTGTTCTCTAGGAATGCATCTCTAAGAGAGCGCTGGGTGAACGTCTCTGTCTCTTCTGTAACTTGGCAGAGTCTTTCCTTCCGTCTCCCCCTTTTCTGCCGTCTTGGTGTCTCCATCAATAACGTTATCAGAGCTTGAAGGAAAGGCTCGGCTTGGTTATTAAAAATTACCTCTGCTGCAAATTGGACAAATAATTGCCTCTGGGTGATACAAATTCACTTTTGAAAATGAATGTTTTTTTTATGATTCCTATTTATTTTTATCACATTTTATTGGAACTCTTTATGTTTTATGTATATCGTGTATGGCATTCCTCTCACTGCTTGTGGATACTATTAACTAGAATGAACGTATTCTGTATTCTATTGGAATAGTACTGAATATATAGAGTGATATATATGTGTGTGTATATGTACTGTTCCTATTGGCATTGCCATAAAGCATCAGCTCAGTGTGGTGATTGAGCAGGAAACGACGCCCAAAATATCACATGACCGATAACAATGGCCGCCTCCGGGTCGGCAGATGAAGGAAATTTATTGGAGCGAAATGAGATAAAACCTATAAGGTTAGGATGGCTGCCACGGGATCTCCCTATTTACACTTTTGGGGAATGCATATGGCTTCCCTGCCCAGTTTGATCAGGACTTGGTGCCTTTACCCAGCAGGCTAGGGTATTATAAAGCAAATATATCGCAGCCAAATCCCTCGCAGTTCGTGACCAACGCGCCGTACCGTCACAGGCATTCCATGAAGTGATACTAATAATAAAGTATATAAAAAAGATCCGGTCGGAGGTCCTCTTGTTGCCAGAGGTGGTCTTCGTTTTCCGGATGTCGCACGCTGCTGGCTTCTTCCCTCCTTCCTGACACTAATAGCACAATTAACGCACTTGTGAATAAGTGGATTGGTTTCAGAGAATAGAGCCGGGTGTGGGAGGCTGCGAGTGTGGAGTTTGTCATGGAATCACGCACCCCTCGTTTCATACGTGACAAATTAGCTGTTACCTTCTATATATCACAGTCGCCGTTATTATGAGAAGTACGGATAATGCGATCAGGGGATCGGTTTTAACCCTTTCAATGCCTGCCCTCCTTCAATGCTAAAGTGTATTAAGAATAAATGAAGCGGTAACTGTTGCTGCAGCTGCCCTCCTCCTCTGTGGTCTGTATATACACGTGTGTGTATATAATATAAAGATAGACTTGGGTAACTCAGTGGCTTAGGTAACTGAGTAACGCAGCAAGTCAAATCAGTGGCACCCAGAGACTATTGATCCTCACCGTCTGATTTACGCTCTGAGCCACTGGCAATCGGCTATTCTGGCCTGACTCGCAGGGTGTTGTGGGTAGAGAGGGCTTATTTTCAGCCTGTGTAGAGACCGGTTAGGTGCGCGCTGTTCTTCTCGCTGCCGACTCGACGGAACTCTCAGGGTGTTTGCCCCAATCTGAGGGTGAAGGGGCAGATTCTCAAGGTTATAAGGTTCCCGTGTGGATGCTGCCCCATCCGGGTCCAGAATATAAAACACTCCTAGAAAGGGAATGCATTTCCTGAAGAGGGACACTTGAGAGCTATGAGGACTGAAAGACACTCATCGTCAACGGTGGCCAGGATTAGGGCAAGAATATTTTTATTCCATCCCGTATTTATTCCAGAAAACAATGCCTGACCTTTGGAAAGCCAACTCATTGAGTGAGCGTATAAAGGCTTCTGTCTGTATTACAATCGGGAGAATATCGTCCCGGTGCCTGCAGGCGGATTGGAGAGGTTCAGAATTCTGGAGATCTGCCCACACGTTGCAGAGCGAGCGCTGAGGTTTCGCTCCGGCGGATTCAGTTCAATGCCAAGTGCGCTACTGTGTTTTTTCTTCATTCATTGGGGGGGGGGGGTTTAGCTAAAAAAATAAAAGGCTGACAGGCTGGAGATTTTTTCCCCCTGCGATATTAAGTTAATTAAAATGGAAAATGAAACCTTGATGACCGGAACCAGTTGGTTGAACCGAGATTCTGTTTTGGAACACCCGGGTGCCTCGCACGGTTGTCCCCGTCCGTTGACAGAGCTGTGTCCTTTACAGGTAGACCGCGTTGTGGCCCCGGAACTGCTGGTCAGCAACTCCTAATACCCTCAGTCAGCTTCTGATAAAGCTTGGTGTCCTCTGATGACCTGGCTGACCTAAGACGTTAATGAAATATTATTATTATTATTGCGTAATATAGCTCCTTTAATATTCCTGAGCGCCGTTTCATCCCATGCAGTTATATTAGGTATGATGTCATAAAGCACCGCGTGGGCTGCTGCCACCCTTTGCTGACCACAACCCAGTCTACTTGGACAAGAATAAAGCTGTCGGTATAGTCCAGGCACAGGCGTTTTAAGGTCCCGAGTTTTTTTTTCCGTCCCCGGCTTGTTTATCTCTCTGCTGTTTGTTAATTCAGCCTTCGGCGGCTTGTGCTTAATGTCTTCTGACAAGCAGAGCAGCTCCCGCCGCCCGTCATGAGACCTGCAGCAGGTACATCTCTCACGGCTCAACGGCTTCAGCCAACGGGCTCCATCCCGCTCACCTCCAACGAGGTCACTGCTAAACCGGCCAGCTGGGGGGGGGGCGCTAGTGAGGTCACGCAACCGTATATAATGTCATCAAAGTACCCTCTGCCGGGGGGCTACATTATTGTATGCGACACATTTAATGGAATACCCGAGCGTGTGCAGGAATCGAGCGTGGGGTTTTACCGAGACTCCCTGGAGGCTGGTGATCCCAAAGAGCTTCTCCTCCAAGAAGGTCGGCGATCTGGTCACCAGCAGAGATGGTAAGGGATCCTCTGGTTTAAGCAGTGAGTTAGAGGGAATCTACAGAAGAAAAAAAAATCCACTAGTTTTGTTCCAGCAGAATGAAAAATACATATATTTTTTTCTTTTTCCTTTAAATTTTTAAAATCCTCCGTTCCATCCATGTTGTGACTTTATGCAAATGAGCATCTACAATGGAGAGTCATTTGCATACACGGCTGCGCGGTAACCGACAGCAGACACGTTTGTAACGATTTTTAGCCCGTGAAACCGCTTGGAATTTACACGCTAGATCCATTAACACATTATAAAAAAGGTGCCTTTTTCATTTACTGATTATTGAGAGGGTGGTAGATAAGTGGAGCAGCCGTCCAGCAGAAGTGGTAGAGGTTAATACATTGAAGGTCTTTAAACATGCATGGGATAGGCACATGGCTCCTGTAGATGTGACCAGCGACTGATTAAGGAGTCTTTACAGAAGGAGAAATGGGCGGACTAGACGGGCCGAATGGGGCCGGCAAATTCTATGGCTTTGCAATGAAAGGCTGGGTTTCATAATTAGAGAGATAAGAAAAGCTTGTTTTGTAGCGATGCAAAGGAAATTGTAAGCTTTATGGTAATCCAGTGACGGTCCATTAAAATAGCAGAAGAAAAAAAAAAGATATCGTAAGAGCGAGCGCCCTTCCCCCGCACGCACACGCATAGAAAGCAAATATTTATCGTGCCCCTGATGAGCTGAGGACTGATCCGGAAATTATAAGCTAGTGATGCTTTTCTCCAAGTGTCCTGTTGTGAGACGGGTTAATTAGAGTGGCGCATTTATCAAAGAGTCTGACAGTGTGAATAATGAGAGAGGCTGAATGCGGCCCGGCTGACAATATGCTCGAGAAAAGGCAGCTAAATATACCATTTCACCCTGAAACGTAACGCTGTTCCTATTACGCCAGAAATCTGTGCGTAAAAATCGGGTATTTTCACATAATGAGCTGTATGGTTTTCTTGGAATGTGGGTGGGGGGGGGGAAGTATTTTTCTGTTGCACTCCTCAGACTCTACTACTAAGCCTCTGTAAACCTAAGCAGGAAGTGGAGTGTGCCAAAAAGTTTGTGGTCCCCGGTGCTCTTTGAGGTGGGAAAAAAACATTCTAGAATAAAAATAATCCAGATTGAACATTGTAGAATCTGATGTCTGTGAGTGATGGGAGGCCCTCTTCATTTTGGAAAGGGTATGTTTCGCTCCAACCTGCGGGCGCCCGTCCGGCCTCAATGTGCTGATTTGGTAGGTAGTTGTCATACAATGAATTGTTTTGTGTTGTGGTGGGTAAGCCTTCCAGCAGAAGTGGTAGAGGGTAATACAGTGAGGGTATTAAACATGCATGGGATAGGCGTACGGCTCCTGCATCTAAGACGACACCAGCGGTGACTTGAAAATCGCACCCAGAGCCAGCCTAATAGTCCAGGGGGCTCTATGTAGGGCCACTATAGACCCGACCCACAGCCGCCCCTCTCATCTCCTATTATAAGCGCTAGAGGCTGTTGGACCTCAAAGTGAAACCTGTGGCCATGCTTAGAACTATTAAAACTTTGTGGATCAGCGGTGGAACGTCACTGAATTACATCCGGTGAGAAGAGGAACCTTTTCCCTCCAGTCGCTATCCTCCATCTTTATTACCGTTCCAATCCTGTAACGTTTGGCAGCGCTTGTGCCATGGAACACTTCATTATTTTTTTTTCTGGAGGGGGTCGTTTCCTTATATATTGCCAGATCTCTCTAGGTTCCGTTATAATTGGAGGAAACGCTATAACAAACTCAAGTGTTTCGGCTTTCTGTGAAGTAGATGACCCAGGTATCTAGTAAAAGCTTTAGAATTTTTTGTAAGAAACACCCCATCTTGTAGGCCAGAAGAGTCGGACCAGATCATGAGAAGGTCTTGACCACAAAGTGCCATTTATTATAATTTCCAGTCGACCGGACAGGAGCGCGGTTTCCGGTGGGTCCGTCCAGACCTGCGCCAACAATCAGGAGATGGAACACCTATTTTCTCCACCGCTTGAAAGTCTCCTGGCTTGCAGGACAGCACAACGAAAGCTGGGTGCAGGTTCTTCCTCCAAATACCTGGTTACTCGTGACTTCTCCTTGGCCTTTCAGAAGGTCTTTGCAGAAGCACTTGACCTTGCCGTTCTAGATAGGATTCATGTGAACTTGGGAGGAACTACGGAGTTCCGCTGAAGACCTTATGGCAATTTAAATCAGAAGATGAGTTTCAGTTCTGCGAATAGCTAACAAGTCCATATGTTTGGGGCGTATGTATAGTTTTGAACCAATAGCGCGGAGATCTCTACGGAACTGTATTCTTATTTCTGTCTAAAAATAAAGCGTAACATAACTATACACCACTTCCTCTTGCAAGCTGAATAACTCGAAACATAATTATGAAACAAAACCTAAAAGCCCTCCGAACCAATAGGAACAATTTTTTTTTCTTCTTCTCCGTGTTTCATCTTGAAATGCAGATATAATGTATCGCTGAGCATCTTGAAACCCTCACGGTCTGTGTAGCCATCTGCTCTGGTGCAGAAGAATTGTAACAGTATTTGTAAACCCAGCTTGGTGACGATGTGGCCGCCTTCCCACTTGGATTCTAAACGCCGTAATCTTGCGGTTTCCCCTTTTTTTTTCTTCTTCTACAGAACGGAGTTGCTCAAACCTGCAATTAAAGGGCTTCATTCTTGTCATAGTTTTGAGAATTTGTTTAAAGTGTGCTATGTCAGGGGTGGTGTTTCATCTGGGAATCTTGCCTTAAACCATGGCCTGACTTACCAGCGATCTTTGGAGTAGATAAAGTCAACAAATTATATTTATGGCTCACGGATTCCTCAGGAACACCTGAAGTCTACTTTTGGAACTTCAGGGATTTCCCATCTGTGGCTTTAGTTGTAACATTTTTTGGAACACCAACACATGACTCTTACAACGTACCTTCTAGAGGGACAAGGTAGACTTATAGCTCCACTGCCCGGCTCTCTCTCTTCCTGTTCCTTACTACAAAACACATTTCGTTATAAGAGTCGAGGGTTATGACATCATAGCCCATAATCTTTAGGAAGCAGCAGACTAGCCTGGGAAAAACAAGCATCTCTGCCAATGGAGAGGACAAAGAAAAATGGAAACCTGGACATCCCACCAAGTCAATATGGGGTATGGGTAAGCAAAGAGCAGCAGAGCTTCTCAAAATACGGAATGGGGGGTCCTCTGTCCCTACGGCTCATGCCTGCTCTCCCATTCTAGAATTCTGTGCTTGTTAAAAGAATGTTATACGGCACGCAGAGAAAGACGATAAATAGTGGGCTTCTAACAGATTTTGGAACGTGGCTCCAGGAATGTTCCTAGTTTGGCGTGACTGACTACATTTATGTATGGATTTTGTTGTGTTAGTCCAAGAGGAAGATGATGGCGTCTTACTCAAAGTTGATAGCTTTTTATTTTATTGGGCAATGTTAGAAAAATATAAGCTTTTGGGACCGCAGACCTCTCTTCTTCAGATGAATTTTACTATTTTATGTATGCCCGACACAAAGCTAAATTATAGTCTATCAATAGAAACATCAATGGGACATCGCTCCAGATTGTGTCAAAATTTGGCATTTAGCCCCAACATCAACGGGATTTTTCCAGGTGTCTCCTCTTCATCCCTTGTTGGCGTAGCAGAATCTGCGGTGCTGAAGCCACATTTCCAAGGGCCCTTCGCAGGCTGACATTCCGGACTGTATTTCATCGTTGCACGTGAGACAATTTGTCCATTTGTCCTCCCCTGCCCTAATTAAATGTCCCCGGCAGATGGCTGTAAAACCCAAGGACAGCCTGTGTATCTGAAGGTCGTGGCCGTCTTCATTCCTAAACGTTCAGAGAACCTCTATCTAGCAGGTGGCCGTAAATTAGGTGTTGCAATCAAGGCTTTAGGAATCTGATTAGCTCTCCTATTTAAACAAAGTCCTTATCGATCAATATCTGAATGACCTGCTGGCCCCAGCGGCGCATGCCGGGCAGAGGCAATTAGCTTTCCGGCTTTTAATGATGGATGTGCACCTGCTGAATTGATAGTCTCCTGCAAAACCAATTTCATTGTCGGGCCCCCCGAGTTCTCGATGAATCCCCGGAGCAGGATAACCGTTTACGGTGGATTTTTTTTTTATTTTTTTTTTGACTAATTAAAATTTCTGTGGTTCTTGGGTTTTAGTTAACGTTAAACTGTTGAGCTTAATCTTCAGAATATAATTTTTTGTTACATTTTTTTTTTTTTTTTTAACCATGTTTTGGAAAACCTCTCCAGGCGGTTCTAGAAAAGGCCAGGTCATTGTCTATTAAATTTAGAAGCCCACCTGCTGAGTGTTCCATCCCTTTTTGTTTTTTCTTCAGCGTCTTTCCAGAAGTAAAGGTTAGATCCTGACACTGACGGTGCCATTCTTGCGCTCTTCTTTTTTTTTTTGCAGACAAATTGCTTTTAATTATTAATAATCGCATAATACTGCCTTTTAAATGTTCAGCGTTGAGTGTGTGAGCCTTTGTGTGATGTTCCTTGGAGCGCGGGCGGACCTCAACAAACAGGACTCCGACCCCCCCCCCGCTTTAATTTAGCCTGCCGAGTGCTGCCACAATGGGTTGTTCTGCCTTTTGTCAAGTGGGATCCATTCCTAGCAGCCTGCTTATTGTTATTTTAAGCAAACTGCAGCTTTTCAGCAGGTTGGCGGCCAACCTTAGCACACCTTAGCTGTCTCCTTATATTTAACCCTTTCAGGCCCAAGGTTTTTTAATAGGACCAGAGGTGTTTTTTTTTAAACATATGTTTGTTAAACCATAATTCCCCCTTTTCCATATTTGATGAACCCCGTACAAGATTATACAAGGTCAAAAAGCGCCTTTTAAAAAAATAAAAAAAAATCAAAAAAAAATCACAGAAATACATAAAACATAATTATTAATCACAATAGATTTAAAAAAAAAAAACTAACCTATACTGAAACAGAACAAATTACCTTTTTTTTTTTTTTTTTAATGTAAATTTGCTGAAAATTTCTATGCTGTAGGTGCCTCTATGCTGAATAGTCATACCCCACATACATATTTTGTTATATTCAAGAGGGCCACAGCAATGCTTTACATCTTGCCCCACATTACATATGTTTAATACTGTTGTCTTAAGGGATTTGGGGGGTAGTGTGTATTGGCTCGATATTCCTTTGGGGATCTCTGATACATTTTTGATGTCATGTTGATTATTAATTTTTTATATTTTTTTTGGAAGGGAAGAAACTTTTTTTCCCCCCTCTCTTTCTCATCCTGATCTGTAAGGAAGAAAATTCCCGATCGCGTGATCAGGCATTCCTTGTATAACGGTGTACCGGTGCTCGTGCCCCATTACACACAATCAGTGGGCAGGAATCCAGCGATGCTGGGTGCTGCCACCAGGGAAGAGTCCAGGCTGTCAATGCAACTAAGTCAGCAACAATACATCATAACGGGCTTCTTGGAACAGTTTTCAAGGACGCACCAAGGACTTGGAAGGTGTTAAATGAGCAATAGGCAGAATAGTCACACATAAATGAATCAAACATGTTTATGGTCAGTTTTCCTAATGGTTTTCGGGGTAAACACCATGATTATTCTCTGCATCGGTTTCAGGCTTTCTGTTTTCTTAACTGTGAAAAGGGGAGCTGTACAGTGGATACCAGCCTCATATTTTATACTTCCCTGGAAAAATGTCTGACCTTTTTAAAGTAGTCTGACCAGAGATCTGTAAAGTAGCTGAACCACCTCTCTTCTTTAACGCCTCTTGCTATACATCCCAGCACCCTGCTTGCTCTTTCCGATGCCTTATTACATTGCATACTTTCTATGAAAATGACCAGCAGACCCTTTTTTCGATTGACCTCCTCCATATGCCGTTTCATTCATTCATTTATTCATTCATTCATTTTTCAAGCCACCAATCTTAACTAAAACCATCTGTATCGGAACACAGTGTATCATCGAGCCCCAGAGCTTCTACCACCGGGACGTTTATGCACCTCTTCTGCTTCTGCATCTGCTCGTGAGCACCGTCCCTCTCATTAACTCGCTTTCTCAGGTGACTTGAACACTTCTCATTCTAATTTCATGCATGGCCTGCCAACTTAATCCAGGACTAATTAATTCCTCCGCCATCCCAATAAATGGTTCAACAGTAGAAACCACCGTACAAGCCGTCATCAGGAGAGCTGCAGCCTTAACTGCTTCATTCCGAACATGATTGAGACACAAATTTAATTAGTTCTATTTAGGTCATTAACTGTATTCCGCTCAATTCGGCTTAACCCCCTTAGTGTCTGTAGCCAGCGACGACAAAGCATTATATGTCCTATATGAATATAATTCAGATTTTGGCCAAAACTTCCAATAGCCCTTAGTGAGTGGGGGGGGGGCTGTTAGTGATATTTATATGATTTATGTGATTCAAGAAATGTTTCCAAGGTTAAATATGCATTGTTTAAAAAATGAATAGTTTTTTTTTTGTTTGTTTTTTTTTTTCTGGAAAACAGTTGAAACATTACCTTAAATCGCCAAAGAGTACCATAAATATTAAAAATTTTATAAAAAAAAAAAAATTTTTTTTTTTTTATTTATATTTTAGTAATGTCAGGCTTTCAGGATTTACAGCAGGTAGAAAAATAGGCCGATTTAGACGGGTCGAAGGATCTTTGGCTGTTGGCAGATTCCTTTAGAATTCCGTAGCCTCTGGCGTTCTGTCTTCATATTGCAACGTCGAACGTGTTGGGTTCTAACTTTGCAATTTACAGCAAAAAAAATAAATAATAATAATTGTGTGAAGTTATGCACGTGTCGTATTACTCCGCTCCGCTAACGGCGGAATTCTATTAGCACATCGCAGAGCGCCTGATTGCTTCACGAGGAAGTTGCGTTATTACATCACAGATGTTTCTCAGAATTCCAGTGCTGTGCAGGACTAGAAGTTTAAGACATAAATAAATAATTGGGTAGGATCGTCGCGAGGACCGTTGCCAGGTTCGCCTTAAACGAGGTGCCCGTGTCGTAACTTGACTCCAGGCTGTGGACAGGCTGCTACTCGTACCCTTTAAGTTTTGGGTCCTTCGAGGCTCTCCTGGAGGTTGGCTATTGTCACTCCTTAAGGCTGTCATCTGTAGCTAGTGTTCTTGGCCTTGTGGTTCCCGTAAACATGTTGCTTCTTGACCAAAGGGTCTAGAATAACTAAATACTTGACCCTGCTGATTATTCTGCGTTAGAATCTCTTTGAGAGCAACTTGTTGAAACATTGTATTGACCTAAGGTGGCTATGTGAACGTAACGTATCAACATGACTAAGAAAGCCAAGACTGTCTACTTGACCTTGTCCACCGGTCCACCCAAGCAGTTCATGTGATCGCTCTCTTTTAAGACCCCGCCAGACAGGCTGTTTCTTAAACATGATTGCTATGTCTTTTGTGATTTTTCCTTGACGGGCTTTTTGGTTGACTATAGTTTCTTTCTGACCTCCTAGACAGACCGCTACTTCCCCAAAGCGCGTTAGGCTGGTTAAGACGGGACAAGAGGAGGTAGTTTTTGTCTAAAAGGAGGAACCGTTGCTGGTTCCTCCTTTTTAGACAGACTTGTTTTTTTCTTTTGTTTTTGGGATTCCGTGAGACGGGATACAACTTGAGCCCTGTGTCCTAGGAGTGTTCTCTCAAACCTCAGATCTAGGTTCCTTTTGCAGGACCTCAGATAATCAAGGAGTGCAGCAGTTGATGCGATGAGAACTTTTCTCCAGAAATCGCATTCGTTATACAGGCAGCGTAAACCTTTTGCCAACCTGTAGAACCGGAACGTCTTGCTCCTCGGGTTTTTATACGCTGGTATCTGGAAATGCCAAAAAACATTGGGGGTAGATTCAGAGAGTTAAAGCGAGATCGACAGGGATCCCCTAAACGTGTTCTAGAAAAACACAGCAACATTGTATCCAGAAACGAATCGTAGAATCGTCAAGGTCCACTCTGTTGCGCAACCTTCCTTCTCAAGAAGCCTTATTCTTCTTGAACCATCGCTTGGTCTGCAGAGAGGGTCTCGCTCCTTTAATGCCTGCCTACGCCAAGTGCCATTTATTCAGATTGCGGCAAGCGCGTGGATGAGATTTCTGCATCTCCCCCCTTCCCCCTATCCGCTTGTCATCCCCGCACCTTTTTCCAGAAGACGTTCTGAGCTCCGTTAGACAGCTTCGCTGATGGAGACAGACAACCGATGTCGCGTGGAAAGCTCTCTTCCCACCGCGGATCCTCTCCTGCTTTCCACCCACTCTTCTCGTAGGCACCGGGGACGGCCCGTAACTCGGGGAGAAGAGGCATTAAGAAATGACTTCTCTGCTTATTTATTGCGAAATATGAAGTGACAGGCGCCCCCCCCTTCTCTTTTTGAATGAGCCGGTGCATGAAGCGTTGCTGTGCGCTCGCCACCCACCCCTGCGCCAGTAATAATGTTTTTTTTTATTCTTTCGTGTAGAGAAAACCGACAAACAGATAACACGCTGACAAGCATTTAGCGATGACACCGTTCGAGGGGAAAAAAGCTTATTAGGTTTAAGTGACGAAATCTGTCAATCAGCGTATCATAGGTACATTGGATTTTTATATATATATATATATATATATATATATATATATATATATATATATATATATATATATATATATATATATATAAAAAAATATGTATATTGTATATTGAGCTTCCCATTTAGTGAATTTAGACCCCAGAATGAAGCCCTGGAGCAATTTTCAGTTTGGAGAAAAAAAACCTCAATAAAACCTAAATTCAAATTGGCCACTTTATAAGATATTTGGCATCTGATGGTTGGCAGCGTATCTGTTCCATACTTTATTCCACTCCTCTATTTATTGCCTAAATGCCCCTGGTTGGGGCTGCAGCCTCCTCTAACTTCATTTCCTCCGGCCCTTTCCGTTGGGATCGCTCATGTCGGTAATACTGGTTTTTGGTCTTATTTACCGATGAGCTTCACCGAATGGTTAACCGGGCACGTTGCTCTTTGGAAGACAGATGAGTAAAAAAAAATGTACTTGGTGGAGATTTAAAGGGACTATAATGGCCGGAGCGTCCCTTTTAACTATACAGTGTACGGGGCCAGCTTAGTCCTCCCCGCGGTAAAAGCTCACTGGGGTCAGCAAAGTCCGATGTGAATAAAGCCCCATATCGTCGTCTTCTCCTTGGCAGAGATCGGAGGTGTACAGAACCCGGTTAGCCAGCCTGCTGCGCCGGTACTAATCTCGTTATCGTTACCGATGCCGTGAAGTCCTTGGCGTCTGTCGTCCCTCCGTGAGCGTTTCTCATAACTTTATTATCCAAGTAATAATGGGAATTACCAATGAACGTTCTAATTGGGCTGTTAAGCGCACAGCGTCTGTCGCTGCCGCTGCGATGGTAATCGGGGCCGGCTCTGCTGTTTGTCAGTTCCGTTTTAATAATATTGCTTCTTAGGAACACGTTTACTTTTTACCTTTCTCTGCAGACCTGGAGGTGCCGTTGCTGTCAGTCATGTGATATTTTGGGTGACTTTCCCGGCTCAAACACCACACTGAGCTGATGCTTTATGGCAATGCTAATGAAGTCCGACCCTCCATAGACTTCCATTAGTCAGAGAGTCCTGCTGGGTGAATAAGACAGAGACGCTCTATTCTTTCCCACAGGCAGTATGATAAGGAGTCGGGGTGTTTGTCTAGAAGATTGGGCTCAGATACTAGCGACAAAAAAACCCCATTTGAATAAAACATATATTCCAAGAGACGATAAACTTTTATCGTCGGCTGGTGTTGGCCTTCCGGGCATCAGAAGGGGCAGAGCGGGAACCCTGCATTTTTCGCAAGCAACAAACTGGAGATATTGGCTTTTTCTCGGTGGATGGAGCGGATACAACTTATTCCTGACGTGAAGAAGAGACCTCTGTGGTCCATAAAGCCTATGTGACTCTCAAACAAGATATCGGCACCAGTGTGTCTGTATTATTTTTCCATATAAGATAAATCCCTAAAAACCCACTATTCAAAGAAAAAAAAAATTAGAACTTGTTTATTTATTTTTTTGGTATAAAAGAAAGTCGCGGTTCGGATCTCACAAAGCGATGGTTGACGCCGTAAAACGCGGGCGCTGCAGATCCGCGCTGCGTGGTGCCGGGGTGGGTGTATGAAGTATGACCGCGGTTCTTGCCAAGCTCCAGTAATTAATCGCTGCACTCGGCTCAGGTGAGTGATCGATGGTCGATGACTTTGCCGAGTGTCCCCGAGAGGCCGGGAGGTGACGAGAGGATACATATTTAATGTCTCCTTCCATTATTAAACCTGAAACTAAAACCTCGGAGGCTTCTAAGGAAAGGGTGAAACGCAACGCTGAGTGCGATGGGGTCTTCTTAGTCTTAGTCTTCTCTAATAGGGCAATAAAAACCGTTCTAGAACAGCCATTAATTCCTGGCACGGAACGGTCTGCTCTAGAACACGGCCTGGCGATCAGGAGCGGAGGTGTTGGGCGTCTCGCGTTACCCGTCCTTTGTCTGTCCGGAGCTGTATTCACAGAGCACTCTTGCGAAGGCGTTCGCTGGCAAGGACCAGGCTGATTTCCGTCTATCGGCGTTGATCTAGAGTTCTCGATAACCCCTCGTTGGCTCGGCCGAGGTGTAGATTTAAAGAGTGACCTTGTAAGTGAGCGCGTCGAGGCGCCCGCGTCACGCGATACTCACAGTGGACCCAGCGCGTTTTTTCCTATTTTAGGATTTTACTTCCCAGCGGCCAAAACTCCGATTGATGCCTCTTGACGAGAGGCCGGTTACAGTCACCTCCGGCGTTTAACAGAATTAAAAGGATTTTTGGTATGGAAAAGTTCTTGGTTAAGTCTTTGTGGCCCAGCAGGAACATGAATAGATTGCCCCTGTTCTATGTTCCAGCGCATGTTCTCCAGAAGCCCCAGGTCCTCAAACCTCGGACGCTCTGTGGATCTTTGCGGACCGGGGTCGACGTTGAATATCCTGAATCATCTGCGTTTTCGTGTCACGCCGGGTTGTTTTGATGTAGAATTCTAATCTAGAATGGGGTTCTGACTTCTATATCTCCTCTCTCCGCAGTTTGCTGCTTCGTGGTGCATAAACGCTGCCATGAGTTTGTGGCGTTCTCCTGCCCCGGCGCAGACAAGGGACCCGCGTCTGATGTGAGTATTAAGCGCTCTGTGTGTTTCTACATAAAAGTGATTATAGCTGAACTGCGGAAGCCGTGTTTTATTCCTCCCCGGAGAGTATGCGATATATGCCGGCTCGGCTATTCCGTTCTTTCTAACCGTGTCTAAATCTCTTGGAATTTCTGCTTATGTGGCTGTATCGTTTTGGGCTTTTGTACTGTTTCTGGAGGACTATTATCTCTGGTCATGCAGTAGATCGCAAGTCCTAAACCTTATACCCCACTACCTCCAGCGCAGGGTAGCAAACCTGTGCAAAAGAACCACCCGGCTGCCCTCGCTGGTTGCATGTCTAGGGTTTCAATGTAGCAGCGATCTGGCATGTTCTACCACCCATGAGCGGATGGATCACGAGGTCCTCTCTTGGGCTGGTGGGTTAATTGCTGAGGTTGCGTCCATTCTTGGGCACAGTAGTAGTGCTCAGGCGGCACTGACTACCCCCAGAGGCCGTCTTGGAGCGCATTTTTAATTTAAATTAATTAGAGCTACCTATAGGTCGTGGGTTTTTTTTTTTTTTTTTTAAGGATAGGAAGTTAAGACAATAGCGCTTGTTGGTATTCACATAAGGATGGTTCCTATTGAATACATCTTTTAATGGTAGTGTGTTGTTTTTTTTTAGGGTTGAAATTAAAAATAATAAAAAATCTGGAAAATATTTCGAACTCAAATAATGAGGTCATTGGCTCTTTGTACATAGCCGCGTCCTCTGTTTTTTTTTTCCCGTACCGCTCCAGCGGTGTCCTGGAAACCCTATTTTAGACTCCAGATCTATCCTTTGACAATGCCCTAATCCGCAGGCACCCGGGGCGTATATTTAGACATCTAATTAATGAGCGTTTAAAGAATATGAATTTTTTAACAGCTTCCATCTCTGTAAACGATCTCAGCGGGGTTGCTGTGGTCATATCTTTCATCTTCGGCCTGGTCCCCGTGCTGCGGATGTTCTATTAAGGGGGATTTCAGTTGCGTGCGGAGCTCCCTCTACTGGATGGACGAAGAACTGCGGCATCGTCATATAACCTGCTCTTTAATCACTTCTATGCACCAGTTACTTACTTTCTATCAACTTTCTGGTATTGTTACATTCTTATTTATTCTCGCCTTATTCCTCAGACCGTATAAAGTCCTGGATGGCCTCATCAAAAAGAATGTACATTATGAGTAGTTTAATATACATTTTAAATAAAAAAAAATATATAGCTATAAAAAAGGGTACGTAGCATTGTAAGAAGAAGCTGCTGGTACAGAGCTGCAGCTGCCCTCCTCCTCCATGGTCTGAGGATTCTTGCCGCTGAGTGTCTCCTTGAAGCAGTCAATCGGTGGCAGGAAAGCGTTCCTATTGAAATCTATGGGAGCATTTTCAGAAGAACCATCGCTGCAGCTGACCGGTGGCGAGTGTGTTACGGTGGCCAAGGGTCAGATTGTCAAATATGTGGTGGGGGGGGTTGGATTTAAAGGCTAATACCCCCCATGGGGCATTAGAGATATAGTGATAGCAAACCCCTGTATCTGTCCACAGAGATATCTTTGCTCCATGTTCCAGTTGGAATTCAGCAAGCGTTCTGTTAATGAACATCTTACTTTTATATTTGTGGCTGCTTTAATAAGCTCCCTTTTAAATGTTACCGTAACCTTAGCTCCAGTTTGATATTAAGCAGAATAAACATTAATAAAAGTTTTAATGGGGTCTTTAATTTTTATTTTTTAATTTTGTTTATGGCACTTATGGCGTTTTTTTATTTTTTTATTTTGTTTTTACATCGGTCACTTTTTTTTGCATCACCTCCTCCTGCGTAAAAATTGTGTTTGATTGGAAATGGGGAATTTTAAATAAATTTTTACCAAAATTTAAAAAAAATGCTAAAAATGTACCTTTGCCAATAATATATATATATATAAATATATTGTACAGCGCTACGGAATTTGATGGCGCTATAGAAAACAATAAATAATAATATATAATATAAATAGCCGAAGGGTTCTGATAAAGGTGCTGTTCAGCAGATCTGTCATTATATGTTCTTTTCACCAAAGGTTTTAATCATCGCAGAAACCTTTTTAGAATCTTTTTGGACGTTTCCGTGGCAGCAGCCTATCGGTGCCTGTCTTTGTGTCACATGATAAGCGTTCCCGGCAAACAATGCTGAACGTGGCGGAATCTGACCTGGTTAAAGAATTATTTCTGGGATGGCTTTGGGCATCCAGCGCTACTGGTTATCAAACTTCATTTACAGAATTACAGGTGAAGCGGCCCCCCTCGGGACGCGTTCCATCCGGAGACATCGGCAGCTTGTTCCCGGCGGCGCGAGGTTAAAATAATCTGCCTCTAGGCAGAGGCCGGTTTTGCAGCCAAAATCTGTTCATTTTATTGATTTGAAGAACCTTCCCCGCTTTGCTTTAATCCTGTGATTGAATGAAACCGTGTAGTCATTTACTTAATGGCTGGAACTTTACCCCGGATCGTGAGCCCAGGAGGGGACGGCAGAGGTGACGGCGTGGATGGAATATCCATTCTAAGTTACAGCAGAACTAAGGTTGCACTTGAATATGTTCAGAGACCAACGAGGCTACAGCAGTACCGAGTATCCACATCAACAACCTTTTTTTTATTATTTATTTTTATAATTTTTTTTTAAAATTTGTACATTTTTTTTTTTTTTTAATGTAATGGAGACGCCACTTTTTTTATTTTTTCTTTTTTTTATAGTGTATTTAGCAGTTGCTGTTTACTGACTTACTTAAAGCACATATTCGCTACATAAACCAAACAAGGATTTCTTTATCCTATAAGACAGACTGCGGAAGTGCTAAAAAAAAATAAAAAATGGACCATGCTTTAAGAAATGGGCGCGATTCGATGATTTGATGAAGTTGTTAAAAAATATATAGAAAAAAAAGGTAAAAAAGAATAATTAATAATTTCCGTTGGATTCTGCACTATAATATTCTACATCGCAAATGATTTGCCCCGCTCTCTCTCACAGCGAGGCGATCACTGCTTCCAAATCTCCTGTCTCCCAATTCTATACAATATATATATATATATATATATATATATATATATAATATATATAATATATATAATATACTATCTTCCTGTTCCTCAGGCTCTGCATGCTTATTCCACCCCATTAATGTATCTCTCCGCTATCATTGAGTTGCTGATTGTAGCTGATTGGCTCGGGGCAGCCTTTTAAGATTGGGGGAGGAGAAGGGAGGACCGGATACTCTACCCTGATTTGCAACCCTGCCAAACGAACAACCAATTAGCGATAAGAAGAGAGACGTGTTCATGTTCTAAATACAAGAGGCCAATGTGTTCTGTTGGGTTGCGTGTTCTAAGTACCAGAGATGGCTGCAATATGCATTAAAGATGCCCTTTAATTACGTGGAATGGAGGAACTGACCCTACCCGGATTAGCGACCCAGACCAAACAACACGGGGGACAGGTGGATGTTCTAAGCACAAGAGACAGATGCATTCTAATGGGCTGCATGTTCTAAGTACAAGAGCCTTCTTCCGGCAACAGTGTTGTATTTGTGAAAAACAGAAATGTAAACAGCACACGATAAAGGTGACGGCCGCCTATTTCAAAGGCCCTTCGACAGAAAGCTCTTTACCGGCCGTTTTTTATTTGCATAAGCGTTTTGCGGCAGATTTTTCAGCCTGACTTGCTGAAATCGCTGGCTTTAGCAGACGCGGCCCCCTGCCGAGCCTCGGAGCGGCTCCCGGCCCAGCGGGTACCGGGCACTTGAAGTGTTAAGAGATTTATAATTGCGTCGGCCGCGTTTTGGCGTGCTGGGAAAAGTGGCCATCTTTACCACGGGTCAAGGAAAATGACATTTTTTTACATCTGTATTTGCATATTATACAAAACAGTCTTTTAGCTGATAAAAGGGGAACCGAAGCTAAAACGACGTTCCGACTAAATCATCGCAGAAAGGAAGGTACTTGTTAAAGTCATGAAGAAAAGTGGAATTTATCTTTTTAGTTTTTTTTAATTATTTTTTATTCTATTGATTTGCTATGGTGATAACAGCACCTTTTACTCGTCCCTGCAAAAAAAATACGTAGATAGTCGCCCCCAGAGCTTACAATCAAGAGCCGAGCTCTAACGGTCCTGTTTTGGAGGCTGTTTGTTAGAGAAAGCGAAGAGATCTGCCGTTCATCTTTAATGCGCGCCCTGGTTGGAAACCGTCAAGCCTCTTAGGAGCGTTTAAGCCGTAAGGAGCTTTCGAGGCTGCTCGTCCACGGAGGCAATCAGCCGGCCCTGGGATTTCCACATCTGCATTCAGTTAGATTAATGCCATCCATCGCTGCATGAACTGCGGCCCTGGCCCTGCCCGGGGGACTGGAGGGGGTTAAATCTGCAATTTAGGAAGAAATTTGCAGTCCCATTTATCCAGGGCCACCTATCGTTTATCCAGAACCACCCATCGTTCATCCAGGGCCACCCATCGTTTAGCCAGAACCACCCATCGTTCATCCAAGGCCACCCATCACTTATCCAGGGCCACCCATCGCTTATCCAGGGCCACCCATCGCTTATCCAGAACCAGCCTTCAATCCAGTCTCTGGCCACTGATCTGTCTACCTAAAATCTCCCACACAAGTAAATTATACTATGTAAGTGTCCTGTGGTTCCCCCTTATGGACTGCAACCCCCGGCACACTCAGCCAGATGTTGGCCTGGTATGGCCGCTGAGGTCTGCCAGCGGCATAGCAACCGAGAACAATAGGTGCCGGGTCACTTGCTTTTTAACAAGTTTTCTGTAGGCTTGGCATGTTCAGGGACACCTGTGAGCAAGCAGGGGACGTGGGATCTGATGCATGCTGAGGAGCACACGGGACTCTCGAGTTACACGGAAAGAAGCCCATGTACTTCACCTGCAACCTTTGCCAGGTTGTCCTTTTAGGAACCAGGTCGTCAACCTGAAAATCTGTGAACATGAAATGAGGGATTTAAACCAAAAAATGTACAATTAACAGCGATTATTCTCCCGCGGCGTTCATGCGAGGTCACCGCGGTCAGTAGGTTATCCTAACGCCATCTGCGTCTTCTACCGGCAGACCATGGAAACGTAGCGGCTTTGGAGCCCGGGATTAAATGGAGTGAATTGTACCCGGCGCTCTCGTGTGTCGCTGCGATAACACAACCGGCTGCGTGTTTCCGTCGGGGTAGAACAGGGACACTGGGAGACGGACTCTTATCGCACTACTCACAAGCTGTGCGGCTGCCACGCTCGTCTGCCGCGATTTCTTCCCAAACTAAAGACAATAATTAATTCTACAAAGCCTGCGAAGACGGCAGCCGGGGATCATCTCCTCAAAAGCACAAAAAAAAAAAATACAATAAAGAAACCCAAATTGCTGAAGATGTCGCAGTATTTGGATTAATTTGAGCAGAAAGCTTTTTGCTATAAATACTCTGCTGGCGGGGGAGGGGGGGCTACAGCATTATTTCATTAAATAAAGTATTAAATCGGGTAGTGGAGGGGGGAGCTTCCCCCTTTAACTGGAGAAGCTTATGGATAATGAATTGCTACACTACAATATTTACCAAGATCTTAATTCCGGCAAAAAAAAAAAAAATTATTTTATTTTTTTTTTTACAATTGGGGTAATTGGGCCAGCTTTGCAGGAAGAGTTCGCTGGGATCCGCATAATACAGACTGAAGTTAGGAAGTTAAAATATATAATTCCTCTGAAAACTGACAGCCCCATTAGGGATATATTGCATAATAATAATAATAATATTATTTATAATAAGATAGACTTGGGTAACTAGGTGTGCAGTAATCGCATTGTTATCGCTATTGTCGCAATTGTTAAAAAATAAAAAAATAAATAAATGTATATATAATATATATATATATAAAGGAGATATATTTGAATGATTAATAAATTATCGCCAACTAGGCCATACCCTAATATTTAAAGGGGCAGATAATTAACGGGTAGTGTAAAAAAGTATGATGTCACTCAGGTTCTGGATAAACGGAAGAGGGAGAGGATGATGTAATAAGAGCATTAAATAGACGTGAGATGCTCCATTGTGGATTCACAAGGTCGCTCACCAGTCTTCTAAAACTGAGAAGAATCCTTTCTAGAGAGTAGATCGGACGCCAGCGCTGGTTTCTAATTGGCCGATTTTCCATGGCTTGGGGAATATTTAATACACGAGTATTCATTTCACGCCTGCTAAAAGATGTCATCGTGAGATACCTCTGCCCGGGGACTGGTTCGGCGCGCCCTGCGGAGATCACCACCGGGCTTCATTCATGTTTGGGAAATTCAGATGCTTATGGGAGCCGGCCCGTGCCCTTGGCTACAAGAGCCGGATCCTATAAGCCGGCAATTTTAAAGGGTTCAAGGGGCGATTCGCGTTGCCGTAGCATCCTTGTATCTGTACATATACTGAGTAATAAGTCATTAGATTGTTTTTGATTTATATAGCGCCACCATACTCCGCTGCGCTGTACAATGCGACATAATCAACACCCGCGATCTCGGCACGTTTCCTTCTGTGATCCGCTTAAAAAAAGACAGATAAAAGATGAAAGCAGGTTAAAGAGTGATTTGGGTGCAAAGTATAAAAAGTGGTTTTATCACCATAGCAACCCTTGGAATGAATCGCTCATATGACCGCCCCGTTTACTCTGCCCGTTTCTCCTGCTGTAAAGACTCGATCCTTAATCAGTCGTTGGTCTCGTCTTAGATTCAGGAGCCGTATGTCTATCCCATGCGTGTTTAACACCCCTCACTGTATTACCCTCTACCACTTCTGCAGGGAGACCCTTCCACCTATCTACCACCGTCTTTAGTAAACTCTACTGTTTATTTGCATCGTGCTTCGTGTACAACTAATTCAATGCCTGCCATTTGCATTTTTACAAAATTTTAAGTAGTTTCAGGGTTTTTCTTAGAGTTGCCGGCTCTGTCGCAATGCAGTGAAAGAGGTGCTTAGCATTCTAGAATCCGATGGGCATCCTGGTTTTTTTTTAACCCATTAATAGCCATAGGGGGCTGATGCACACACTGCTCTGAAAAGGATAACCCCCTCTTGTTCCCGTTCCATGCGCGGGAATGCAGTATTAAATCCTCCCAGCGGACGTGGTAGAGGCTCCCGAATGTAAGACGAGACTCCTGCTCAGCGAATAGCCCGGGAAGGGGCAAATACGAAAGGGGGGTCATTCTGCAGAACCCAACCCCCCCCCCCTTGCTCCACGAAACCTTTGAGACCCAGCAGCAATCCCGTGCATTAAAGCGCGTACGGCGGCCGATTCTTCTAAATTGGCCGTTAATGTAATTTCTTCTGTGTTCGTATGTAATTTTATGTATTCACAAACATCCGCCGGCTCTCACAGCTTTAGGCAGAAGCTCGTCTTCCTCTCCAAACGAAAATGACTTTCTTTTAATGGAGTCCGACGAAGCCGGCTGACGGGAATCACATCGGCGTTTATTTCATTTGCGTCTTGCTGTCGGCGCGCAGGGTCGTGTCTTTGCGGAGATAAGGCGCCCTCGGCCGTTCTGCTCGCCGTTACTTGTAATTTCGTTTTTAAAAGTTCTCTTTATTTAAGTCGCTTTTGTCAGAACAAAGTAGAATGTTTAGCGTCTTTTACGGCAATACGGTGCGAATAACGGCCAATGAGATAGAAGAATATCTTAAGAAACGGTCAACGCTTTTAACTCAATACCTCCAGCCTCATCCGTGCTTATTCACTGAACAGAAGTAAAAAAAAAATAAAAAAAATAATAATAATAATAAAAGTATAATAAAAAAAAAAAAATAATAATGATAATAAAAGTAAAAAAAAAAAAAGTATAATAAAAAAAAATCATAATAATAAAGTATTATAAAAAATATATAAATAAAATATGGGGTGCTCCTGGTATTAAGGTTTGGGTCCTGTAGCCGTCGGATCCAAGTTCTATAAAATGATTTGGGGGTAACCTGGACGAGCGACGTAAATTTATCCCTTAAAAGATTCTCTTTAATTTTGATTAAAGATTAATTAACTTGAGGATTCTGACCAGAAATGCGCAGTTATTTACTCTCCCGGCTGATGAGGTCTGGCCATAAGAAAACGAAAAATGTATAATTATTTATCTTTTTATATTTTTATTTTTAAGGATCCCAGGAGCAAACATAAATTCAGGATCCACACGTATTCCAGTCCGACTTTCTGTGATCACTGCGGTTCCTTGTTATACGGACTCATTCATCAAGGAATGAAATGTGAAAGTAAGTTAAAGATTTCATTTCATTTTATTACGCACCGGAGACCCCCCCCCCCTTTTTTCTCTATCTGGAGTTGTGTTCCTGCAGTGTCTTGGTTGTCGTAAGAACATCTTTATACACAAAATATTATGTAATATTAAAGGGCAGCATGTATGTTTATGTGTTGTATGTAAACATGCGTGCAGTCAGCATTGCGTGTATGCAGATATGTTCCTTGGAGTGAAAAACATGCGCGGTGAATATTATTCACGGAGTATGACCTTGAGAAAGGGGTTCCCAGCGCATGGGGGTATAGCGACCTCTAGTGGCTGATGTGTGAAGTGCAGTTTTGGTCCATTCGCTAATTAGGAGCAGGAGTTTCTTGGGGTTACATCAAAGCCTCTGATACGCCATAGATTTTATTTGTGTTTCTCCAGGTTTAAAATGTATAGTTTAAAAAAAAAAAAAATGAAAAAAAAATCCACAAAATGTAGCGGCTTAAGTACCGAAATCCATAGAGAGGAAGCCAGATGGCGTTGGCTGGTGGGGTTGTCCCCAGTTTGTGTAGACCCAGGACAGCTCGGGCTTCAATGAGATGGATCATAAATTGTACAAACCCTCTTTCACTTCTCCGAGCTTCCCAATCCCCGGGGGGGGGGGGGGGTTCTTCTGGGTTTTCCAGTTGCCTTCTTCGCTGCCTTTTTTTTTTTTTTTTTTTTTTTGCCCTCCAAGGCTGTCCTCATTCTGCACCCAGGGTCGGGGATGGCAGCTCCTGTGGTCCCAGGCACTCGATCTTCAGCAGCCACCCCGCTGTTCCTGGTTATTTTTTCTAAGGCTTTAATACTATAAACACACAAATTGTATGGAATCCACTAAGACGGCCATTGGTCCTGTAGCGGTAATATAACGCGAGCTTCTTCCCCGAGTCTGATCTTGGATTCACAGAGTCCTTGGTGATCGTTCTAGAGCTCGGATTGGCTTGTTAGACCCCTACGGATTCTCGTTGTGAGCGGAGGTCGTTTTATGCGCATGTTCTAACCCGTGTTTCTGCAGCTTGCATGATGAATGTCCACAAGCGATGCGTGATGAACGTGCCGAGTCTCTGCGGGACGGATCACACTGAGCGGAGGGGCAGGATACAGATCAAGGCGGAGATCAGCGAGGAGGTGCTGACCGTAGTGGGTAAGATTTATACGACAGCTCCGATTATAACAACTTCCAAACACCGTTACAGGACGCGTCTCACAGGTTCTAGGGGGGTCCGGATTTAACTATGGGAGTGCATCGGGTCTCTAGAGTTTAAAGAGGTCTAACTACAAGGATATGGGGGGATTATAAGGTAGTACACCCCCCCAGCGCTGTATACAGTTATATAACCCCCCCTGCGCTGTATACAGTAATATAACCCCCCAGCGCTGTATACAGTAATATAACCCCCCAGCGCTGTATACAGTAATATAACCCCCCAGCGCTGTATACAGTTATATAACCCCCCCTGCGCTGTATACAGTAATATAACCCCCCAGCGCTGTATACAGTAATATAACCCCCCAGCGCTGTATACAGTAATATAACCCCCCAGCGCTGTATACAGTAATATAACCCCCCAGCACTGTATACAGTAATATAACCCCCAGCGCTGTATACAGTAATATAACCCCCAGCGCTGTATACAGTAATATAACCCCCCAGCACTGTATACAGTAATATAACCCTCAGCGCTGTATACAGTTATATAACCCCCCAGCGCTGTATACAGTTATATAACCCCCCAGCGCTGTATACAGTAATATAACCCCCAGCTCTGTATACCGTAACCCCCCCAGCGCTGTATACCGTAACCCCCCAGCGTTGTATACAGTAACACCCCAGCATTGTATACAGTAATAACCCCCAGCGCTGTATACAGTGATATATCACCCCCCCAGCGCTGTATACAGTGATATAACCCCCAGCACTGTATACAGTAATATAACCCCCAGTGCTGTATACAGTAATAACCCCCAGCGCTGTATACAGTAATATCACCCCCCAGCGCTGTATACAGTTATATAACCTCCCAGCGCTGTATACAGTTATATAACCCCCCAGCGCTGTATACAGTAATATAACACCCAGCGCTGTATACCGTAACCCCCCAGCTTTGTATACCGTAACCCCCAGCGTTGTATACAGTAACACCCCAGCATTGTATACAGTAATAACCCCCAGCGCTGTATACAGTGATATATCACCCCCCCCAGCGCTGTATACAGTGATATAACCCCCAGCGCTGTATAGAGTAATATAACCCCCAGCACTGTATACAGTAATATAACCCCCCAGTGCTGTATACAGTAATATAACCCCCAGCGCTGTATACAGTAATATAACCCCCAGCGCTGTATACAGTAATATAACCCCCAGCGCTGTATACAGTAATATAACCCCCCAGCGCTGTATACAGTAATATAACCCCCCAGCGCTGTATACAGTAATATAACCCCCCAGCGCTGGATACAGTAATATATACAGTAATGTCGGTCGGTGACAAAAACCTGCCTTTATCTCCTTTTGTTCCAATAAACTCCCTTTATCTGCAGATCTGGAGCCGCCGTTGCTGTCAGTCATGTGATATTTTGGGTGACTTTCCCTGCTCAAACACCACACTGAGCTGATGCTTTATGGCGATGCTAATGAAGTCCGACCCTCCATAGACTTTCATTTTCATTCAGTTGTTAATTTTGTGTAAAATACAGTAGTTTGGGTTTTTCTCCCCTTTCCAACTCAAGACGGAAGTCTTTTTTCCGCCAGTAGAGAGGAAATAAAGAATTCTGTTTCCATTCCTGTGGAAAGCCGCATAGTCGCTATCAGGCTCTCCATCTTCTCGCAGGGCCGGTGTCCGTGTCGCGCGTGTGCCGGATAGAATGATAAATGGCCCACAGCCCACTAATGCAGTGCGACTCCTGGGCTGGCATAACTCCATCTCACCACTAGATGTCACTGCACACCAACCAATCATATTTCGGAGTTTCTTAGGTAGAGAAATGTTTAAAACTGCCTTTTTAGAAAAAAAAAATAGTTTGATTAGAGTGAAATGAATGTACAACATCCCCAGCGTGTACAGTCCTCCCTATTTATGTAAGAACCATGCAATGCCTTTAAAGAGGTCCCATTAACATTATTTATTTTTATTATTATTAATAATAATTAGAATATTTATTACTTTCAGTCCTCTACTGATTAAGTAAGAATATATTAAGTTACCAAAACTGCCTAAAATTAAATAAGACTCATTTCCTTTGTGTGCAAAGTGTTTGGAGTCTTTAAATCAAATTCTAGGCGAACAGCCTTTTTTTTTTATATATATATTTATTCCTTTTTTTTTTTATTCCTTTTTATCTGCCTCGTTTCCTTTTCTCTAGTTGGGGATGCAAGGAATTTGGTACCTATGGACCCGAACGGACTCTCCGACCCGTATGTGAAACTTAAGCTAATCCCGGATCCGAAGAGCGAAAGCAAGCAGAAAACGAAAACAATCAAGTGCTCCCTCAACCCGTCGTGGAACGAGACCTTTAAATTGTGAGTGCGGACGCCTCCCTCGGGGGGTTCCTGACTGTGGGGGTGACCGCAACCCCGCCATCTGCCACCCTAACAGTGTCTTCTCCCCTCTGACAGCCAGCTGAAGGAGTCCGATAAAGATCGCAGGCTGTCGGTGGAGATTTGGGACTGGGATCTGACCAGCAGGAACGATTTCATGGGGTCTTTGTCCTTTGGGATTTCCGAGCTCCTGAAGTCTGGTGTGGATGGATGGTGAGTGGGGAGCGAAAGGAAGTGGCGGGAGTCTCTGATCCCTTTACACACCCAATAAAATTCACTCTCGTCTTATTAGAATCTTTTCATTTAGGGTGGATTTAGACAGATCTAAACTTCCTGTTCCCAGATCTGCGTGATTATTCCTCCCCATTAACCTATTTCTACTATTTTGTGACGTCACTATTTCAGTGATAGGCTAGTTGTGCCACTTTTTGTCACAGGTCTCGCCTTAAATGGTAAAATAGTCCCTTATCCCTGGGGATGACTAAGCGGCCCCCGGCACTTTAAGGCCAGCAGCCACCAAACGATGTATGTGCGCGCGGCACACTGTGGTACCCCATCGGCCCCGGCCCGCTGTGTCACATGTCCAGTGGGGCCGTTGTCCTTACATACAAAGGCTGCTTTCATACTTGGCCTCCTCGGCTCCTGCTCCACCACAGGGCATGCGCTGGACGGTTGCGCTCTCCTGCGCAGCGCGCATTACCCCCCCCCCCCCCCCTCTCCTCTTCTAATCTCCTCCTGCAGCATCTGCCGATTCTCATTTCCTTTTTGGTTCTGTGATGCGTGGAACCGGTTACCAGACCCGTCCCCGGGAAATCATTTCGGAGAGACTCGGGAGCTCTCTGCCGTGTCACCCTCTGTCTGCCGCAGACGTTTCGTTTCATGGTCCGGCAGAAAGCGAGGTTACTTATAAACCCGCAAAGCCTCAGTCAGATCTCAAACCCTTACTCGGCTGCGTCTTTGAATCGAAATACCCACATGCTTATCTCATGTTGGCTTAAGTTCAATCGCTTGATTAACCTCTACCACCTCTGCTGGGAGGCCGTTCCACTCTCTCAAAGAAGGAATAGTTTCAAACTTGGCATCTAAGCCTATAAACCTGTATATTCTGATGTATATTTCGACGTGGCACGAGCTCATCTATAGTTACATTTTAAAGTAATTCACTTCTACAGCCTAGACTGTGATTTTAATACATACGTAGTCAATTCTGCACTCAATGGTGCAAACCTTTAAAAAAATAAATAAAAATTCTGTTATCACCATAGCAACCAGTGGAACCATAACACCAGAACCCAGTTTATTGCATAGTTTTGGAAGTTCCTTACAGGTCTTTGGGGTCTCTTTTTTAGGTTCAAGTTGCTGAGCCAGGAGGAAGGAGAATATTTTAACGTCCCCGTGCCCCCCGAAGGCGAAGAGGGCAACGAGGAGCTACGGCAAAAGTTTGAGGTGCATTTCTATGGCTTTACATCACGCTGTATAAATAACCACCAGAAATGACCCGCCGTTCCCGTATCAGATACTTAAAAATGCATTGTTGATTTTTCATTGGTTGTTGCCAGCACTTCTTGTTGTTGCCAGCGCTTCCTGGGCAGGGAAGGCGGAGCAGGAAGTTGGGAATGTAACATAGTGTCATAAAGATGATACCTTTATTGGCTAACTGAAGTATAATAGATTGCAAGCTTTTGAGACTATCCGTGCATCGTATATTCCTGAATATAAGCCTCGTTCTCCACCCAACACCAACATTAATTTGTCATAAAAATTAGGGGGTTTATTCAAATAAATAATATTAAAAAATATTAATTCAATATTAATATAAATTATATATATATATATTTATATATAATTAAATATATTAATATATTTTAATATTTGTGGTTGAAGCCTATAATCAGGGGTAGACTAGCCTGTATACACTGAGGCAAAAATTGGGATTTTGTTTAAAAAAAAAATAAAATATATATATATATATATATATATATATATATATATATATATATGTGTGTATTTCTGGTGTTGTGCCAGAAGTCCTGATGGATAAATGTTTCATGGCGGAGACGGCCCCGATTGGGATTCCCGGGGTTTGTCGGATATCGGCTTTGTTCTCGCTTTCCTCTCGAATCCTTTTGGGAGCCTTCTAAGCAGAGGTTCCCGGCGGCTCTCCGGGTGGCTTTGTTTGAAGTTTTCTTCGATGGGCTGAAATAATGAAAATAAAATAAAAATCTATCCATGTGATGAAGCTTCAGAAAAAAAAAAAAAGCCTCTTCTGCTCCCTGGTACATTCTGAGCTTCCAAAACCAATTTGTTTTCATGAAACAAAACAGCCCTCTGTCCCTCGGCAGCAACCCAAAGGCTTTGTATGAAAGTAGAACATCTCTTTCAAAGACAAACCCAGGTAGGAGAACGTCCGGGCCCTCCTCTTGCCTGCCACGACAGAATCTCATCAGCCGTCTTCGTGGAAGGAAGCCATTTTTAAATCCCCAGACCCGTGACACGCGGAGAATACTCTTGATTCATCGCAGCGGACACTTGGGATTTCAGAACATTGTGGGTAAAGCTCTGGCTTTGTTACATTACGATGTGTTCAGATGACAACCAGGATCCCCCCCTTAAGAGGGGAGATGAAAGCAGCTAGCGGGCTTTAAACATTTTTGATTAAGAAACATGTATATTGGGCAGCCTATATGTTCTAACGTACATTATGATGGAAGATATCTGTTTGGGTCCCTCCTATGCGGGCTGCCAGTGACCTTGAGGGGGGGGGGGGGTGCGCGAGACGCTCTCCACGAACCAATTAGCCGGTGACGCCGCTGCAGGGTTCACACGGGAGCCGGTTATCTGCCGGAGAGCTGCTGGCAAGAAGCAAATTGAACGGCTCGAATCAGGCTAATGGAATTTCATGGCAGACTGAACCCTCCGCCGCCTGCTCGATATATGGCAGCCTCTCTCGACTTAAACAAATGAGGTAAAACAAAGCCAAGATAAACACGTCGGCGCCATGCCCCGGACCCCGCCAATGACATTCCGAGGTCAGAATGTTACCATTCCGGATTCCCCTCCATAAAGATTCTTAAACCATTGTAGAATGTATTCACCATCCTGCCCCCAAAGATGTCTGTGGTAATAGCGGTCCATACGACCTACGTGGCTCTGAACAATCTCTAGCGCAGGGGTGTCCAGCCTGCGGCCCTCGAGGTGCTGCAGGACTACATCTCCCATAATGTCCTTTCAGCTAAGGTGCTGGCTGAGGAGTATGGGAGATGTAGTCCTGCAGCAGCTGGAGGGCCGCAGGTTGGACCCCCCCTGCTCTAGCTCTAGCGGCTCATGGCCAGCCCGCTAAACCAAAACAGGAAGTGGCTTCCAGCTTCCTGCTTGGGCTGGCGGTAGGATTCCGATGCAGTGAAGGATCGTGGGAAACCGGAGAAAATTTGCATGGGTTACTTTAGCTCTATCTTTTATATTACGAGCTGTGAAATATAACTCCAAATAAAATAACAGAAGATTTTTGGTAATAACACAAATTATAGATGGTTTTCTGTACTGAGACATGTAAATTAATGTTAAAGTTGGAACTGCTACAAACCACATTTAAAGTATTCCTCCCTTCAATACACCCCAAAAACAATACAGAATACAGCAAAATAACAATAAATAAAGTGGATGACCCGAAAATTTATATAATAAGTGAACAGAAAAGTAATGCCACCAGTATATGACCCAAAATATAAATCCACGCTGTATGTCAGATGTAAAAGACAACAAACAATACATATATATATATATTTTATATATTTTATATAAATATATATTGTTTTTTTTACCTCTCGCACTGTGAGTTAATGTTTTTGCATATTGTAACATAACTGTATTTTTTTCACATCGGTTCACATATATTTCTCCGCTCTCCCACTTGTTATTTGACGTAATACTGGCTGTATAATAAAAGGGGGAACATCTCGGTTTGTTGGGCTTGAAAATCATTTTAATTGTATATTTTCTATCGGGGCTTTAATGGCGGGTGCGTGGGTCGTGGGACAGAAAGTGACGTTGGCTTTTCTTTTTTTTTTTATCCTCCCCAGAGGGCCAGGATCGGGCCCAGCTCGAAAGCCGCGGAAGAGAAGGCGGGAAACCCGGTTGCCAAACTGGACAACAATGGCAATCGAGACCGCGTGAAAGCGTCCGACTTCAACTTCCTGAAGGTGCTCGGCAAAGGCAGCTTCGGAAAGGTAAGCGAGTCACCGAAACCCAATAATTACCTTTTTAGGGGGTAAATATTATTATGATGTCAGCTGTGCTCCTTTTCCTCCCCGATCCTGCCTACACGTCCGCACGACTTGTAAACTTAAAAATAAAAGAGCTTAATCGAACTCTTATCCTGGAGAATTTTCTTTTACGTGACAGCGGGAAGCAACCCTAAATAAACAAATATCTCCAAAAGCTGTTTTGTGGCCCCGTCCACCGGCTCTCGCTCTCCTCTGGTCCTTCTCCCTTCCTCCTATCCCAGTCCGTGACGTCTCTCCTTTCTCCACTTTTTTTACTGCGCCGCCTCTGTTTGTTTTTTTGAGTTGGAAGCCTCTTGTTCCCCTTGTCTTGTATATGGGGAAGTGTGAGTCGGCCGATGCGTGGCCCCCGCGGGCTCCAAACTCGCTTTGTTGAAATGTATTTCAAAAATTGACGTAATAGTCTGCAGCTCGACTGCCCCATCATTAGTACAAAAAAAAATTGCTGCGTCTCGAACATTCTTTGAGTGTCAAGACTTTTTAACCCATTAACCCATTAATCGCCGATCATTTCAAACCTCCCAAAAAGTCTCTTTTCAAGTTTGAAGTTGACTTTGCGTACTTTTTTTTTTTTTTTTCACCCTCGATTACTACGTTACGCTTCGGATCTTCAGATACGCATTTTTATGTCCCCGCCGCAGCCTGTTTCCGATCTTTTTAGCCTTTTTAACTAGATCTGGCGGGTTTAAGTTTGTAAACGCTCACGGACGACGGCTGAAAAGTCACAAATGTTATTTATTCCTCAAAAAAAGGTTTTATGCAACCTCTGACCCCGAGCGACGCAGCAAGCAGGTCCCTAGGGGCTGTGCTTTTCACCGGGACGTATTAAATGGCTGCGACACCAGCAAAAATGCATCTGTTTAGCCCAATATTTGCCATTTCTCTGCGTATCGCCCGAATATTGAAACGCGTTACCCCTCCCTACTCACCAGCCATCTGCTGGCCAAGTTGCATCTTTTAGGACCGTCACTGATGTGAGTATTGTTGCTGTCACAATAGGGACTGACTTTGCTAATCGCAGTTAAACAATGGCTTGTTAGCTACGACGATCGCCCGCGTTTATTACAAGGATAGAGCCCAAAATACATTGGCAGCCATTCGCTTGGCACCCGTTTGTTTGCACTTAATTAATTGGAATTATATTCCGGGATTCTGTCTGTAGTCTCTATTAAAGTCGACCCAGCTGGATGTCGCTCTGGGTCCATTAACCTCTTATAATGCAAGGAAATAAACCCAATTGTGTTAAAGGGACAGTCTAACGTCACAAATAATGCATAATAAATTAAATTTGAATTAAAATTAAAACATTATTTAAAAAAAAAACCCCAAAGAAATATTTACTTTCTTCTCCGGTTTCCATGTTGGTCGCCAATCACTGGCTAGACAGGGTTGCCAGCCGTTTTAGTAAGCGTGGATTCTACAATAATAGCGTAGAACTACCAAGATTCAAAACTAGTGATATTTTAATCTCTACAGGACGCAATTTTATCAGTGCAATTTTTTTCTTTATTTGGGATACTTGGTTAATTTAATTTTAAACGTGTGTATTATACGCAATATTCCATCCCTACGGACTCCGTTACATCCATCCATAGTTCAAAAGAAAAACAAATTATCTAGCCACATAGGAGGCTGCGGATAATGCTCATTCTTTTCTAGAATGACAATGAAAAAACACACAAAAAAAGGAAAAAAAATGTTGAATGCGAGCGTTACGAGCCGGGCTTATGTGTGATATTGTCAGGTTTTGTTGAGCTCCTTTTAATAATAAAAAAAAAAAATACGCAAGGATTCCAAATCCAAGCCTCTCCGCGTTCCGGCTTCCTCTCAAACCCACGAAGAGTTAAAAATCCCAGAATGCCGATCAAATTCTCGTCTGTACAGAGAACAAAGCCGGGATCTGTTCTAAGCAGCCGCACGCCGGCCGTGGAACGGGAGCCCTTTAATGTTTAGATAAAGGAAAGGAGAGCCTTCATCAGCAGAGCTTGTCCCGAAACAGCCGCCTCCGAGCACCTAATCTGTCTGCCAGCGAAACGCGCGCGGCAGCTGGCAGAATAATGGCCGCTCTTCCCACTTTCTCCTCTTTAATTGAGCAGACATAAAGGAAAACATTACTAAAAGACTTGTCTGCTACGAGGGGGGAAGCGGATGGCAGAACGTTATAAATATGCTAATTGGCGTTCCTGCGCGCTCCGGGCTGCGAGCGTCTGATTAGCTTTTTTATTTTATTTTTACATCTCACCTGCGTTGGGGACGGGCCTTGAGTATGATTACGGGCCGAGCGTGGGCATCTGTCGTAGATTTTCACTTCTGCGTTCCACGCGCAATCCCCCCCACACACACACACACACTCTCTTGCTTACACTCCGGACATACGGAATTCGACGTAAACATTCGCGGATGTTCAACCCTAGCGGCCGCGCTGCTTCTTCTTCCCGCTCCTATAACTTTTTGAAAGTTTTTTTCGTTTATAAAGAGAACGGGACGTGGCTATTCCTTTAAGGAGCTATTTCAAAAAAATACCAAAAAATACTTAAATTGCAAAATGTGTTTATAAGAACGTTTTGTGCTTTTATACATATATATATATATTTTTAAATAGTTCCCTAAAGGAATAGTCACGTCCTGATTCAAGGTTCATAGCCGGAATGAGGTCATCAAAGCCTAAAAGCCGCTAGTGTCATTTTAATGTTTTTTTTAATAATTTTTATTTTTTTCCTGGTTTTTTTCCTGGTATTAGGTGCACTTCATGGTCTTGATCAGCCCTGGAGATGAGACCCGGTAACTGATGCCGTTTGGAAATCGTTTTCTATGCAGACCTCCCCATAATCCTCTTTAATTGTATTCTTCGAGGTTTCGTGTAGCCAGGTGCTGCCAACAGACCCTAAAAATCTAATTAGTTTGACTCCGAAGAACCGGCGAAACCTAGTATTTTAGCGCGTCGGAGCTTGTGGTTAATTAGGCATCTGGCGGGGTTCGATCCGTGCGTCTGGGTTACTGGAAATACGCGATTTACGGCTTCAGAGAGTTCGTTTTAATTGTTTTCTAACCTGTTCTAAAGACGTTGGGAGGCAGTCAGCGCGCCGCGTTAACTTCTGCCTGGATATGAAGGTTGAATAATCCGCCGCCGGGGAGAGAGGACATCTGGGGTCCTTTTGGGAGGCATTCGCTGAGATATGACGGGAACTCGTCTCTAGACATTCGCAAACAAAAACGTGTTTCTCAAAAAGCCTCCTATGGTAAGGCTCTTGATGTGAAATAATGTTATTTGCGGGCCTTGGCTGAACAGATGGAGAGCTGTAGAGCGTTAGAGTCGGAGAAATTCTTTTTAGATACCCCCAAAAAAAGTAGTTTTGGCCCAAAACCCACCCTTGTTTCTGTTACATTGTAGATAATATGGAATGTTACTGCTTATCTCATTCAATTCGTTTCCTCTTCCGTACATGAATGAGGGTCGAGGGAGAATTAGCGGGCGGCTCGACTGATATCCGCGAGGTTCTGCGAGTCGGATGACTTGGTTCCTTGTCTTGTGTTTCTCCTCTAACAGGTGATACTCGCAGAGAGGAAGGGAACCGACGAGCTCTATGCAATTAAAATCCTGAAGAAGGATGTGGTCATTCAAGACGACGACGTTGAATGCACAATGGTGGAGAAGAGGGTCTTGGCTCTGCCTGGAAAACCACCTTTTCTCACCCAGCTCCACTCCTGCTTTCAGACCATGGTGAGTGGGAGATCCAGAAACCGGACCCCCTTCCCGGTGATGAGTAATGGATGCCAAGCATGGCGTCCAGGGAGCGTTCCCCGTCTGTAGGACAGGAGCCGTGTAGATGTTAATTATTCATCGTTATGCAGTCGGGGTAGAGTTTTTAAACCTAAATGTTAAATCCATCGGACCGTCTAATTTATAGAAATGTCATCGATAAACCCTTCCTGCGGTCCGCACAGGAAACCTCATTTCTTTAAGACGTCATGCGTTATATTTCCCTGCAGGGATGTTATATTGGGTGCCTGGAGGAATGTTGAATGGTAGTGTGTGTGTGTGTGTGTGCACTACGGATCAAAAGTTTGGGGTCACTGAGCTGTTTTCATGGACTTTTCTGGCTGTAACATAATCACAAAAGGGTTTCTAATCCTCAATTAGCCTCTTAAACTTGGATCAGCGAACACAACAGGCCATTAGAACACAGGAGTGATGGGAGTGATAAAGGGCAGTTGAAACACAGGAGTAATGGGAGTGATAAAGGGCCATTAGAACACAGGAGTGATGGGAGTGATAAAGGGCCATTGGAACAAAGGAGTAATGGGAGTGATAAAGGGCCATTAGAACACAGGAGTGATGGGAGTGATAAAGGGCCATTGGAACACAAGAGTGATGGGAGTGATAAAGGGCAGTTGGAACACAGGAGTGATGGGAGTGATAAAGGGCCATTGGAACACAGGAGTGATGGGAGTGATAAATGGCAGTTGGAACACAGGAGTGATGGGAGTGATAAAGGGCCTCTGTACACCCCATATCACTTTTCTGTGACCCCAAACTTTTGAACAGTAGTGTATGTATACATATATTTTTTCTCGGTAACTCCCTCACAGAGCCATCCCGCTGTTTGTTCCTCTTTCAGGACCGCTTGTACTTCGTGATGGAGTATGTTAACGGAGGAGATCTGATGTACCAGATCCAGCAAGTTGGCCGATTCAAGGAACCGCACGCCGTGTAAGTACTACCCAATGTTTTACTTTTTAACCTTACTTTCTTGACCTTTTTTTTTCCCCCCAGAACGATTAAAACGTATTTTTCCATGCTGTAAAAGTAGGTGTTGTGTTATACACCCGCTGGCACTTAAAGGGTTAAACCGAAGATGTCACACTCGTTATTCTTCCGGCACTTGATTCTTTAAATGATTCCTCTAAAGAAGGCCTTTTGAAACAATCTTCGTGCGTTTTCTCGCTCCTCTGACCTTGTCGTTTCCCGGAGAAGAAGAAAGATGTCTCACCGAGATGCTGCGACTCACGGGATGTCTAACGCCTGAGAAGAGAGCGCTCGCCCTGCACTCCCAGAGCGCGGGATCTCCCCGGGACGGACGTCGTCCCTCTAATCCCGCGCTGGCATTGTTTAATCAGACGCTCCGGTCATACAAGGACACGGCTCTGCTGGCTCCCATCCATGATGCCCGCTCGCCTCGCGCATGGCCAGACCCGCTGCTGACCCGGAGCCGCTTTAACGTGGCTTTAAGGAGCCTATTAAACATTGCAGTCTCTCTGTAGAGAAGAACGATATTTAACCCTTTATTATACCGGCCACGTCCACCTGAACGCCGGGATTCCACGTCCGCCTAGCACAATCGCTTTATTATTTAAGCCATTCATGGGTTTTTAACTTGTTCTTTGCCGAGGGGGTATGCAACGCACGTCGCAGCAGACCTCGGCGGGGTTTTGAGAGTTAATGTGCCGGGGTGCGTGTGTACCGAGCAGTCTTCTGGGGGGTGTAGGACGACAGTCCGTATTATCGGCACATCTGTTTCGTGCCGTTAATGGAACGCCTTTCTTCTTTTCTGCGTTTAGATTCTATGCCGCGGAGATTGCGATCGGCCTGCTGTTCCTGCACACTAAAGGCATCGTGTACCGGTACGGAGATCCGTGTAACTCTCCCCGCGTGTGACATCGTACGCGCCCCTTAGTGTGCGAGTCCCTAGAGATTTATAGAATTTATAGATTTACTTTGGCTTTGGGTATTTTTTGGTAACTCTCTGTCCTCGTAGGGATTTGAAACTGGATAACGTCATGTTGGACTCGGAGGGCCACATAAAGATCGCCGACTTCGGCATGTGCAAGGAGAACATTTGGGATGGGGTCACGACGAAGACTTTCTGTGGTACGCCAGACTACATTGCACCTGAGGTAAAGCAGGTTCCACCTGTGCCAAGGCAAAATTGGACTATGACAGCCAGCGCTCCGAAATACTGGTTGCAAAGTATCGCGTCATTGTGTTACTACTTAGATTTGTTTTCCGGTCTCTCTTGGAGGTGTCGTATTTTTTGTCTTCAGTCAAAATCTGGAAACATTTGTGTCACACACACACTGCCGTTCAAAAGTTTGGGGTCACCTTGAAATTTCCTTGTTTCACTCCTGTGTTCCAAGGGCCCTTTATCACTCCCATCACTCCTGTGTTCCAATGCCCCTTTATCACTCCCATCACTCCTGTGTTCCAATGCCCCTTTATCACTCCCATCACTCCTGTGTTCCAATGGCCCTTTATCACTCCCATCACTCCTGTGTTCCAATGGCACGTTGTGTTCGCTGATCCAAGTTTAAGTGTAAAAAGCTAATTGATGGTTAGAGACCCTTTTGTAATTATGTTACAGCCAGAAATGTCCTCGTTTTCCATGAAAACAACTGAGTGACCCCAAACTTTTGAGCAGCGGGGTGTATGTATTTGTTCTCGCGTTCTAGCTGTTTGGGCGACTGGATGTTAACGTGTTTGAAAAGCTTTAGCAAATAAGGACATTAAGTGTTTGATTATTTAGAGCCGAGGCTCCCCGCTGATTGGTTTAGCGTTGGGATAGTTGGCAGAACGTTTAATGCCATCAGTGCCGGGGGGCACGAGCACGAAGCATCGCACAATCTCTTGTCCTCAAAGGTCCAGGAAGCAGCTTTTGCTACCCCGAAACCCCCTGCTCCTGCGCGGTTTGCGGAGTAGAGCTCCCTGCCCCTTTAAGGGCTGCTCTGCGGTCTGCTCTCCCCCCGGGGGTCTCTTGTTGACCGGACTGTCACAGATGATCTGTCACTGCAAGTTTTTGATTAGACGGCTGGATCTGGGATTATTATGTGTGCCGGGATTCACAGCATTAGCGCTCGCCTGTTCTCTCTTTAAAGCAGGCTGGCTGTAATATATATTATATCATGTGACGTATATTATATATATATATATATATAATAGATATAATATATATAAATGTTACATTTAACCCGTACCTCAGAAACGTATTCATAATCATTCTTTATTCAGCGCTAACCTGTTCCGCAGCGCTGTACAATTTATGGTTAACAAATATATAGAGATACATTGAGGACCGACCCATGAGCTGCCATCTAGCCTTATGGTACTTTCATACAGAGTTCCTGGCAAGAATGGTGGGCTCCTGAGGGCCCCCGCACGTGAGCTTACACTCGTTCTCATAGCTTGCCAGTGCTAAGACACCTCTAGTCCTTCTTACTGCTCGTTAAACTCTTCAGCCCAAATAGAATGCACCAGATCAACCCGTTCTGGAGTGAATCCTGTTTGTGACGTGGCGTTTTATTCCTCCCCGCCGATTCTAAACACCCCTTTCCTCTCGTACAGATTATCGCGTACCAGCCGTACGGGAGGTCCGTGGACTGGTGGGCCTTTGGGATCCTGCTGTACGAAATGCTGGCTGGACAGGTCATTATGTGAAATCCGTGGACTCTTCCCAATGTTGTGTTTGACCGCAGATCTCTACCTGCCACGTGAAGTCATTGTGAACTCGTTGCCCTTGGTTTGTTTGTCGTCGCCCCCCCCCCATCCCGTGTCCACGTTCCATCGTCTTCATCTCCCTAACGTCTCCTGGGCCGCCTGCCCATGCCTTGGCTTCTCTAGGTATCCCAGACCCGCTCGTTCATTCTGTTTCTCTCTTTCTCCTTCAGGCTCCGTTTGAAGGGGAGGACGAGGATGAATTATTCCAGTCCATAATGGAACATAATGTGTCGTATCCCAAGTCCATGTCGAAGGAAGCTGTGGCTATCTGCAAAGGGGTAAGAAGGTGGCTCTTATTCTAGGAGTAAAGGTTCAGCTTTACCTGGTAGGCAGACGGTCTTTTGGGAGATCATCATGGAAATCTCTCCCTCCTGCCATGCAACCTTCTAAGGCTATGATGTCGGGCTATGATGTCATGCCGGAGTGTTGGACACGCGGGGCAACGAAGAGAAGGTGTAAGATTTTCCTCCCTATTCTCACCATCACCATTTTTTTTTTTTACTCTTGGCCCTTTTTCTGTGAGGGCTACAAAGACATACAAGCCATGAACACATGTTCTAGCACACGCCAGCTGATTACAGACCCCGCCAATCGATATACAGAAAAGGCTCGCAGCGCTCGGGTAGTACAAGCTGATTACAATTGATCCGTTGTTCACATGGATCTCAACTGATAATGCTGGATGTGTGCCGGTGAGTGGCGTTGTCTGCGCATGCCACTGTCTGCCAGTCACTGTGCCACGGGACTCTTACCCTGTTTGCCGTCCAAAGTCAGTGCGTGATCCGCTTCTAGATTCTTTTACACGGGGCTAATTAAACGACTTGAACATAGGCGGCTCCAGATTAGATGCACAAAACAAATGCATAGGAAAACCAAATATGGAGGACAGAAAGGATCCAGTTATCATGTAATGCTGCCAGTTATTTTACAACCCCTGGTGGCTGTGTTTGGAACTGCATAAAACTGACAAGTGGGCAATTTCCCTCCTGGCCAACCTTTTGTATGGATGCCTCCTGCAATATAATATATATATATATATCATTTTTTTTGTCTTTCTCTTCCCTTCTAGCTCATGACCAAGCACCCTGGGAAAAGGCTGGGTTGTGGTCCGGACGGGGAGAGAGACATCAAGGATCATGCGTTCTTCCGCTACATCGACTGGGAGAAGCTGGAGGGAAAAGAGGTGCAGCCGCCATACAAACCGAAAGCGGTAAGCCGGGCCAGGCTCCGTGCGCTGCCGGGGGGCAGTGTTTGTGTGTGTTTGTGTGTACTTGTGCGCACTGTGTGTGGCGGGCACGAGGTTGGGGCGTCTCTGGATTTGTGGGCACTGTGAGCACGCTTTCGTCCCCTTTTGTTCCGTGCCTTTGCGTGACAGCGCGGCAGCTCTTGTGTGTTTTTCACTGTGTGTGCGTCTATGGTCATGTATTCTTACACACGTGTGCATTGTATGTTCCCTCGCGCAGCGATGCAGTAGCCGCGTTCTACCTCCATCTATTCCCACGCGGAGAGAAGAAAGTCAGGACTTTTCCTCCGCAATAAGACGATGATACCCCCCCCCGATCTTGGGGTTTAAATGCCCTGCTCCCCTCCCCCTCTATTAATAATTCTCCTAATTGTCCTTAATAATATTCTCCCTCTACAATAGTTTTTTATAAGTAATCATTTAAAAATAGACTATGGATAACGCAGCTTTTGCCAATTCGCGGCGCTTTTATCTCCTGATTAATGTGATCAAACCAGCGCCGCAGTCATCCTTCTGGCATAAGGAAGGGTTAAATGGCCAGTTCCACGGCTTTAATGCACATGGATAATCCTCAGTCCTAGAGGTATAGACTGATATCGGGATAACTAACTACATGGGCTTAATTCGTAAAGCGATATTATCCGACGTTCTAAATATCGTGTTGTTACCATGGAAACCAACAGAATGTTCCTCCTGGTTGCTGCTGCTTTAGGGACCGTGTTACAGAATGGCTCGTTGTCTATGAATAATGGCTCCGAGCCTTCACCTATGTATCGTAACAGAAGCGAGCTGACACCCCCCCACCCCCCGGGCCACGGAGCCATTTACATGGCGAGGTGGGGCTTTGGCGGGATCACGTGACGCCTCTCGCCCACCCCCGGCTCTTTTTTGGCTTTTCCGTGACCTATTTTAGCGTGAGCCGGAGAAGCTGAGGGATTCTGACAGTTTACAAGACCGCGGCGGTCTGAATAATTTAATCTTCGTAGTCTGCAGTTACATTTCGGTAACAACGCACCATCTGTTTCCGTGGCTCTTTCTGGAAGGTGCGCGATGCCACGTGGCCCGTACACGTTACGTAATGCCGCGCTGGCCATTAGATAACCGCGTGTGCTATAACACCACACCGCTCTACACGTATGGCTCTCAAGCCTCCGCAGCCAGCGACAGAATATTGCAGGCATCGGGGTGCGACGGCACCTTTTTCATTATTATAAATTCATTTTTAACACCTTCGGGGGGGGGGGGGGGGACGTTCCCTCGTGGCAGCAGAGGTGAATGTGTGGAGATAACACGGGATCACGCTTATTCCCTACTCCTAATTACACACGTGTATCTCTGAAAGATCCTCCCCTGGCCCTTTTAACACCTTCAGGCTGACGAGGACTGTTTATTTTACTCCGGTGAGCAGGAATGGAAGGGCGAGAACATAAGACCCGTAGACAACGCGCTGGGCCACGCGGTACTTGATATAGAAAAATGGGTTGCAGGAACGTATTGAGCAGAAAAGCCCCCCCCCCCCCTTAAAGAAGCACCCGCTTGGGTTCAGTTCCATTTTCTAGAAGTAGAAGTTGACTGGAGGCCTAACTAGAGAGGGCGTAGAGACAACCAGCCCAAGAGGACTACGTGGAGGCCAATATCTTGATGGTCTAGTGCTGGAGACAAAGAGATCTTATGCTAGAGAAACTCTTCCCTCACTAATCTACATCTGCAAAGGATAATAATGGTGGCCTGGAGGCTAATGCTCCTCTACTAGACCTCCAAAGATAGCAGTTCCAGGTGGCCCTACAGGGAAAAAACAAGGGTCAACCGCGAGGTCTAGTAATCGAGGCACGTTATCTCTAGGACTGCAACTTTTATTACAGCCCCAACCTTGAATACCCCACAATCGCTAAAAAGCACACATAACAGGCGGAAAGCCATTTGCTTCCAGGATGGAAATAATCTGACATACAGGGCACATAAAGGCATGTAACCCTTGGGATGGACACGTTAGATTGGGGGCAGAGCTCATGAGTTTGTCATTTTAACATTTAAAGGTTAAAAGTCAGATAATGGGTCCACCATTCTTTAGCCCAGAAGCATTGGGGGTAACAGGCAGTGTAAGTATTGGCCAACCCATTTTCTAAAGCCAGCGCTCATGGAACCACAGCAGATCCAGACATATTGTGACTTTAGAGAGCGGAGAAATAAAACCTCACCTGTGGTTATGCAGGAATTATATAAAGGCTTAGTTAGCGGATCATGGCGCCAAGACTCCTGGTGTGAATGCTTTGATCGCTTGGGTCCTCTAGAAGATCCCTCTGCGAGAGAAAGGACATTGACTATAGAGAGCCAGTCAACGCTTCCCGTCAACAAGATGGTTTACAGACGTGACACCAGCAGGCTATACCGTGTAGTGAAAACATGCACATCCCTGACGATTGCATGTTTCAACACAACATCATCATCCTCACCTCTTCCACCCATGGAGCACGCCTTGTCACGGGAGCTTTCGTTCATGGACTGTTCCATTGGATTAGAGTCAATGGACCACATGCACGGGTTCTCGTTCCCTCATCATTTAAACCGGGATGATAGTTAAGGGATGTATAATTACCCCATCGGTGTAGATACCCAAAGTGGAGAAAACTCCAGTCTTTTTCCAAAGGCTCTTAAAACAGGCGACCTCATGCCGTAGAGTATCGCTGAAGCCCTTCACCTCCAACAAACAGATATGGCTTTCAGAGAGGATCTATCGCTCTTCCCCCAAAAACATAAGCATTATATATACATTAGAAACCCACCTTATGGGTAGACCATAGGAGCAGCCAGCGTAACGGCTCCAGTTTAAGCTCCTTATTGCCGTTGGGTGGTTCAAGCGGCCTTTGTTGGTCAGAAGAAGGGTGAGAACTTCAGGGCAGGATATTTATTGGACATCGATGATTTTGTCTCAGATCTTAATTAAATGAATTTTGCACCAGCGGGGGTAGGGCTATCACATACCCCTACTTACCTATCATAGGCAGGATTTCCCAGAAGGCAGTGAAACATTTGTCCGATTCCCCGTGTGTGTTCACTCCCCGTGATAAAATGTTTCACTGTGATGTCATCACCATCCGTTTACATGTTGTCCTGCTTTTTGTTACATTATTCCAGCGTTGTTAACTGTCTGCAGCTTTCAATATTAAAGGATTCTGGACGGATTCAGATGGGAAAGTACCCTCCACTTGTCCCCTAACCCCTCGTACAACCCGCACCCCCCATTTACCTCCCTGAGCACCGGGGGGGCGGGGGGGTTAGCTTCATTTAATATGTATACATGCGCAAAAGATGGCGCCCACCATCCAGCTCACGGAAAACGTCACACTAACTTTTCCGACAGCTCTTCTACAAAATATATACTCTTGTCTCCGCCCACTTTTACCCCATATGCAAATGAGCAGCTTTACTCTATTTTCATAAGAGTCACGGTAATGTCACAAAAGGAGGACGAGGCCGGGATATATATTTTTATTATCTTTATGCTTTATTAATCTGTCCCAAACGCTGACGGACTTAACCCTTTAACCTCCTGCAATATAATGTGAACTTTGTCCCCCCAGCAGTTTGTCCATTAATAGACCAGCCTAAATTTCAAAGTAGGGGTAGATAACGAAGACCTCCCCCCACAACAAAATTAATGAAGAGGGGGCACGTTGAGGCCTTCCCATCTGAAGCCTGCACTTCTGTACTTTATCCATTCCTTCGCTCAGAATCCCTTCCCTCTACTATACATCTTTCTTTTTTTTTTATTTATTTATTTTATTCCATTTGGTTTGAGAATTCGCTCTTTTATTGTTGTCTTTTATTTCTTATCATTTCCCATGGTTCATTTATTTTCCCCCTCCTCCCGTAGTGCGGCCGAAACGCTGAGAACTTCGACCGGTTTTTCACCCGCCACCCGCCGGTGTTAACGCCGCCCGACCAGGAGGTCATCAGGAACATTGACCAGTCTGAATTTGAAGGCTTTTCATTCATTAACTCTGTTTTTATAAAAGAGGAGATCAAGAACTAAAGATGTCTTCTCCTGGGAGCGAAAGCGGCTCACGCCGGGCGCCCGTGTGCCATAGAACTCGTCGTCTCTGCCTGCGCGTAACCGCCATCGTGCAGAGCGTGCCTGCGCGGAGCCCTGCAGCCAGTTCCATGTTATAACCATTAGCAAAAAAAAAAGCTGAAAAAAAGTGTTTTCAACCCATTAAATGAACAAGCAGATGCATTAGTGAGCATGGGCATTAGCCGCGAGCAACATGCGCAGCCCTTCCCTTGAGATCTTAAGACTTTTTAAGGGTGGGCTTGTCAGGACCCAAGTTCCCCCTGAGTAACGATGTAGCCAGAGCCCTGCTTCCTTGTATAAACTTCTTTAAAAACCACATCACGGGGAGATGGATCTATAAATATATATTAAGTCTAATTGCCAGGGCTCCGTCGTTCCATACAGAGCGTGGAGGAATGAGCAGAGGGGTAAGCGCATGCCTAGTAGATATATGGAGGGTTAACTCCCACCCCCCGGAGTCTTTGACAGCTGAGCCATGGCCCCCGTGGGCCGCATGTTGCCAAATCTCTTGTGACATCACAGGTTCAGCCTCGGCCTGTCTTACGCGGCTCCGGAGCAGCGCCGAACGCTCCACGTTTATTTCCACAGGGGCCAAAATGTATCGATGACAAAACCCAACAGATGTTCCTGTGTGTGAGACCTTCCCCTCCATCCCCCCCTTAGTCCTCCCCATCATCATTTCTGCATGAGCGGAGCGGATAATACGCAAACACAGCAAATGCCTCGGGCTCCTCTACAAATTGGCCATTCTGCATGCGGCTTTAGCCAAGCATTAACTCTCTACCCTCTGCGTGTCCGGCAGCCGGGGCCCCGTACCAGCTGCTTGCTTTGGAGCTGCTGGGGTTTTTGTTCCTCCCCGTATGTAAAAAATCAAGTCTTTTGAAGGTCATGGTTTCTTGTTAATATGTCAAATAAAAAATTATCCGTAGACGTTGCATCAAAGCTACCCGAGGGCATGCTTTGGATTTCTGTTGGATTACAACGCCCATCATTCCCAGCATGCACGATGTGGGTTGTAGCCAAGCAGCAATTGCCATTAGCCTAGCCCCAGACTCGTGTGTGTATATACGAGACGGAGCGGATGATAAGACACGAGGCTGCGTTTCCTTCTGAAAGCCAGTATATTAAAGTTATGGGCGCACTGGGATTTAACTACAACTCTCATCATCCTCATCAGCCACTTCCCTTTGTGCCCATGGGCTTAAAGCAAGAACATCGACAGCATAAGGTCCAAAGCTCATTCAGGATTATTGGAGGAGTGATCCTGCTTTAAATGAGTTGGTCTCTGAGTGATGAGCGTTGTAGTCCAAGGCAGCCGTTACTCCAGCGTTGGGGGAGGAATTCATCTTGGGGCGACGTTCGGAATTCTAGGTGTCCTTTAACCATTTAAACGCTGGTCGCTTCCCATTATTGTATTTCCTAAGAACCACCAGCGTGTCAATCGCCCAAAGATTATTACAGCACAAGAGCAGCCAACCGGGAAACGTTACATGACCCTTCCATTCCCATGACGCTCAGCCAGGCCAAACTTTAAGCTACTTGTTGTGGGTTTTTAACTGGCAGAGGTTATAGTTTATTACACGTGGGGGTCTGCATACACATGACCAGGAATCATGGTAATTTATAGAGGGGGTCGCCTCTAACTATAGAGCGACCCTCGTAGCTAACTATACATAGAAGTTCATGCCGTTAATACTGAAAGACCCCTTTTGTTTCTGGACTTGCACCTCCGTCTTTGTGCATCCGCTTTAGTTCTTTAAAACCCGCGCAAACGCCCAATTATCTTCCGTGGCCCTTAAACTCCTCGGGTCCGGGGGGGTTTTCTAGAACCGAAGACCTTTCTCGTTTCTCGACCTGCTGTTATCCTAAAAAAAAATCCTTTAACCGATATGCAAGACGTAGTCAAAGCGATGCCTGTGAATAACGGCCGAGTCTTCCCAAAGTCAGGAAAAGTTTTATATATTTTTGAGTAGTCTGCTACAAAGTATCCGCCGTGGCGTACGGGAGATTATCTCGCAATCCCTCCTCTTCCCCTCTGTGTTACCGTTTGTTTAAACACGGAACGTGCCAATTTATCTCTCCATATTCAATGGAATAAATGCTGACTCTGAGTTGGAATCCCGGTTTATGCGTTGGATTTCTTCCTTGTGATTTGGATCCACAGGAATGATTTTTTTTTTTTTAATGAATTGTCACGATCTCGGCTAATTGTCTATAAACCGCTTATCTCACGTTAAAATGACAATGAGGATCTGGTGAGAAGAACGTAAACATCGTAGGGTAGTAGAAGACCATACCTGCCAAGAATTCCGTGTTTCTAAGAGTAAATAAAAGCTCACAAAGCTCCCCAAAGTATCCCAAGCTGAATTTTACATAGGCCACCAATTCGTGCCATTCCCACAATGGTGGAGCCGCCTAAAGTATCTACAGATGAGGCCACCACCTAAGCGATACGGCCGGTCATAGTCCTTCCGAGGCAGTAAGCGATAGCCCTAGATCTATAGCAGCGTTACCTTTAGTGAATACATTACTCGTTACAGATTAAGGCTCGTTAACGCGTTTTGACGTCCTGGAAAGGGTCGGAGGAACGTAAGTGGCCATCTTATAACGAGTCGCAAGAATCTATACTCAGCGCTCCTCTCTCGTGAGAGATCACCAGAGCCTGCGATTCTTACAGTGTGCTGCGCGGAACGTGGTAGAGAGGTTGCCATGGTAACTGTCAGAACATGTGGGTTCTGGGCATCTCTCCGAGAGATGGGTAAAAAAAAAAAAAAAAAAAAAGATTCTGCCGCTGCTGCGGGGACTTAACCCTTACATTGCTGCAAGGACAATAAGCAATTTGATTGGAGGGAGAGAGAGTCGGTTCCGACATCAGCTTTATCTCCTAACGCGGAACTGAAACAATTCTGGGTAAAAAGGGAGTATTCTGTTCCCTGTTCTTTGAAGTCGGTATGATTATAATTTGTGAAGGATCTGAGCGTCTGGGTATTCAGTGGAGGATTGAGTGAAAGATGGTTCCCTCTACTGAGCCGACATGTACAACTTTATAAAGCTACATGATCTTATAGGATCTCAGAGGTCTCTTCTTCAGATGGAAACCATTAATCTAGGTAATGAGTGAGTCAGAGTTGTCCTGGGTGTCATTCGACACACTAAGTTTTATCAGCCTAAGTAAATATATTTCAGCTATTTCTGATGTATACATATTTCCCATTATAATATAACATAGTGATCACTTGATGTTGGCCAAGTATATCATGGATGGTAGCTGATGCCGTCATGGGGTTACATATAAAAAGTCACCTAGTGTGAAGTTTGAAAAGCGGTTTTAAAATGATAAAAAAAACTAAAAATGTCCTGTTAATTGGACCATTCAATTGGTTGCCATGGCAATAAACCAGATTTTTAAGGTTCACTTCTTAAACCCAACGCAAAATAACTCAAAATGGAATCCGCAATCGCAAAAGAAATTTACTTTGTTCCCGGATAATTTCTACCATTTCTATATTATAATTTCAGTTCCAGAGCTACTTTTTTTCCCATCATTTAATAATTAAATAATAATTTTAAAACCTTGTATTTTTTTGAGTGCCAGAATGATGAAAATTAACATAGCTGTAAACAAACACACATTTTTGTTTTTAATGATATACCCACGTTCCGTGCTTGGAATGCCGCTTTTAGGTTCCGATTAATATTTTTCCTGTCCTGTACCTAAAGAATTGGGTAAGATGGTGACCTGTGACCCTTTCCAAGTTTCTTTTCTTAATTATTTTAATTAAAAAATGACATAAAACTAAAGAAACGGAATGAAAATATAAAAAAACTATAATTAAATATATAAATTATTTTATAAGTTTTTTATAATGGGTTTTTTTATCTTCTCTGTTGGAGTGCAAAGTTTTTTATTGGCTGTAGAATAATTCACCCGCCGGTACCATCCCATCGATCATCTTGTCACTCTCTCACCCCTGTATAACCGAGGGTTTGTTCGATTCTCCCCCTTTACAGAAGGACAAGAGAGACACGTCTAATTTTGACAAGGAGTTTACTCGTCAACCTTTGGATCTCACTCCCACCGACAAACTCTTTATCATGAACCTGGATCAAAATGAATTTGACGGATTCTCCTACACAAACCCGGAGTTTGTGATCGATGTGTAAGAGGTGGGGATTGTTGAGGAGGTCCTTCCATTCCCAACACAAGCGATTCCACCAACCTCCCTCAAGGAACACCGTGGTGGGAACCTCACAAGCAGAATACCTCTGTTAACTCTTTATCTCTGGAGGCATTATATGTCCAATCACTTGACCAAGGGTCTGGTTAAATATTATGAAATATGCTTGTCTAACGCTTCTAGATGCCTTGGAAGGATACGGTCTTCATTCCAGCTGATCCATGGATAAGGCTACAAGGAGACTCCTGCGGTAGACGCTGGGGAAGGTTTGTTGGTCATGGAGATGGTGGAACTTCATTGTTGTGGGTCTGTTTTCATACCTAATTATGAGGTGTTTTAATTAACTAAAACCACCCGGGCAGGTCATTGAGCAGATCTCAAGCTAGTAGAACCCATGAAATAACCAAGCATTTAGTAAAAGTGAAATTATAGCCGATCAGTTTCCACATTCCCAATAATTTACCTTGATGTCACATGGTAAATGTATTCAGGGACTTTAAGATGCTAATGAGGCCTGTGGGCTTTTGTATAATAAGAGGCATTTATCAAATTAGAGTTATTTTGCACAGCAGTCCACTATTCCAGGCTGTTCTAGATCATTGACTGCTTAGAACCTAGAAAGAACGGAAACAACGGATTATCTGTGCAGCGCAAGCAGAATGCTGTGTTCTTTAATTGAATAAATACATAGCGAGAGAAATCCTGGACCTCCGGGGAATGGGTTTGACACCCCTAAGCTTCCATACCTGCACCAAAGAACCAAGGAGAATGCATGAAATCTCCAATTCAGATTGGAAGCCCCAAAAAAACATATTCAAACCACCTAAATGTGATACATTTTAAGACATCTTAAGGAGAGATATAATGTCCCTTTAATATTAGGACATGGTATGACCCATAAGAATCCACTAGCTTTATAAATATCTTGATATCCTTCTTTTCTGCGGCGGTTACACATGATGGACAAACAGGTGATCTAAACGTGATCTCCATGGGATTGTGGGAGATGTAGTTCATAAACTACCGGAGATACCAAAGCCTTGAGAAGACCGCTATACATTTGTGCCGCCATGTTTTATCCAAGGGGTAGATGAGACATATTGCAAAGACCGTGCTTCCATTAATATCATGTGACCTCGATATAATGCAATTCTTATTTGTATAATACCTCTATACACTCGCTGTACCTGCAGTTTTAGGTCTTCTTGAACAGGTCTCGTGTATTTCCTCATTTATCTTATTTTTGCATTCTATAGGCAGCTAGAAACCCCCAGGGAAAGAAAGAATTCCCTTTATCATGGGATTTATTTTATCCTTTGTTTGCAAATGATCCAGTCTTGGTAGAAAGTCTCCCTTAGAATCTGGCTCAATGTTTTAGTAGATGCCTCGTTTAGATAATATGTCTCGTTTAGATAATATCTTGTCCAAAGCTCTCCTTTGCCAGCTACCCCCCCCCCCCCGCCCCGGTAAATATTAGTTCAACCTGGTATAGGGGTATAGTCACTAAAGGGAGAGCTGATAGGAGAGTTTCCACAAGTTATAGTTTCCACTCTCTTATTCACTATTCATAATACATTGCCAGGTTCCTCCAGCAAGAAGGGCTGAGCCGGCCCTGTATAATGTATAATTAAATGGGTGAGGAGACTGAAGAAATCTCACTGATTTAACTATACCTTGTACAGGGTTCTTCCTGCACCAACAGCTCATTGAGGTTGGACCCTCGCAATGTACAGTGGTCAAGGAGCGGAAACACAATCTGTCTTATCAGCGCTCCCTTTAGTGAATAAATCTCATAAAATTAGTGAGATGAGAACTTAAAAATGATGACCTCATAGCTTTATGCTGATGAAGTCATCCCTTCTGTGATCATCGAAGGCTACCTAGTCCTGAAAAGCCCTTCCCACCCTTGGTCGAAAGGCTGTTTTTGACCAGTGGAACGGGATGCTTCATTCTCAACCCATCGCGTAACCTAAATTACGAGCTACGGCTCTGGCACGCGGAGTTAATGATGCCACAGGAGCCTAAATGCTGTTTGTCCGAACACCCAGCTGGGATCGCACTTTGACGTTCGTTCACCCCGAGCTTCCTACGGAGAATGATTTCCATGCGACGTCTGCTTCTGTTTACTTAACTGCGACGCGCACAGAGGGGGGGCTCCAAGGGTCTGAAAGATGTATTAAGCAACCGTTGCTCGGTTTTTTCCCGTAAATTATTATCCCCTTTTCCTTTTCCAGCCTAATTTATTCTGATTTCGCAGTCCAGCCCAATCTACAAAATAACCTTCAGCAGGAACGTTCTAATGATGTCTTTAAAGGGTAATTGTCACTCTAGCAGAGTAAGGGTGGGATAACGAAGCCTCAACTCAAACAGGTTTAATATTAAAAGGCGGCGTTCGCGCATGCCTGTACACTCAACTCTCAAATTTGGTTAGATGTTTGATATCCCCAAGATGGATCAGCTGTTTCCTAAGCCCTTGGGAACTGAAAGCGCAAAACTCTATCGAAACATAAAATCAGATTCCGTGACATTTAGGGCGCCTGTGAGAGCCAAACGTGTTCTCGTTTCATGCATGAGTTCAGCAGATGGAGGGTTTAATGAGGAAGGCTTTTACATTATAATTATTTTACTGTCCCCTCATAAAAACATCTCCTTCATCCCAGGTTAATCGTGCCACATAGGGCTGTGTCAAAGTCAGGAACTCAGCTGGAACTCTAGAACTTAGCTGGAGGTTCTACGCTTTTACACCCAATCATGTCATAGGACTCAACTTGGTGGGCAATGTGGCTCATTACACCAAGACCACCCATTGAATCGTGTGGTCTCTGTACCACGTTCATTTGATTCTACTCAACTGTGTTGTTCCAACACCACAAAAAGGTCCACAAAGCCACTTTGTACTTATCTTCTTATACAGCCAGGGCCGCTCTTAGTGCCAGGCGAGTTAGACAGCTACCTGGAGTGCTTGGCCCGAGGCTCGATAGTCCGATAGTCATCCCAACAAATGCCCCCAATGGGTAGAAGGTAGAGCGGTACCTGAAAGGGGTGCAACCAAAGTCTCCACAATCACATGGGCAAAGGATCTATGTATTCATTGGCATTCTGAATGTATGAAAGAGACATGGTGTGTGGTCTTGTGGGGCGACCAAGAGGATTCTCTTGAAAGGGTTGCCATTTGGTCAGCGACCAGCCCAGAATACCTAAGCCGGGATGGTCCTGAAAATGTTTACTGCTCCCAAAGGGAAATTATTAAAGGAAAAAAAACATCTTTGAACAATAAATGTAAGCTTAGTGGACGGTTGGAGGAAAAACAAGGTTTCTAATGTGACTTTTGGAGGTCACCATCTGCTTCCATACTAAATCGTTCTGCCATTGTTACTGCACAAAGTCCTTGTTTACTACAACAGTAAAGTCTTGTTAGGTTTATTTAGCAAAAACAGGCAGCTACCAGTGAGCTATGGCTACGCGTTAGTGTTTTAGTTATATTTTTTTGGCAAATACACTGTGTTTGAACCAAACCGACACTGTTTTTATGCAGAAATCTATGCAAGCATGTTAACTCATTGAGTACCAATAGGGTAAGTAGTGCATTACTTTCGATGAGAGGGTTAAAGGATGTTTATAAAAGAATGTAAACATTTTAACGATATTTTGTGTTTAAAACAGAGAAATGGGATTTGTAGTCTAATTGCGGGCCGGCTAAACCTGTTTCAGAACATAAAGGAAATTAAATGTGTTTCACTAGTTAGCTAGAAACCTGGTGCTTTAATGGTAACATTATATACTTAAGTATCTTATTGTTTTATTAAGTGTTCTATATTAATTATGCAAAGAAAATGTCGTCTGGGTTTCTATGTTTTCTGTCCTGCATGGCAGTAAAAGAGAGTAACGTGTGCCTGATTACATGTGAGCATGTTAATTGTCCCGGGAGGTTTTCTTTTGGGACATCAGCTACAAGTAGATGAGGTCATAAAGAAACCATACTTGATCAGGTTTTGTAATGGTTTGACCCGTATGGTGATGGCAGATTGGTGCCGGGGGTCCCAATCGTTGACACAAGCTGGAAAGGGGTGCGTGGAGGACGTATCTCCTTGTCTCCTGCTGGATCGCCAATTTTGGTCCTTTTCAAGTTGACAATAAAATGTTTGTGGTTTCATGAGGTCGCTATGAGGTCGCTACACCCAAAACATCTGATCTACAGCCATCCACTGAGTACGTTGATTCAGGACCATGGCTAGCTCCCCGAGAGTCATCAGAGCCGGAGTGTGTGTGAATGGGGTGAGCTAAGGAGTAGTGCAGAGAGGTGAGCAGCCAATTAATCCCATTAATGTCTTTCGGCCCCGCTGGCCAGAGCCTGGTGTCAAGAGGTAGTTTCCCAGATGCTAATGAACTACAACTCTTAATCACGAGACATATGATTCAGTAACATCTTAGGAGCTACTAGATGGTTAACCTGATATACAGCTACAATGTAGCCAATCATTTTACCCAATAAGAGGAGAGGTCTTTGAATTGCTTGACTCCTATTGGCTACGCCCAGAATTCTAATGTAGAATTGCTAGGTATGCGGATTTACTTTTACGTATCCCGATAAGAGGCTATAATTGTCTTCCATTATCTGCTGATCTATGTATTCTGGGGCCACGTACATTAATCCTGATTACTGCATGTATGACACGAAGAATAAAAAAAAGTCTACTTTTAAAGAATGATGGCTTTGACTATTATTATATACTTCTTTTTTTCTTCTTAATAGTCTGCTTTTCCAAATCTTGGCGCATGCCCAAGCACCTTTCATCTACATGTAACACATATTGTGCAAAAGCCTTTATACGTCCAGATCATAAACACTTTGAATAAGAGTTACACGACAAAGAAGACATCTTAGAGGGGATATGATGTCATTACGCAACAGGACTGGATTGGCAACGACGAAGTGGCACTGGCACTGGCGGAATGAGCCACAAAGTGTTATATTGGCGATAGTGCTCATGACTTCAAACTAATGTTCCTTTTTTTTCATTATTTTAGCCTAAAAACACCCTCACATTGTTTAGCCATCTCTCTACAAGATAGTGGTCGGCTTACTACCGGGTAGCTATTATTATGATGGGTATTTATTAAAGTGAAGTCTCATCTGGTTATCGTATTTTATATAAGGCGTCAGCATCAGAGGGTAGTTCTCTCTGATCCTTTGAGAAACCATTCGGAAATTGGGTCTCCAAACCCAAAAATGGCCTCCAGGACCAAGACCCAGATTGTGGATGAAATAAAAAAAAAACATAATAAGCATAAAAAAAACATTAGAAATCCCACAATAAAAAAAAACACAAAGCAGTTTGTCTAGATGTGCTGAAGCACAACAGAAATTTCTGCCATGGCTGTCACTTCCTCAGCTCATCAAAGATGATGTAAAGAATACAGTCTCATTAGTGATCCGGGCTGCGGCCAAACTCCCACAACCCACTCTGACCTTCATCAGGAGACCCCTCCGGCGGATTCATAGACATTTTATCCCTACCATCATCCACTTCTGCTCATTATCCTTTATTTAAGGTTTTCTTGCAGCGTCGGATTCAAGGAACAGGGAGGTGGCACGAGAAGTCTTTCTGTTCATTAGTGGCAAAATCCGCATTATTTTTCAAAAACAAAAAAAGTATTTTTTTTTTCTCTCACATGGTTTGCAGTTAATGGGGATTGAGGTCATATGTTACGAGATCACCCGCCTCCCCTTTTTCTGTTAAGGGATATTATTTCTATTTTGTAATGCGGTCAAACTGCAACTTGCAGAGGTTCCTTCCGAGTTTAATTTTAAATTGCCAAAATTTAATTTTAATTGAAATTTTAATCCGTTCAGATTCCTAAAAGCTACCATAATAGCATAATGGCGGACCGGACCAACTTGATACAGATGGCAACATCCACCATGCACTGAAGGACCTCTATGTTTCTCTATTGTTACAAAAAGTTCTGGCAACAATTTTCAGACGTATAGCGTCCAAGAGGTTGGTGATCTAGACAAAGGTTTATGGTTCTTTCAATCACAGAACGATTGCAGTTTTTAATTGGAAAAAGTGCCGCAAGGTTTATAAAGATAAAACGTCGCATTTTCAAGGAGGTGAGACCGGAGTTAATGTTCTGTAGCAGAGCTAGGATTAAACAATGATGCATTTCAGGCCAGAAGATGTAGATGGAGGGGAGAAGGTGCCTGGCGAGTAATGTATTGTTATATACATTGAAGATAATAACAATTGGCGAGCCAGCCAGAAGACTCTACAATACGAAGGACTCCGTAATGACGGCAGAAACAAGCCGAGCACCTTACGGTGCCTCCAGTCATTCTGGATTAATGGCTGACATTAATATTTTGTCTAAGTGGAACAGCACCTTTAATGCACACTTTAATAACTAAAGGCCATCTTGCGATGTAAGATCATAAGCCTCTTTCTATGTGGGTCCGTCTTGTATCGCATAGACGTCTATAAATTGTGTGTGTGCAGGAAGTGTACTTAAGTATGCTTCCTGTTATATCTCCTGGTTTCAGAGTAGCCAAGAGAGATGACTTAAATGAGATAACAGAATTACTTCGCTACTTCAATTAATAAAACTTTCTTAGGAAGCCATTTTTTTTTGTCATATTCTAATTTTATATAATTCCATCATGCATTTTTGTCATGATTAAATTATTCGCAGACAAATGAGTGTAATAAGTGATACATAAACAATCAAATGTAAGAAGGTGATAATTTTCTCTTTATGTAAATTAAATGCAGCAATGTGAAATTCACAGTGTTCTGTCCCGATCTTGAAATTAAGGTTATTTGGGAGAAGGTAGCTGTTTTTCTGCTCACACCTATGTACGCTAACAGCCTTTTCTGTTCTCAGAGCACGGATGCTCTTTACTGCTCTTGTAAAATGTCCATTTCTATAGGCGACCTCAGCAGTAATGTAACATATGTAATAATATGAGACCGATATGATGGAATTTATTTCTATCGGTCTTTTCTTCCAACCTGAGCTACAAACTCGCCTGTTTCAAGTGGCATATTCTGTCCCAGGCCTAGTAGGCCTAGGGGGCAGATCCAGGAGGTAGTAGCCCCTCTATTGCATAAATGCATAAACTCCCTAGCAAGCCATTGCTCCATATATATATACACTATAGCCAGCACAGGCTCCATAGTAGACATATTCATTAAAAGGCAGCACGACTGGATATGATGTCATATTATAGCACGACTGGATAATGATGTCATATTACAGCACGACTGGATGTGATGCCCATTATGCTGAGCGCTGGGATATGATGTCAGCATAATAAACAGCAACCACAGAGGTAAATGGAATCCTTCAGGTTCTTCATAAACCTAGAACCCATTTAATAAAATAAAATGAATTTTTTGTAATTTTAAACTTTGATTATTTTCCAATAACCCGAGGATTCTGGGTACATCTAGACGGACCATCGGTTATCCAGGCCCTTCCGGAGCATCGCTTGTTTGGCTTATAGGACATTTCTTCAAAAAGACGGTTGTAATCCTCACAGCCATTTAGTAATATTCTATGGAATAATTAATTGAAACGCAACATTTCGGCGTCCTGAAGAATATTCTAGAAAGAATTGGATTCTTCATCTTCTGAAATCTTTTTTTTTTGTTCAGTTACTGACAGTTGGAATACAATATGAAATTTCCCCCTCGTTTTAATTAGTTTACAAATAGGTTTTCTGACACCACTTCAAGGCGAAGGCGAGGAAACAGGAAGCAGCCGAGTGAAAGCCATCGCTCCCTCGCATTAATAAATAAAACGCCTGCCGTAGGAAATTGTCGGTGGTTATTTGAGGCTGGCGGGGGTCTGCGTTTTCACTGCTAAAGGTTTTAATGACCGGATCCAGATTATGATAGAGATTCTCCTCAAAACCATCATCAGTATCCTCACAAAAATAAATAGTTAGGGTTCTTTCGTTTCCCATGCTCCCTCAACATGGATTGTGTCAGAATCCTACTGTCGGTCCACTTCCTGTTTTAGCCGTCTGCCCATGGGCCTCTAGTTCTTATACAGCCGCAAATGTCCTCTCTAAAGCCATTATCACGGACATCCTAGAATGAGGAACGGAGTTGAAATCAAGATGGCAGCTCCCGCATGTAGCACAAAACAAAATAAACAAGGAAAATAATGCAGATTTGGTCGGCCTGGCACATTTTTGAGTGGATATCCGCAGTTATGGGCATCAGAGGTGTATATCCCTTCGGAGCTGCCCTAGGCCTGGCTCGGGGCAGTACTACTAGCTGCCCCCTCCACAGCCGATGTTCTCATTGCAGTGTGTTGGGATATGACATCATATCTTGAAACTCCGGTTTAAGCCTGGGTTTAAAACATTTTTTTTTTTCTCGTTGGAAATATAAATATTTGACGTTTCTGTTAATTGGATTAAGTCCATGACCCGTAGCTCAGAAATGACCGGTATGTTTATGCCCTCCATCTAATCTGAATAGTTAATTACTTGCTCTGTGTAATTAACGAATCACTAGCTGAGTGTAGATTGTAAATCTTGCCCCTCTCTCATCTGAATTTAGGTAACCAGAAATAAAGCGGCAATCTTAGTCATTGAATGTTCCAAATCATTCTCATTTTGCAATAATTACATTTCCTTTCGCCCCTCCGCTTTACTGGATAATGACTCCCGTAATTTGATCGCTTCCCCCGGCGTTAAAACGAAACGCCATCGCCCCCCCCCCCCCGAGACACGCAGGTCCTCATAAAGCACTCTTAGCCTCTAAGTGATTCAATTTCATGGTGGTGTCAGTAAATACATTATTTCTGTAATATACGATCAGTAAGCGTCGCCATAGCGGATATATTGATTTTTTTTTTTCCAGAAGACACCAAGATAAGCTAAGGAGATAAATTTAAAAGCAACAAAATCACGTGTGAGCCCCCCCCCACCCCCATATCAAATCGAAAAATGGTCACATGGTTAAAATCATCCAATTTTTACAAGCAGGTCAGGTTTAAGTTTAAATATTTAAAAATAGGTAAATAAAAGAGCAGTTGTTTTTAGGATTGGGAGTACCTCGGCTTTTAATTAACGATATTGTATGAACAGCTAAAAAGAGGTCCCGCCAAGACAAAAATGTATTCCACTTGAATAAATATCGAAAGTACAACCTAGTAAAATCAGTATTTGCCAAAATTCCTAAATCCTCGTCTCCTCGTCTTATATCTGGATGCTGTGACACTCAATAAAAAAGTTTTTTCATGAGTTCAGTGCTTGCTCAAGTTTTCATCTGGGGAGGAACAGGGCATCAAATGTATTGTCAGGATGTCTATTTCATGCAGAAGTGGACCTTACATGGTCCAAGAAGCTGGTGTGTCCTTTTGAGTTCAATCACCAAGCCCAAAATAACAGCAGTGGAGCATTTGGTAAATTGTAGAGACCATAGAGGGTTCCATAAGGTAGATACCAGAAACTAGATCGACCCCACAGCCCCAGAGGATGAGATGTGACGGTCGCTTCAGCATTTTGACCCACAGTCATCACTCCCCCCCCCCCCCAATCTCCATCTATGATCCAAGGCTTGGCCTACAAAATCCATGTGGGAGTCTGACATTTGAGGTGGTGAACATCACTATGGGTCTAATCGGTGTTAAGGAAAGATGTGATTGATCTAAAAGGAGGTATTTAGGGGTAGAAGATAATTCCTAAGTGCTAGTTTAAATCAGATTGGTTTCGCCTGAAATTCCAATTTTAATTTCTAGGAGACCCTGATTATAATGGATGCTGCTTGTCACTCTTAGTAAATGGGTATAGTAGAGGATAATGCTGCCCGTCTGCCTGGAGAAGGAGGAGAGTGACCCGGAGACTCAGAGAAAGGTACTTCACCCGGAGACTCTGCGTGAAATCTAGAGTTCGGTCATGAGCGGCGTAATTGTAAACCATTATCGGTTTGGTGGAATCCCCCGACTCAGGTCCTGTAGGTTCTTTGAGGCAGTTTTCCCGTCAACTTTTATTAGAGCATTTTATTTATACAATTCAATTTATAAAGCCGTTCTTGCTGTTTCTATACACATTATCGGGGCTTTTAGGGCTGTAGAACCCTGCGATGCCCTCATACCCAGCAAACATTCTGACCTCCTAGAAAAGAGGGGCATCAGGGGAGGAAAGAGGGGCATTGGGGGAAGAAAGAGCAGCACCAGGGGAAGAAAGAAGGGCACAGGGATTTAGGGCCCAAAGAGGGACAGGCAGTGTTTTTTGGACTGATTTACATTTAAATAGTTAGTATTATATATTACATCAGTATTAACTTGGATTTTTACAATTTTGGAGAAAAGTAAAAAATAGGAAGGATTATCCCTGCCCTAAAAGCATCAAAATGGAATGTATTCATCCTGTTAAGAATGTATAACATTAGATAAGACGATAGGCTTTCGCACTGAGCTTTAACCCCAATGAGATCTTCATGGTCAGTGTAGATTAAAAAAAAAAATTCTTTTTTTTACTGTGTGCCATCTCAGCTAATAATAATCTCCAAGCTTTTCTTAAATTTGATGTCGTTATTTTCTTTTTTTTGATAAATTATTAAATTATGCATAAAAATCTTATGCAATTACAAAATCCAGAGCTCACGTAACCCCTTAATTGTCAAACTTGAGCAGCCAAGTCCAACCAGCTAATAGACGAATAAGAGAATCTAATCATAAGTGATTACCTGTTTAATATTCATTCAAAGAAAATGCAAAAAATTAGATTTTTTTGATGCTTGATTTCCTGCTTAATTGAATGAAAGCTTTTAAAATCTATTCATGTTTAATTCATGATCAATGGTGAACAATAGAGGACATAGCATTAACAATAGTTACGAGCCAACGTCTTTCACGTTAACTTTCAGAAATGCAAATTCACGCTCCGACCTACGGGGAAACTTTTTCCGATATCCAAAAAACAGCAGAAAGTTTTTTATTTTTTTTTTGTTTTTTTTTAAATCACGTTTCCAACTGTTCCCTATGGCAAAGGAAACAACAGAACCGTCATGTGACGGCCATACATTCCACGTCTCGTGTGTCCCCATCGGTGTTGCCCTGGAAGGGGGCAAAAACGTTCCAGTAGTAGCTCCCCAGCAATATTTTTCGACTTTTTGCCCAGTTTTACAGACACCTATGAACCGTGACGGCATATTTGCCCTTGATGGCCAGAGTTTAACCCCAGATAGGAAGCTACAGACTCTTTCAACCGATTTATATAAAATACGTTGTCTGTATCTGAAGGTCAGGGTTTCAAATCGGTAGACAACCAATGGGAAGCAAGAGAAGGATTGACGCTCTCATTATTGAAGACAGCTTAACCCTGGTAAATTCTGATTTTTTTGTGAATAAACCCGATATATATATATAGGCTAGAAAAATTCCAGGGGGGTAAAGAAGTTAAACATATATTGTAGTTTATACAAAAAAAATGAAAAAAATAAAAATCCTTAAAACGCTGTTTTTTGGGTTTTTTTTAAACCAGCCCAGGCTGTCTTTTTTGATCATCTCAGAAATTAACTTTCTAGCCAGAAATGTTTTAACGTCCGTAACATTATTCAGATTCTTTAGTCAGTATCTATCACTCTCAATTTTAATCCCTAAAGCAGAACTCATCTAATTAATTTAAAATATTATATCAATTCATTTTGAGACATGTTATGTTATTATGGGCTTTTTTTTTTATACCAAAATTATAATTAATACAAGTGCTAAAAGCATTACAACTACAATTAAACCCAAATTTGATTAATTATGGAAAAGAATGCTTTTATATTATGGAACTGGAATTTTATTTGATTTATTAATTAACCATTTTAAAAAAAAAAAAGCCCTTTTTTATTTTATTTACAATCAGACCCAGACAGGCAAATGCCCGGTGGGCTGGTGGGTGGCAGGGGCCAAATAATAGTTTCATGCACTTAAGATGTAGCAAACTTTGTGCTGTTTGTGGTTGTACTGATGGTCCATAGAAGTTTGTGATTCTGTTTAGTGACCGACATTTATAGATTAAGATGTAGAGCAAGAAGACCAGCTTTCCAGTTCTTCAGAGGCCCCTCCAGATATCATCGCAAACTTTTTGTTGTTCAAATGGAAACCAATGGCTGGAAGTTGTTAAGTAAGAGAGATGCATAACAGAATGAACTTTAAATTGGTGGTAGAAGTGGGATCACGGTATATGGTGGGGCTACTCAAGGTCAGATCATGTAGCAAGAAAGCCTTAAAGACTAAGGAACTGGAGCCAGGACTGACAGGCACATTACAGAGCGGGAGAGAATGACAATACAACCCTGGCAAGTCACAGAGCAAAGAACCGAAGTTACGGCTACATCTGCAGACAAGTGACAAATTATCCACGATAGCACACCGAGGCGGGAGAGATGGTTTTCATATAGGCAGCTAATGAGGCGGATGGGTTCCAGGTGAGTTGCTAGTTGACGGGTTAATGAGAAGCCTAAAGACGATATTTTAGTGAGCTCCCAAATTTGACAACTCTTGCGGTGGCTCGTGAGCAAAAGGTATCCATCAAAACCAAGCGCCGGGCTCCTTCGCAGGCACGTCTTGACAAGAGCGTTCAAGGTAATTCTGTGTACATGCAGAATAATGAGTCAATGTGCTCTGCGGTTGAGCGAGCCAGGCATTTGGGAACTAACACAGACTCCGCAGCATCATCACGCTTGGAGTGCAGAGGAAGGAAGCCCTCTTCATGAAGCTATTCAGGCTGAAGACCCTCTAAATGTGTCCCTGGTCTCTGGGCAAAGAGAGTCAAGAGAGATACACAATGTATCACAATTCTCCAACTAGCCCGTTCCTTTTATACAAATATTATATTGTAATGTTTCTTATAAATACGTAATGCATGTAATCCCTTGTGAAATACCAGTGATCCAATCAAATATACCTTTTGCTCCTAATAAGGTAGGAAGTGAACTAAGTGGAGAGTTAAGTGAGTGCCCAAAGTACCCATTGTATGGTGAGACCCATGCCAGGCACTAAAAATATTGCAAGGACTTATGGCCCATCTGAAAATGTTTATGTTTACCAAAAATGAAGGATCAGAAATCCTGCCTCACCTACATTAAGGAGGCCGGTTCTGGAGACCTCATCCTCAGAAAGATCAGCAGTAAAACTATAAGATAAGGACCCTAAGGAGGCCAAGCTGCTTAAATATATAGGCACCACCACGTACCTTCCTTGTTGTGGTCTAGCGTGAACATTTTCCCTTAAGAGGGACATCATGTTTACAGGAAAAGGTACAGATGCAAGGATTAACCTCCCAGAGAGACCGTTGACACATTCAAAATATTGACTATACAATAGAGAAATCAAGACGGTTGTGCTTTTTTGGGGATGAAAGGGACAGACAATATACATCTTTATGGGTCCTTACGACAAGGAGCATCCTTAAAAATCACTGTAGCATATATGATATAATGTGTATGAGCCTTAAGGACTTGGAGAACACATTCCTCTCCTGGCAGCCCCAGATCTGATGCTAGGATGCTGGAAAAGAAAACAGTATTATCACCACCATATCCGACGAAAAGATTTATGTCCATCTCACATTTGTATTATTTACAACAAAAATCTATAACAGAACATTAAAGATAAAAAAAAAAAAATCAAAGCCGCGGAAACAGTTCTTTGCCCTGGGCATGGAATGTGTGACTACAAATGGTATTATTGATTACATCTCCACGGTCATATGACATGTGAATTAAAGGCACATTAATTCTAGTTTAGAGTACCCGTTTTTTAATACTTCTAGGGTATGAAGAAGGACTATATATATATATATATATATATATATATATATATATAATGATATATATATACTCATCTCAGCATCTCAGGAGGCAGAGCAGGAAGGAGGGGGATTACAAGACTCCATCTTTTTAACAATTTTTTTCCTACTACTTTTATCATTTTTTTGCAATCCAGGGCACTAGTGATCCCGAATGACCTGCTTGCGCAAGTGCTGGCCACTGGGTTCAATTTAGCCAAGGAAGGGCACTCATGGGGTACCAATCACCCATCGCGAAGGATTTACGTCCTCCTGTCTTTTTCGGCATAACCAGCAAGGGTTTAAGGCTGTTTTTCTCTCTGTCATCTGGATCTTGATCATCTTCTGTCACTGAATCTTCTTCCTTATGCGTATTACCAGCAGAGCTTCCTCCGAGCAAATAAGGAGGTCACTACAAGGTTTTCCGCTCGTTATTCCAACAATTAAAGGGACATTACCACGACCTCCATTTCAGGTCTAAAGCCATCACATCTGAGATGCCCTGCATCCCCCGGTACATTTTATAATAACCCCTAAAGCTATCAAGAGGTGCTTTTATCCCGAGAACAAAAACCTGCATGAATAAAAAGGTTCAACCTAGAGGAATCTTAAAATGTGGACATTTCAACCATTTCCCATAATCTTAATCTCAATGCCCAATAATATCTCACATCAGTAATATTTTATGCAACATTACACACCAAATGAATGCGATAATATGAATATAATCATGCCCTGCGTTAGCATTGGCTATTATAAGCGTCTAAAACATTCCCTTTAAAATAATATCAGTCCCAGCAAGAACACTTTTTTAAAGCCTCATACAATTAAAATCCCTGTTACGCCTTTTAAATTATATTCCTGGTTAGCATAGCTTGGAGTAATAAATTAAAAGGTGCCCTGGGATGTGTTCGGGGTAATTAGAAGCAGGCTTGGTGATTTGGCTTGTGCTTCTCTGATGATTAGGTCCTCTGTCATAGAGTGAACGCTGTCCCTTTAAAAATCAGCCTTCTCCCAAGTCTAATTCTCTCTGCTTCAGTAGACTTCAGCTTTTGCATAATGAAAGTCTGAGTGGCATTGGAGGGGAGAGGAGACCAGAGAGAAGCCTCCTTGTAATAGAGGTGAGAGTCAAGGAATGCAAGGGTGAGGGAGAAGGGAGAAGGGAAAACAGGAGGTTAAAGGGAGGGAGGAGATGGAAAGATAGGAGAAGAGGAGAGAGAATTACCAACAGCCTGAGATGCAGAACTGAGAGTGAGGAAGATTGAGAGTGAAAAGAGGGAGAGGAAAGAAGAGAGGGAGGCAGAATAGAAAGGGATAGATAAAAAGGGGAGAGAGGGGGGGAAAACAGAATGGGAGGGACAGGGAAAACCAGGGAGAGAGAAGCAGAGGGGTAACAGGGAGAGAGATAGGGAAAAGAGAAGGGAGAAAGGAAGGGTGTAAGAGAAGGAGAGAAAGGAAGAGAGGGGGAAAGAGGAGAGAGGTGATGGAATTTGCAGTGAAGGATGAAAAGTCTACTGACTGTAGATGTTGGGTGTAGAAGGCTTTGAGTTCTGAATACTCACATTTGGAATTCCAGAGAGACTTTTTTCATCTCCGTGGGCTGGCATGTTCCAGGGCAAACTTTCCTAAAGGGACCAAGGGAATGGGCTTTCGTGGACTCCTTCATCTTCTCTGGATCCAGCTGGTTCTCTGAGGACCAGGCTGGGGAATCACTGCATAGGAGTGCAGCCTAGAATCCAGATCAACAGGAGCAGACTGGACCAACACAAGCTCCAAATGAAGGTGTCTCCTGACTCTGAAATCGAACTTCAGAAGCAGACAGTCGATGGATGGATGTCACACCAGAAGAGGGGGAAATGTACTGAGAGAATATAGACATTATTTAAGGCAAAGGATCAGGGTGGTCAGGTAGTTTTATGAGAAGAAACCAGACACCTTATTCTCTTCTCAGACACTTTGCAGTCTGGAGTAGCCTTTGGACACAATGACGCAGGGAGCAGGAGCAACCTGTTCAGTGCCAGGCTTGGTCTTCTTCTAGATGCACACAGAAAGGTCTGGAGAATTTGCAACATTTTTCTCTGTAAGTCGCCTTCAGCGAGACACAGCAGTGATAGATGGTAACAAAAAATCATGCATGCATTCTGCAAACATTCTGCTTGTTTTCTGGCTTAGGGACTCGCAAAGGGAAATTGGAGAGGAGTCTGGAGCTGTCCCGTCTGGACCACAAGTTGGGTCTTAAGGCATAGTGACCTGGAGCTGTCCCATCAGCACCACAGGGTAGATTTTGAGGGATAGTGGTCTGAAGCTGTCCAATCAGCACCACAAGATTGATTTTAAGGGATTAGTGGTTTGGAACCATCCCCTCTCTTCACCAGAAAGTCCAGTTTCAAGACTGACAGACAAGGGCTATCAGCTGTCCATCAGCACCAAAGATATACTCCCAACTACAGATAGGGCAGAAGCTCAGGGTCTAGAAAAAAACCCAACAAAATACAGCCTTCATGAGGGTGAAAATGCTGCTGGACACTTTGGTCATTTTTAGGCTTGAAAGGAAGAGCACAAGCTAAAAATACATTAAAAGTGCATCGACTCAGACCCTAGGGTACTCCAGCAGCTGGCGTATAGATATAAAGTGGCTCACCCAAGGTCACGCACAGCTGGTTTGGCCAAGTCTTCCCGAAGTGGGAAACCTTTCCCGATCATCGGTGAGCCACTTGGGTCATCTGAAAGTTTCTTCCCAATGATTTACTACAACTTTTTGTATCTCTACTGAATATATTTCATTTAACAACATGAAGAAGGCCTGGAGGTGTTGAAGCTTTCGGGAGACTGGAGTCATCTCATTGGGGAACAGCACCCAACAATGGTTCCTCTATAGGTGGGATCCCCAATATCATGACCAAGCATGAGGATGTGTGACAGAGGTGTCCAGATGTTAATCACCACCGTGGGGGCCTTTGCAGCTTTCAGTCTGATGACCATAGCTGTGGGCACAGATTACTGGTTATACTCAAGAGGTGTCTGTAAGGCTAAATCCACTAATGACAATGAAACTAGCAAAAAAAATGAAGAAGTGATGACCCACTCGGGACTGTGGAGAACATGCTGCCTTGAAGGTAGGCTACCTGTCATTGTTCTTAATTATATAAATGTCTAATGGTTGTTGATGTATCACTGAAATATGGAATCCTTTTGTTAATTGATGATTGAGTTCCAAAGTACAATACCAGAGGCATCCTGGGTTAATGAGGGTAGGACCATTCTGACCTAGGACAGTGGTGGTAACTATTGAAGTGTTGAGAATTGTACTGGTGATGATGATAAGAGGATGGTTGTGTTTTTTTGTATGCTTTGTATCTCTTCTCCATGGATGTCCCTGTAGGACATAAAAGGGCAAGGCTGGTTTCCCCCTACAGAGAATACATTAACCAAGTCAGATTGAAGGGACAACTTCTCGTAGAACGAGCAGATGAACCAACGAAGTATGTTCCTCGGGTCATTTAAGCAGATAAGGTGGAAGTTTAATATGAACAGGCAGCTAGCTCGGTTTCTCAACTGGTATGAAAACCGTATACAACCAGCTCTTCATCTTGATGTCAAAGACCTGAATTTAACCTTCTAGGTCACCGGATCCCTATGGATCTCCATCCTTTCTAAGGCTCATCCTTAAAATAACTTCTATCCGATTTTATTTTTCTTTAGAATTCATTCTATTCTAATATTAGTATGGGGGTGTGGGAGGATTGCTTAACACAGATTTACTTTGCTTTTTCCACTGAAAGGGTTAACTGCTTCGCAGCCAGCCAGGCAACATTGAGCAATTTCCTCATATTTGGTACTTTAACCCCCAAATTACTGATTTTTCTTTAATCCAAAATAACCGCTTCTTCTGTTGGCTCCATATATTATAAAACTAGCCAATGCTATGCTTTTAACCCTTACCTGAATCTTTAACCCCTGATGGCTTTGGGTCGAAACGTCTGCCTTTTTTTTTTTTGCTCATTAACCTATGCTTGATCAATAAATCAAATGTGCACCCAGCCGTAGTTTTTTTTATTTTCGCCTCACCAAACAAAAAAACAAAAATCAAACCGGCATAAAAAAAAAAAAAAAAGAAAAAGACTCAAAAATTACAAAATTCTCACCATATAATGTTTATGTTGTACCACGATGGGTTAAAAGAAACATCCTCTGAAAGTAAAATTACTTTTGTTAGCTAAGTCACAAATTCTCTTTGTCTTTAATCTTCTTTTCATTTTTCCAGATTAATCGAGCTTTTCGCCAATCTTTTTTGCCTCCCAAAGCCCTTCACCTTCATTCTGAGCGATATTTAATGAAAATATATCAGGCTTCTTACAGAGAACAGAAATCCTTCATAGCTTTACATTTACCATGTATTTTAAGACAAAAAAGTTGATTTTATTATGTTTTTTCCTTTAAGTCGATAAAACTGTTGACCAAGTGTAACTTAAATAAATTAATAAGTTAAATAAATAAATAAAATAAATGTTACAGTATTTTTTTAATTTAACATAGAGAACCCGTCATAATTTATGTATTTTATGTGATTCCGAGCTAAAAGATTTTTGCGTTTTTTTGGATGTAATACGGAATAACCGTATGACTTATAATACAGAACACAGGAATATATACATTTTAAATTTCATATATAAAACCCCCAAAAATATATTGAAATTAGACAATTTTGGATATCGAATCTAGGGAGATCTTTTAGAATTTTGAAAAGTGAGTCTTTACCAATTAATTCAGATTTCTCATTGTTTTTGTTTAAGAAATTATGTTTTAATGTATCTCTAGAATGTATTTAAATAAAATAATGAACTGGCGTCACCAGTCGCCTTATACATGGGAATGTCCGTCACCAGTGCACAGACGTGGCCTCCCAGTGCCTTATGGGAAATGACCCATCTAACGGAGATCTAGAGATTCGTCACCTGAACGTCTATCGTTAAAGCAAAAACCCAATTATTTCCTATATTTAAAAGTCATTTGGAATGAAAGATGCTGCTAATTGGTGCACTTGGCAGGAGAGACACTTCAGATCAGGGGTAACCGCCAGCTGGAGTCATTGCCGTCAGGGTGATATTTAACTTGGTATTAAAGGGATTTGGCCCCTGAACAATATTTGGAACTGGAGAGGCTTGATAGGTAAATAAAAATAAATATAGCGGCATTGAAATCAACTCTCGCTGCTGCAGCCGGGATGCGGATTTCCCTATCCAAATAGTTCATGGTCTCCCTGCAGCCATCTTTCCATAGATTCCCCTTTCCAACATATTCTCCTGCTGTAAAGACTCACTGTATTGGCATCTACCATTTCTGCTGGGAGGCTGTTCCACTTATCTACTACCCTCTCTATATTCAGGAGTTCTATGACTATCCCATGCATGCTTATATTCCCTTACTGTGTTACCCTCTACCACTTCTGCTGGGAGGCTGTTCCATCTACCATCCATGTTGTCAGTATGGGCGGGAACACCAGTAAGAACACCAAAAGGCTTTAAAGGGGCAATCCGGCCAACATATGCACTTAGCAACATAGGCCCAGTGCACATGCGTAGACAGCTCCCCCATTGATTTCAATGGGAACACTTTCCTGTCGCTGATTGGTGCAGCCTACGGACCACAGAGGAAGAGAGCGGATGCAGCAGCAGGGCTGCAGTTTCTTTGTCACAGAGTACTGTGATATGCTTTCTTCTTTAGAGGGCCGTCGTTGTGAACCTTCCCAGAGAGGAGAGCGGTGATAATAATACTGCTAATCTGGTAAATAATGGGATTCCTCGTTTCCTTTTTTTCATTATCCAGAATTTCCAGCTTTCTATTATTTTATAGATTTTAGTAGCCTATTATTTCATTTCTGTTAATAGCTTAATGCATCATCATCTTACTCTATTTTACTTTTGGACCATTTAACCTGAACCCCTTCGCTAAAATGAATTGACTGCCATGCCAATATTATCTACCAAGAGGGTAGTAGATAAGTGGAACAGCCTCCCAGCAGAAGTGGTAGAGGCTAATACAGTGCATGGGATAGACATACGGCTCCTGAATCTAAGACGAGACCAACGACTGATTAAGGTTTGAGTCTTTACAGCAGGAGAAACGGAGGGCCGAATGGGGCCGTTCTGCCGATTCAAAGGGAAACTGTAAGAAAAAAGTAATTCTAAACACACAGAAGCGTTTTTTGGGGGGTTTTTTTAGAATAAAGCCTCTTTTTTTAGTGAAGTCCTCCTGCCGATCTCCGCATGCAAATATTTCAACGTATGCTGCTACCCACAATGCTTTGCTGGCCCTCGGAGGAACATAATCACGGAATGTGGATGTTTTCTTATTAAAAGCCATCATTTTCTTTGCTTTTCTAACATGTTACGCTGCGTGTTCCTCGTTACGCACCGAAGGAGCGCTGATCCGTCGGCTCACGTCTGTGTCCTGTGCATGTCCCGGCAGCTGGTGATAAAACACCCAACTAATCCTTCAGGAGACTCATTTTCTCGGTACATTTCTGGAGATTAATACAAATCTTATTTGCGGGGCCGGTAATCCGTCGGTCATATTAACATTCATTCAGCTGGGCTATTGGACGCGGTAATGACCCGATATTGGAAGGTTTAAATAAGCACCTCGATATACTTTCATTACAGTAAATGGCAATAATAAACCAAATCCTATTATTAGTAGTTAAATATAAAAAAAAATATTTTAATTTTTTTTTTTTTTTTTTAAACATAATGTTTTTAGGCAGCTGCATATCAGCCATTTGTATTCTCGCTCTGTTATCTGAGCCCCGATCTACTAAACAAACCCCCCGACTCATTATCATACTGCCTGTGGGGAACAATAGAATGACTCGGTCTTAATGATTCAGGAGGACTCTGACTAATAGAAGTCCATGGAGGAACGGACTTCATTAGCATTGCCATAAAGCATCAGCTCAGTGTGGTGTTTGAGCCGGGAAAGTCACCCAAAACATCACATGGCTGCTAAATTGTACATACATCATTTCCTAAAGCCTTTTTAACAGAAAAATTGGAGACTTTCGTTTACTTTTAATTTCTAAAATATAATAATAATATTCTTTTTTGTATCCTTTGTGGGTCTTGATCTACTTTTGGGTTAATTGCGTGGATTTTTTCCCCCATTTTTAGAAGGTGAAGGTCTGTTTCCCGCTGGAGCGTGAAGCGCTCCACATTAACCCTTCGTAATGCGTCGCCCGCGGTTTGCCGCCACAGCCTTAGATAAGCGCTTAGAACAGAACAAGATCTCCCCGTCTGGAATGCATCTTTTGCATTTTTAATCAAAGGCACGTCGTGTTATTTGGAGTTAAAAGAGAAAGCATGGATGCTCAACGGAAGCAGAGTAATGAGTTTGGACTGCAGTGAACCTTGGGGTAGTTTGAGGCTGAAATACCATGGAGGATTTGTTGAATAATCCAGCGTCTCCATACAGTTCTTTTGATAGTAGGCTGGTTGGCTTTGCTAAAAGAGCGATAGATAAGTGGAACAGCCTCCCAGCAGAAGTGGTAGAGGCTAATACAGTAAGGGGGATTTAAACATGCATGGGAAAGGGCTGTAGAACCCTGCGATACCCTCATACCCAGCAAACATTCCGAGCTCCTAGAAAAGAGGGGCATCAGGGGAGGAAAGAGGGCATCAGGGGAGGAAAGAGGGGCATCAGGGGAGGAAAGAGGGGCATTAGGGATTTGGGACTCCTAGCGGGACTAGTCATCTTAGAGAAGGACGGTAGGGAGGTTTGCTATGTAGGAACTATATGGTGGGGGCACATTTGGTTATATATACATATATAAAGGGATAAATCATCTCTGTATACGTGGCTTGCCCGCTCCCAGCGGGTTAATTGCCCCATGTTAGGATTCCGTCGGATCCGCGGCTTGGCTCCGGGTTTTCCTGCCTTGGCGTCTCCTGGACATGCGCCTCTCGCGTTGTTTTACATAAAATACGATGCATAATTCATCCAAAACCTTATTAAACGAGGCCGTGGCAGGGAAAGCCTTGAAACGCGTCCTGCTCGCGCAGTCATCTCTCCTTTCATAACTCGGAACCACAAACGATGAAAGCTTTTTTCACAATCCCGCGGCCGGCAGAGTCAAAACGCTCATTAAAAAGTGCAAAAAAATCCTCGAAATAATTAAAAAAAATACATTTAATTGGTTTCTTTGAATCGGACCCATAAGCCGCGAACGCTTTACATAGTAATGCAAAAAATGCAGGCAATATTTAGAGATATTTTAAAGATTTCCAGAAAGATCGTGATGAGATTTATGTATTTATTATTTCAAGGTCATTTTATTAGTAACATAGGTTCATCTCTGTATCAGATTGAAATACATAATTTGAGGACAGATCGGCCCCATCCGGCCCCCGTCTAGTCGGCCGTTTCTCCTGCTGTAAAGACTCAATCCTTAATCAGTCGTTGGTCTCGTCTTAGATTCAGGAGCCGTATGTCTATCCCATGCATGTTTAATACCCTCACTGTATTACCCTCTACCACTTCTGCTGGGAGGCTGATCCCACTATCTACCATCTATCCTTGGTCTCTGGTGGGGAGGGGCAGAATATGTGGCCCTCTGCAGCACACTCGGCAAAGCCTATGAATCCATGACGGGAGGGATTTGGACACCGTGGACGTTGACGTGATATGTGGGACAGTCTTAACGTGTACGTGTACCGTATAAACATACAAAGCAAGACATTTAAATACTTTGTTTCCCGGCATCTGTCTTGAAGATCTTGTGTTTAGCTCAGAGACGATGTGGGAAGGTTTTACGTAATATTTTATAAAAGAGAAAATGCCTACCCCCCCCCCCCCAAAAAAGACAATTTTCAGCTATTTTCACAGTTCTTATCCAAAAGTGTTTTTAAGGCCCGATCTAGTTTTCTGCTCACGTAAGCGCGTTATTAGCGGGTGGCACACATGCCAGTGCAGAGCGGTTAGACGATGCCGACGTGACCCACCAGAGACAGACAGTACTAATGAAGGCGGACAGCCCAACACTCTCTGATCATAACAAGCCTTAGCACATCATCTTATCGCCTGCCCTCCGATCCCCTTCTACCCCGACCGCTCCTCATCTCTCCTTTCTCCTATTTCTTTATTATTAATCTATAGACCGGGGTCATCTTAACTCTAGTCGCCCGTTTCTCCTGCTGTAAAGACTCGAACCTTAATCAGTCGTTGGTCTCGTCTTAGATTCAGGATCCATATGCCTATCTCATGCATGTTTAAATCCCCTCTACCACTTCTGCTGGGAGGCTGTTCCACTTATGTACCACCCTCTCTGTAAAGTAACCACCCTGTTAGGTGATCTCCCTTATTATGGAACATGAGTGTTCCAACCAGGTTTGACATTTGAGACATGAGCTGCATCGTATGTCCGCATGGAGACCCCTCACCCTCCACGGCCTTTTGTAATTACGATACCAGTGGTAACCTTTAATTAATCTTTTCTTAATTAGTTCTGGGCAATCAAATGTCCTCCTAAATGTTTCTGATGCCTTCGAGACCCGTGTATTAACGAGCGAGATATTGGTGAATATTTTCAGGCCTCGTTGGTCTGCGCTCATCTTAATTATTGTTTTGGTCCAATAAACGATATCACAGCCCCGGGAATGTAATCATTGTAAATGCTTTAGGTTTATAAATGACTGGTTTAGAACATATAGAACATATATTTACTGGTAGAACGTATATTTACTGGTAGAACGTATACTTACTGGTAGAACGTATACTTACTGGTAGAACGTATACTTACTGGTAGAACGTATATTTACTGGTAGAACGTATATTTACTGGTAGAACGTACTGGTAGAACATACTGGTAGAACGTATATTTACTGGTAGAACGTATATTTACTAGTAGAACGTATATTTACTGGTAGAACGTATATTTACTGGTAGAACGTACCGGTAGAACGTATATATTTACTGGTAGAACGTATATTTACTCGTAGAACGTATACTTACTGGTAGAACGTATACTTACTGGTAGAACGTATACTTACTGGTAGAACGTATATTTACTGGTAGAACGTATATTTACTGGTAGAACGTACCGGTAGAACGTATATATTTACTGGTAGAACGTATATTTAGAGTCTCATTTAGTTTCAGTAAATGCATTCCGAAACATTTAAAAGCTGAAAAGGTTGAACAATGTCTAATCATAATTTAAAGGTTGAACTTTAATGACTCCCATCCACCCACCCATCCCCCCCACCCCCGGACACATGCCACATAACACCCACCCTCATCACTCGGCTGCCTCCGCGCAGGGGGCACGTCACAGCGTTTTGGGGGCACAGGGCTTGTCTTCTGCTCCTCTGGTGGGTGGACGTGACCTCCTAGCACATCAACGCGTGACTTCCGCCAAGCTGGCGTATTAAAGCAAAAGCTCCTCGTTTCGGAATTGTGACCTTTTCAATGATTCAGCCACATTAGAGGATTTTGAGAGAAAAAAAAATATATATATATACATAACCCGAGGGCAACTTGTGCATTACCGGCGATGCGCATCTCTGCGGAAGGAGGGCCCGGTTACCGCGAGTACACAGAGGTTCAGATAAACTCAGCGGCAGAAGAAATATAATTTGCTCTTTGTGAAGAACCTTTTTTTTTTTTTTTTTTTTAAACTAAAATAAAATCTGGTTTTCTTACATTTTCTTACAAAAAGAAATCGTATATATGAGATGCTGTTGGGGGGTTGAAGCTTTGGTGGCATTGGACAATCCCAACAGAGAAGCTTCGCTCCCACCGCAGGCATAGCCCTCAGCAAAGATCCTTTTCTTTTTGAAGATCATTCTCCCACCATGGTCCACGGTGGTCTCTGGATAGTCCGTAGAAGTCAGTCACGATATGATAAAGTGTTTGGTCATTGCTCTGATACCAGCCCTTTCTTTCCAGGAGATCCCTGAACCTTGTCTTGTGTTTCCAATTGGGCTTTGAAGGTTCAACTATGATTGGCACTCAACCGTTGGCCCTTATGTTTCATAACTCGATAATTACTCTAGAACATTTTCACAAGAATATCTATTCCAGAATTATTGTTTGTTTATTTGAATTTTAATGTATAAACCAGTTTCCTGCTCTTTTTTATACACATCATCGGGGCTTTTAGGGCTGTAGAACCCTGAGATACCCAGCAAAACATTCTAGAGCATCAAGGGAGGAAAGAGGGTCATCGGTGGAGGGAAGAGAGACTGGGGGATTTGGGTTCCAAAGAGGAACTGTCCATAATAATAGGGATAGGTGGGAAACATGAGCGGACTTGAGACGACATGGTCGTGGGCTACAACCTGTTAAACGAGGTCTTGTGGCTGAGACAGACACGAGGAATAGACGCACGCTACTTGCTACATTTTTTTGAGACGTCGCCGTGAAGGTCATTGACAATTTTCCCGTTTCCTGGGAATAAACCTCTGCGGAAAATATATCGACAAATCCATTTAAAGTTCTTTTTGTGCCGGATTACTGTGGATTTACAGACCGCTACGTGTAGGTTTTGGAGCGTACTCTCTCCTTGTGTTTGTGTCTGTCGGTGTCTGTTTTAATCTGTGTGTGTGAAACATGCGCGCGAATGTGCCCTGGTGCGTGATGCTATTGGTTACTATAGAGACCAGAAGTCATTATGAATGCAACGTTAATATTCATCCCTCTGCCAAGAGCCAGCGTCTTTTCCTCTGAAATGTTGTTATTTCCTCTCCGTGAGGATGTTACCTGTCTCTTTCAAAGCCTCCCGGTGCCGGCGGGGCAAGCATTTTGTCTGAAGTTGCTTTCCTGCTGGTTACGCCATTGTGTTTGGCAGACAGAAATAGATTATAACAATGCGAGGGCGCAGGGCCAGCCTTGCTTTCTCTGGAAGTCTTGAATGTTGATCCCAATTATACAGAGTCTTTGTGCGGCTTGGAAGCCATCAGGCTGTGTGAATAGTTACACAACGAAGCATAGAATGGCTACAGATAATACACGGCCGGTGCACCATCTCCATGAGCGATATCAGGCCCGGAGTGGCCATCTGAGACGGTGTGGCCGGGGCTGACTGCACCCAATCTTCACCCAATCTGCCGCTCCACCGCCATTGTGCCACACTGAGCACCCATGGGCGCTAATGCCTACCTGTACGCTCCATGAGTATAAAAACAAAATGGAAAACATCCGGCGGTCACACTTATGTGATTTGGTGGCCACCTAGTCATCCTCAGTCTGGCCCTGTGCACTTTGGTCCCCTTATCACCTTATTTACCATAGTGGAGTGTTTTCTTTTGAACTCCCGGTCGTTGCTGTGAATTATGAAGGACAAACCCAATGACACGGTGCATACTACCTCTTTTGTTCATAAACCCTTAAGCGATTAGTACATCAGTGACAGACAATCTTTGTATTGTGACGTTACCATTCCCCTATGCTTAGGCACGGCGGCCATCAGGAGGGGTGCGCATGGTCCTGGTGTAGAGAGCACAGTGAGAGAGCAGAAGGGGTGTGCTGAGGTGGGTTCCGCGGGTGCATGCCACCCAGGCGCTCAATATTTGAGGTACCCAGGAGGGTCACATAATGTGACCCTGAGGAAGTAGAGAGGCAGCAATGTGTGTTAATGTATGGCGTTAGCGTGAGTGTGTATGCATGAGTGTATGATGATAGCATGTGTGTTACTGTAAGATGTTCGAGAGCATAGGATCTTAGCATATGTGTGTCTATTACTGTATGCTGTTAGCGTGTGTAAGTGTATGGTGTCAGCATGAGTTTGTGTGTCTGCTAGAATTTGGTGTTAGCATGTGTGTCAGCATATGGTGTTATTGTGAGTGTGTGTGTCAGAGTATGGTGGTAAGTGCACTCATGGGAGGATCATAAGGCGAAGTGATGGGTGACACATCGGCAGAGCAATGGAATCAACATGGGGTGGGTTGATTAGAGGGGGATGTGGGCCCAGGCTTAAAGTCTGTACAGGGCCCCAAGATTTTTAATAGTCAGAATCAGAAGGTCAAAAGGGTAAGCAATTAGTAACAATTGGTGAGAACGGGTATCCTCTGAAAATACTAAATAAACTCAACCGGATTCCCTTGAAATTGTTTTTGCCGCAATGCTTCGCTGAATCCTTGATGGTTTTATGACGGTAATCCCATAACCCTCAACCCTGACTCTTAATTCACATCCAGTAGAAATGTTAAAAATAACTCAGATCTTGAGCAGTGAGAAGAAAAACCAAATCATGGCAGGATTAGAGAAACACACAGGCTTTCCACGCAGGCTTTACACGCAGGCTTTACACGCTGGCTTTACACGCAGGCTTCACACGCAGGCTTCACACGCAGGCTTTACACGCTGGCTTTACACGCAGGCTTCACACGCAGGCTTTACACGCAGGGTTTACACGTAGGCTTTACACGCAGGCTTTACACCCCGGGTTTACACGCAGGCTTTACACGCAGGCTTCACACGCAGGCTTTACACGCAGGCTTTACACGCTGGCTTTACACGCAGGCTTCACACGCAGGCTTTACACGCAGGGTTTACACGTAGGCTTTACACGCAGGCTTTACACCCCGGGTTTACACGCAGGCTTTACACACAGGCTTCACACGTAGGCTTTACACGCAGGCTTTACACACAGGCTTTCCACGCAGGCTTTACACGCAGGCTTTACACGCTGGCTTTACACGCAGGCTTCACACGCAGGCTTTACACGCAGGGTTTACACGTAGGCTTTACACGCAGGCTTTACACCCCGGGTTTACACGCAGGCTTTACACACAGGCTTCACACGTAGGCTTTACACGCAGGCTTTACACGCAGGCTTTACACCCCGGGTTTACACGCAGGCTTTACACACAGGCTTTACACACTGGGTTTACACGCAGGCTTTACACGCAGGATTTACACGCAGGCTTTATAAACTGGGTTTACACGCAGGCTTTACACGCAGGCTTTACACACATAGGTTTTGACTGCGTGAATGGTTTCGTTAATATCCTAATATGATTATCCATGTTCTTTTGTACACGTGTATGCAGCGAGATCTACACGTGCATGAACCACTGCATGAACACACACTGCATGAACCACTTGTAAAAGTATTCCATGTATGTTTGTGAAAGATCATCAAGAATGCTTGCATTGTCCACTCTATAGACGTAGTGATCCATAAGCGGGCCATGGGCTAACAGTTGGAGGACTATGTGTGTCGCAGTTGCCACCCTTACAACAGGATGACCTAAAGGTAGCTAGCCAATGGTGGAAACTACAATTCCCAAAATGCTGAGTTAGCCTAAGATGGCTGATCCTCACGAAAGCATAATGGGAATTATTAATGGCAGCTATAGAGTTCTGTATGGATCCATTTCCATGCTGAGCTGGCCTATGCTCGTCGAAACATATGAAGAGTAGTGTAATGAGAGCTGCAGAAGCACCTATTCTTGGTGATCCTCACAAAAGCATAATGGGAATTATAGTAAAATAATGGCTATAGAATTGCTATAGAATTGGAGTTAAAAGTTTGCTTCTAATAACTGATAAATGAATCCCCCACCCGGTAAATTGACCCAGCACGGCACAGCGCACACCATTCTATAGTCTTCTCGGCCGTATGCCGCGACCTGCTCCTCTCATCTTCTACCTTTCTGCACCGCAGGCACCATTACCTGGACAGATAGAAGCACTGATCCTTGCCCCTCAGAGCAGCCAGAAACGCGGATGAATTCGGAAAGTGGGCAAAGGACACATGAGGGAGTCCTGTCCCCCGGCATGTTTAATTTATACTGGCACAAGAAGCCAGTTAGCTAAAAGCAGTGTAGTAAACCAACCTTAACCTGTTCAGTGCCAGGAAGGCAAACAAGACACAGAGAAGACCTTTGTCAATGTGGAGCTGAGAGGTCACCTGGGGGCTCTAGGCAATAACCTCTAGGTTCTGCATGAGAAGCAAGTAGGTCTAAAGTTCAGTTGTTTGTCATATTACAGAGGTATAGTGATAACTCGGGTAACTTGACAGACTTATTTCGAGAGCACTTGATCATGGCAACTTAAGCAACAACTGTCCGATCGTAAAAAGTCAACCTGTTGAGACAAGATATGACGAGTGCAGTTGTTCAATTTAACTCCTATCCATTGAAAACCATTTTGGGTCCCATTATTCCGAGATAAAGCTTCAGCTAACTAGGAAATGCCATCCATTCTTGTGATGACACACACGCATTCACGCTAATCCCACACTAAAAAGAGTTATTTTTGTTCGATACATATAGACCATGTTTTGTTTTGTGCTCTCAAGCATCTTGTTGTTGACAAGTTCCATTGACTATATATATATCTCTTAATATTAACTGTGATGGGTTTTATAAGTGGTGAAACGTTCCATATACGCTCCCCAAACAATTTCTTATTTAAATGCTAAAAAAAAAATACGATGTAGGATGGAATATAGGTCAAATGTATCTTACTGACAGTTAAGACGTAACGAGCAATAATTATAATAAAAGAAGATATTCTTTCACAGGTGGAGAACGAAACATCTGATATTTATTCATGAATATAACTCTCAGAATGTCGTTTTGGGACTATTGATTCGGCTTTAACCTTTACGTCGGGATTTTGCGCTCAAAGATAAAAACAGATTAGTTGTTTTATATTGTTAAGCAAAATGGAATTCTTTTCTGTTATTCTTCTTTTGCAATTTATTTTAGACTGTGTAACCGAAGTCATTTGTCGTGATGGGGGTCACGTTTCTGCGGGTAGGGAGAAAGCGAGGATCTATAGAACCTACTTGGGTAGAACCTACTAGGGTGGTCTCTAGGGGTCCCTTGGGTACAGAGATGGGGGAGGTGCAGCTAGATAAAGGCATGGAGTATTGGGGTCCCGGGGATGTAGTTTTTCTAGGTTGCTGCAAGGCCCATTTCTGTGTCGGAGACCACTAAGGATTTAAAGAAAACAAGTAATAGAAGAGGGTCCCGAAAATTTAAGCCAAACCTTCCAACATTTCAATTGGCTAAACAATGTAACCTTTTTTTTTAGGGGTGTGGTTAGAGGTGTGGCTGTGGGTGGGGCTTTAATAAGAATTTATAAGCGACTTTATAAGCTATTTGCTGGCTGTTTAGTACTTAGAAATTGTGCTAATAATAAAATACTATTATAATGATATTTTATAAAATAGAGTATCTGCAGTAAACACTTCAACAGGCGTTCTATTTCCTGGAATTTGACAAATCGTCTATACCGAAATTAACATTTTTTGTTTGCAAGATAATAAATCAAATTTTATGGGAAAAAAACACCTCTAGAACACTTGTGGTGAGAGTAGTGAAGGGATTATGAAAATGACTTAATTTGGTATTTTTTCTGGGATAGAAATGAGATTTTGGGCCAGCTGTACGTGGTACGCTGTACGACGGTCTCCGCTTACTGATATTTCACAAACGTATGTACAGGAGGACTTGGAAATTGGGTTTGGTTCATTACCCTTGCCCTTCCCTCCAGCGAGGAATAGATTTTATTTCTCTCCATCACACGCACTGGAAGGTAGACAAACATATTCTCTGTAATCGGGGGTTATTCAAGTGTGTTAACCGTTCACGTCCCAGAGAGCCCATATACCGTACAATGTCAGCACTGCAGGGACGCAACGCCCCGTAACGATCGTTTCAGAACTATAGTGCTTCTAATTTAGGTCACGCATGTTCACAGCCAAGCGCACGGGGACATTGTCACTGGCGCACAAGGCGTGCTGATGTGTGGATAGGGTAGAAGAAGAAGCCACGTTAACGGGGTCTGTCTTAGATAAAATAGCGCCCCTGAAAATCCGCTGAGGACCCCTTATGTGCCATACCCTGGGGCAGGGCTGAGACACTTGGTATGCTCATTCCGGTGATAAGTAGTCGTCGCCTGAAAACACAAAACAATCAACACAATGCCTATTAAACAACCAAGGACCTAGGCGATTAACGCTCCTTAAGGCCCCCACAAGGAAAAACCATAGGTACCCCCGACGTAATGACGTTCGGCCCTCAAAAATATGGAATTCTAAAAAAACCCAGATTATTTCTGATACTTTTATTCTCCTGAGCTGATTAATCACGATAAAACAAAGTTCCTTGGAGAGACATGGAAATCTTTACGGGCCGGATGAGATCTACAATGTACATTAAATAATGAAACAAAAATAATAATGTAAAAAATAAATATATATATATAGTAGATATGAAAACTCTTTATGTTACAGTTAGAAATGTCCTTGATTTTCATGAAAACAGCTAAGTAACCCCACACTTTTGAATGGTAGTGTGTATATATATATATATTTTGTTTAATACCAAGGGATTAATATATTAATATATATATATGTGTGTGTGTGTGTAGATATATATATATATATATATATATATAGTTTAATACTGTGGGATTAATAAATAATCATAGCCCATAATGGTATAGGTGGAGATAGTTAATTATTAAGTCAATTTGGGTCACGTTAATGGTTTTTAGGGCCGCTGTCATTTCATGGACAGTTGATACATAAAGATTTAATGATCATCCTACGTCTGCCGAAGCTTTGGACATCAGAGGGGTGGAAATCGCTGAGTATGCTTCTTTTATTGTGGTTTTTTTTTACAAAAGGCCTCTTATGCCAGAAGAGGTTTTGCGTCTGTAAAATTTTGGCGTGTTTACTGGTTTTGTATATAAAAAAAATTATCTCTCTCCCGCAGGAGCATTTCGAGGGATGTGCAAGAAAATTGATCACTTCCCGGAGGACGCAGATTATGAACAGGACACGGCGGAGTATTTACTGCGTAAGGATGTTACCATTTCAGAGCGGCCTATCTGGACCAAACAGCTTAAAACGGAATCCCCAGCGACGCGACTGTTCAAAAACTTATCTATCCGTTTGCCTCTTGCAACAAAGTCATCTTGAAGAAGACGGAAGCATAGAAATACTCAAATGAGCTTCCCTTGGCATAGTAAAAAAAATAACTAATACTGTAAATCGGCCAAGTTTGAAAAGTGGTGTTATCGCCATAGCAACCGATAAAAGGTTTCAATTGGTTGCTATGTTGACAAGACTGGCGTAAAAGTTGTGCTTACTGACTTTCCCTTGGCATAGTGAAAATAACGAAAAAAAAAATTATTAATTGGCCAAGTTTGAAAAGTGGTGTTATCTCCATAGCAACCAATAAAATGTTTCAGTTGGTTGCTCTGGTGACAAGACGAGTGTGCATATCCACTTTGTGAATGTAAAAATAATTGCCAGGTTTAATGTGTAATGTGTAATCGAGCTGATTAAAAAATATGATATATATCGTATGTATATATATATATATATATATATATATATATATATATACACCGGTGTATATATATATATATATATATATATATCGTATATATATATTATTTTGTTTGTAATGCATCCAAACACTAGATATTGTTGAATTTTCCCTGTTCAGCATAATATATCTGTAAAATAGCCTAGGTCAGGGGCGCCCAACCTGCGGCCCTCCAGCTGCTGCAGGACTACATCTCCCATCCTCCTCGGCCAGCCCCTTAGCTGAATGAGCATTATGGGAGATGTAGTCCTGCAGCAGCTGGAGGGCCGCAGGTTGGACGGCCCTGGCCTCGGTATTGATTTTGGACAGGCCGGTCTACTTGGTCTTCTTGTGAAACCTCGATGCCTGAAGAATCTGCAGTCGGTGAGATTTGTCCAGCTGTACCCTGCACGATATAGTTCTGATATCAGGAAACATGCTAAAATGTGGTGTTTTTTTCCTTCTTACCTAGAATACTTTTAATAGGTAATTTATCTTAATTTAAAGTAAAGATTAATTGCATGGAATGATAAAGGTTCTGAACAGCCCAGGGCTGGCCATGGACGAGAGATGCATCATTACAAAGGCATAAAAGCAGCAGTTGCACAGAAGCCGTTTGGCGGCCGCTGGCCTTAAAGTGCCGGGACCACTTAGTCATCCCCAGCCCTCCCCAGTTTTGACTCTCAGACTCTCTATGTCTGGTGTTCATTTAAATGCACGGCCGCGCCGCTTTGCGGATCTAAGGCAATTCGGCGTGTAGCGAGTGGTGCCCGGAGCGAGCCGACTGATAAGACCAGCGGACTCCCAGGGACTCGGCTTAAATAAATACACTGAGATCGTTTGTAGCAATCCAAGAGCCTCCAGCATTTCTCATTTATTGGGAGGCAGAAGTTTCATTTTTTTATCCCGTCTGTCTTTATCTGTCCTGAAGATTCTGAAATATGTTCTCTTGTAATAAAGACCCGGTCAGAAGCTGACAGATTTATTTGTGCGGAGGAAACACGGGGATAACAGAAAGCCTATTGTATTTCCGTCCAGGAACGGAATCTGCTTATCAAATTCAGGGGAATTACGAGAGAAAGACCGAGTATTAATATATTGGGTTTATTATTTCTGAAGAGACGATATATTCCGCGGCACAGAACAAAACTTCTACAAGTACATATTGCCGAGGGCTACATTTATTGTGAATAGAATAATTTGTGCTGAAGATGTTTTCGGAGACGCTCTATTAATGTATCAGGGCTGGGTGTTCTCTACATCTCCCCTAAAAGATTTTGTTGGAGGAAAGTCCAGGGGTGCAGTGCCAGGGGTCTAGCGGGACATGTACTTCCAATTACCCCGTCTCTCATCAATCTGAATTTTTTAATAGTTCGTACTGGTGTAAGCGGGGGTGTATTAACCCTGCAGGCTGCACTAGGCGTACGGTACAACGACTGTAGGTACATCATTTGGCGGCCACTGGCCTTAAAGGTCCTGAGCCGCTTAGCCAACTACAAAACCGGCCCAGTTTTGTATCTAAGACCCTTAATGTTTAATAATCATTGAAATGCGTGTCCGGACTGCGTTCCAGGTCCTAAGCCAATTCCGCATTCGGCCAGTGGTGCCTGGAGCAAGCGGACTGATAGGAGGAAGGCGTCCCCTCGCACTCACAAGCGTCCCCTCCATGGCCGCCATCCTCACCGTAGAGCGCGAGGATATAACGTCATATCCCGGCACCTTTTAAAGGTCTGTGGAGGCTGTGCCGACACAGCAAAGTTGCCTCCATTTCTTTTATATTCAGGGTTCTCTGCAGACGGAATCGTGAGGATTCCCTTCCAGCCCATAAAAGAAACAAGATCCACCCTAATGTGTACGCTGGATGTGAGCAGTTATGGCTCCCAAATGAATGGACTAATGCTAATCAACTAAATATCCCTTATTCTACCTTTGATCCAGGTGCTGTCCGCGCTTCCAGTATCTTCCCAATCCTCAGCGTGGGTCTTCTGTTCTTTGGGGGTCTTTGTGTGGCTGCCAGTGAGTTTTACAAAAACAAGCACAATGTTATCCTCAGCGCGGGGATCTTCTTTGTCTCAGCAGGTCAGTATTGTAGGCGATCTTGGTGGTTTTTCTGGGGTCCAACACATAAATGCAGTGAAACAACGAGGTCCCAGGCTCCCCGGCTTAATAATCAGAAATAATCCTCTGCTCAAACTGTACTTTTATTACCTATACTACATGACTTTTAAAAATGTAAACTATACTATTACCAACTTTCTTAGCTTTATGGAGCCATGTACGAAAGGAATATAGTACATCCATCCAAGCAAAAGAGCAAAAAAAAAAACACCCAAAGGATACAAAAAGATGCCCTCAAATTCACATTTTCTGTCCAGAAAAGGGATTCTTTAAATATATACAAATAATGGAAATAAATAATAAAAACATATGATGTCATAATTAGATGCACACTGTTCACCTTCTAAAATATGGGGATTTGAGTCAAGGTAACCTGAAAAGGTTAATGATTTTATGGATTAGAAATGTTAAAATCATTAATATTTTGTAATAATTTTGTAACAATCTAATCGCTTCTGCCTTCTCCAGGATTGAGTAACATCATTGGGATTATTGTCTATATTTCGGCTAATGCTGGCGACCCAGGCCAAAGTGACTCAAAGAAGAGCAACTATTCCTACGGCTGGTCCTTTTACTTTGGGGCTCTTTCTTTTATTATCGCGGAGATGGTGGGAGTTCTAGCCGTCCATATGTTCATTGAGAAGCATAGGCAAATCCGAGCCAAATCCCACTCTGACCTCTTCAAGAAATCAGCTTTCTCTCGGATTCCCAGCTACCGATACCGCTTCCGAAGACGTTCCAGCTCCCGCTCTACTGAGCCTCGATCCCGAGACCCATCGCCCGTCGGTAAAAGTTTCAACCCCATTCCCACTAGCGATATCTCCTTGTACACGCTGACCGCCCGTGACCCTACCAAGGTGACCGTGGGCTCCTTGCTAAATTCTGAAAGAGAACATCATTTTCTTCAGGTCCACAATTCCATCCCGAAGGACTACAAAGACTCTTTACACAACAACCCTTCCAACAGACGCACCACCCCCGTCTGATCCTTCCCGTTCGTGGAAAGAAATTAAGAAAACTAGCCTTGAAAAAAAACCTGTAACGAGGCGAGGAACCCTCAATTGGTTCCTCTACGTTCTACAAGAACCCATGGAGACTCATGATGCTGCGATCTTCACCAACGTACCCATGTATGACGCGCCACCTTCCAGAAGCTGAGAATTTTCAGACTCACTTTCACTTCACGTACATTCACAAGGAAAAAAAAAACAAAAACATGAAATCGGGAAGAAGATTAAAAAAAAATGTAGAGGATGGGATTGAAGTCTCTTCACGGCTCGTAGGGCTGCCTCGAAAAACGAGATCTATGGAACCCACCATAGACATAGTATTTTTTTTCTGTAAAGACGAAAGCAAATGTTGTATATTCAATCAGAAGACCGTTCCTCGTCGAGAGTTAGAGAGAATGATTATCTGATCGCTATCCGTTCGTGGTGGTTGCAGTCGGACTACGTTGCAGAGCTCGTAGCGTTATGTAGAAGGAAGAAGGACTGCAGAAATAGGATTATATCCTAATAATTCTACTCCAGATTAGTAATCTTTAATAACTCCACAATCTAAAGTCATTGGGATGCTAGAGATTGAATTTTAAAGGGATACCATAATAGAGAGATAGAGAGAGGGGTTAGTAAATTTGGGGTCCTCACACAGACCCCCCCAAAAAGGACCTTCTGGACAAGAGGGTGGGAAGAAAAATAAAGGAGAGCGATTGCCGACAATATTTCATGAGAACCGTACTAAAAACACCTGAAATTTGCATTTACGTAGTTAATCTTTTAATTCCGACATAATAATAATAATAAGAAAATATATTGAACATTTAAAATGCCAGTTTTGTTTGGGAAAATAAAGATACGTTTGGACGTGGAATGAAACCTCGTTAATAAGAGTTTGTTTTTGAGTTTTCACTGAAATTAGTAGGAATTACTTAAAAGGGCAGCATTTATTGAATATCGGAACACGCCATAATGTAAGTTTGAATTTATCATAAAGCAATCTCTTTCCGAAAACTCTGCAAGACAAAAAAAGTGTGTGCGCGGAATTTTAATATAGGGTGATCTCTCCCCACGCACATTTTTTTTTTGAGAGAGAGAAAGTGCTGTTTTGACAAGAGTGGGGGCGGCGGTAGGTACAATGTAACCATGAAAACTGTATGAGCCAATCAGGACGCTCGAAAATTTAAAGTATGCATTTGTCCCGTGTTTATGAACAGAAATCATCTTTTTTTAAGGCCAGCAGAACGAAGCTCACTGGATAATCTAATTTGTGACTCATACCGAAGAAGACATTTATTTATCGGATTCTGTCAATGATGCTTAAAAATATATAGAAAGTAGAGGAGCGCATAACCCAAAAATCATAAGAGGCATACACATTCAGGTTCCGGGGTTCCTGTTCTGGGGTTTTCAAAGAAGATGGTCTTCCAAAGAAGTGTTTAGTTATGGGAAACCGTAAATTCTATTGAAATGCAGACATTTAGCAGGCAAAGATTTTTGGTGGGGTTTTTTTATATATTTTGTCATTCTTATTCTTAATATTTTTATTTATTTTTTTATATTTTTTCTTAATATTTTGGGGGGTCTTAAATTAACATTGACAAAGCTGGCCATATACAATGTTACCTGTTTTATAGCTAAATGGTGATTGGCTCAGCTAAGTCGGCTCAAATGCTTCCTCTTGTGTAGTAGTTTGGTCCTTCCGTGGCAGATAAGCGTAATATGACTTTTGTCTGGCTTGCCAATCTCTATTTCTAGAAAACAAATTCCTCTTAAAACCCTTCCAAAAAAAAGTAACTCCTAGAATTTTCCGGCAGATCGGCCCCAGTCGGCCCCCATCTAGTCCACCCGTTTCTTTCCTGCTATAAATACTTTTCATTAAAATGGAAATCATAAGAGAATTGTCGTTGACGGGCTTCTTCTATCAGTGTTTACAGGCAGTCTTTGAACCAAAGTAAATGTATTTCTGATTCCCAGCTACAGGTGACACATTCCGTATTCCATTAAAATGATTTAGGACGATTCTAACAATTCTCACATCACGTTCTATGACAGTTTGACAAATATGCGTCTTTGAATGAAACCTTTTTCAGAATTGAGTCAAGGGCTATCAGCATCTCAAAAACCCGGGGGAAAAAAACCCATTGCAGCCAAAGCTCATTAAATAGTCTGAAAAATGACAACCCTGCTATACAGGACGAGACGGGACAAAGAGGGTGGAAGAGGGACATCATAACCTTCACGGTATGGCATTCCTATAGGTTCTCAGTACATTTCTTGGTCCATAGCTGTGCTCTTCTTACCCCAGAATATTCTTTGGGAACCATGTATATGGCGAATGGTCCAGGAGACACTGGAGGATTCAGACTGCTTGGCTCTATTGGATAACCTCAACAATAATGGACAGAAGGTCCTGTCTTTATATGATTGACCATACAAATATAAATTATGATTTCCTTTGCTGAAAGGGTTGTAGATAAGTGGAACAGCCTCCCAGCAGAAGTGGTAGAGGGTAATACAGCGAGGCGATTTAAACATGCATGGGATAGACATACGGCTCCTGAATCTAAGGCGAGACCAACGACTGATTAAGGTTTGAGTCTTTACAGCAGGAGAAACGGCCGAATGGCTGATCTTCCGGCAAATTCTGTGTTCCTACCCTTTTTTTTTCATTCTGAGGGTCACTGGTAGTCCGTTAGCCAAAGCCTGGATACCCCTGATATGCTCTACAGCCCGCAGCTGAGGACACGCTGATTAACAAATCCATTTTCTCCCTGGAGTAACAAGGTCGTTGGCACTAAGAGTCATCCCTACAAAGCACTTCTCAGCACCTTTCCTGAGAGTCTCACGCTCATGTTGTGAAATAAACCCAGAGCTCATTTGACGGCCATCAGCTCTTAAGCCGCAGTGGAACACGATAACAATAGCGTGATTTTTATTTAGCGGACGGATTGTCTTCTTTTGACCGGTCTGTGCGTGGGGAACCGACAGTCTTTTTGTGTGTGTCTTAAGTGCAGAACGGTTATCAGCAGACAGACTTTGTGTTTCGTGCCAGCCGTTTATCTCATGCGCTCACCCCGGAGATTTCAAAACCCAAAACCCCGCAGCTCAGCTAAGATGCAGTTTCCAAGCCCAATGTAATTGCTTGGATCTATTTGAGTTTCGAGTTTTTGGAACAGAACGGCTGACGGCTGAAGGATTCCGTGTAACTGCGTGTAAGTAGAAGCGTCTTATTTATCAAAGAAGATGACGCAGAACAGTAAGATTTAAGGTCAGCGGCTGCCTGATGACCTAAGTGCGGCCAGATCGGCTGAGTGTGACGGCCAGTCCTGGTGAGATTGGTAGAAGATCCGGAAGACTTGCGCTTACAATTAGCAAATATCTGGACTTCCATTTACTTAGTAAACGGTACTAATAATGCAACATCCAAAGCCTTTACATTTTAATATCGTAGCAGAGAAGCATCAATGGATTGTCAACACTAAAGGAGGAAATAGTGGAATCTGGGTAGAGAAGAGTGAAAGTGGGGGTAAACATCGCTCCTCTGCCACCTGGAGGCTAAGTACTGCCCCAGTGACACAGCAGGCAGCCTCAGGGGCAAATTCCAAGTGTATCGAGGTACGCAGACAGTATGATGGCCTTTGGACCGGCAGCTCTATATGGAGTTGGCTGCAGGTGGTAACAGGTGCCCCTTGTGGTTAAATCTGGAATCACATGTGAAAAGAAAAAATGAGTATGGTCCAACTTTTTAATACACCCCCAGGGGTAAAAAAGATATTTGGCAGCCCACCCTCTATTAAAAAAAATGTAAAAATGGGTGGCCCTCATTAAAAAGTGGAAACATTTAGCCTTTTCCTATCTGTCATCAAAATTTCCAAGAAACATAGACTCTGCCAGCAGGTCAGACCTATTCGGCCCCATGTGGTCTGCCCGTTTCTCCTGCTGTATAGACTCAAACCTTAATACGTTGTAGATCTTGTCTTACAGATTCAGGTGCCTATGCCACGCATGTTTAAATCCCCTCACTGTGTTTACACCTCCCCCTTCTGCTTGGAGACTGTTCCACTTATCTACCACCCTCTCAGCAAAGTAAAAAGTTCCTTATGTTACATCTATTTTTTTGGCATTTTAGTCTCCACTTCATTAAAAAAAAATGCTGAGAATAAAACAGAAGTGGAGCTTCGCATCTACAGCTGCGGTGATTAGAATGGAAATATCCGAGAAGGGATGTTGCGCTTCTCGTTACTTGAAGCCAATAACCCAAAGCAGCCAAGATCCTGAACACGCTAATAGCAGGAACTCATCAGGAGATGTTCAGCCGGGAAGCGGATCGTCTCCCCATTGAGGGAAATAAAGGAATAATTTGCCGCTTCCAAAAACAAGGGTATTATTTTTTTTATAGTTTGATCTATGCATGGATTCAGCTGCAACACGCTTCCCGTCGCATTCTTCTCCCTGCAAATAGAGATGCGTAATATCTGCGAACAGGCCCGGGCTGGCCATCAAGCACACCAGGCAATGGGTCGCTGACCGAGATCGCTCCACATGCACCTGATCTCCATACCTGGGAACTCGCCGCTCCTCCACCTCTCTGGGTCGCCACCATAAAACCTCCGCTCTGACATGCCCCACTCCCTGCCCATTTCCTCCTTAAATAGTGGCATGTTTGCAAAGTCGTCGGAACGTTCTGCCCGTATCCTGCAGGGGGGGGCTCCCGGTAGTCCAGGTATGCTGATCTCCCGCTCCAGTGGCTGATTGGGCTCTACAGTGTGCACCCACCAACTTGGCTCCATGCTACATGAGCATGGATGTGAGGGATGAAGTAGAGAGCAGAGTCAAGTGTGAAACCAAGGCTCTGTCAGTTAGATGGTGAGGTGGCCAACAGTGATAGAGATGTCAGGAATCGTGGAGAGAGCGGTTGATGAGATCACTATAAGCTTGGTCTTGGAGATCGATCGATGTTGAGCTTCAGGTAATGAGACACCATCCATTCCATTTTATTCCAAGATATGAGTTGTCCAAGCAAAGAGGTGAAGATGGAAGAGTAGAGGCCCAAGAACTGAGCTCTGAGGAACACCACCAGACAGCAGTAGGGGAGAGGTTCCAGTGAAGGAGACACTAAAAGTGAGGTCAGGGACGTAGAAGTTAGACCAGGAAAGATCTGTGTCACGGATGCCATATGAAGGGTTAGTACTCAAAAAATACATATGTATTAATAAATAAATTGTGGAATAAATGGAAATGTATATATATATTTGTGTATGCGCAGAACTGATAAAACACAGATAGAGGCACAAAGAAACTGCAAGGGAACCTCAAAAACCATGAGATATGATACACGTTAAATGTAATAAACGGTAATAAGGACCCTGCAAAACGACATCAAATAAAAATATAACAAAGAAAATTATATGCATATGTAAATTCCCGTATCTACCATCTTTTCAGTAAAACAAAGCTTCCTAATGTTACTTAATATAGATTATGAAATAATTAAAACATTGATTTCCACATAGGATGTCTGCTCGAAATCATCTAAAGCCAACTTTATTTTTTATTATTTTTTTATTTATTTTTTTAAATTATTTTATTAAGGAAAATACACCAGAAAATGTATTTTGGAAAAGTACCGGAATTTAAAAGTCATCTGTAAACATGGATTACCTTTACAGACAAATTATTTCAAGCATGAAGAGGAATTGCCATTGAAGTAGGGGAGATCACACACTTCTAGGGTGAAAAAAAAGGGGTAAAAAAATGTAAGAATTTAAAATACACCGAGACTTATTCCCCGCGGAAAACACTTCATGTACCCGGAGGTTTGGAAAGGATTTAAGCTCCAGAATACCATATGTTCCGGTAGGGCTTGTCCTCTCAGCCCCAAGAAAACATTTCACTCCGCATCTCATCAAAGGCTCCAAATCTCTCCTCCCGCAGCGAAGTCTCCCCGTCTGGTGGAATTGGAATCCGTTGGTGGAATAAATATCTTTTCTGACGCATGTTCACCATTTAAGACTCTTGCAGGACGGGGACGACAATACTCAACTGCTTACCAATTTTCTACACATATAGAATGACGTACTAAAAATACACTATGGGAAAATTCTAAATAAATAAAGTAAATAAAGAAAGAAATTTGCATTTTTTTTATACTGGGATCTGCCGATAAGGTACTCAAAACATGGCCCCGACATCTCCTGCGCTTAGTATGATGTCAGGGCCCATACGTCCCATAACCTTTACATTCCAGAAACAATCAAGCGTTTACAATGTAACAGTCAGAATTCTTAATTATTATCAATAAAGGTGCATTTTTTAAGCAGTGTTATTGCGCCCTCTAGTGGTGAGCAGAAAACTAATCAAGCTGCTCTAAAAATGTGTTGGTTTTGGAGGTTGACCTTTCATGATGTATAGCGAAGTCAAGGAGCTAAAACCACAACTCTCCCTTTAGTAGGTAGACCCCTATGTCTTATTTTTCAAATAAAGCCAAATTTTCTGAAGGTTTACATAAACTTATTCCTACTGGTCCATTACTGGTGAACAAGTGTAAAGCCTATTCCCGGCATAATCTTTCAAATAAATATGAGCAGGAATTGTACATTTTCAGGTTTCGGTACATTTTTCATGGATCTTGGTCTTTATTCTCAATAAACTATAACTATGCCATAAAAACATGCATCCACCACTGAGAGAAGCCACAAGGTTCTAGAAGTATCATCCTTAGTAGCTGAAGGACCAGATCTTCTAAATTGTGGGTGACTGAAGACCTGCTAGTAACAATGAAACGCTACACTCCGCAAGCCAGATCTTCAACGCCTCCCGTAATGCGATCACCATCCAGGCGCACATTTTCCACGGTAAGGATATATTTGTTACAGTTTATAAAGCTGACTTCTCAATGGAACCCAGAGCTTAAATGTTTTAGTAGGAAAAGGTACTCACAAAATAAGAAAGGGTTTAATGACCTTAACGTAAAATAAAAGCATTAAAGGGACATATAATACATATATATCCTACTACTGGAGGGATAGGAACTCTTAGCCAGAAGCATAACACGGGGCACCTGCTCCTTCTAAAGTGGAGGGGGTCCTGGTATAAGCCCCCCAAATGCTTCTAGGTGCAGAAAAGTGTCATTTGAAACTGGCCCTAATCTGCTGTTAATCACGCCTGTAATATTTTACCAGCGAGTGCACACAAAGTATGGGGGACTTGTTCTATAATTATTAACTTCGTCCGTTCAATGACATGTTCTAAGATGCAGCCAGGTGGATGCAGAACTAAATACAGACACCGGGAAGAGCCCCTGAAAAATAAATTTGCAGGATTCTGTGTTTCGCCACAAAAACTTGACCCTTATTATTGTTGTGACAAGTCTAGACAATAAAGTGACCTTAATAAACTTACCAACAGACCTAGCCACCAAGCATACGCAAGGAAAGTACTTTCCAGCTACGTCAGACTATGGTGGAGATATTCTGTTACAGCTTCAGAGCTGCAGCTTCCTGCTAAGGTTTTTTTTTTATTAATTATTAATTCAGCATGCCCCCCTGGGATACTGGTGTATCCCTTGAAAGATGCACACAGTTACAATATAAAGTTACCCTTATTCAAGAAGAGGTTTCCACAAGAATTTTGTACTAAGGTAACTCTGTGTGAAAAAAAAACCCCACAAAAAATTGCTACCATAAATCAAATTAAAGATGGGGGCATGATGACCAGAAGGTAAAAATAGAAATTGAAAAATGTGCACCTCCCAAATGCGGCCTTTTAGCCCCCAAATAACCTGACAAACGCATGTCTGGGTGGTATCACTGTACAGCGCATGTGATGAAGTCCTTTGCCCTTATAGGAGGATCGGGAGAGGACGTCACCGCAAGCGCTGCCATATTGCCCTCAGTTGGCGCTTTCGATGACGTCCTCTTCCTCTGGGACTGGGGAGGACACCACCGCAATCCTCGCCATTTTGGTGGAAGTTCCCGGCAGGTTATGTCAGAGGAGATGCGGACAAAGAAAGAAGAAAGCAGATTGAAGAAAGAATTGAGAAGGGAGAAGATAGAAGGAGATGGGGAAGCGGAAGTGGTCGGCAGAAGCGGAAATGGTCGATAGAGAAGGTAGGGGAACACTTAGAGAGTGAACAAAAATGTGAGTGTGAGTGAATGCGGATCCACGAATAGGGGTCTGGCCTCATTTGCGGGTTTTATACACATCACCGAATTTACCAAAACTCGAATGTCTACATCTTCTTCTAAAGAAAACAATATAAGTTGCGTGGTTTCACTAAATGACGAAAATTACAGCTAAACATGAGTACTGCAAAAATATTGAAACAGCCTCGGTCACGAGGGCACAAAAAGAAAACGGGAGTCATTGGAGAAAAACAAGGTGGGAAAAGGGTCCAAAATAAAGCGTCAACAAAAGAAAAACCGATTGAGTTTGTGTGCATTATACATTATTTCTTTTTAGTGCTAATTCTTAAAAAATTTATTATTATTATGTTTTTTATTTTCTTTTTTTTAAATGCCATTTAAGTGTTCTGTGCCTTTAAGAATATAGAGTTTTTATCATGGCGGACAGGGCGGGACCTGCTGACGTCACCGGCCCGCGCTTCGTCACCTCTGCCATCGATATTCAAAAATAAACGATAACAGTGCCAGGACTTACCTGCCCTAATCCAAAATGGCGCCGATAACCACCCTTGTGCGTGCGCGTGCGTGAGCGCTCATTGGAACATAGCGTGTCGCCCGCGCAGATCTGCCTGGAAACCCCGTGAGGTAGACAGACGGTCAGTTCGCCATTAGCTGCTGTGAGGAACGCGTCGAAGAGATTCTTTGGACGGTTTTCGGATTTGCGAGGGCTCTCGTAGCCCAAAGTTCACCCCCACAGTCCCTCAGGTACCATCCAAGGGGGTTTACCGTGGGGGGCGAGCTTCGACTCTCCCGCCTGAGGTATTCGACGACTCGGAGCCTGGGACTAGGCCCACAGCCGTCTATTGTGTACCCGACCAGCACTAGGTCGGCGCTGGGACTTCGCCTGGGATCAGGACATCACTTGGAGGACTAGGACGGGACTGTGTGACTACGTGACTACCCCGCCGGTCGGGGGAACTTCACGGACTCGGCTTTGGACTGTTGGCCCCCCAGAGACCCTTTACTGGATTCAAAGACATTGATTTTGGCCTAAGGCCTTAGAACTGTTGGACTGTGGAAGATTAAGGAAGCCTTGGACTTTTCTATTACCCGTTACCTCTGAAGACCTGGTGTGTGTGTTTCTGGGACGGAAGGAAGGGTAGAGGAGGCCCGTTTGTCACCTGGTGGGCCTTCCCCCTCCCTCTCTTCCGGTGCCGTGTGCGGACCATCAGCCTGGTGTGTGTGAGGGGAGTCATGTGTGCGGGGGGCTTTGTGTGCTGAGAGTGAGTGTCCCGTTTCTCTCTAACTACCCCCCCACCCCTCTGTATTTAACATGTCGTGTGTGCACTATAAGTTTTCCTCCAAACTCATCTATGACACGGTCACGTTTGACGGGCTGCACATCTGCCTGAGCGACCTGAAGAAGCAGATCATGACCAGAGAGCGGCTGAAAGCGGCGGATTGCGACCTGCAGATCACCAACGCCCAGACCCAGGAAGGTAAGGAGCCATTCGGTTATTGGGAGGCTGTGTAATTTCTATTATGCTAAACGGGCAGAGCTTGGTGGGAATGGTGGTATTCCAGCTGCACATGGTGGGCTGTGTTGCCTAGTCTCTTTTAAAGGGATGGGCGGGGCCTTTTGGCTCCTCCCATCGGTGCTGCATGTTCTTTGACCCACGCCATGAGGATATGGGGGGATTTACATGGGTGGAAATGTGCTGAGGTTTTCAGAGCTCAAGATTCTTTTATGGGGCAACAACCGTTTCTGCAGCGCCGCTTACAATACACACATACATTCAAATGCTATGACATAAGAATTGATCTCATACATTAAGTTAAGTGCTAACCTGTGTATGTATCAAGCAGCAACTTGATACATACAAAGTCATGTGTTAGGATATGCTTTCCTAGGACCATAATTGAGCGAAGTAATGTATGAGTCAGACTTTTGTCCATAAAGGCTTAATCATACCTTCTTAGCACTTCATGGCTGCATACCCCATCTCCTCTAGATTGTAACCTTGTGTCCTGCACCATGTATGTTGGCGCTGTATAAAAAAAATGTAATTATGGCCGTGGTTGCTTTCTGGTGTCCTAGTTATGCGGCTGATGACCGTAGGTTACATAGGGTTTGTTTTCTCAGGTCTTAATTCTGTAGGTGTAACAACAATGTTAACAACACAGCTGTATGTTGCACAATGCTCTAGAAAGAGCAGCTGTGACAAATGCAGAAGATTCAAGTTGGGACACGGGAACAAAGAGAGGAGTGCCCTGTTCTGACGAAACCTCTCAGCCAATTCATTATCGTGTTTCCACTGTCACGTCTGCGCTTTCAGACATCACGCGGCTACAACGCGTTTCACTTCCTTGAAATAACGCGTTCTGTTTTGCCAGTAAAATCTTAATGTATTTTTATAACATCTTTGCGATCACGTTTTCATATTTTATACATACATGATATAACTTTAGTGTGTGTATATATATATATGTTCCATGTCTGTGCAGCAGTAATATGAGTAACCCTGTCTGTATGTAGCATTTGTTGGGTGTGTATAGCTGACCCATTGACTTGGCTTCGTTGGTATTTGATAAGTGATCCGTGGAGGTGAAATGAAGGTTTTTATAGTGTATCAGGTCACATTTATGACATTGGATGTGGACAGGAGTAATTGCAAAAAGGCTCCACAGTCATTGTGATTTCCTTGGCTTGTTGTCTACAGTGTGTGCTCCCAGCCATACACATAACACCTAACATTCAAGCTTTCTGTTCTTTACTAAGAGGGTTTGAACTGGGATCCGTATTGGGATTCGGAGTGCTGTTCTGGGTTAATGTGCATTAGATGCATTCCTGCAGCTCCCTGCAGATGGTCTGCTATTGCTTTTTGACCGTTTAGGCAACGTCAGCCTTACTAAACAAACATGGCAGCATGGGGACAGCATGGCTGCTGCCTGGCAGGAGATATCTAATAGAGAAACTATTATGTCCCGGGTCAAGTCGTGCTGCGAACCAGAACCATGTCGGCTGCTATATTCTGCATCTTTTTCTGAGACTGAACAGCATCCCTTTGCTGAGCACTCTGTGTATTTGGTTGATACTGCAGTTGGGTGGGATATTAGAGAGGTGCTTCTCCCGTTAGCACGTACATTTCTCATGTGAATGGATTATTAGTGTTAAATAATTAGAATTGTTAGAATGGGGTTTGTCAGAGGATTCTCCATTAGCTGCAGCCGCTTGATCGTTTCCTGTGTTGGCTCCGGCTCGCCTGCTGATTACTCGTGTGTTTGTTTTTTGTTGAACTAAGAGGGTTGGTGGCTGCCATCGTTAAGTCGTTACTCTGTGTGCTGCTACAGTAACAGTGCTTTAGCTTGAAGAGAGTCCAAGGTCCATAAAGTTCAACCCTTCTACTGATCCTTCCTGATTTTGATCCAAAAGAAGGCAAACACAAACTAGCTATTTTTGCCATGTATAATGTATAGTTTAAATTGTTAAAGGGGACTTGATGCAAATACAAATAATTTTCATTGCCTTCCTTTTCACGGTTAACTATGTTTCGCTACATAGGGGCTTGTAGCTCGTGTCTAGATAAATATATATAATTTTTTTTTGTTGTTGAAGCGCCAAAAATAGCACTCAAGACACGTATTGTTTGGTTTTTGGTACTTGAATAAAAAGCTTGTGATGTATAACGATGCCCGACTCCTATCTAATAATGCGCTGCTCCTTCATGTGTTATTGACTGGGGGGTGGCTGTGACTTGGAGCCGGGACGCTAGCTATGCCTTCTCAATACATTACTGCATTTCCGTGTCCAGTTGATGCGGAGGAGATTTAAAACGGGTCTGTCCCAGTAGAAAGGGCTACGGTACAGGCATCCAGTAAATACAGTTTGGCAATAGTGATCATGTCAGCTGCGGCTTGTTCAGCGTAATTGTTAGCGGGGCTGCGGACTGATTTGCCAACCCACAAGCTTTGCGTGCTTTTAAATACGGCTCAGATCGTCCGCGCATGTTTGCAGAAACCTGAGGCCATGGTGGGGACGACGACTTGGGTTTGTCCTCTTGAGCTCTGAAAGTTCTCACACGCAAATATTTAGTGCTTTTCCTTTATGACAAACTGGTTTATTTTTTCCGTGTTATTCACGGATTTCATTTATTTTTAGAGTATACAGATGATGCAGCCCTGATTCCTAAGAACTCATCTGTAATTGTTCGGAGAATTCCCATCGGTGGTGTAAAGACTACAAACAAAGCATATGTCATGTAAGTATTTCTCTAATGCTTTTTCCTATTACTCTCCGTTGGCCCTTTAACATCCAAGCCTTTGTAGTTAATGCAATTTATAGTGTATATTTTCCCTGTTACCATATAACTAATGGCAACCGCTGCCATCTTTGTACTCTGGCGCTGTGCAGATGTTTATCCATAATGTATCGGTTTGTCAGTTCTAGTCATACCCCTTGAGTTATATGTATTAAGCGCTGCGTAAACTGTTGGTGCTATATAAATAAAGAATAATAATAATGTTTCACGGGGCAGAGAATGTTAGCACTTTCAATGCCATTAAACTACATTTAGTAGAGTGAATACGGTGTGTTAAAGGGCACTGCATTTCCCTTTTGTCCCAGAAATGTTAATGATTAGCAACCTACCAAAGCAGCGCTGCGCCCTCTGCATGGGAATGTAGCTTATATTCGGTCGTCCCCCGGTGTCTGCTCCGGTATAGGCGCTCTGCTGCGCTCTCATATCTCCGGCGCCCGTCTTACACGCTAAGGGTCGTTTCTGCCCGCAGTCAGAGGTCTGTAAGCACAGCACCATGAAATGGCAGAACACAATATGACTGCTGGGAACCAGCATGATAGATGCAAGGAGGGGTATTGGTATTAGGCCACATTAGCTGTTCATCTGCATACAGACATGGTGTCACAACATGTTCTGTATAATTCACGACTTTTATTCATTCTAAACGGTGTCTGGGCACGTCCTTCTCATGCTCATCACAAGCTCCCTTCTTGGATGCTTAGACAAGCACAGAGTAGAAATGGCATGTAATAATTCAACGTTGGTGTCAATGACTTTCTGATTTTTCCTTTTTTTTTTTTTCCCCTCTTGCGTTCTAGAAGTCGTGCCGAACCAGTGAGTGGAACATCAAAAGCAGTATGTACACACACAATCACACTTTTCCTTATGCATTTGCTCTTAAATAACTGAAAATTCCAACAGCAAGACCCCATCTTTCCCGATGATTTTTTTTTTTTTAAATTAATCTTTTGGGTTTGGTGAAGTTGTGAAATGTAAATACTGTGTATTGTTCTAATTTTATTCCATGCCATGATTTGCACTTTGTGTAAGTGCGTGCGCAGTGAAGCACTGTATTTCACATTGAATGCCGCCGTATATCCTGTACTATAGGGTGTTGTACCGGCTTATGATCGGTTGCAAGTCACACTTGTGAACATGATGTCATGTTCTGTATCAGGATCTGTTCTGTATAGATCTGTTGTATTATGTATTGCAATAAAATATTTATTGTGTTTTGCCGTTTTAAACTGTTAGAACGCCTCCATATTGCCAAAGGTTTTTTTTATAAATCTATTACTATATTTCATGGGAAGTTCTTATCTTCTGTTCTGTCTGCTTTTCTGAAATTTTTTTTAATTTTATTTTTTACATCTGTAATGTTTGCATGAGAACGTTAACTGCAAGGAACACTTTTCTATATAGTAATTGGTGTTGGTTACCGGAGATAAGAGTGTAATACTTGCGACTTTCTCTTATTATTGGTCACATGTGACGGCTCAAAAGCATTTACTACTTTGTAGCTCATACAGTTGTGCCATCCAGGGTTAATCGAGCTTTATCAGGCCCCAAAAGTGTTCGCCAATAATACGTCTGTTTGTTCCCATGAGTATCCTCCTAAAATAGCCGTAAATCCAAAAAGCCGAATCTACTATACATCATTTGAAATGTTACTCTTGTGTGTAAATGTATGAGCCTGGCTGATTTTAGTACAGTCTGTTCATCATTCCCACAATATGGTCCATTGCCCTCCATAATCTCCCCCGTCCATATAGGCCGCTCCCAGCTCTCGCGCACACACGGGGTGCTTTAATTTCTCGACCCTTTGATAAATCTACCTGGAAATATCAAGGGAATCAAATTGTGTAAAGTTGGTGAATATAATGTATAATTTAACATGTTTCTCAGCACAGACTTTCTACCTGCTTGTTTGTTTTCCCGCTAACTTGTAAATCTAGCGATTTCAGATGCTAGTGCTTGAACTTAACGATATATCGTTAGAAAATGACTTAATGTTTAGAAAGGGCTTCATCCAAAAATGCCTATTTTTATAAACCCTGAAGACTAGATTATAGACAAGTCGTTAATCCATTAAGTGATTGAAGCTCGGAGACGTCCCTTTGGCAACAGACACCCTCGTGCTACGTTGGGACACCCGTTTGCATGAATCTTTGCGCATGCTATAGCCTAGCACCAGCTAAATAACGCTCTACCTTCTGAAGAAGTCTAGTTCCCGTTGTGTTTGTCCACCCTGTGGCTGGCTGAGCATCATGGGACTTGCATTCTGCAGGAGCCGGAGAACATTTGGTTACCCGTACTGTAACTCAAGCATAATTGCATTTAATTTATGGAGTGTTTTCAAGTCTCATGGCTCTGATATAATGCGTGCGTTCTAATTAAATGTAAACGGCATTACGCTAACTGTTACAGTTCATTACACGGGAAGAAATCCGATTCCGTGTCCAAAGGCGATTCTGAGCTGCGTGTTCTGTAGAAATGACCTGACGTTTTGCTGAATTGGTTGGCCCAGATTAGATCGGGCTTCGTTACTGTAATGCATTACTGTCTAAGAACTCAATACATAATTATCGCGTTGTCTCAAAAAAAAATTTTGTTCATTGACGTGTATACAAATTGAGTCACGTGTTAATAAAAAAAGTTTCTTTTAGTCCTTTGTGTTCCCTGGAATGTCTGTTGCCTCCAAGTGTAATTTCCAAAAGAACACATTTATGTTCATATGGTACAGCCGCGGCCGTCTCACACACTGCCCTTTATAACCATGTGCCAGCCTATACGCTCCACGTATATTATATAGCATGTATTATAAAGTGTATTTATTTATCACGTTCCTCCGGAACACCGTGCCGTATAATCTCTGAAGGGAAACGTTTCACAAGTCACTTATTGTAACTTTTTTTTTTTTTTTTTTTTTGTAACCCCCCCCTGCCCATTTTGTGTAATTTCTGGTGAGCGGGGGTGTGTGATTTGATTTTTGTAATTTTTTTATTTTTTTTTTTAAGCCCCCTTGTTGATCTTTTCTACATGCACGCTGTGTATTCTAATGAACAATAATCACAAACAAGTATTTGAAAGCCAGTTATCAGAGTGCTTGTAAAATTAACCTGTTACGTGCCAGTGTTTTATATTGATCAGGCATGACTTTTGGGTCATAAAAAAAAAATAGCTTCTTAACCCTCCGATACATGTGTCCAGCACTGGTTATTAACAGCAACTGATTCCTTATTCCCAATTTTTTTTTTTTTTTGTAGCAAACTAAACCCTTCAAAAAAACTCTCATGGCTTATTTTTAATTTGTCCAACCATGATCTTATGCGTGAGCTTTGGTGGCCAAGCAAACTTTTTCTAAGGTGTGTATATTTAATGCCACCGATCTCTTTTGGGTTTTTTTTTTGGTTTTTTTTTTTGCTTGATCCCACACTGCAACTTCTGGGGCCCATGGAAAGTCCTGTGTGGGTAGGTATCAACACTGAGCCATGTGCTTGCTCGAAAGTGCTTACTCCATGAGAATTTCAGAATTGATCCGGGCCGCCCAGCTGCTGCAGGATGACGCCCTCGTTGGCCCTTTCGGTTGTCTTGAGACAGATCGTTCCAAAAGCAGAAAGCTAGTGATCGGACTCTTCCGGGTCTTCTGTTTTCTGCATCTAGAAGTTCAGCAGAACTTCTGCTGCTACTTGGCCAGGCCAGTTCCCTGCAGACGCCCCGTTTAGGTGCCATGCTATTTAATTTCATATATTTAACTGCATCATCAGAAATATATTAACTGCGGCTCTGTAAGCATTTAAGAGAGAAGATGCTTTATGGCCCTCTTGGTCTCTGCGTTAACGTCTTTCCCTAACAAAGACACAAAATGTAGAGAGAGGATTCAATACAAAATCAATCTTAGACGTTTAACAGCAACGGCCTTCTATATAATAAGCTTCAATACCGAAATATATCAATACCCCGGGATCACTGAGCTATTTCTCATCAAATTATAGACAAACGAGTTAAGTTTTCTATTGAGGCGTTAAGACTGATTTCGTCTTGATCCATAATGCTCTAAAGTACAAATTTCATGATCCGGTATCATATCTAAAATCTTGTTTTATTCGGTAACCTTAAAGGCGTTCTTTAGTACCAATGTCAAAATGTACAATTTCCAGTTAATTGTCGGATTATGGATTATATTTGAATGAAATATTACATTTCTGAAGGGAAAAGGTCATGATGTGGTTGCGATTCAGTAAAAAAACTGAAACCCGATTGTGTATTTCAATTTTTTTTTTTTAAGATTTGTGTTTTTTGAGGTTTTTTTCTTTGTTATACATTATGAAAAGCCAATAAAGTTCCTCTTACCTGACACGAGAATCTTCCCGGTTATACCCTATAGATAATCCCAATGTTTTCGTATGAATGTTTTTATGCTTATCTCTGAAACGTTATCTCGCTATACGCTTTTGAGTCACATGTGACAATAAGGATGGTGTCTGTCTTGACTGTAAGGGATTTGGGGGGCTTTAGTACTGTTTTTTTTTTTTTGTTTTAATACGTGAATGTTTTTTTATTTAATTTTCTACAAACAGATTGATGACGCTTCTGCATCTATTTCTCTGGCCCAGCTTGCGAAGGTATATGTATAAAACTGTCACATTTGCGTTTTCTATATATGTTTGTTTTTATGAATCGGTTTGCATTCTGTGTAAAAGCCACGTCACATTCTCCTGTAAAGAGTAGCCCCTCCAATATTGGAAGGATAAATGCGAATACCAACCCGCCGCATCAAACCTTACCGGCTCAAGATAAAAGAAGGAAAGGATTTGCGTGCATTACTACTCGGGTTTGCGTTCTTTATTTTTCCACGATTTGAAGAACTTCGTGGCTTCCTATTTTTTTTTTTTTTTGAGTATATTTGAAAGAAGATCATACATGCGTGCCGATGAATCTTTGGGACTGTGTCGGTTCAGCCGGGGCGGATGGCGATTGAGCCTTTGCCATGGACACTTTGCATCAATCTCTAACGGAATTCCGTGTTTCCGAAGCTTTTGGCCGGTACCCGAGATAATTGGTTAAAGGCATCTGGACTCAGTGCTGCTGTGAATACACCAATGGCAAATATAGCAGTGAAAATTCTATTCTATTTTTCTTTTAATTGCCCCCAGACGTTTCATTCAGGTGAGCCCTCTAAGCAATCACGCCGCGGGGTATTAATGAAGTTTCATTCTTTGTTGTAAAGGCGTTAGAGATGCTCTGCTGAATGAAGTAACTTTGTAGCAATAAGCTTTCTCTTAAACAGGCATTCCTGTTTGCTGGCGATATACCCGGTGCTAGTTAAAGTCTACAATACGGCATCTGTCTTCAATGCCCCAATCATACTAGGGGTTAAATTACCCACCCGAGTCAGGAGCACCTCAATCTCATGCTGTTTGTCGTTTGGTGTATTCTCGGCAACGCTGCTGGCTTTTATTACTTACGCTTGCCGTTGATAAGTATATAATCGTTCATGAAAGATGTCACTTGTATGTCTTACACAGAATTAACATTAAGAGTTTATTTTTTATATATATTATATATAATTGTTTGAACTACAATGTAAGTTTTGGGTCTGTAATAAAACATTGAAACGGTTTGCTTGTTTTGTGAATGAATGATGGCCCTGCTCATTCTGGAAGAGTTCGATAGAAATGCCCGTAGCCAGGCCATGTTTATACCTGCTTTTTAAATTGGATCTGTCCCAAAAAGTTTATTATTTAGCTGACAGTGAATGTTTTTAAGGAAAAAACATAGTGCTTGACATATGAAAGTCTCTGATGTATGTGTGCATGCGGCATGCGTGTATTGTATGCAAAATTTGTGTGATGATAAAAAAAACACACTTTCAACATGTTAATCATAAACGCCTTCTGTTAAATGGTTTCCATGTCTGAACGATATCGGTGTTAGCTTTGCCCAGAAAGAGGAGGTCATTGGTGATCTGTAACTAAACTTTTGTCTTAAGGGGTGCCATAGGTTCAAATTCATACTCCAGTATTGTCCCTAATTGGTGAATATTTAAGAAACAGTCGCTGATAAATTGAGGATAGGGTGAGCAGGGCCTAAGGTATCTTCCTATGGGCTCCTTCATTAAGGACCGTCTTTTTCTCTGTTCCAGACTTCTTCAGTAAATTAGTTGCCTTCAGTATTATTATATATATATATATATATATATATATATATATATATATATATATATATATATATATATATATATATATTCACTTTATGATCATTTGGTATAAGAATGTCGTATTAAAGCTTCTCTTTACTACATTCTTCTGGCTATAGGAGTATGTGAGTTAAATCTTAAATGTTAAGCTGCGTTGGATAAATGTCTTGCAAGAGCCTCGTCACGGGCACAAAAGTTTAAGTATTCCCCAACTGGTCCTGGAATAGTCCGGTATAAACATGGCCTGTTGTGCTTAACCTTTACAGTGCTGAATTGGGCTTTGTTACCTGGGTCACTGCAAAGGTTAAACCTTTAAGTCTCCATCAGGAGATGCCACCTTCCTAGCCGTACGGCGTGCTGCTCTTTACTGGTCTGAATGTGTGTGGGGTGGCGGGGGCTCGCACTGGTGTTTGGGAAGGGATTCCTTGTACCTTCTTTGATCAACTAATTTTATTTCCCCATGCAATTGCCTGTTAAACAGACTGGCAACCTGGCTGAAGCCAATGCTTCTGAAGAAGACAAAATCAAAGCAATGATCTCTCAGTCTGGACAAGAATATGACCCTGTCAAGTAAGTGTCCTGCCTTCCGGTACATAGTCCTGTCGCCCCCGGGCGCTTTCAGCAGGTTTAAAATAATCTCTCTATCCTTTTAACTTTTTCCCAGCTATATGAAGAAACCGCTAGGTCCTCCACCTCCATCCTACACCTGTTTCCGATGCTTGAAACCTGGCCACTACATTAAGAACTGTCCTACCAATGGGGTAAGAATGTGTCCACTCACACAATAACTAAATGGGGCTACAGAAGGTTAAAATATGCCTATAGAAGTCTTTATGCCCCCTGCCATTGATTAACTCTTTGAGCTTCTGCTCAATGCCTGGACAGTCATCCATACTGCACAGTTGGGTACAATTTGTTTTGGGGAATAGTGAAGGTAGTTTATCTCCATTCAAGAATTATACATGTATTTTTTTTATTTTTCTCTTTCTGTCCAGGACAAAAGTTTTGAGGCTACACCGAGGATTAAAAAGAGCACCGGAATCCCCCGTAGTTTTATGGTGGAAGTAGAAGATCCAAATATGAAGGGGGCCATGTTGACAAACACTGGAAAATATGCCATACCTACTATTGATGCGTAAGTTTCCCATAGGTTAAGTGTAAATTATGGTCTTGTCCTAGGTTGATGGGGTTATGGCAATTTGAAAACCTCCCTTCAATTTTTTTACAGGGTGGCATATGCTATGGGCAAAAAAGAAAAGCCCCCATTTCTTCCAAATGAGCCCTCCTCATCTTCAGAGGAGGAAGACCCCATACCTGACGAGCTGCTATGTCTGATATGCAAAGACATGATGAGCGATGCGGTTGTTATCCCGTGCTGTGGGAATAGCTACTGTGATGAATGTAAGTACGAGCTTCTAGAACCACACTTTCCTCTGTGCTCGGGATGCATGTATGTTGCCACCAGAACTGTAGGTGATGTTGGGATCCATTTCCATTGTAACTTAAGGCTTCTTGTAATCACATTTTTGTTTGTTCCTCAATTCTTTTATTCTTGATGTCCCTGCAGGTATCCGCTCGGCACTACTGGAGTCTGATGATCATACCTGCCCTACTTGTAATCAGGCAGATGTCTCACCTGACGCTCTAATTGCCAACAAGTTTTTGCGCCAGGTATTTGTCATTTAAAGCATGTCTGGTGTAACTACTCTGGCACCTTTTCACGTTCTGGGTGGCCGGGGACACATGGATCTACTACACAACTAAATAGAGAGGCTTCACTTCCCTGCAGAAGCATCTAGGTTGTCCTTGGAATATGCAGCAAAGAATGATTGGAACTATTTATATAAAAACTTCTAGCGTTTCACTGCAAACCGTTGTCATCGTTGGGGGGCATGCATATTTCTTACATTTTGTGAAGCTTAAGAAGTATTGGAGAGGGAAAAGGCTTTGACTTCCAGCTTCGATCTTTTTCATTGTTTAAATATTTCCACTTTAAAAACAAACATGGTACCCAACTTTGAACCAGTTTCAAGGGCCAGTAAACTGGATAATGGCATATCAGGGGCCTTTCTTATTAATAAGGGTTGCTACACCGGCTTTATATAAAGTGTTCTGTTTTACTCCTATGGTAAACTTAAGTCACAAATGTTTATTTGACATTTTATTCCAGGCTGTAAACAACTTTAAGAATGAAACTGGTTACACTAAGAGGATTCGTAAACAGCAGTCTGCTACAGCCCATCGGCAGTCACAGGCTCCCCCGCCTGCCAGAGCTGCTCAGCAGACCCCCCGCCTGATGACGTCCCGTCAGCAGGACCCTCTTGTTGCTGCTACCGCTTCTGCGCCAGTTGTTAACCAAACCGCTCCCAGCACTGTTCCGAGCCAGTCTCCTGCACACAGCACCCCTCCGGCTAATCCTCCTCCTCGGACTGCCTCTCCTGTGGATTCTACAGCGGAACTGCCGTTACCGGTCCACAAAGACCGAGAGAAACCCGATGCGGTGTTTCAGTAAGTCTCCTGGGACAACGTAACCTTAGAAAACGCTTTACAAACATATATTGAGATCATTATGTAAAGTGTCTGAATTTTGGGTGTTTAGGTTCATTTATTTGGGTAGGTTTGTCTTTTTAGATGCTTGTTAATCTCCAAGTATCCTAATTATCTGTTTTTGGATTGTTAGTTTGTCGGATGAAGCCTGGGGATCTGCCCCAAACCTGTTTTATTTCCGCTGAGATGTTTTGGTTTTTCAATTTCTGTTCTCTTTGATGTCCCTCTTCTTACAGCAGTCAGGACAAAGTCAGCTCCCGTCCCAGTTCTGCTCCTGCCGTACCAGTTTCATCAGCCGGCTGCGTACCCTTGCCTGGCAACTCCATCCTAGGAGACAAGGTTTGTATTTTATCACTTCATGTCTGATTCCTTCACAGTGACTTCTTGAATGAAATGGTGTTTTTGACGTTTTGTTTTTTTGTTCCCCAGGGGTTTCATGTACCTGTCCTTGGCCAGCTGCCTTCTCTTGCTCATTGCCATCCTGCCCCTAGTAAGTAATGATGTTTACAATGTAAACCAATTGCTGCACAACCTAAAATATACCTTGTATATCATTAGTATACCTTTGTATCGCTGTGCGACAAAAAACATTTTTGAGGTATTGTTACTGTCTGAAAGGGGGCATAGAAATCCTCCAGAAATCCTCAAGGACCTCTGACGTTGGGTTTCAGGATATTTTATGTCTTAATGTGTTGCACTGTATTGTAGTGTTTCATGTTAAATGGATGCTATAGGCTCTGGCAAGATATCGGCCTTTGAGTAGGGAACTGGAAACCCTATCTTAAAGCCACAAGAAAGTACTGTTTAGTGGACCTGATAGAAAGCATATAAATGTGTATTGAATTCAGTTTTAATGTGTTTTTTTTTTTTTCTCAGCACCACTTCTGAGGGCAAATATCCCCAGACCATCCGCTCCTAGACCGCTCATGGCATGGGATGGGTAAGCGCTCTATTTTCTAATCTGTGGTATGTCCAATAAGAAGGTTCCACTTTTCTCTGCACTTAGGTGGTTGTGTAATTGCTAATATTTTTAGATTCAGACCTTTTTCCTTTTACATGCCAGAAACTTGTGTTCGTTCACTTTGGTTTTGTGCATTACCAGAACTCAGTCTAACGAAAACGTATCTTTGTATGTGATTTGGTGGCTTCCAGTTGACTTGGTACATGACAAAGTTTAACAACTCTTCTAACTTCTCTTTTTTGTAGTAGAGGACGTCATCCCCATAGTGATCGCCCACCTAGAAATCAGGGCCCTTCCATGGGATCATCAGGACCTGTGTATGTCCACCCTCCACCTCCATTGTTTCCACCTCCACCACCTCATGGTCTGCAGCTGCCCCCAGGGGTGCCGCCGCCGCAGTTTCCACCGCAGTTCCCTCCTGGTCAGCCTCCAGCTGCTGGTTATAATGTTCCTCCTCCTGGCTTTCCTTCTGCCCCCGCAACCGTCTCTGCCCCGTGGGCTGCTCCAGCCGTGCAAACTGCACACGCCAGCACCATACAAGCGCCTTCACTGGCACCTCCACTGTCTAAAGAGGAGTTCTACAGGGAGCAGCGCAGATTGAAGGAGGAGTAAGTACCATGCGTATTCTATTCCTAGTCTGAAATAAAACGCCTTCATATAATAGTAAGGTCTGTTGGAGAAAAATACCCCTTTCATCCCTTCCCTGTAAGACTTATCTTTTCTTCCACCTTAGAGAAAAGAAGAAATCTAAACTCGAAGAATTTGCAAATGACTTTGCCAAGGAGCTAATGGAATATAAGAAAATTCAGAAGGAGAGGAGACGCTCCTACTCCAGGTAAGAGAACGTGATGCTGTAGATACAAAGTAATGGCTTCCTACCTGTCAATCTAGGTTTTTAAAATAAAATTTTTTCCTCCCTCTCTAAAGGTCCAAATCTCCATACAGTGGTTCATCCTACTCAAAAAGCTCCTACTCCTATTCAAAATCAAGATCTGGTTCTTCACGGTCACGTTCATACTCTCGTTCCTTTAGCCGGTCACGCTCCCGCTCTTTTTCGAGATCACCTTCATACCAAAGGAAAGTCCATTCAAAGGGCCGCACTTACCGTTCGAGATCTCGGTCTCATGGGTATCCCCGTTCTAGATCTCGGTCCCCGTACAGGCGGTACCATTCACGATCTAGGTCCCCTGTCTATAGGGCCCCATCTCCTAACAAGAGAGTCATTGCACAAACAGAACCCGAAAGGAATGATCGTGAATACTTCAACCGCTACCGGGAGATACCTCCCTATGACATCAAGGCTTTGTATGGGCGACAACCTGACCTAAGAGATCCGTACGAAAGGCAAAGATTTAGAGAATGGGAGAGAAAATATATAGACTGGTATGAGAAGTATTATAAAGGATGCGCCGTGAATGCATTGCCACGACAGAGGTCACCTGTCAACAGGGATAACTTCTCTCCGAATCGCTTCCCGATTCAGCCTCAAGCTCGCCGAGATAACTCTCCATATAACAGAGGCCGCAGAGAGGATTATCCCCCTCTGATGCCACATCGCGGTCGTCCAGTGGGCGCTCCATATCAAGAAAAGCTGCCTCCGCGTGACGCTCATATCATGAAGGATACCAGAAGGTCAAAGGAGAGAGAAGCAGCGAACCCACCTACAGACTACAAAGGTGGGAGCAAGCACAAGAAACATCGCAAAAAGCGGAAAGGGGAGGAACACGAAGGACTGAACAAAATGGATATCGACTCTACCCGGAAACACAGAGACGCGCATGGAGATGATGTCAAAAGAAGCGAACCTCCCTTTGTGCCCACGAGCAAAGATGATGCCACTCCTGTGCGGGACGAACCAATGGATGCCGAGTCTGTTGCTATAAAGCCGTTCTCTGAGAAGGACAAGAGAGAGAAGCCTAAAGGAAAACCCGAAAAAGCAAAACGGAAACCTGAAGGAAATCCGACCAAAAAGGAGACCTACAAGGTGATAAAGACCGAAAAAGTAGGTTGTGACGGTGAGAAGGAAAGACCTGCTAGTACAGAACCACCTCAAAAAAGGCCTAAAGAGGAGCCAGTCAAGGGGGATGTCACCAAGCACCCTCCATTACTGAAGGATGAGAAGACCGCTTTACTGCCCCGCAAGGTTCACCTCAAACTGATGAAGGAAAACCACGATGGAAAAACAACCAAAGATGATAAGAACAAGAAAGAACCCCCAAAAGACACAAAACCTGAGAAGCCTGTCGCCAAGGAGGACGTGTCAAAAAAGCCAGCAGAGAAATCCAGAGGAACAGACGCCAAGCAAGAAAAGCGGAAAAGGAAAACGGAAGAGAAAATCTCAGAAAAAGAAACGGAGAACAATCCCAAAGCGGTCGCCAGTGACCCAGCGAAGCCTTCCGCCATCAAAGTAAAGTCTGAGGCAGAGGTCAAAAACCCTGAGAAATTAGCTGAACAGGAGAAGCCCCCGGCTGCGAAAAAAATCAAATTAAACCGGGAGACCGGGAAGAAAATACCGACCGCTGAATCTACAGGAGCGGCTGAAGAGGTCCAAGATAAAACGGAGCCTTCTGTGGTGGCCAAGCCAAAAGCAGATCGCGTGAAGGGGAAAGTGAGGCGGAAAGTTTCCATTCCAGATGGGCCTGGATCCACCTTGGTGGATTATACCAGGTAGGAGAGTGATGACATGCCAAGCACAGAAACTTTATTTTGCTTTGTGTTTTGTTTTCTTAATGATTCTCTTTTTTTTTTTTTTTCCCGCTTTTTCTTTCTTTTATAGCACAAGTTCCACCGGTGGAAGCCCTGTTCGAAAAGGGGAGGAGAAATTGGATGCCAAGAGAATGGTTATTAAGACAATGGAGGAATATAATAACGATAGCACTACTCCTGCGGAGGATGTAATAGTAATCGTTGAAGTTCCACAGTCTAAGTGGGAGATAGATGATTTTGTGTCAGATGACGAAACAAAAGATGCGCAGAATATCACTGCCACCGATAAACCAAGCGTACCAGCGAAGTCTTTACCCACGGCAACTCTTCCAGATAAAGAGGCCAGCTCCACGGAGAAGCCGAAACTACCCCGGGAACATGGAGATGGGGATTCGCCACAAGATTCCAACACAAATAAAGAATCTGCCGTAACGCATGCTAAAACTAGATCGAGTGATACGGACAAACCTGCCGAGGACAAGGAAGCGTCCAACAAAAGAAAAGGAAGCTCCCCGACCGACAGCAGCTCCGATCGCTCCGCTCATCTCTCCAAAGAAAGGGCTCCAGAGAAAGCAGATTCCGCGCGAAGCTCTTCTAGCCGAGAGAAAAAGTCAGACCATTCAGAGAACCGGGACAAAAAGACGGAGCATGAAAGCAGGGAGAGGGATAAGAAACTGGATCATGACAACAGAGACAAGAAAAATGACTATGACCGAGAAAAAGACAAGAAGCCGGAGTCTGACAATAAGGAAAGGGACCGGAGACAAGAAAGTGAGAGCAAAGAAAAGGAGAAGAAACCAGAGCATGAGAATCGAGATCATAGCAGCTCTAAGAGGCGAGATGAGAGGAGGAGAGACTCTCCGATCAGGAGCAGAGAGTCATCTTCTAGTTCCCAAAAACCCAAACCCAGAGACACACAACCTGAGTCGTCTAGGAGAGGAGCAGGGGACTCGAAACGCACCAGCTACAGCCCTGCGCGAGAACGCAGACCCAAAAGTGACCAGAAAGCTTCTGACGGCAAACGCTCCACCCTCGATCAAAGATCCCCAGAGAAATCGAATACGAGAGGAAGGGACAGACCTGCCGCTGCATCAAAGGGTGCAGATGAACCCACTGAGAACAAGCCTTCATGCACAAAACACTCTTCACCAGAACCCAAACCGGACGCGGAATTTAATGAAAAGGACCCCAACAAGCTAAAGCCGCCTCAGAGTCGCTCGACGAGGCTTTCCACCGACCTGGCCAGGGAGACAGACGAGGCTTCCTTCGTTCCTGATTACAACGAGAGTGATAGCGAGGCTTCCGTGAAACAGGAAGACCCTCCAGCCCTGGACTGCCAGGAAAACAAAATTAAGGAGGATTCTGCCATGGACGCCCCTGAGCCCACGGACATTGCTCTGCCTGGGACTGGCCACAGCAGTCCAAGTATCAGCCGTAGCCACAGCCCTGCCGGTTCTCAAACCCGCAGCAGCAGTGCCACTTCGGCAGGCAGTCAGGACAGCAAGAAAAGAAAGAAGAAAAAGGAGAAAAAGAAACACAAGAAGCACAAGAAACACAAAAAGCATAAGAAGCACGCCGGGAACGAGTCCGAGGCTGAAAAGACAGAAAAGTCTCAAAAACACAAGCATAAAAAGAAAAAGTCCAAGAAGAGCAAAGACAAGGAGACTGAGAAAGAGGAGGCCAAAGTCAAACCTCCAGTGTCGGTGTGAGCCGTGGCCGATGGATCCGTCAGCGGAAGGCCTGTCCCAACTCTACTGTATACATTTTATTTTCATTCATTGTAAATTCAGTGTAAATATTGGGAAACTGTGCCACACTTAATATATTGATTGACTTTTACATAAGAGCTTTATAAAGTGAACATTTTTGTACAGAACTGCGTGTGTTATGAACATATTGCATCTTTTTTTTTTTTTTTTTTTTTTTTATTTCCGGGGCGCCTTTGCATTTAGCCAACAAATGGCTGTAAGTGGTATACTCCAAAAAAATATATTAAAAAATCCCTTTCCAGAAAGTCTGGTAAGTATGAACACGCTAATTCGACTCGTCCGTTAGTGGTATGGCCCAGTAATGTGCAGCAAGGAGACAGCATACCTATAGTCGGGGAGGAAAAAGAAAAACTACCCCCGATTTGAGTGCAACGGACATCTCTGTTGGTGGCATTTAAGCTTCTCCTAAACTGCATCTAAAAATGGGAAGTTTTTTTTTTTCTTTAAACCTCCGCTTGGAACTCTTTTGTATATTGTTCAGGTCTGTAACAATCCAGCGCCCCTTTACTTCGGCTTCAATAGCACCTTATAGATCTCAAATCATCACAAGCCTCTCGCTCCGTGCAGTATTTCTTCTATAAGATCTCATTTTAGTTTTTTCCAGCAGATTGTAAAATTGGCGATTTTGGTAATACTGTATAAACCATTCATTGATATCATTTGGCTTTTGATCCAATTCCTTCGAGGTTCTATCTCGTGGAATATTAATTCCCGTCTCCCTTCATTTGCTTTGTGCTTGTTGAAGGATTAGCTTCATATATCCAAAGTTTATTTTATTTTACATGGGTCTTTTTTTTTTTTTTTTTTCTCCTTTCAATCTTTTTTGTTAGCACACTAAAGAGCAGCCTCGTCCGTTTTACTATACGACCCCCGTCTAACTATGAGGGGCATTAGAGATTAGACCTGTAACAATATACACAATCGGAAGGTATTACCTAAATCCAGTTTCATCTTTCAATGAACGGGTTAAAGGCTGGGACCCCACCTACCTAAGATTATCAGTATAATCTGCCGTTTAACCCTTGGGGGGCTGCTATTACCCTTAATTGGTAATATATTTTCTTCATAGGATTCAAGGGGCTATTAATGTTGTTGTCACACTTCACTTTTGGCCAAAATGTACATTTTAGGTTTAGTGTTGCTATATGATTTATAATTTTAAGGCAGATTCTCAGGCCTATTTTAAGGCTGTTTTGTTACGATTCCAGCTGGAATTCGGCGCTCTGCGCAGAAGAGATGCATCGCTCCCAATTGTCTTATTTCGTATCATTTTGTATACACTTTAAGACTGGCAACCCTACCTCAAGTGATTGTATATGTTTTTTTTTCTTCTCATCCTGTAAATAAATGACAATGAATTTAACAGACGCTGCCTCGCATGGTTTACATTTAAATTCAATGAGAACTGACAGACCCTTTGATCCCTTGAATACAAAAGAGATGGAGTCTTAATCTTTAAGAAGGTGATGTGGCCCTTAAACTGGCGATTCTTTAATCTGGTTCCTTGCTGTGGGGGATTGGGGTGCAGGAAAAAAAAAAAACCTGTGTCCAGGTCGAAAGGCATCGGTGGTCGAGTAGAAGGTGGGGAGTTCCTTTTTAGAACAGAAACTGGGCTAATTATCCTTAGTATTCTACAGGTAGAGACCCCGTGGTGCATGACGTAATGATCGTTAACTAACGGCTGCCCTGCAGGTTTTTATATACATTTAATTGAGGGATTTGGACGGGAGGCAAAAATTAGGCTTTTCTTTCCCTCTTTGCTGCCCTGCTGCTATTCCCACACGGAACCCCATCTTTTCTTTCATCAACCCAAGTCCATAAGACCCCAGCACTGTCACTCTTTCTTGATACAAGGAATTCAGGACGTATTCACCCTCACAAGTTACCTATGGGATCTCTGATCAGGTCCAGTGGAGGCAAAAAAGGGCAAGTTTAAAGCATGCGGGTCAATAATATAACACTAAATAAAGAATTGATTCTAGTTTTGTACACTTGTATATAATCTATGTATAATAGTCTTAAAGGACGATAGATTCCTTAAACAGACCCAACCCGGGCTAAAGGGGGCAGAAAATGAAAGGGGCAAGAATGTGGTAAAAAAAAAAAAGCAAAAATATAAGGAATGGCTAATATAAACAATATAAATACAAATGATGTCAAAAAAATAATAGGTAAAAGACAAACGCAATAGACTAATGAAAAGCACTAAATAAATAGTACAAGCCATAAACAATCCAAGCATAGATCCAAGTCAGTGAAAACATTAAAGGGTGTCCTTATCGTTGTGGGAGTAGTAAGGAAAGAGGATTCACTATGGGGGCTAACATAGACGTTGATGCTGATTGGCTAAGAAAAATGGGGGAGTCTGTTTCTTATAATGTGTTTGTTTTATTGATTAAAGTGGGGATACGGTTTCATCTCACAGATATCCGTCACTTCTCAATGAGAACAAACGGGGCTTACTGTCAGGGGGCCGGATCCATAGCTGTCTGTCTTGAGACTGAAGACCAGCGGGACATATTAATGATGATCAAGTCTGGTGTTAATTGTGGAGTAGTTGGCTTGTAGCTTATGCTGGTTTCCATGGCAACTTCCCCACATCTACGTCTATTTACAACGTAAAACTGAGACCCCGGTAACGTTGTCAAGCACACCAGCTTCACCCTTTTAGGTAACGTTCCATGCTTGGTGTTCAAGCAGCTGCCGTAGCGCAGGCCTCCTCTCTCAAACGCACATTTCTGGCGCGCTAAATACCAAAGCCGTGACGCCATCTTGTAGGAGAAGCAAGGTCAGAAACCGCTCGCAGCTATATACTCCGGAATCCAGGGAATCTGTCCGCTAGGTAATCAATGGTCACATAGCATTTTATTAGGTCATCAGGTAAGTGGTCGGGAGTGATCTGATCATCAGCCCACTTTTGGTTCTGCAGCAGATCCTTAACTCAGCAATTGACCTAGAAGCGCCCTGGACTTCCAGGTCAGTGCTGTTATTTTTCTTTCTTTGCCCCATAGAAGCACAGCATTGACTGTGATTTATTCCCAACAAGCTTGTGTGGACTGTGGAGACAAATATTAACCCCTACAATGCCGCAATTGTGTCATACACAATTGCGGCACTGAAGGGGTTAATGCTGCACTGTCGCTCTTAAAGCAGTGTTTGCAGGGAAGGAGCCTCTACAATCGTTCCTGTAGGAGTGATCAAGAGTTCCTGTGGGATCTTTTTTTTTTTGCTGTTGCTGTTCTGTCTGGACTTCCGGGCAGACCACCATCAGCCGCCACGTCCCCGTGAATAACGGCTATTAACCCCTGAAATGCTGCAATTGGAAGGATTAATGCTGCACTGTTGCTCTCATGGAGCGATCGGGCAGCAGGGGAATATTGAGGCTGGTCCCCAGACTTGTGTGGGTACCGAAGAAACAAACAGCCCCCTTCCCTGAAGCTGCCTGTGGCAGCTGGGAGCGATTAAAGGCTCAGGGGCGCTCGAGATGGGTATGAGCAGCAGCAGTGCCCCTGTGATCACCACGATTGTGGTGACGTGGGGGCATTTGTTTTGGCATGACATACCAGGTAAGTCACAGAACCAATGAGCCTACTTAGGCATGACGTACCTGGCACTCACCGGACATGAAGGGGATACACATGCATGGAGCAGACATAACACAAGACTGATTTAGGTTTGAGTCGTTACAGCAGGAAAAACAGGCGGACTCGATGTGCCAAAGGGTTGCGATCAGTTTCGATTTACTGGAAAGAAGACGCCTCTTCACATTGAGAACAATTCCATCAGGAGCCTGCAGAGGGCGCAGTTACATTGTGGGATTAACCTGGGCTGATATCCCAAGAGTGGAGTTTCTGCAGCTGAAGGTTACACTAAGTTTTCCAGTGAAAATAAGACCACTGCGTATCAAAACCCTCAGGTTCAGCACACTATGCAGTTTAATGTCCCATGTAGCTATTCCAAAGAATAATGCATACTTTCTGGAACGTTAACATACATAAAGGGCCTGCCTTAGGTAGAAGCTGCAGCTCCTCGCCTCTTCCGTAGCCCGACAGTTTTCATCACTGATTAGCCACTTGAAGCGGCCAATAAGTGGCAGAAAAGCATTGAGAGCATAAAGGGAATAACGTTACAGCCTCTCCATGCGATGCTCGTCGAGCTAGCGGTTGGTTTATCATATGCTGGGAAACGTCCGCTGCGAAAGGGGCAAAAAAAAAGCATTTTGAGCCAAGAAAGTGAAACCAATGGTGTTTGGGAGAGTGAAAGAACCACACAGACCGGATAAGAGCCATGTTATCCTCCATTTATTGTTTATCTGCTGCTGGACGTCCAACTTGAATAGGCCCTTGGTCTTGTCTTATGTTTGGAATAGCCTTACGCCTATCCCATACATGATTACGTTCCTCACCTGGATTAACCTCTACCGCTTCTGTAGGAATTCGTGATGGCCCCATGATAACACCAAAAAACATCACATGCTTCTTCTGGTTGACCCAATAAGCCAAGCCGAGACAGTAAGTCTGGTTCGTTGTACGTTGGATTCCCTGCGTTTATGAGACATCTTGTAGCTCAATTTGCTAGAGAAAAGCCCCCCATCCTAGTAAGAGCCAAATAGCAACCCGGGCTTTTACCTCGGAAGGAGCCAGCCAGGGGCACGATGCCAAAAAAAACACCTAATTAAGACTGAACATATGCAAATTCTCCTTGTTTCCACCTAATGACGGCTGCAAAGGATTCATCATGCGGGGCGTCTGTTAGTTGGTAATATGCCAGCAGTCACATTCTGTCTCGGGACCGCTTGCGTCTCTTCCATGCGCAGTTATCCGAATTGTTGGCACTTTCCGCGTTTTCTGTTTCCGCTGCATGCGGTGAGCGATGATTCCGCGTATAAAGGTCTCTAAATATATATATATGCCGACTGTACCATTAAATGTCTTATTTATATCAGGCAACAATTTGCCGTCTAGTCGCCCGTTTCTCCTGTTTTAAAGACTGATACCTTAATCAGTCGTTGGGTTCGTTTTAGATCCAGGAGATAAGTGGAACAGCCTCCCAGCAGAAGTGGTAGAGGGTAATACAGTGAGGGGATTAAACATGCATGGGATAGACATACGGCTCCTGAAGACGAGACCAACCACTGATTAAGGTTTGAGTCTTTACAGCAGGAGACACGGGTGACTAGATGGGGGCCGATCTGCCCAATGACGCTAGCTTTAAGCTTTGCCGAGAAACAGAGTTTTGGAGTCATTGCAGCATCCCTGATCGCCATTAATGTTTGTCCTTATCCAATGCATTTAGGGGCTCATGGGAGTTGGAGTCTGCGGACACCCGGAGTCCAGCTCCTGTTTCTTCTCACCGATAACGAGCCCCCGGCTTCTATATCTTAGTACTGGATGCCCCCTCAGAGCCTAATCAACATAAATCCCTTCATTAATTAACATATTGGGATTATTAGCGGGGACCGTGATAATTACGCCTGCCGGTTACAGATACTCTGGCGGAGAGTAACGGCTGTCGGGGACATCAGACATTTCAGTGTAAAGTCTGAGGGGGGGGGGGTTAATTTGATGCAAACTGGGGGCAGTCAGTTGTTCCCAGCACTAAATGGTTAAGACATCCGGGTAGTCTTACTTCAGTACTTAATACAATGTTTCCATTATCGCTACAAAGCCTTTTAAGTCATGTTATTATGGCATTGCTACCAAATGTCCTTGATTAGTTCGTCCACTCCCTTTTTCCTCCCCTGGTGCCCCTCTTTTCTAGGAGCTCGGAATGGTTGCTGGGTATGAGGGGGGGTCTATTGCCCTAAAAGCCCCGATAATGTGTATAGAAACAGCAGAAAACCCCATTATTTATCATTCACAGCCACCAATAGGTCACCAAGTAACTCTGTCCCAGACAAACTGCACCTTTTCAGCTGCTGTTGAACTCCAAGTCCAACAACGCTCAGCCAGCCAGCACGGCCGCACACTTGTGAGTGATGGTATTTGTGTGTAGAGGGAGCCCTTCTCATGTGGAAGACACACACGTAGTTTCAGACCCCCCCCCCCTCCACTTGCAGCCCCCCTATCATCGCTTATCCTGAAATCACCCTTTTTCCAACCAATCAGAGCCCAGCGTGTCTGTGCCGTTTATCTCCGGGAGCAATAAAACTCTCTCCCTAGCTACATCCCAGTGAGTGTGGTCACCATGGCAACTAAGAGCCGAACAAAATTCTCCCTTTTAGCTCTAAGCTTCAGTTTCCTGCTGGAGAGACGGGGCGTCCGGGGCGATGTTCAGGGGGTCCGGGGGTCGCCTTGGGCAGACAACGCAACAATTCAGCAACAAAGGAATCTGATAAATGGGAAAAAAACCTCCGACCCGAAATTGTGGGTCTCAGGCCCCAGTGGGGCAATTCATGGAAGCGTCACACCAACGCAGGGCATGTTGTTTGTAGCGTTCCTCCTAAGGTGAATATTCTGGCTGAAAATCGGGGTCCCACTTGAGTATTTCTTTGTGGAGAGTGGCATTGCGTATCCATTGATCCATCCATCTCAGGAGGGCAGCTCTCCCTTACTCCACTGAAACCTGCGCATGGCTGGCTTGGGTTGAAACAGGGACCCCTGGCCCTTGCCAACCATTATATATACGTTAATGCGCATGATAGTGGGGGCGTTCCCTTTAAATGGTGCCACCATCTTTCGTGGGGCATCGGAGATCTCCCTTGTAACTTTTCCCAAATACTCCATGGAGCACTTACCGGCACAGCCTCCACAGCGACCTTCCTCCGCGTCGCACATGCATCACTCGTGATGTCACATCCTGTCGCTCTGCATGGTGGATGGCAACCGTAGAAGTAAGAGGGTGGCTGGGGGGGCTGCCCTGGGTCAGGCCTAGGACAGCGCCCCCCGAAACACAGAAAGGGAAGCATACGCAAACACATTCAGGTCTCGGCCAAACACATCACCAGCCACATGATATTTTTACGGCCGGTCAGATCCAGCGCTAACTCGGTAAATGCCCCCGGGGGTCCTAATGATGCCCTCATGCGCTCCCATTGACTTAATTTGCTCTTCTGCCACTGATTGGCTGCTCCAAACGGTTGGGCCACGGAAGAGGCAGGTGTGTACTTCTTTATCTAAGCCTTTAGAAACTGACCCCAAACCTCACCTCAGACCCTAAATACTCCCGAGCACACCATACATCCTCTTTTTAGATGCCACATTTTTAACCTTACGTGGCCCAGCCCTGCCGCAGAGCGAGACACATTTCCCCATTTCTGGACCTAACGTGACGATGGTTGATCTTCGGTGTCTAGACTGAGCCTCGAGGGGGGTTTTGAGTGAAATAAATTATTTCTGTTCTTTAACCCCGAAATCTGTGCGAAAATACGATAAAACCTCCTTGGGTTCTTAGTATTTACTAAAGTGGTTCTTAAGGCACCGGTGTTTTGCAGACAGCAAGACGGACAGAAGATTAGCCCCGAGACGCTCCGTGATGAGGACAGACCGGAGTATTAATAGCCCCCTGTCTGCTCGCTGCTCGCACCTGCTAAAAAATATCTGCCTTATTTCCATCTGGAAACAACTGAGCCAAAAATATGGAGCCAGGAGGATAACGGGACCGGCTTAACGCAACACACCCCTCATACACACTGTTCATATATATATATATATATATATATATATATATATATATATATATAACCGTCACCTACCCCTATATTATTATCTTCTATTCATAGCGACAATTCCCGCAGCGCGTCTTACAGTCCCTACATTCACGGGCATTTACCAGAGAGATCTCCCCAAGCAGCCCATTTACATTATGGAGGCCGGGGGCCGCTGCCATAAACTAGGCCCAGGACGGCACCCGACGTCACTACGCCTCTGGTGTGAGGACAGCGATGCATGCAGCCCCCATAGGCGCATCCCCTGCATGCAGATAGCGGAAGCGCAAATACACAGGGTGGGATTCTGCAGACCCCCCTCCGTGCCACTCAACCATCACATGCATTCAAATTCAGAGAAGCACAGGGGGTATTTACCACCCGTACGAGCCCCCCTCCCTCCAAAAGAGGGACCCTCAGGAGGTATTATTTTTGATAGTTATTAGTTGTTTACACTCAACTTCCCTTTTTTTTTGCAGATTTGCCTGTTTTATGTCCCCTGCGGCGTGCAGCTTTTCCCAGGAGGGTGCGGTTTGCCCCCCATGGGGTTCAGTTTGCCCCCCATGGGGTTCAGTTTGCCCCTGCACGGTGGAGCTTTTCAGTTTATTGTCAGCTCTGTTTCACAAACCAGTTGTAAGCGAGGGCAGAGACTCGTGGTTTAGCGGAGATGGCCTGCGGCTTTCAATCGACGGCTGCGGCCTCTGATTTAAACATCACGGGGGATGTCGCTTCGATGCGTCAGATCCCCGAAAAAAAATCTTTTCAATGCAATAACCGGGCAGCAGAGCTTACGTTCCAGCACTGCAAACCGGGTACGCTGCGTATCTCATAAAAATACTGGCCGGGAGATCGGCCCCATCCGGCCCCTGTCCAATCTGCCCATTTCTCCTGCTGTAAAGACTCAAACCTTAATCAGTTGTTGGTCTCGTCTTGGATTCAGGAGCCCCTTACTGTATTAACCTCTCTGCTGGGGAGCTGTTCCACTCATCTACTACCATATACCTATCCCATGCATGTTTACATTCACTCACTGTATTAGCCTCTACCACCTCAGCCGGGAGGCCGTTCGACTCTGTGGATCTGAAGCCGGCAATTGCAATTATGGCTTTTCGGGGTTTCTCTCGCAATAATCACAACAACAAAAAAACGTTCCAATGGAAGCGACGATATTTTTTCTGGAAAAACCTATACGCGGCCTGATTTTATAGGATTTGTTTCAATGTCGAGATTTTTTTGGATCAACGGCGAGGTGAAACTTCACTTTTTTTAACCTAAATGACTGTATCAGTATGTAAATGAAATCAGATTCCTGCAGCCTCCCGCCGGCTCGATCTGTTTGCACGCTCGGTGCGGGGCTGTCGGCTGCTGCGTGCATGACCAGAATACACATGCAGAGGAGGGGGGGGGCGAGCACCGACGGCCAGAGAATCCGCCTGCATATCCTCCGCACGGCCCTCCCGAGAGCCAAACGCTCTGCTGCCAACGACACTGATCAGGAGAGGACGGAGAACCAATGCCGCAGAGCTAGATCCTCTTAAAATGTCTCCCTCCCCCGCTCGATCGAGAACCCTGGGAGTTCTGTTGGGAGGTTCTGGATTATTTAAAGGGGCGTGTGGTTCCCCTAATCCCCAGCGGGTTGCTTTGAGGGCCACAGTAGGGTACATGCTGTGTTTCTCTATGTGTTAAAAGTTCTGCATTTAACTCCTTAGTAGTCGATGCCTTTTTCTTGTCCTGCGTGATTCCAGTCGCTCTGGGCCGAGATCCAGAATCTGCATTTTTGTTCTTGATTCGCGGAATATTAGAACAAAAATTCCAGCTGTGTAAAGACGCCCGGCAGCGCGGCGTTCTATTTAACGACAACGGGAGATGCCAGAAACCAGAACAAAAAAACATGTTCTAGAAGAGAGGAAGTGAAAGAATGAAATGCCCCCCCCCCCCCCGAGGAGGAGCGGTGGGGTGTGTGGTCTCTGGAGGATGAGTGAAAGAACGGCGGGCAGCGCTCCAGAGCCGAGGATGCCATTTTTTTTTATTTTTTTTTTTACCTGGCAAGTTTCCTAAAAAAGGCGTTGGGACAGAAACAAGCGTCGGCGCGAACGCTCGGCACTGCGGTAACACGGCCCGGCGTTCTGCGGGACGCCGGAGGATTCTAATAACGCCTCGTTCTCCATATATGTCAGAAGTGCCACAGATTTACACATCAGAGCTACCCGTGTCTTAGAAGGAACACCTACCGAGTATCCCTGTTTGGGAGGGTCAGTCTCTCTCTCAGGGCCCAAAATCCCTGATGCCCCTCTCTCCTCCCCTGATGCCCCTCTTTTTCTAGGAGCTCGGAATGTTTGCTGGGTATGAGGGGATCGCAGGGTTCTACGGGGCCTTAAAGCCCCCCGATAATGTGTATAAAAGGGACTGGCTCTAGATTCCGTGTGTGATACATGCAGGAAAAGTATACACTATTAAATAATACATATTCTCACCAATCCCAAAATACTGCAGCCATGTCATTTATCAGGCATCTGTATCAGGCCCTGTCATATGCTCTGAGTGGGGCCCTTGGTTCTGGGTGGGGGCCCAAGCAAGCAGTTGCCTTATCTGCTTACATAATCAGGGCAGCCATAAGAAATCTTGGGGCAAAGAACATAGCTAAAGACAGGACTCTCTGCCCCACCCCATGCTCCTCACACTGCTTAATTCCACCCCATGCTCCTCCTACTGCCCAATCCCACCCCATGCTCCTCACACTGCTTAATTCCACCCCATGCTCCTCCCACTGCCCAATCCCACCCCATGCTCCTCACACTGCTTAATTCCACCCCATGCTCCTCCCACTGCCTAATCCCACCCCATGCTCCTCACACTGCTTAATTCCACCCCATGCTCCTCCCACTGCCTAATCCCACAAATGCTCCTCCCACTGTCCCCACTCTATACCCACTATGGGGCCACTAAACCCTAATCCCGGGAAATGGGCAATCTGGTCCCCAAAGCCCACAAGGGCCCAGACACAGGCAGAGGGCCACAAGGGCCCAGTGCTGGTAAGCAGTGAATTTACCCGGGAACTTCCTAGCACAGATGGCCCTAGATGGGTAAGGATTGGCTGCCTATGAAGTGTCTTTAATTTGTAGGGGGGTTGGGGGGATAAGGTGGGGAGCGGGGATGCCATGTTTTGGAGACTCCGGGCAAAACCCAGAGAGTTTGTGGGTACGGGGATGGAGGGGCCCGTGACGGATCGGGAAGGCTGTGCCCCATACAGAGGTACCGGTCGCACCCATCTCGACAGTGGCCCTCCATACCCTAATTATTATTATTTATTGTTTTATATAGCGCCATCAAATTCCGTAGCGCTGTACCACCTCTACAGCTTCTATCTAAAGCGTCTCGCGTCGGTCTCGATCCGCACAAGCGATCTAATTGACAATCGCCAAGTCCGACGCAATCAGCAGAAGGCGACGCCGCGTATTTACATGAATTAAAGCGGTCGCCGTGGTATCTGTGTTTACATGTAACACGCTGGGTATAATTCGTGTTTCCTGAGGACGCATTTAATACGATGCGATTATTAAATCCCTCTGTAGCCGTTATCTGCCCGCCGAGAGTGCCTGCTTCAAAGATATAGCATCCGACAGGCCCTAAGTAACTCACTCAAGTCCCGCTGCAAGAGGAAAAATGCATGGGGTCAGTGGGAAGCCATGTCTGTCCGTCTAACCTGGCAATCCGAAAAATGTCACCTTTCCAACCCTCAAGTGCACCTTTAGGAGTGCATGTTCCTCTTTGGGCCCCAACCCCCCCATGCCCCTTTCCTTCCCTGATGCCCTTCTCTCATCCTGATGCCCCTCTTTTCTAGGAGGTCGGAATGTTTGCTGGGTATGAGGGTATTGCAGGGTTCTTCGGCCCTAAAAGCCCCGATAATGTGTTTAGAAACAGCAGGGACTGGCTCTTTAATTTAAACGGGGTAAATAAAGCCCATTATTCTTCTTCTAAATGCCCAAATCAGTAACCATCAGTAAGGCACAAAGCCAAATAGACGCCTCTGCCATTTATTTGAGGCTTTTAGGGCTGTAGAACCCTGTGATACCCTCATACCCAGCAAACATTCCGAGCTCCTAGAGGGACTGGACAAGCTGAATAAGGACACTTGGGAGGTTTTGCACCACTGTTGTCACCGATCTCTCCCTGTTGTTGTAAATAACCTGATTTATAGAAAATGCTTCCATTTATATTCGGTACACAAACTACACGACATACTATTACATACTGTACGAAGCCCCGCTGCTCAGCTCCATGTCTGTAGCTGGTTGCTATGTGGCGGTTGCTAGGGCGGCCATTTTGGAGGGGCTAGGAGGCCACAGACCGGAAGTGCTGCTCCAGCGCGGCCTCCTCTTCCGGAATCAGGTTTTTGGTGGAGGAAATGGCGCCGCTGAATGTGTTGACGGTGTTTTCCGTGCAGCCGCTGACGGACTGAGGGGCGCCCGAGGCCGCAGCTCCCTTATTCCACTGCAGTGCACTTTATATACATGAGGTGAGTCCGGGCAAGCGAGGTGTTTGCGGCCATGAAGTGGCGGTGGCTCTGTAAGCGTCTCCTCCGAGCTCTGCAGCTCGCGCAGCGCAGTGTGGACCCCGAGCCTTTACCTTCCAGTGTCTCCTTGGGTCGCAGCCGCAGAGCCGATCCCACCGTCGGTCTCCCCTTGCTTTCAGTGTTGTTTTTTTCCGTTCGGGGTATTAATCAGGCTGCACCTATGCGCACTGCTTTTAATCCTGTAGCGTCAGGGGTTGGTCTTCTCTGGCATTGAAGGGGTCGGTGCACCCTTAAAACAAGTGTTATGCTAGTTGATGTAAACTCAGCTCTACAGGCAGCCAAGGGGTTAATGCAACCTTGAAACGCGACAGACAGTCTTAAATTCATCAGGCATGCGGGGGGTTAATGCACCCCAACATTTGAACTATATTTAAGAGATAATGCAATCAGACTCTTGCATGGCACCTATAGTCACAATCCAGAATTCTCTAAAGGGTTAACAGAACCTTAACATCTCCGTGGATGTAAGGGGTTAACGCAACAAGCTTAACATCTCCGTGGAACAAAGGGGTTAAGCCAACAACCTTAACATCTCCGCATCTCTAAGGGGTTAACGCAACCGTAATGTTTCCTGGCATCTAAGGGGTTAACGCAACCATAACATCTCTGCGTATCTAAAGGGTTAACGCAACCTTAATGTTTCCTGGCATCTAAGTGGTTAACGCAACCATAGCTTTATACTCCCTGGCAAAATCTTAAAATCTTTTGGCAGTGAATGCCTTTTAACCCAGGCACAGATAGGGTTAACATTCTGGAATAACCTCTCCCTGTATCCGCGGTGTTACTAGGTGCTCTGTGTTCTTGGTAATTGGCTCTCAGAGGGTTAATGCCCAGCACTGAGCGTCAACGCTTTTCCCTCCCCGCCGTGTCCTCTGGGGCATCCTCCCCGTGTATATGCAACCTTATCCATACATCACGCGTGGTACCCGTGCAGGCGGGAGAACCGCGACGTGTGTTATTAACACGTAAACCGTCCCTATCCAGTAATACCCTTTATCAACCCTTTCATTACCAGAGGGGAGAAGAAACGTTCCTTTAATGTATAAAGGAAGCTGTTGGAGCGCTTAGCGTGTGCGTTGCGTGTGCGGTTCTAGGCTGTAGCGCCGTCTCTGCTAATCATTCACCAGGAAAAGCTCTGAAATATCCGGCTCCTTGTTTTCTTCGTTGTTATGAAGTCAGAAGTCCGCCGGCTGTGCGTTTCGGGGCGTTTTGTTGATTACAGGAAGTTGTTAGATTTCTGCCGTTCGGATCGACACCCCCCCCCCCCCATAATGAGCGGAATTGACGCGGATTAAAGATGGAGGCCGGCGAAGCGCGAGGCGTTACGTATAAACAGAACGGAGAGCTTCCGTCTAGAGATTGAGATTTATGCGTATGGCGAGCCCCCCCCCCCCCCGTTACTCCGCGTCCTTTTCCTAAATTCGTAAATATATATATATGCAGACGCTGCACGGCGGTCTCTTTATTAAATCCGTTCGCAGCAGGTAGTCGCGGCTCCTAGATTTTTAGGTCTGGCTTTTCCATTTTTTTTTAATCAAATTTCATATTTCTCTCCTACGGCTGCACCGCTTTCTGCCTCCCAAATATAAAAACCCATTCGGCCCCCGTCTGGTCGCCCGTTTCTCCTGCTGTAAAGACTCAAACCTTAATCAGTCGTTGGCCTCGTCTTAGATTCAGGAGCCGTATGTCTGTCCCATGCATGTTTAATACCCTCGCTGTATTAACCTCTACCATTTCTATTGGGAGGCTGTTCCACTTATCTACCACCCTCTCGGTAAAGTATAGGCAGATATGTCCGCTTGGCTCCTGATTTGTGTAGCCCAGTATTTAATAGCCCGTGACAGCGGCACGTTCTGCTCCGAGGGTATATTTTGTGGCTTTTCAGGCACTTTGCTCGCCGTCTCGCCCACGAGTTTCTCGCTGTTAATTTCCGTTTCTGTTGCAGAGAATTGGAAGCTGCAGCCACCAAAGACATCGAAGGGAACCTGAGCAGGTAGGAGCCGACGTGTTTGTGTCCGTTGTGTTTACCAATCGCCGTGTTTGCTGTTCTGTATGAAGGACTCGTCGGGCCCCTTCTTAGAGGAGGAACGCCGCAGAATCTCTCGCTTATCCCTTAAATAGTCAGAGATACGTTTACTGAACACTAACGAGCACTAAGGAAAGTAATCTGCGTGCGATCGCGGCGCTGCGTTCATATACAGTGACGAAGAGCCTTCCGTGTTCATTGGAGCGTGACGCTGGTGGTCGGGGGGGCTGCGTGTCATTGGCCGTAGGGCCACGGCTCAGTCGGGGTTCATTCTTCGGGACGCGGGATCCTCTTTACCGTTTCAGCTGCTTTTTAGTGCTTGGCCTGAATGTTCAATGATCTTTAACGCGCACTTTTTGTTTGTTTTGGGGGGCATCAGGCGGCCCGCCGCTGCGCTTCTGTAACCGCGTTTAGCGGGGGTCGCTGGTGATCCAAGCCGCGTACGGACTCCAGATCCCACCCGGTCGCTTCGTGTAATTCGCGTTACGCTGCGATCACCGCAGCTTTACGTAAACCCCTCTGACAAAGCGTGGCACTGAAGGGGTTAAAGTCTTCAGCGCCGATGGGAAAGCGGGCCGCGCGGGTTACATCATTCTCTAAAATCGGGTCCCCCCAGCTGCCGGTTCCACCTGCTGGTTTCCGAGGGCCGCCGCGGCGCATGCACCCGCTCCTCTCTATCTTAATAGCGCGACCTTGTTTGAGATGATTGCTTTATTTTGGGCTTATCGCTCGCTGTTTATCTACGGCCGCGTAAACACGTCTTATCTCAGAGGACGTATCCGCCACCCCGCTGACGAGTTATTCCGCTGCTAATGTACGGTAATGTGCGTTCCCTCGGCAGGCGCTTCCCCTTTGTACAGCGCTGCGGAATATGATGGCGCCATACACATCAGTGAATAATACACAGTCGTACGTCCGTTGTGTCTGGCTCGGCTTGCCGCCGTTACCGTTATTCACCCAGCGGCCTCGTAATGGAGCGGAGCGTTTCCCCGTTGATGCCGAGCGTTGCAGCGACTGCCATATTGTTTCAAACAGTGAATTTGCCTGCAGATCGGCCCCATTCGGCCCCCGTCTAGTCGCCCGTTTCTCCTGCTGTAAAGACTCAAACCTTAATCAGTCGTTGGTCTCGTCTTAGATTCAGGAGCCGTATGCCTATCCCATGCGTGTTTAAATCCCCTCGCTGTATTACCCTCTACCACTTCTGCTGGGAGGCTGTTCCACTTATCTACCACACTCTCGGTAAAGTAAAACTTTCTTCTGCCCTCTAGTTTTCGATGGATACCGTTTTCTAACGTTCTTTTTGCACGGGCCTCGAGCGGCATAAAACCTAACGTTAGAATTGAAATACTTTGCATTAGGTTAATCGGGGCCGTAAGCTTTGAGCGGCTGTCGGGATGGTTCCCGAGGAAGCGAGCCCCTCCCCCAAGCCCCGGCAGCACGGCGGCCACCTATCGCTGCCGTTATCTGCTGCCGCTTTCCAAAACACATTTGATCCCTGGATAGAAAAGATAAAAAGTGGCCCCGGCCGCGGCTCGATTTTCAGCTGCTGTCAGCGTTGTTTGCTGTTGTGCTTTTAACCGTTTACTCGCTGGTTTCCGAGACCGGCAATAGCCACGCTTCTCAGAGAAAATACCTTAACAGATAAGTGGGGGCCATTAACGCAGTGATTGTAGGCTGCATGTAATGTGTGTATATATATATATATATATATATATATATATATATATATATATATATATATATATATATATATATATAATGTTACAAGTAGACATGCCCTGAAGTCGCATTAGAAACTGCTTGTTTAACCCTTTCTCTGCCCATGCTGCATTGACAGCGAAGCTCGAGCCCCGGGGCGCTTTCCGAAGCCCTTAAAATAGACTTTGTTTAGGTGACTGAAGCCCTCGCTGCCGAGCCGGCCAATGGGAAGCCGCCTGTCAGGCCAGAACCTGCGGTAAGAGCCAGACGGAATTCCTGTGAAATGACTTCCTAAGCAACGAATTCTTTGTGTAAACCAAATAAACGGCAGCTTTCCAGCCTTCCGCGGCTCGGTGACGCCGGCGATCTCTGCCGCGCATGCAGACCTCTCCCCAACGTCAAAGGGATGCCGACCGCCATGGGCACCTTAACGCATGCGGCGGCTGTCCCCTTTACCCCGGTGCCACCGCTTGCCCTTTCCCCGGCCCTCCAGCTCATTGGCTTGTAGGAGGTGCATTCGGCCAATAAAAATACAGATATGGCTGCCAGGCTAACTGCACTATTGCTATGTATAGCACCATCATATTCCGTAGCGCTGTACAATGGGTAGACAAGACATAGCAAGTAGTATATAACATAATAATTAGAAAGATGCGAGGATGGGCGCTGCTCCGAGGAGCTTACAATCTAGAGGTGCTAGCCTGGAATAAACAGTAGCCGGTCTGGTTGAGCACGCATAGTGTCCAGGCAGCCATATTGGAAATCCCCGGCACTGGCAGCGTTAGGATACGTATATATTATATATATTATATGTGATATAATATATATATATTATATGTGATATATATTTGCCGCTGGTTGTGCCAGCACGGTGTTGGTACTTTTTTGGCTGGCGGGCCCCTTTTTAGACGCTGTTTATGAAGCCCCCTCTTCCTATGGCGGTGTGAGAGTACGGAAGCCAGCGGTGTCCATACCCAAAAGGTCGGCTTTGATGCAGTGTGTAGCCAGAAGCCGCGCATGGGCTGTCGGACCATTCCTGACGTGAGCACCAGGGAGATCATCAGTTAGTGTTTTATTCTCTCACGTTTAGTGATCCCACCTCCCGCTGGCGGCCTAAATGGTGACTTTAACCCTGTGAGGCGTCGGGGTTAATGCCGTGGATCGGTTTAGCTGGTAAAAGTACCCGGCGACCTTTGGCCGGCCGTCTGTTGCTGCCACAGAGATGCCGGAGAGAGCAAACAGTCGGAAAGCGCCGGAGAGGTCTGAGGACGGCCGGAGGTCGCTCGCTGCCTTCATCCATTGGGTTCAAAAGCAAAACGCGTTTCCAGGATCTGGCATTTTGACGACCGGCCAATAGGAAGGAGTTGCCAACCTCGTTACCGAGCGCCACGGATCTGTTCTTTTTATTGAGCTTTCTACAGCGTTCAGAGGCTGACGTGGTGCAAGTGAAATAAAGCATGGCGAGCAAAAATAGATTATAAACCGTGTACCAAATTGTCGTAAAAACACATATTTTTGCTTTATTTTACAAGTTGCAAAATGTTTTATGGGCGGCACGAGTTTGCAAAGCGTCCTTTCCGTCTCTGGTTTAGAAGCACTAATTCTGGGAAAGAAAACCAAACTTTTGCATCTACGAGGCCGATTTATTTACGCGTACGCCGTGGAAACGCCGCCGTGTCCAGAAACTCCACTCGCATCCGGTACGCAGGGTTCTGCCGCTCGCGAAAAGCTTCCTCGGAGCCGCTCAGCCAGTCCCGATGGTGCCGCCACGCTCGCGTCCGCGCAGGAGAACAATTACTCCATTGTAGAGATCCGCAGCCCTGCGCACCACCGATAAACGACGCTAACAAACCATCAAAGCCCCCTTAAATCTAACGCATAATTAGGGTTATCAGCCAAAGCGTTTGCCGGCAAATACAATTAGCGTTCGCCGTGCGGCCGGTGGGAAGAGCGGAGGGCGGCCCCCGATGGGCATCCATCTGCGTAATTAATCTGCTTTTACTCTGATATTAACTACTAAATACGGTTCATTTATCCGTCTGTAGATTCACCCCCCCCATGATTCCCCGGCGACCAGACCAAGCTTTTAACCGGTCACGTTAAACCTCCGCCTTCCTGCTTTATTCTGGGGAGGGAAAAAAAACCCCCCAAAATGTCTGATCTGAACGGATCCGGTGCTTATTGTTTTGAGCTTCTCGAGGAATAAACACAGGAATAGTCGTTTCTTTGTTGAGTCGCGCAGCGGAGTTCCAGAGGCAGCCGTTGCTGCTTTCGCCTCCCGGTAGGACGTCGGCCTCCGCGGCGTTAGACGTTTTGGAAAAAGTCCTGGAAAGATTCATTATTATTGTTTTAATGTTTTATTTGTTTTGGATCGGTCTGCGAGAACCAGCACCAGACAAATTCCAGACAGTCGGCAGCTATGGCTTCCAAATGTTTGTATGGATGTCTGCTGCTGGATTCTAAGAATAGGGAAAGTACTTACTTGTGCGGCCCTTCTAGTTCTTCATGCTGTAAAGACTCGATCCTTAATCGGTCGTTGGTCTCGTCTTTGATTCCGGAGCCAAATGCCGATCCCCTAACTGTATTACCCTCTACCACTTCTGCTGGGAGGCTGTTCCACTTATCTACCACCCTCTCTGTAAAGTAAATAGCTTAATGTGCCGTTTGTATATCTGTAATATATTCTCCAGAACAGAAAGCTAGCATTTATTTAGTGTACAGTTAATAGGCGTCCATTGGATGTGCGGCTTTGTTGTGGACGCATACATCGCGCATGTTTTTTTTTTAATCATTTATTATACTAGATTGCTCCTGGCCCTCACGGCAGCTCTCGTCTCCCTGCACCCGACTAGACTATGAGGGTTAGTTACCCCACGAAACGATGAGATATTGGGGGGGCCGCGGCCGTGTGCCCCCTCTGCCCATTATTACTCCCCCAAGCGGCCGATGTGGATGCCCCGGTGTACTCGGCGGGCGGCTCTTAAACACATCTCTTTTATGGATTAAGTGATCTCCTGGGGCAGTAAAACGCTCAAAAAGAATAAAGCAGACGCTTGTATTTGTTGGAAGTCTGTATTACACGACACGTCCATTAAAAGGTGCAAAACAAACACGTTTTTATGGCTAGAAAATCAATAGCCGTTCTGAGCGGAGTCTGTGCCGCGCCTGACGGGCTGCTTCCCCGACGCCGTTAAAGGACTGCGTTAGATGGCGCGAACCTAACGTATGCAACGCAGACCTTCTATGAAGCCGGCGGGCAAATGGATCGCTCCTTATAGTTGCCATAAAGCGTTTTGTTTTTCAGGGATATAGAGCGAGAAGACGAAGGCCGGTTGATGGAAGAAAGGAAAAAGAGAAAGGACAACAAGAAAAAGGACGCTGTCCCTAAGAAGGTAGTCGTCGCCAAGAGTGTGTATGGGGTTTATGTTACCGGGATGTGGGGTATTCGTTCAGATATTTTGCGCTAGCCCCGTGGCTAGCATTTGCATCAAACGAGTTCTGCTGTATGGACGTTGAAGCCGGTGCCGGTACATCGCGTGGCAGGGATGGCTTTCCGTAACTCAAACCCGGTCAGCCTGACGTGGCACGCCGATAGCCATATTCTCGATAAGCGGGTTTAATAAGACCCGACCTCGGTCACCACTTACCTGCCGTTACAACAAGAGCCCCTCGTCTTATTGATCGGGGATCCAGCGATCAGCAAATCGCGTATCGAGTGACGTTTCAGCCTTTTTACCGTTCTGTTGAATATTCAGCTGAATTCTTTTGGAAATCATAGCTGTTTAGTTAAAAGCCAGCAGGCTGGGCCGCTGCGAAGCAAAGCAGCTGTCCCACATGCAAGATGTGTTCGTGTGACGCGATGCATTTACCGCCAGGCAGCTCTTACAATGGCTCTACTCATCTGGGGTCTAACGAGACCCCTCGGTGCGCATGTGCAGAACCGCTTCCTTCGGTTCCAAGGCTGGTGCTTTCAAGTGATGAGTATCAGTAGCCCATAGAGTTGGCGGTGGGATGCTTCTTAATGTACTACTTTGTATCTGGTATTAGACTCTCGTAGAATTTCTGATATTTGGTCACTTATTCAGATAAATGTCTGGGGTTTGATATTTAGTTAACCTCTGGTTGCCCGGCCAGTGAAATAAGTGAAAATGTACTGATTTTTTTGTTTTATATATATAATATATATATGTTGGTCTCTCTCGACACAGCCCAACTCTTTCAGATTTCTTCTTTGTGTAAATGTAACGCCCGGCTCCAGCCTGAAGCATCGTCGCGGATTATGGCGCTCCGACGTACGGCTTGTTTGCAACGGCTTCTAGATTTTTAGACCCGGCTCCTGCCTTTTATTTATTTATTTATTTATTTTTTCTTACTCCTAAAACAAAATCCAGCTGGCTCTCCGATTTCTGTGTCTGGCTCATAATTTCCATTCGTCATTTGGCGTTAACGCTTAAAATTCTGGAGCGATGTTTGGAGACTGGTGTTATAACCATAGCAACAAGTCCACCGTCCCAATCAACACGAACTAGAGGTTGGGGTTGAGATTTCTGACCCCGTTATTTGCCACCCTGGGCAAAAGCTCTCAGTATGGATTTCGAAAAGCAATAAATTGCTTGGAAATAAGTGTTTGCTTATTACTTGACCCCAAAAAAATGCTTCCGGTATCCATGCCCTTAATATAATGATGATGATGAGCGGTTTCGGGGGGGGCTAGGTTAAATTCTAGGCCGTTACACGTTTTCTAGTCAGTCTGGAAGCTTTTGGGCTCGTGGGCTGCCGCTGTAGATAAAGGTAAGCGGATGAGATAAGAATATCAATGCCGGGGCGATTATTTCTGCGAGACGCCACTTAAAGGAAAAGGTGATTATCAGGGCTTGACTAGTCTCGTTTTTCGGAGGAGGGATCCCCCCCCCAGCGTATTTGTCGCGACTAAATGGCCACTTTGGTGAATTGTGACCCCTGGTGTTTTGGGGATGAAGCGAGTGGTTAAAACGCGTCCTCTGTTGCTGGCTTGCGTTTTTGTGGAGTCTGTGTTGGCTGGAACTTAATATTAAATGATATATTTTTTTATATATTATATTTTTTTTGTTCGGATCTGGGCAGAGGTCACCATGGCCGCTGTATCCATTCCAGGCTGGACGTATATTTTTATAATGGAGCGTAATATCGGAAGCTGCTGTGTATCGGAATAAATGTCGCTGTGCTCAGCTCGGCTCCTAGGGTTTTCGTACTCCGTCTCTTTCTGGCGGTCCTTGCGTGGACTCCGCCATGGACGTTGCATGCGCCCCCTGTTGTATTTTCCCTCTGTATTGAGCAGCGTTCAGTGACAATCTTATATTTTTCTGTTTCAGGCCGCTGAACAAAAAATCAAAGGTAGGTCCCGCTCTTCGCACTCTTGGTACCCCAGCGGTGGAAGGTTTGTCGCTGTGTAAATATTTCCTTTTTCTGTCTGTGGCAGCGGCCCCTCGACTAGAAAGTGAACACGTATATCTCGGAGCATGCGCAACTCCGTTACCTGGTCCTCTGACGTAGACTGGTTAGACTTTTCAATCTGTGCCCGTGGTCTGTAATGGTTCTTGGGAAAAGTGCAGACCAAGTTGAGTCAGAATTCATCTTAGTTCAGTGTCGCGCGGCTACTGGGGGTTAATAGGTTGGCATGCGCTGTAGATATTTTCCAGGGCCGGGCTCGCGGCTGCAGCCATTTCTTTCTTTTTTTTTTTGGCTTTGCTGTGAAATTTCCAGCGCTGCGGATTACCCGTGTCAGCTTTTTAGAGCCGGGCTTCCTCCGTGTGCCCTCGAACGTGAGTGTCAAACACGCGTGTAAAGCCTCGCAAGCCGTGCGTCCAGGAACCCAACCTTCACTTTTTTTTTTATTTTTGTACAATTTTAATCGTTTTGCTTTGAGTCGCTGTCTTTGCGAGCCGTGTTGACGGCCAGGCGGCGTCCCTTAGTCATTGGAAGGGAGCGTATGGATTGGGCTCCTCCGGCAGATGGGGCTTTAACGGCAATAAATGTCATTTCTGTGTATTATTGGGATTCTGCAGGAATCGGAAACCTCATTTTTTGTGTCTTTTGGCTGGATTGGGTCGGTGCGTCTCCGGGTTTCCTTATCGCTGGGATCCATTCCCGTTGTGATATGTCTGCAGGCGGCGTGCGCAGCGAGCGAACGCTAATCCCGCGCCGACCGAGCGCATGAAGATTTCATCTAAAGGCTTTGGCGTGAATAAAAGCGCCCAGTAGGGGGCAAGACAGCCACGCGAGCCGCAGGGGGTATAACGGGGGGGGGGCATCTATCTGTATAATTAGATTACGTACTTAGGCTGTCGTTTGCACTGCGTTTAGTCCATTGAGACAAGCGGTTCTATTTTTTGAAAGTAGTTCAGACGAGAATTGGGAGGAAAATGTGTTTATTATCGTTTTACTTCCCTCCGCCGCCGATCTGTTTTGGGTTGGAGGAGACCGGTTCTCGGACCTCATCGTGTCTGTATAAAGGCGGATATTTCTGTATACAGGCCGTCTGTATCATCCGTAACGCTCCGGGCCGGGGGGCTGTTACTGGCTGGACAGGGTCTCTCTTTTAATACGCGTTGCGCTTGTTGCCACACTTTTCAGCGTTTCTAGGTTAAACCGCACGGTTGAAGTGTTTGCCCCGAGGGCCGATGGGGTTTACTTGCGTTACAGAGTCTGAGGAAGCCGACGTGCCTGTGCAGTGACTCACGCTGAGCGTCGGGGAGGCTGGGTGGGATGAGACTCCGGTTACAGCATGTGCTGCGGTCTCTCATCTATATCCAGCGCTGTCACTTGCTTTTCCGCAGCCGCTCCCCTCCTCCTCGGATTAGAGATCAGATCGCTTGTTTACTTCGCTCCGGCAGGAATCTGCTGAGTCCCGATGAAAGGCTTGTTTTTAACGTCATCGCCGGGGGGTCCGGCGCCCGCGCTGGTTTTTTTTTTTTTTAATGTTTGTCCGCAGCGGCTTCCTTTCATTCTTTAGGGATTTGGTCGGATACAAAGTAAATAACACTATTTCTGTATATTATGTCTAATTGCCCTTAAGTGTGTTTCGTGGTACTTTCATTGCGCCCGCGATTTAACCCGTTGATTGCCAGAAGTCCTGCAGCACGTTTCTGAAGCTTAGAACGCTTTGTGGTTCTAAAGGCTCTCCGGCGTTTCGCTGATCCTATGTTTTACATTTACTGTCCTTAGCCGTGATCCAAACCCGCCGTCCCTTTAGCGTGGTGCGTGTGTCCTGAGATCTGTGTGTTTAAAGGTCCGGGTGGGGGGGGGGGGCGCGCGTGTCGGCCTCCCCTCTCGGTACGGCGCCGGTTTGCCCCACGGAGACCCAGTTGCCCCACGTCAAGCGTTTTTTTTATTTTAAGGGGAGATCTGTGTTTTTTGAATGTTAAAGCTTTGGATTCCCGGCAGAATCACGCCATCGTGAGTTTTAGATCCATCGGCTTTTCCTCGTTCTTCTTCATCGATGTGTCCTTTTCCAGGTTCTGCGGCTACGTATCTCTTGCCCCCTTGGGCTTGTTCAGCAACTTGTATGAGGACCGAGTCAATTTGTTAGAGTCTCAAAGCCAGAAATTTGATAAACTCGTTCCTCTGGAGCCAGCAAGCGTAACGCAAATCGTTACTTTAACTTTTAAGATGTTTTGTATCCATAATGCCTTTTCTGTTGGAGAAAACTGAGAAACTTTATCTGCGGATCCGGAGGACGCGTTTGTAGGCAGTCATTGCCTAACTTGGTTACATTCCAAATCCTACGAGTCTTGCTAATGAAGGGGTCCCCCTGGGTGATTGGCACTGGGGTTTTCTATTGTTTAACACAAGGCATTATGATAAGAACTTACTGTGTGTCCAGTTCAAAAAAAGTAACTAAATAAAAGCCCAAAACCCACCATACAGGTCTGAGACGTTGGATTTTGATGATGCCGTTATTAAAGAATCTATGATGGTGCTTTCTCCATAGATATTGGCTTCCCTATTGTCTTAACAGGTAGTCAACCTTTGGGTAAACGGCCGTGCAATCAAAGGGTTAAACATGGACCCTAGGCCCCGGATTATCAGCATATTGTATATATCATATTGTGGTACTTTCCATAGTAAGCATGCGGTTTCCATGTTTTCGCCGCCGGGGCCACCAATTTGAAACGAGATCTGCGTGTGTGGGTTTTTGTTTTTTTGGCATAAATATCATTGTGTAGTTGTTACTCCGTCTTACGTGCTCTGGATTTATCCCCACGTCTTCAAACGTCTGATATACACATCTTATTTGAATATAACCAAACCTTATAGTAAAGAAAAGGAAATTATACCTACCTTCAAACATTTACAGAATGCTTTCCTTAGAGTTAGGAAGGAATAAAAACCATATTTGCTCGCTTGACGACGTTCACTTCTGCCCGCGGGATGGCAGAAGTGCTCGTCGGCGGGTAAATAAACTTGGAATGTTCAGTCTAATCTGTTAAGGAACTCGCACATTAGTAACGCTTAATTGTGTTTCTGAAGAGAAAATGTTTATTGCCTGTGTAATCTGTTAATGTCCCCTTCACTATTAAACCTTTTATATACTTTTTTTTTTCCCCTTTTTTTTTTTTTGCCCCATGCAGTGCCAGATCAAATACTAAGCCAGCCTCAGCCTGTCAACGGTGATATCGGCATTTCCACAGCAACCAGCATTCAGAATAATAATGCCAAGCGGCTCACGTCAGTCAGTCCACAACCGGTGCCTCGTTACCCTCCCCGTGAAGTACCACCGCGATTCCGGCACCAGGAAAAGAAACATCTTCTGAAGCGCGGGCAGCCGTTACCTGGCATCGCCGCCAGCCTGGGACAAGCCCCTAAAGTGTTAAACAAAGAGTCCGCGTTCGGCACCGGGGCTCAGGATCTCACGGAGGCCCGAGACGTGAAGGGCAGCTGCGAAACTCAACCAGGTAAATGCCCCCCCCCCAGCTTGCCTGGGCCGGAGGTCTCTGTCCGTTGGTCGGTCCTGGTTGGAGCTTCTAAGGGAGACGGTGGCGGGAACATAAGCAAAGGAACTGGTTCCATTGTGCCCGTTCTGGGAATACCGCACACGGGTTAAGCGTAAAATTAAAAAGAAATTAAGCGCAAATCACGGTGAGGTCGAGCGCATCGGACCAGTAAAAGTAGGGAAGCTGTCCGGCGATGGCACTCTTAAGAAGTGGTGTGGCCCCTATGTAAAAAATCTTCACACCAGCGCCTGATCTAGACACGGGTTCTGTGCAAGCATTCGATGTTGGAATACAGGATTTATTTCTGTTTAGAACCTTAGGCAATATGATTTTGTATTATGTTATATAGATGAGGAAAATAATCTTTCGCCTCCCCTTTTTTCAGTCCCCCCCCATTTCTCTCCTTTTTTTCCCAGTTTTAATTTTCTCCCCTTCCTCGCTTTTCCATAGGCATGCCCCCCATTCGGGATTTGGTCAGCCACTCCCCTAACCAGCTAGGTGAATTATTTTCTCAATTATCTTTTTTTTTTTTTCTTCCGCCTCTTGGCTTGCGGGCCTTGCAGTGCTTTATCTGCCTATTTGTTAAGCACCGGGGCATTTTTTTTTCTCTTTTATTTAACTTGTATTTTCATTTTCATGTTGCGTGGCTGCTTTGCACGGTTGCGACAGCCTTTGCGTGTGCAGCTGGCATGCATGCTAGCACCAGGCTTCTGCAAATGCCCATCGCTCCTCACAATTCAGTTGCTACATCCAATTTAATTTATGCCTTTGTATTTTAGCTTGTCCTCTATAGCTCGGGTCTCAAATGTTGTTTGGACTCTCCTCTTTAACCCCCCCCCCATTATAAGTCATTCAGCGAGTCTCCATCTGGGGTTTAATCAGAGATATTGTAGAAGGGCAAACGCAAACAATAGAAAATAAAGTAATTTTTTGGAATCCAAATTTTAAATTTAATTCAGTAAAAAGTCTTTATATATTGTGAAATCTCAAAATAACCACTTGTTTGTTTTTTTAAAACCCTCTGCAGATCTAAATCACAGTAGCCTAGGACCTCACTATGAAAATTCGCACTGGGGACAGGTCTCTTCCAATGGTGATTCAGGCACAAACTGGGATAAAGTTACTGTAGACAGCACAGATAAAGCGTCGTGGCCGTCGATCCCAGGCAGCAGCCCTGACTTGGCCTCAGAATGTATGGATATTGACTCTTCCCTGACCTCTGGGCCTGAAAAGAACCACCTGGTGCCGTTTGGGGAGACGCCGGAGGAGATGGATACCATGAGGAATGGCGTTGGGCATGGTTCTCAAAGCAAGCTTTTGGTAGGCGGCAACAGCAATAATGCAAGCAGTGGAAGTATTAATGGGTCGTGGGGAGTTCCACACGGATCCATGATAAGCACATGTCAAGATGGCCCCGATAGCAAAGCGGATGGTAGGCACAACAGGATGAATTGGGGTACTGCGAATACTTCAGCCAACGGAGTTCTAAATCCAAGCACTTTGAATATGAACGGCAACCACGGTGCCTGGCCCGTTTTGGAAAGCAATGGACATACCCTTAAAGGGGCTGGCAATTCTGGCACAAATGTTCCGAGCAGTACTATAGGTCAGGTGTCTAACAGTCGGAGTATTAACCCTAAATCGGGCAACTGTGGCCCTGGCTCCTGGGGGAACCTGCAGGAGAACAGCGATTCTGAACTGAATGGTACAAGAAAGGCTGGTTATAATGGGCAACCTCAAAACCTTAACACTGAAATGACTGGACCAAATAACACTACTAACTTTGTGACCTCTAGTTTACCAAACTCTGCTGGTTTAATGCAGACAAATGAGCTGCCTAATTCTACAGGGCATGGGGCTTGGAGTGTGGGTAACATGAATCATTCTCCACTTCATTCCTCTTCAGTTACAAATGGCACTTCCAGTCCTCACCTAAGCAATGGGGAGGAACAAAATGGCGGACCGTACGGTACTACATGGGGTGGCTCCAGCTACCCCGGAGAAAAAAATTCTGTCCCTAAAGGGCAAGCTAATGGCGACACTGTGAATGCAACCGTAATACAGCCGGGCATGAATGGGCCGAGCGGTCCAAACTATAAAGCCAACGGGACTAAAGGAGAGCTGTGGGAGTCAGGGACGGTAAACTCCCAAAATATGCATTGGGGAAGCGGAAACGGAGGGACTTCTGGCGGAAGTCACAGAGGATGGGGAAACCCAGCACAAAACACTGGCACTAATCTTTCAAATGGTGATTGGAGCAAAATGCCCAACAATCAGCATTCCAATGACGGAAAACCCCCAGAGAAAAACGGTAGGAAGGCGTCAAACACCTGGAAATCTGCCGAGGACGAGATGAGGCAAAACTCGACGGGTTCTAGGGCCAACGAGTCAAGTAGCGTGTGGGCTAAAAGTACAGGTACTGGGGAAAGCGAAGGTAGCGTAGACAGCACTGGAAGCCAGGGTGAGCAAGCAAACGGTGTCAGGACTATGGAAAGAAGGAAAGCGGACCAGCAAACATTGCTTCAAAGTATTGTGAGTAGAGGAGACTTGGACCCTCGCGTCTTGTGTAACACTGGCTGGGGTCAGACGCCGGTCAGACAGAACACTGCCTGGGACACCGTAGCTGCTTCTCGGTTCGATGGTAAAACTGACAATGGAACAGAAGCTTGGGGAAGCTCTGTGTCAAAGACTTCTAACTCAGGGGGATGGGTGGACAAACCCACCCCTAATAGCAACGATACCTCATCAGTATCCGGGTGGGGAGATCCAAAGCCTGCTACAGGGTGGGGTGATGCCAAAGGCTCAGTAAGCCAAGGGGAATGGGACGATCAATTTGCTGCTACTACTGGAATGGTCAAGAGCAATCAATCATGGGGGAACGGTAAAGAGGAAAAATCCACTTGGAATGATGCACAAAAGGTCAAACAGGGGTGGGGAGGGCACCAGAGTGATAACTGGGGGGACGGTTCCAAAAATAATCATTGGGGTGCAACAAAGGCAAGTTCTGGCAGTGACGACAGGTCTGCGTCTGGTTGGAATGAACCCAGTAGATCCAGCTCCTGGGGTGGTGGAGGGGGAAATTCAAATAACACCTCAAACTGGGGAGAGCCCAGTAAGGCAGGCGCAACCCAAGGGTGGGGAGAGCCATCCAAGGCCAACCAGGGCAGCGGGGAAGTGCCCAAATGTGGCCCAGCACCAGTGGAAGCTGAACACCTAAAGTCAAATAACAATGCGGAATGGAACAAGAAACCAGAGACAGGATCGTGGGGGTCACAGCCAGCCACCAATAAGCCATCAGGCTGGCTAAGTGGGCCGGTGTCCACTCCAACCAAGGAAGAAGAGCCAACTGGCTGGGAGGAGCCATCTCCAGAGTCCGTAAGACGGAAAATGGAAATTGATGATGGAACTGCGGCTTGGGGTGATCCCGAGAAATACAAATACAAGAATGTGAACATGTGGGATAAGAACACTTCGAACAGTGCGTCTGGGCCAGAACATCAAACCCAACAACACCAACCACCGCCGGTGTCAAGTGCCATGCCAAGCAAGGAGAGCAACAGCTCCGGTGAGAACGCTGAGCCTGGTTATAGTCAAGCGTCCCTCGTTTAGAGCTCGTAGAAAATGACAGAATTGAAGTGATTGTATTCTAAGTGGCAGCCTGCTTTATTCTTAACATGTTTAAGGCTTTCCCCATATTTATTCATTAATAGTCCTTTAAGTAACTAAAGCTGCCCAATGACTGCGTTGCCCCAATTCACCATTATTTATATACATGTTTTGAGTCATTTCATCTATTTTTGTTTCATTATCTAAATAGTTTTTGTAATGTATTATCTTTTTTCTCTTTTGACTAGGATGGGGTGAATCATGGCCAGAATCTCCCGCTCCTCCTGTGGATAACGGCACCTCTGCGTGGGGTAAACCTATGGAAACCGGCAACGGTTGGGGCGGTCAGAACGCCGAGGCCGTTACATCCGGCTGGGGCCACGCTCCCATCAGTCAGCAGGCTCCAGACAGACCTGGTACGGACGTCTTTCGGGTGTATAATGTCCAACATAAAGATTTTGTCCACGGAAGACAACCTTTTGGCGTGCTAAGTTTTTAGGGAGAGGCTTCTGTGATGTCCTAAGGGTGCTGTTCCACCAAAACATTGAGCGTTTTCGCATCATAAGGAAATATTCATTAGGGGAACTGTCCTTTATTTTTTACCCCCGAAAGCTTAATATAAATACCCAAACTATTAGTTTTCCGTGGAAGCAACCTATCAGTGTCTGCTTTTTCTAACCATTACGTGAAAAATAAGGTTTGATGTAAACATTTCCAGACTCCCCCCTGCAATGGCTAGATTTAGGCATTTAATGGTACGAGGGATGATTTTAATGCTGCAGTTACTTTTAAATCTCTGATACTCATCAGATTTGGCCAAACAGCACTTTTTTGTGTCCATTTATAGATCCATGAATACAAATAATTTTCTGCCGTGCTGATTTTAACAAAAACCTTTATGGGTGCGCTAATGGAACTCTAAACAATGCCTTGTACCCAGGTCCTAAATCTATGCAAGAGGGTGGCTGGTGTGGAGATGAGATGTCCGGCCCTGGTGGTCGTCACAACAGCTGGGAGGACGATGATGTTGAAATTGGGATGTGGAGAAGCAACTCGTCCCAGGAGAACAACCAGTCTCTAAATTGGCCGCCTTACATGAAGAAAATGCCCACAAAGGTACGAGAGGGTTAACCCACGCTTTGCTGTACGCACATCCCTTTCTTTTTCTTTTTTTTTTGACATCTGAGGCTGAAAGCGGCCATGTCTAAATGCTGACCTGCCTGTATCCTGGAATATTTTAAAGGTGCTCTCCCCCTATTTATTTTTAACTAAATGTAGCCGTCCTAGTATTGTCAAGCCCTTCTCTTTTTCAAACAACTCTTTAATCGTGTAAATTTAGCATCATTCATAAATTTTCATGGAACGGTTGGCTTGTTAAAGTCTCTAGCTAACGTCCTCTTTAATATTGAATCTGGTGCCTGTAAATTTGTCTAGTTAAGTCTTTGTAGGCTTGGGAACTGTGTTATTACGGCTTATTTAAACATAATACACAATCCGGTTTCCTCCTAGGGAATGATGAAAAATGCCAATAAACAAGAGGAGAACTGGATGAACCCATTTATGAAGCAATTCAACAACATGGGGTTTTCTGTGAGTGTGAATTTCATTGTTGTTTCGTGGTCCGGCTGTATAACGTGTACGCTGTCGATTGGCAGATGTGTAATTGTGTCTGTGATTGCAGAGAGAATCACAAGAGGACTCCATGCAGAGCAATAAAATGGACATGTCTGGTGGTGAGTGTCTCTTAGTCTTGAGTAGAAGAGACTCCTTTTCTTTTCACCTTGTATTTTGAGCGTTTCCTCAGATTATCCCAGTCGTTAAGGTTTTTTTTTTTGGAATGGCGTCTTTCAGTATAGATAAACGCATTATTATGTTGTGTGCGCAGGCAACTTTCCAGACAAGAGGATGGATATGGATAAGTCTGGTCTTGGGGATTACAGTCGAGTGGTTGGGAAGGTTCCTGGACCTCGACACTTTTCCAAAGAGTCTTCCATGGATCACAGTCCTTACTTTGATAAGGTCAGTAGGTTGTCCGCTGTGTTTGCTCCAGATTCAGCTTTTAAGCAAATCGCTTCCAGTATGGGTGCCTGAGTAGGCTAAATATAAATATTTGTTTCTGTAAATACTTTAATACAATACTTTAAGTGTCATGTTGTCATCTGTATGACTTTGGTTAGACTGTATTTTGCCCTCTCTATGCTTCTCTGCTCCGTTGCCAGTTGTGGTTTGTAGTCTGTGGAGCGCAGGGTTATATCCACAATCCTGTCCGCAATATTCCACGGGCCCGATACCTGCTTTGCAAACTGCCCTAACCTACTCTTCTGTGCTTTTTTTCCTCCCCGCTGCTGTCACCACGATGAATCGCTTTCTGCTTTGGACTCCTGGCTTCCCTCCTCACTCTTCCTTCTCTTTGGGTGTTGGCTCCGGGCCCTTCCATTTGCCGCCTGTCCCGATCAGGATGGCATTGTAGCAGAAGAGCAGCAGTACATGTCAAACCAGAACATGAAGCTTCCCCCTTTAAATAGTGCACTACCTAATCAGTCTCTCGGTTCTTTCACGGGGCTGGGGATGCCAAATGTCGGTTCTGTGAGACAGGTGAGTCTGTGGGGGCTGATGAGTGAACGCTCTCTTTGTGGCGCAGGGATCCTTAAGTGCTGTTCTAATCACAGATGATTTAAGAGATCTTTTAGCTGTTATTGCCATGTTGTTTGGTGCAATCGCGTGACGTTCTGTTTTTCCGCAGAATGGCAATCCTAATATGTATGCTGTTGGTAGTGCGGCACAAGGCCGAGGCTCGCATCATCCCCCAGCACAATCTCTCAACTCATCTCAGCCTAATCTCCGCGCGCAAGTGCCTCCTTCTATTATACCCCCTCAGGTATGACGGTGCCGGGAACCCGTGCGTCCTTTAGACAATCTGTCTTCATGCCTTGGCTCTTGGATGTACTGACGTTGCTTTTTCATCCTAGGTCCCTCCTTCCTTGTTAAAGTACCCGCCAAACAATAGCAGCCTGAGCCCACTTTTCGGCCCGCAGCAAGTAGCCATGTTGAGCCAACTCTCCCAGTTAAACCAGCTTTCCCAGCTCTCCCAGATCACTCAGCTACAGGTGAGTCCATTGAGGTCATTCTACTCTTGATTGTAAGCTCATGTGGCCTATTTTGCTTCTGATCCTACTAGTTATATGATGTGTTAGAAAAACTCTTATGTTATCGTAAATATTATTGCTGACAAAGACATAAGAAAGCAGGGAATGTCTAGTCTGTGATATATGCACGAGTTCACGCCAACACGTCTACTCTATGTTGTTCTATATATATGTGCAAAGGGTCAAGTCTAGGCCATTCTTAATTATGCAGCTTAAAGAGGTGTAACCTGCTTGAAAAGTAACCAATCATAAAGATGCATGCTGTTAGAAGCAGATAAGATGCTATATAAACCACGTAATTCAAACATGTAATCAGACAACGCTTCGACTTTTGTGTGTTGTGTGCCTTGTCTCGATTATGCGCATGATCTAAATAAAGGAAAACTCTTTCTGAGGAGAATTCGACCATTAATTCAACCAACAGGATGCACTACTTATGTCCCTTTACACATGTGATGGGGCTATATAAATCAATATATATAATACACCTATTGCACTATAGATTCAGGCAGAGACTGCATCCACTTGGCTAACTTCCATTTATTAAGGCGTAGGACGGGTGCCTGTTTTTATATTGTTTCTGGGGTGGCATATGTAGTGCACAGAACACGATCATCACAAGGCTTTAAATATCTGGCTCGCTCATGTTGTATTACCCCTTATTGTTTTGTTGTATTAGCACATATGCTCCATATACAAATCAACTGCTCGGTAGAATATTAATTGTTAAATGAAGCCACAAATGATCATGTAATGATCCAACTATCTCTCTTTCAGCGGTTATTGGCTCAGCAGCAGAAGGTGCAGAACCAGAGAGGGGGGATGCCCTCGGGGGGCCGCCAGCAGCAGGAACAGGTATGTGGATCCGTCACCATGTTGCATGGTGGGCTTGGTACCCTGAGCCTCCGACTGCATTGCTTAAAGCTAAAAATGGTGCATCTTTGGGAATTTCTGAGCATCCATCACTTTGAATTCTCTTCCAGGCCCGGTCTGTTGGAATGCAGCAACAGGCCCGTCAGATTGAGCCAAATCTACTGATGAAACAAGGTATTCATCAGTCACCGCAGCCATTGCACCAGCCCCCCATGAAGTCGTACATGGAGAATGTGCTGCCCCACTCTACCCCTGACCTGCCAAAAGTACCTTCACCTATCAGTGCTTTCAACAGCTTTGCGTTAGGTCAGTATCTGAGAAAAGCATCGCTGCTGATCTTCTAAATCCGTGTCTACTTAGAGGGGTCTCACCTCCCAGCGGTGGGGATGTGGGGGGATCTGTCTGTTGCGCCTCTTGTTCCTTTTTTCCCTTTTTTGTGTTCCAATTGCTTTTGAATAAGACTTAACTTGCTCTGCTCTTATGTGCAGTATTTGTGCACAAAAATACTATGTAGACGGGTCTTGTATTTACTAAAAAAAAAAACCTGCAAATTTGTGTGAGGTCGTGGCAAAAGCAGGACGCAGATGCAGCTAAAACGTATGCGGGAATGGATCCTGCCCTTGCGGTGCGGTGTTGACAAACCTTCACGCTGGGTGTCAGGGGCTGTAACGGGCTTTTGTCTCACCGTAGGCTTGAACTCCAACTTGAATGTAAATATGGATCTAGGAGGCATGAAAGAGCCACAGTCCAGACTGAGAAAGTGGACAACCGTCGACAGCATGTCTTCTAACCCTTCACTGGATCAGACTTCCAGTAAACATGGTAGGTTGTGTTTCATGTGTCACGTGAACCCAGTACAGGGGGGGTCCGCTTAAATGTCATGTGCCGCCTTATCTGTCACATCAATAGAGATTCTCACTCACTTCCTCCTTAGAACATTTGTAGCGCTTGCCACTGTTTGACCTGCTTTGCGCGTAACAATTCCTTATCTCTTCCCAGGTGCTATTTCAAGTGGTTTTAGGCTTGAAGATTCTCCTTTTGGATCTTATGACTTTATGAACAGCAGTAACTCTCCGACCAGCCCCCCAGGATCAATAGGGGATGGCTGGCCCAGTGCCAAATCGCCCAATGGCTCCAGCAGTATCAACTGGCCACCCGGTGAGTGCCTCTGATGCTATATGTATATTTTATATTAATGAGTACAGAGTTGTAAGGTCACATGTTTTCAGTGATACTTTTTGCTCCATCATTGACCGTCATTTTTCGTTGCAGAGTTTCGTCCTGGTGAGCCGTGGAAAGGATACCCAAACATTGACCCTGAGACTGATCCTTATGTCACTCCTGGCAGTGTCATCAATAACTTGTCAATTAACACAGTGCGAGGTGTGGACCACCTCAGGGATAGAAATAGTGGTACGTACACCAGCCGCTGTCCCCCACTCCCTTTTGGGATACTTAATCCAGCATGTCGCACGGTAGCCGTACGTTTTTTTCAATTCCGTTATCTACCAGGTTTAAAATAAAACTGCCATTTTTTTTTTCCCCTACAGGGTCATCCTCATCTTTGAACACCACGCTGCCTTCAACTAGTGCCTGGTCATCCATCCGTGCCTCCAACTACAGCGTCCCCCACAGCAGTACAGCACAAAGCACTTCAGGTACGTTGCGCTATGGGGTTATTCACTAAAGAGACGGCTGGTGGGATAGTTGCGCTTTTAATTCCCTCGCTTCGCTATTCATCATGAAGGGCCTGCGCTGCCAGCAAGAAGTACTTAGCAGGCCCTGTATAAAGCATAATTCAACGTGAACCTTTTCCTTTTTTTCCTCCACGCACAGTTAGAAACAGTGAGCCCAAACCATCGTGGTCTCCTGGTTCCGTCGCTAACACCTCCCTGGCTCACGAGCTGTGGAAAGTCCCGCTGACATCTAAAAACATCAGTGCTCCGTCCCGGCCTCCCCCAGGGCTATCGGGTCAGAAGCCCCCCATGTCCACCTGGGATAGCAACACCCTGCGCCTAGGCGGTGGATGGGGAAGTTCTGACTCCAGATACACACCAGGTAGGGATGTTCCTTCCATTTCTTTTCTAACCATACAGCTTTTATAGATCTTGTTAAGAGCTCTTTCTGCCCCGCAGTGGGGCATTAGCGAGGGCTATTGCTCATACCTCTCTCTTTAATCCCAGTGCAAACGGTTTTCTATTTCCCTGGAGACAAGTCTGTTTAAAATATTTTTTATGTTATCAGGATCCGCTTGGAGTGAAAACAGCTCAGGGAGAATAACTAATTGGCTAGTTTTGAAAAACCTAACACCTCAGGTATGTCTTCTCGTGTCGTGGTGGGTGTTTCGGCGCATCACATGTCTTTGGGGGGCTTTAAAACCCAACGTCTGCCGTGTGCTCCTTCCCGCAGATTGATGGTTCCACCCTACGTACCCTGTGCATGCAGCACGGGCCGCTGATGACATTCCACCTGAACCTGCCGCACGGTACTGCTTTAGTTCGTTACAGTTCCAAGGAAGAGGTAGTAAAGGCACAAAAGTCTCTGCACATGTAAGTTACCCGTCTGTTGGTCTAGGTGGAGAAGTTTGTTTGATAAAACAGAAGCTGTTGGCGGTTTTTTTGTTTTGTCTCCCCCCCCCCCCTTTGGTAAACTGCTGTTATATTTCCCAACAGGTGTGTTTTAGGGAACACTACTATCCTCGCCGAATTTGCCAGTGAAGAGGAAATAAGTCGTTTCTTTGCACAAGGCCAGTCAATGACCCCATCCTCTGGCTGGCAGTCCATGGGGTCTGGGCATAGCCGGCTAGGATCCCTCGATAGCCCACATGGCATCTCGAACCGCGGAGATATCAATCACTGGAACAGCCCAGGCGCTTCTGGCACCAGTTCTGGAGACCATCATGGCACTTCTCTCTGGGGTAACCCGAGCTATTCCACAAGCCTATGGGGGAGCTCGAGCAATGAAGGCGGGGGCTTAAACAGCCCGTCTCCTGTTGGCTCTTTCCTTCCTGTCGATCACTTAAACGGAGAGCCCATGTAGCCTTTCATGTATGACCTCAGATTTATTATTTTTAATTATTTTCTTTGTATTAAACAGCCTAGAGGCTGAACTCATCTAAAGTCTGCAGGCTTTGCAGGCGGCTCTTCTGCACACTTCCCATTTCTTCCCCCCCCAAACATATCAGTGTGAAATACTTGAATCATGCAGGCCAATATTACAATGTGAAAAAGCGAGAATAATGCTATATTTACACTTCCACATTAGCGCTACTCATATTATAACTGTGTACAACAAGCTGCGTCTCCACCGGTTTTGACTTCCAGATCTGCCACCCTCGTTCGCACCCCTTGACTGTTCAAGCTACGTTACATTTTTGCACTGGACGGTGCTTCGTACTTTCGTTTTAATCCTGAAACCATGAGAAGCAGCAGCAGCAGCAGCTCGCGTGTATCTGTTTACTCTAGCGTGTACTTAAGAGAAACAAAAAAATGATTACTGCTTGTTCTTTCTAAGATGCCTTGATGTACCTACCTTATTGTGGTATTACCAAGTTTTAACTCCCTTTCGGTGTCGGCAGATCGGCCGGTAGCTCATTGTAGAACAATTGCTGGCCTTTCCAACACCGAAAGGAGTTAAGAAGAACTGACGGTTGAAACTTAGTTTTAAAGAGAAAAAAAAAAAGTATTGCACCAGGTTTTCGCGACTAAAACCTAATAAGAATTTAGCTCTACGGTTTTAATAATAAAAAAAATATATATATATCATTAAAAAAACACAAAAAAATAAAACAAAAAATAAATAGTGGCCACAGCTGTGACGTAAACCCTACATGTGCCAGTAGGGGGCAGCACTTTCAAAAGGCTTTGCATTTTCTTTTAGAGGTGCCGACCTAGGAACCTCTTGTTTACAGAATGTTGTTTTTTGGGGGGGGGTTGAGGGGGGTCATGGGAGGAGGGGGATTTTTTTTTTTTTTTTTCAAATGTTTACTCTTCCATCACTTTAAAGAAAAAGGAAAAAAAAAAAAAGAAAATAGATTGTGGTGAGGATGCTTTTATCTCTGGGAGTCCGTGTTTGGTCATTTTTATTTTTTTTTTGTGTATTTTTTTTTTTTGTTTTGTTCATGTGATTCTCAAATCTTAATCAAAATGGGGAAAAAAAAAAGAACATGGCTCTCAGGAATAATAAAATAGGTAACACTTCCCTTCTCCCCAGTTAAAAAGAAAAAAAAAAAAATTTAAAAAAATAAATAAAATGTAAAAAAAAAATTAAAAAAATTACTAGGAAAAAAAAAATGCAACTCTCGGCACTAACAGTGCTAATTTCTCTCAAAGACTTCTCCTCTCTGCCAAAAATCCCCCAGAAAGCTTTCTAAAGCCAAGATAAGAATGCCGTTTGCTTTGATGCTGTCTTTTTTTAATAGTGAATAGCCTTGAGATTTGCAGATAACGACGTAGAGGTGGGTTTTTGTGTTCCCTTAATTCAGTGGCTCTTTGTCTCTGCTTTTGTGACAGTGTTTTATCAATGTTCTGCGGTTTGTTTGTTTTTTTGTCGTATCTTTTTATTTAAAAAAAAAAAAAAAAAAAGCCGATTATTTAGTAACTATGCACATTTATGCACATTGTAACCAAGTACTGAGCTGATCGATTTTTCTTGTGTGTTGAATAATAACTGTTTTTAAATGTTTAGACGTAAATGATTGCAAAAACTTAACTTGCAGAGGAACACGTTACATGTTTTTTGTTTGTTGCCATAAATGGTGTTATGCTTGTTTGGTGAAAGAATTCAAAAAACCGAACAAGGATAAAAAAAAAAAAAATATATATATAAATCATTTCTGTGTAAATTCCAACGTTAACCATTTCACCATAAATTCTCAGGGCCAGCAATCTACCAGCAGATTTATTTTTATTTTATTATTTTTCCGTGTATTAAAAATCCATCTCCCCGCCCCAGAGGGAGACGAGCGGGATGCGTTGGGATAACGATAGATTGCTGGCTTGGCCTTTTTTAGTGTGTTTTAAAGCCACTTGTCACTTACGCCATTGGAAAGTCTTCAGGTCACAAGGACGTGATGAAATGGTTAATGTTTAACCCCTTCCAGCACATGAAGTGGTTGTTTTTTTGTTTTGTTTTTTTAAATGAAAACATGATTTTTACCAAGGGTTCTAAAATATTTGGTCTTTGGGATAACCAAGCCAGGAATTTTTTTTCTTTTTTTCTTTTTTTTTTTTTTAGTGTTTAATTTTTTTTTAATGTATAGAAAAAAAAAAAATAACACAAGGTGCATTAATATTCCTACAAATTCCATGCTTATTCCCAAATCCTGGCACGGAATTGACCTGGGGAGGCTGCGGCATGTTACGCCCAAACACACATCGCCCATTCTTCTCATTGCCTTGATTCTGCGTGTCAGCCGATACAAATCAACTTGTGGCTTTTTAACTGTTTACAAATAGAAAAATGATTGTACAATTGACTTTTTTTGGGGGGGGGGGTTTCTCGATTGATGAAGTTTGAGATTAGTGAATCGTGTATTTTGGCTGCTTAGCTTTTGATAGTTTTTTTTGTTTTTTTTTTCTCTTTTTGTGATTTATTTTGGAAGCTTTTTTTGTTTGTTTTTCGGCGCAGTCTGAAAGAGAGTACAAATATCTTATTTACTTTGGACTGTAATTTAGTGTTTTGTGAATTGTGTGGAATAATCAAAGGAGAAGTGTAATATTTGTAATGTTGTACGAGGCAAGCACTTTAGTGTTTTGCTCCTGGTATAAATATATAGCCTTAGCTTATCTGGGATCACCTTCAAGAGGACTGTGCCAGAACATGATTCTAAACTATACTATCCTGCACTAAGCTCGTAACTTGAAACTAGACAGGACACAGCCGCTTGGAAATTACATTGATGTTAACACTTGAGTATGCTTTTTACCGCCTTTATACCTCAGTTTAAAGAACAACCCAGCAGTGACTATAAATAGCATTTTTTTTCTTCTCTATTTTAGCACATTTCGTCCTGCTTTATATATTTTTTTTTGTTTGTGCCCATGCACTATGGTGTTTCTAACTTGTAGTAGCTAGACAAGTTTTGGTCTAATCTGCCAGTGGGTGCGCTGTGATCCTCGTTAATGTAGTCATTTCAAGTCAGCCTTCTGTATTTCAATAAGACGAAGAAAAAAAAAGAAAAACCTTATCTGTAAATTATTACAAACAGTACTGTAGTGAATCCTAGCACTGCTGTTTTCGGAGGGGGGGGGTTCCTGAATGGTATTAACTATGCGATGTGTTGCAGGACCACACCCCCGAGGAACAACGGCAAAAAAAAAAAAGGATTAACATTAAGCGTCAGAGTCCTACAATAAATCGCATTTCAGGTCTCTGACCTGAAGAAAAAAATTAAAATATAACGATAAAAAAAAATTAAAATAATAAAAATAAAAAAACCAAAGCTAGCTTGTGACACTTCCCGCAAGAAGGATTATCATTGTTCTCAATGATTAGCTGCCCTCCAGACACTTGACTTGGAGTGTTTATTTACAGTACCTTATTGTATTGTTCAAATGCTTGAATGCTTCCTCTTTTTTTTGTTTGTTTTATAAAGCTTGTCATGTAATAAAGTATGGTTGCTCTTAATGCGTCTCCGGCCTTTTTTTTTTTTTCGTTTCTTCTTTCAATAATCGGGGATTACGACCAAGAGACAAATTATTTTATGTTGCTGGCAGCTCCATTGCTCTTAGTAAAGTTTAACACCATGTCCAAGGGATGGGGTCGGAGTATCGGCAGCCGAAGGTCTAGCTACAGTCTGTGACCCAGATGGGGTTTTGGATCTTGGGTTTATCCTCAAGGGCAGTATCAAGTCCTAAAGGATTTGCACGCCTGCTGTCTGTACTCCAAGAGACGTACAAGAGCGGTAACAACGCGCCAAGGATAAAAATCACCACTGTTTAAGGCAGCGTAAAGGAACTTGGCTAGAGTTATAAGCACAAGGAATGAGAGAGCCGCGATGCCACGTGACGTGTTGGTGGACACACAGGAATCATACCCTCGTTTCACTGATGTGTTTCCCCCCCATGCAGTACAGATCTGAAGTCAACTTTATGAAGTTTAAGTAAATAGTCAAGTAATAGCTGGTCTTGAGTTCTGCTTTTTTTGAGGCGCCTAGAACAGAGACTTGGGGATTTATTCCCTGCACCATAAAGAACGTTCCATCTGACCATTCTAGAATCGAGCGAGCGATGGCGAAGTGTTCCAGGGAGACGAGTCGAGTTGGCTCTGCGCAGGTTTTGGGTGGTGAGAAATTTAACGCGGTTGGTCTGTCATGTATGAAGCTCTTATGGGTTTATTTTCTAAAGGGAGAGCTGTGAATTCAACAATTCACTATAAACCGCCAACACGAGTTTCCCCAGCTTCAAGGGCTGAGCTGTGCCTGTAAAATGTATAGTTCAATAGGTAGGGAGGCTGAAGAAATGTTGCTGATCGTACTGTACATTAATACAGGGCCGGCCACGCGCTTCCTGTGACCTTAATGTATAGAAAAGCCAAGGAGCGGAAACCACAGCTCTCCCTTTAGTGACTAGCCGTCTCGCATTGAATATACTCTTAAGCCCTGAATATGTTCCCACAGTGAGTTACGTTACCCTTTCTGTGAACGCCAACAGCGCCTCGAGCTCCTCACAAACCTGGCTTAGAACTAGGAAAACATGGACCACAAGCCCTAAAGCATTTATCATGACGTGGCCGCTGAACTGTCCAGCGGTGGCAGTGCGGTCAAAGTCATTATAACCTCGGTACGGGTTGCTCTGGACTCAAGTTGATCAACCGATGCGTCTAAATCCAATAGTAGCGGTGACCAGCCATGAAATCCACGATTCTGCCCCAACACAACCTTTCTTTGGAGGAGAAACTGGCCATTGTGGACATTTCATGATACAGTTAGGGCCGTGTCTACAAAGAAAACCAGTCTGGGATATTTCTTCCAATCTTTAATGTATATATGTATATATAATAAATAAATTGCAAATATTTCCAAGACAACAGTGTATTCGAGTTGTACGTCGGTGACCTCTGGAGCGTCTTCTGGATTCACACATCGACGTTTGGAACGTCTCCCTCTCTAGCACCTAAAAGAAAAGTTCACGGTGCGTCTTATTGTCCGCCACAAAAGTCTCGATGTCTGCGAACCACAGAAACAACGTATCGGATGAGCTCTGCTTGGGAAGTGTATGAAAGAGAATAATATTGCGTTGGTATCGCGTCGGCGATGGACGGCCGTCCCCTGCCAAGGGCGTCAAGACTAAGGAATGAAAAATGGCTCCGGCGTCGCGGTGTCAGATGGCGCGCGTCTTGCCCGCTGGTAACGTGTTCACGGGTCCTCCTCACCGCATAATGAACGCCTATGCCGTCCAGCTTCTCTCCGTGTTAACCAGTTCCATTCCTTCAAAGTACGAGTGAGGCCTGCGAGCGTGGAACTGGGAGATACAGGAGGAGAATTAACCATTTATATCGTTTTATCAGTCAGCGTTCCCTCTAAGGTGAGAAAATAACCCAAATCCAGTGTGAAGCCTGTATGTTTGGAGCCCCTAGGCACTGCGTTATAGAGCAGCACTGTGTAGGTCTAACATCGTGCCTGCTGCCCTTTATTATTATTGTTGAGGGCCAGCTCAGCCCTTTCTACCGGGGTAGCCGGCCGGTGTTGGCCCTTCATAAGGAATAGTGAAATAAAGCACACTCCTAAAGTACAATCCTGACACGGAACGCACGGCTGGGACGTTAAACCCGTTTATGGAAAACCATGAGATTTAGAACGTTTTCACTTAAAACGGTGAAAACCTCCAGTGCTACTCGAGGGATTAGCTGAGGGCCGTTTAATCGCGGCAGTGCGGACCGTGGCAATGTCTGCATAATGATGCGCGGCAGCTTCGTGCCGTGAATTATACATACAGGAGGTAGGGGGCGCCAAAGACCTAAATATTAAACCCGACGGGGTGACTCGGATTTGCCCATTAAGTTTAACACAAGAATAGAATTTGCTCCCTGAAATTTTTTTCTAGTTTTTTCAATTTAAAAGGACCCTCCAGCCCCCAACTCTGTTTTCAATGCATTTTCCGCCCCCTCTTTCACCCCTTCTGTTGAATTGATTTACTTCCATAAGCTAACCGCGCAGGGCCACCATCAGTGGGGGGATACAACCGCTATGGGGTTCGGCCTCTTGATCTGTCACAGGCCAACCTCATTTGCCCTTGTGGCCCCTAGCTGGGAGCGGGCCCTTGCCAGCTTTGGGGCGCTAATGGTCCTTTTTCTGGAATTTAGGACCTGATGGCCCCATTCCTGTTTTTAGGTCCATACTGTACCCCAAGATTTCTGATGGCAGCCCTGCACCCGCGCATGCGCTATAGTGCACCCCAGCTCAACGCTTTCAATGGAAGCTCGACTCGCACGCTTGCAAGGTGAGCTGACATACACTACTGCGCATGCACGGACAGCGTATCTAATTCCCTTCGGTACAAACAGATGTGGGAAGCAAAAACTGAGCCAGAAATCATTTTGTAACCCCCAATAAAAACACTCTGCTTGTGTTTGGGGCTGGAAGCGTTCCTTTAAACGCCCCAGCGATTGGTGTTTTTGGTGCTGCCGGTGGCTGGGCATTCCGGGCAGCTGCACGTACCGGAGACTGCAGCGAGAGCTGGTGCAGTATGGGAAACGGAGTCCAGTGAATCGGTTCCATGGGCCAGCTGGACACGGACACGTCGCTCGCTTTCCCCGAATCGATCATTATGTCGTTGACGCTGCTGCAGCTGGTCTGTGTCCTAAAATCAGCACGGAGCGTTACGGGCGGCCCTTTTAATTTGGGGGGGGGGGGGGACTAAAACCAATTTGGGGGGGGGGGGCATCGCCAAATAAAATCAGTCGGGAGACTTAACATACGGCAAAAATTTTATGGAAAAAGCATAAAAAACCTGAACCCCTATATGAGAGCAGTTAGACCATTAGGATGCATTTAAAGGTATATACATATAATTTAACCCCTTCAGGACCGCAAGCTGTCCTTAAACCCATTAATGACAATGCATTGTGAGCCCGTACAAACGGGCTTTGTGGTGAAGGGGTTAATGGTGCAGGCACAACAGAAGCCATTTCCTGCCACTTTGAGACCAACTCCGCCCACCTATCCTCCAATTGGGGAAGAGCGTGTGCACCGAGGCTCCGCGTGTGCGGGGGGGGGGGAAGACTCCGCCCTTTTCCGGGAAGCGCTCCAGGAGGTCAGGCTAACGGAGCCGCATAGTGAGGAGGAGCGGACCAAGAAAGAAGAAGGAAGGCAGAAGAAAGAAGATAGAAGAACAAGAAGACGCAAGACAAGAAGCGGAGCTGCGGAAAAGGAGACGGGGACAGGGAAGCGGCTGGCGGAGACGGTAGGGAGACATTGAGAGAGTGAAAAATGAAACAAGCTCTTTGCTTCGTTTTCATTTGATTTGTTGGGGTCCTTCCTTGTTTTTAGACTTTCATAAAAATTAACGAAATTGGCAAATTTTGCTAAAATTTAAATCCGAATGCACAAGTTTAATAAATATGTATAAATACGGTTTTTGGTCTGTAGACACCATTACTGTCTATAAATGTAAACTGCAGGATTGGGGGCGAGTGACAGATCCGCTTTAAACTGAATTGAATTGCAGAGCTGGTGTTTACGGAGGGTCACTCAATGGAGCCGCTTAATCCTCTACGAGAAGGTATTTAGCTCCGTAACCCCGCGGGTATTCAGCGTCTGCCGGTCCCACGACCACAACGAAAAACTATTATATTGATTGATGCAATAATGTCTTCAAAGGCCGAGAGAACGGTATTTTAATCCTCAGAAGATGGAGCTCATTACAAATATGACCGACATGAAGAACAAGGAAAGCTACCCTGATAAAAGTTTGAGTCCTTACAGCAGGAGAAACGGGCAGACTAGACGGGGGCCGAATGGGGCCGATCTGCCGGCAAATTCTATGTTTCTGAGTTACTATAAGGCTAAAGGAGAGTAAAATCAGACACTGGCTTCCTAACGACGCTCCCCCTTTAGAAGATCTACCCGGCGGACACTGCAGATACGACCGACTCCGACAGCCTATTAAACCGGACGCAGTGCAGAGCTTCTATTTCTGACAGCTGCATGATTATTAAAATATATTATGCAAAAAAAAAAAAAAAAGACTAAAAATTATATATAATTAAAATATAATATTAAAAAAAACCCCACAAATATTTATTATTGTTCTCGCATAATGCCATTTAATGCGTCATTTTGTTTCCCAAATGCGTAACGTTACATTTATCTACGTGGAATCTCATCATGATTTTTTAACCACCCCAGCCAACCACAACTATATTAAAACTATATAAAAGAGGAAAATATTAAGAAATTTTAGTTTACATAATGTAACGTCATAAAAAACTGCTCTGAGAAAAGACATATAAAATAAATTAACAAAATGAAAATTTTATTTTTTTTTTACAAAATAAAAAAATATATTTATATATTTATTTATTTTTGTAAAAAAAAAAATTTGTTGATTTTCATTTTGTTATTTTTTTTTAACGTCTTTTCTCAAATATATATTAAGTTATATGTCCCGTTAGCTAATTTTCCATTAACATCGTAATAATTTTTTTAGCCCTTTCTAAACAAAAAAATGTAAAGATTTAAAAATTAAACTAGATCACCGAGGTACGGAAATTAAATAAAAAGCTTGTTGGCATTCGCTCTCCCACCTGAGCCCACGCTGCTCCTTTATAACCCTTAAAATAGGCTTGGCCGGTACAGATGTAAAACGCACAGGAAGCACAGAAGTCTCACGCTGAGATGTTCTTGCCTACTGAGTGCCTTCAATATTCTGATCTTTTCTAACAAATGGCCGACAAACAATAAAACGGCTAAATATAGCGATTTCCCCGTCACCGGCCCGAGCTCTACAGGTGCCGACGTCCCACGCGGTGCTGAGATACTTTTAATGTTCCTGCCTATACGCTGCATTACTAACCCCTCTCGTCTGCTCCAAGCCAATCAGGAAAAGGACGGCAGCGGCATGCCCCGAGCCAATCAGGAAGAGGACGGCAGCGGCATGCCCCGAGCCAATCAGGAAGAGGATGGCAGCGGCATGCCCCGAGCCAATCAGGAGGAGGACGGCAGCGGCATGCCCCGAGCCAATCAGGAAGAGGACGGCAGCGGCATGACCCGAGCCAATCAGGAAGCGGACGGCAGTGGCATGCCCCCAGCCAATCAGGAAGAGGACGGCAGCGGCATGCCCCGAGCCAATCAGGAAGCGACGGCAGTGGCACGCTGGTAAAACTTCTTATATTCTAAGTACATTTTTTTGTTATTTACATGGGAACATATGGACGTTTTAAATTCCCTCACTGTATTAGCCTCTGCCATTTCTGCTGGGAGGCTGTTCCGTCTTTATTAAATCCTTGATATTTGTTATATAACAAGAGAAATAAAGGTCACATTGTATCCCCGCGCGAGGGAAGTGGATGCCAAGCCAGCCTTAGCGGCGGGAATCTCTCCCCACTTGCATTGATCGCTTGTGCCGAGCATCGCCCCCTCCCCAAACATCTCTCTGTACCCAGGAGCCGCCGCTGCCGCCGCGTTCCGAGTGCAAGCGAAAGGATGTTTCCATGGCAACAGCCGACCAATCACAGGGCAGGGATCCTGCACGGTCTGGATACCTCTACAGCAAGGTGATACGTCTGTGTTCTCAGATTAATTAACTCCTCTGATGCCAACGGCAAGAGATTTGCGTAAAAGTGCAGTATTACTTCAGTAATTTTTTGTAAGGGGCACTGATGCCGAGGAAACGGATTGTAAGCTCCTGTGAGCAGGGTCCTCCTTACCTCTTACTTCTTAAGTCAAGTTGTTACGTAATGTCCTGTATACGCATTGTACATTGTTACGGACTATGATGGCGCTATATAAAAAAATATTAATAATTATTGTAACTGTATTTACTTGGAATATAATGATGTCCTTATAATTTGCTGGCAGATCGGCCCCATTCGGCCCCCGTCTAGTCGCCCGTTTCTCCTGCTGTAAAGACTCAAACCTTAATCAGTCGTTGGTCTCGTCTTAGATTCAGGAGCTGTATGTCTGTCCCATGCATGTTTAATACCCTCACTGTATTACCCTCTACCACTTCTGCTGGAAGGCTGGGCTTCTTATCTACTACCTTCTCAATTCAGTAAAACTTCCTTACATCACATCCAGACCCTGCGACAGAAAAAGAAAACTTTAAAGCGGAAAGGTGGATGCCGCCATTTTACCTGGGAGGGTCCCTTGCGGATGACTCCGGCGGGCTGCTCTGGGGGCCGCTCTGCCTGCCCTCCTGACACCCGCACATGCAGCTCCCCAGGGCCTGCAGCGGGAAGACTTCCTCGGAGCTGCTGAAAGCCGGGTTATCCAGGGAGTTGAGAGAAGCCGAGGTCGTCAGCCACGTCTGGGACGGGCACCAGAAATGCGTGGGGACGTCGTCAAAGCGGCTGAAGCGCCTGTAACTGAACAGCCGGCACCGTGAGAACCCCAAACGCTCCCAATCCGACCAAGAGACCGACGTGTCCTCCATCGCCTAAATCCAGCCCAAGTGCGTAATGAGCGGGATGAGCGCTAACCGGCCAGGCGTGGCCTTGATCGACACGGGGTATTTACGCCGGGCGCTTACCTGCTCTGGGTCTGGGCCACCTTTTGCTGAAGAATGTGGGTTTGGAACCTGCGGACGATGATAAACACGGCGGCGGCAGCGCAGACGATGATGCAGAACACCACTCCGCAGGCAATGGCCGCCAGGCGATGGTGGGTCATGCGGTAGTCGCACGTCTGCCCCATGTACCAGAAATCCCTCCCGACCGGGCACCTGCGGGGAGAACATGGACGCCAAATTCAGTCCCAGGGGCCACGGGGGGCAGATAGACAGACGGACTTGGATTTTTGGTTACTGGTTACAGACCGGCCCCCGGGGGCCAGATGTTTCCTACTCACTGACACTCCGGGTCTTGCCCATCGCGGTGGATGCAGATACCGTGGTTATGGCAGAAGTGTCCGTGGCACGGCGACAGGCAGCGAGCGCTGACTTTCCGCACCGACGCGCACTCAAATCCAACGGGGCAGGAGAACCAGTCCCTGCACGGATTCATGTGCTTGTCTGGGGAGGAAAAAAAGGGTCAGAATTCTCAAAGACATCATTTTAGGGCCAAATCATATAATTAAGAGGATTGGAAATCGGAACGTTAGACCTTAAACCTAATAATGAGATATTTTATAAACCTCTCGCTGCCCAAAGCTTCATAAAAACAGCGGCCCTGTCTACTGAGAAGGTGGTAGATAAGTGGAACAGCCTCCCAGCAATGAGGGGATTTAAACATGCATGGGATCGGCATACGGCTCCTGAATCTAAGACGAGACCAACGACTGATTTGAGTCTTTATAGCAGGAAACGGGTGACTAGACGGGGGCCGAATGGGGCCGATCTGCTCCACATTCTGCGTCTCCTTGTTGCAATATGCATGTGAATTATTATGGGCATTAAAAGCTTAAATCTATAAAGTTTAGAGCAGAATTGCTGAAGTTTTTCACCGCGGGGGTTTCTGGGAGGATATAATTTACGGAGGAAGCCGAGGGAAAGGCAGAAAGTGGGGCAGGTCAGCGGGTCGTCTCTCCGAGGAGAATTTACCGTCAGGAAGCAAAAAATAATTGTTTTATCGTCAGGTTTCACAATCTCAAAGTTTATTTCCAGCCATATAAAGTTATAGAAAACGCTATCTTTTTTTCTCCGTAATAAACAAAAAGCCCGTTTGCGCCACGTTTATTCACCTGCTAGAGAGACGCCCCGGAGCCGGGCGCTCAGAACGCCGTCTGCGACCTGGGACGACTCGAAGAGCCACGTGGGGTCGCTGAGGACCAGCTCCTGGGTCTCTGACATCACGTCCCCGGCCTGGACCTTCAGATGAAGTCTGTATTCTATCAGTGACTTGTCCCACCTGGAAAGACAAAACGGCCGTCTCACCCCTGTGCCAAAAACGGGCAACAATAAAGCCTATCAGCGTCCGGCCCTTATCAGCCACAAATCCCATCCACAGCCCCCCCCCCTTTAACCAAATCCCATACACAGCTCTCCCCCCTTTTAACCAAATCCCATACACAGCCCCCTTTAACCAAATCCCATACACAGCCCCCCTTTAACCAAATCCCATACACAGCTCTCCCCTCCTTAAACCAAATCCCATACCCACCTCCCCCCTCTCCTTTAACGAATGCCATACACAGCTCCCCCCCTCCCTTTAACCGAACGCACAGCTCTCCCCGTCAGGGTCAGAGGTTTCAGACAACCCTTCCTTCCTGACAGTTAAAATGAAGTCAGCAAGTGACCCGAAGACATTCCTCCTCGCTATTCAGAGAGCTTCAACTGAACATCTCTGGGCAGAATATTACCCGCCTGTGCAGATAACAAACCCTTCGCATCATAGCTGCTTCCGACGGGGGGGGGGCACCAGGGCAGGGTCCTGCTGGTTTGGGCTAATTCTGGGAGAGGGACAACTAAAGTATCTTTAAGTGCCGGGCGTGCGGAACACAGCGCTTTTAAAAAAAGATCCTCGCTATTTCAGCACTGGGTTAAATTCCTTAAGGACCCCCCCTGGCATGGCTGGAATCCATGGGAAACGTTGGCTAACAAGTAATATATTCAAAACAGGTGGATACAGACTTATGGGCCCGAGGAACATCATCTGAAGAAGAGACGTCTGAGGTCCTGAAAGCTTACGTATTTTTTTCAGTGTTGCCCCAATAAAAGGTATCAAGTTCAACTATAAATAGGAAACGGAGGGTTGTCACCTCCGAGCCACCATATGTCATTGACATTTTATGTAAAGAGGAATTTTATAATTAATTAAAGGTATCCTACTCGTTACATGTCGGGGAACACTTTGCTGTGGCCTCGTACCTTGGCTGTAAGCCGTCGCGGAATTCAATACTCGTCTCGGTGGACAATGACATCCTTGGTTGCCCTTACTTGAGTTGTCTATGCATTTCTCCAAAGTTCAGGCAAGTTGGGAAGCTTTTAGTGATTTGTCATTGAGCTCAACTCTATGGTCCTAACTAAGTAGTACAGGAGCCAACCATGGAAGGCTGGCGACCAAAGAAGAATTTTGGTGCAAACTAAATATTGTTGAGTTGCTACCCATGGTCAGAGAACAGACCCATTAGAGTACATATTCAACTTTTTAAATGAAACAAAGTATCACAGCCGTGGCGGCTTCACTCACGTGATGTTGGGCAACTCAATTCCATCAAACCCAGGAACCGACTTGTAAAATGAGGTCACCTGCAAGTAAGGAAAATCACTGGTCAGCCCTTCGTCGGTCGGTCACAGCTCAATCTCCCCTTGGTGTCTCCGATGATACTGACCTCTTTGAGTATGAGTGGCCGACATGTCTCTGAGTGCTGGCAGTGCATGGGTGCTGCCCCCTTCAGGTTCATTCTGTAGGTGACATTAATTGTTTGTACTGAAAGACAAAGAGGTTTGAGAGAGAGAACTCATAAACACTATGGCCTTGATATCTGGAATGGGGGGAGACCTCAGCTACCCTGCAGCTCCTGCCGAAACACAACCCTGTAAAGCATGGCTGATAATTATGAGAGTTTTATAAGAACGGCTGACACCCCAATTATAATCTCTACAAATACTTTCACTGCAGAGCAGGAGAAATAGTGTTTGGAATGGTCAGTAGCCAATGGCTGGCCATGTCTTCTGCACAGTATCTGCTCCAAAATGCTAAGGGTGAATGTATTGATACATTGTATCTAGTGATCTAGTATCTAAGTGATCAGGGGCCCCTGACAGACCTTTAAACACAGGTTGCTGCTCATCTACAATGAAAATCCTTTCTCTCCCGGGTCTCACAGACATCATCTCGCTGAAGGTCTGAGGTGTGCTGTTGGCAGACTGAGGCGGAGAGCTTGGGGACCAAAATTTGCTTGGGGCTTCTGTATAAATTGTCTCCGAGCTCTTTGCCGTTAAAGCCGTGAGTCGTTGAGATCCTTCTGCTGCCGTAGAGTCCCTTAATTCAGGAATAAAAGAGGTTTCCACTGTTTGCTGCGTAAAAGACTGAGAAGGATTGAGGGTCGTTTTGTGCTGTCGTTGGCTGGAAGCTTCAGTGGCCGAAGGTGGAAAAAGCTTTCCGTTAACACCTGTAGTCTCTGTAATAAAGTTCCTCTCTGCCATCTGGGTCTCTGTTTCGTGGTTCAAGGGGTTGTGTGTGTTATCGTTTTCCATCACGTTCTCGCCGGACACTGGCCAAACCCACGTGCTGAGTTCCGAATGTGTCTTTGGGCTCTGATATTCTTGCGTCTGAGTGGTTTGCGTTTGTTCATTTTGTGTTTCTGGGTCTCCTCGGGGTTGCTTGAGGTTCTTCTGCGTGGTCATTCGTGGTTGTTCTCTAGGTTCAAGCTTTGTCCGCACTGATGGCTGAGGTTGTGTGAAGCTTTCTAGTTGACTTTGTGTCGCCGTTTCCATCTTTGTTTTGTTGGATGGTTCCACATCAGAATGTACGGCAGTGGTCTTCGCTGCTACACGAGTCTGGGCATTCGAGGCGACATCAGAAGGGGTCTGTGTCATTAATTCAGACTGGCTTTCTGTGCCCGACTCAGAGCTTGTGTCTAATCCAGGTTGGCTCTGTGTGGACAGGACAGCGTGGATCGGTCTCAATGAGTCAGGCTTATTCTTTGCAGTAAAATCAGATGTGGACACTGTGAGTATTTCAGGCTGGGACGGTGAGAAGGGTTCGGACATCCCTCTTGTGATCAGGTTAGGCTTGTTCTGTGTGGCCAGGTCGGGTGTAAACGTTTCAATTAAGTTAGACTGGGTCTGGGTGGATAGGTCGGGTGTCGAATTTGAAATGAAGTTAGGCTGTGTGAGTAAGTTAAGCTTTTTCTTGGTGACCAAGCCATGCTGGGTCTGGCTGTCAAAGTCATTAATGTTCATTGTTCCCAATTTAGTCATCAGCGTTGGTACTAAGTCATAGTAGGTGCTTGTGGTTAAGTCTGGCCGGGTTTCTGCAGCTAGGCTAGACCTAGTCTTAGAAACTAGCTCAGCTTCGGTCTGCATAACAGTTTGGGATGGCGTCGAGGGCTCTGCCTGAATTTCCATGGATGGGTGCGGTTGGATCTCTGTAGGCACGACCTTCCGAGTTCGGTTCCCCAGGCTTTGTTCAGCGGGGGTCTGCGTGGACACCTCCTTCAGATCATGCGTGGTCACCTCCGTCTCGTTTTCCGCAGCTGGAGTAAATGTTATAGCTGCCGCCGACTGGTATTCCGTGGAAAACTCTTCTTGCTTCTGCGTCAAAGTTTTATGGGGGATTTGGCTGTTTTCATCGAAAACGGTAGCTAATCCTGGTTCAGATGGAACCCGTGTACTTTTTACATACATGTACGTGGTTTGATATGGAAATATTTCTGAATTTTGCGGCGTCTGCACGTCTTTGTCTGTCCTTGGTAGAACGCGAGTTGGTGGTTCTGAGTGGGTCACTATTCCTGGTAGACTGGTTGTGGTGATCCCTCGCGGGAGAGTTGAGCGTCGCTCCGGGCGAGCTGGTGTCGACAGCTGGAGCACGGTTACATTTGGCCGCGTCTGGATGAATACTTCGGATTGGTTCTGTTTTGTGGTCAGTTCGTTGTCCTCTTCTGCCGTTGGATAGAATGATTTGGCGAACCGGTGGTATCTGTTTAACGCTGTAACATTTTCAGTGGCTGAATGATGACTTCTTTTTGTTATTGATGTCGTGTGGAGTCTGTGTAATGTTTGGTTCTCTGGCGCAGGTTCCGTTTGGGCTTCAGTGGTGGTGCCTGTGTTGACTTTGGCGTCTACACCTTCTTGTGTCTGTGATTCTAAACTGTCCTCTAGGACAGGACTGGCTTGAGTCTCTCGAGTGAGGGTTTTTGACTTAGTATCTACCCATGCAGGGGTAAAAGTCACGACCTCTATGGAATGGGGCCCAGCTGACGTTCTTGCTTGGGTCCTAATCTTTGAGGAGGACTCCAGAGCAGATTGTCCATGAGTCTGTTGGGTAAAGACTTTTGTTGGTGAGTGAATTTCTAGACCTACACGTGATGTGGTCTCGGTACTGCTAGATACCTGTTGATACGGGTTTAATTCGAATTGGCTCTGTATTCTTAATCCAGTTCCTTCAAGCCTAAGCGGCTCCGGTGAAGAAACATTTAACAAAGTTATATCAGGTATTCCGGAACTGGGTTCGGTCAAGGTTCTATCTCTTGGCACGTCTAACCCCCCGAAACGCAGGGGTCTTGAGATATCATTGTACCTGCTGGTCCGAGAAGTCATAGTCATGTCCTCTGCATCCCTCAGCTGTCCGTAGACATCCCCCACTCCCCGTGCAAAGTTTGTCAGAGGGGGTTTCTTTCCTTGGCCAAGTTGTGAGGCAAAAATAGAATTTTCTGTTCTGTTCTCTTTCTCCTGTGCCATTTTAGCAGACGTGGCGTTGGAGAAGACACGAGCCACCGGCCGGAGCGTATTATCGAGCAGGCTTGAGTTTTGTATGAGAAGAGTCTTTAGTGAAGTGCTGTGAAGTAGAACATTGGCACGCGGTGGTCTTACAAGCTGCGTGGCTGGCTGCACCCCCGACATAAAATGTTCTAGTTTCCGAGGTTTAATTCCAGCCGCGGGATTCACACTACCAACTTTCCTCTGCTTCGCGCCAGCCTCTACCCAATGGACCTCAGTACCAGCGGCAAAGTTGGTGGAACCAACGGACGTGTTCGAGGCCTCGTCAGGCGTTGGCACGCCTTCTCCGGGTAACTCGGGGCCTGCGATTTTCTTAACATTCTTGGTTGTTGTCGTCCTCCTGTTTTTGGATCTCCTCCCGTGTTCGGTGCTGGGGGTTACAGGCATATTTGTTGTCCGCTGAACTCTAGCGGGTGTTACAGCGACTTTGTTCATCGGCGTTGGAGACGAGGAGTTCTTGGCTACGGGTGGAACTGCCCCGGCCGCGCCGTCCTCTGCTCCCAGGGACACCCTTGAGGAATCTTCAGGTTCATCTGTGTGATTTGAAAGAAGCTCTAGAGAAGTCACAAAAAACAAGAGGAGTCAAATCAGATGAATGTAAACTCAACATGTCTCCTACCCCATTATGGCCGAGACGCCATATTGGGTTCCCCGAGGCTTCATACCCTTCATGCCCCCCTCCCCCCCACGTTGGAGGACCCATCGATAAGTTAGAAAGCTGAACTTTTCGCCCGTATTAAGTGAGGTTCATCCCCGCTGAACAATGCAGCCGCTGAAAGGGAAAGTCCTTGCGGAGGAACTAAGGCGGAAAGTATTCGTCTCCGGAGGAATCGCAGCTGCGGCGAGCGAGATACGAGCCAGGCGCCCGAGAACGTTTCCAACAACCTCGCAAGACGCCAGGACCCCGTACCCTGCGTGTTTAACAACATTACCCCCAACGTGATTGTATAAAGTGACAACTGTTGGGGACAGTTCTGGAGACCCCCCCATCCTAGGATTTTGACACCTAAAACTAGAGGGTCAGAGGTTTAGATGGAACAGAAGGAAGTTTTACTTTACTGAGAGGGTGGTAGATAAGTGGAACAGCCTCCCAGCATAAGTGGTAGAGGGTAATACAGTGAGGGAATTAAAACATGCATGGGATAGACATACAGCTCCTGACCACGGACTGTCCTATGGAAAGCACGGCCACAGCGAGGGTTTGTGGAGCTCTTGAGACCCAGAAATTCAAGTAAGTCGCTTGCTTTTGTGACCTTTTTTCAAGCAGCCAAACCCAACCAGCTCAAGGATTCTCCCCTTTTCACTCTGAATTTTTTCAGATATTTTTATTAGTGAGGGGGCTCCAGAATTTTAGAAATTCTATTATTATTATTATTATTGTTATTAATATAATTATTTTTTTAACTAATTTAAGAGTCGATACATTTTACTGAATCCACAGATCACAGATGCTGCGTGACCTTCCGGGACCTCAGAGGTCTCTACTTTTCCAGTTTAATACTGAAACTATTAACGGCCCAGAGCCGCTTCTAGCGTTAATATCGCGCCAGAGCCGTGGAATGCTTTAAAAGTGACAAAGAAGTGTCTGTAAGGATGGACGGTGAGGAGCGGAGGGCAGAGGGGCAGGAAACAGGGAGAGGCACCGGAGGGTCTGCGGCCCCCCTTGTTAACCAGTACGTCTGTATTTCAGTCCCCGTTACGCTAACGGGTCCCGTAGGATCAGACAGGGGCCCCTGACGGCATTTACTGGGCAGATATACCCCGGTGCACCAGAAGGGGTATCAATGAGGCCACGAGGAGCTGGGCTGGGCAAGTAGCTGCCACACTGGGGGCAACTGGACAACAACTCCCAACACCCAGAACGAGTCGCCAAGATGTAGTCAATGAATGGAGAGCTGAACAGGACAGGCCGAGCAGAGACAAGAACGTTGATTTCACATCCCTTCTCGTGGGTATGGGGGGCCCCGGCCAAAGTGGCCCCGTAATAGTCATGGTGGAAATCCTACTAAGAGACTTTTAGATGCCCCCGTGTGGCCATAAACGTAACTACAAGATAAATACAGAAGCGTGGAAACTGCATACATGCCAACTGTCCCAAATTCATCAGTGTGTTGCCCCGGGCCCGGTGTAACATTTATCATCTGCCCCGGTCCTCCCCGGCGTTTTGGAGAAACCAGGCTGCTCTGGGGGTAGAATATGCGGTTAGTAGTTCAAATAACTAAACGCAAAGTCTCCTGGGGGGGGGTAATTGCCCTTTTGCCCCCGGTCGTCCCATCGCTACTGCGGGGAAACAAAGTAAAAGTCTGCTGGTGTCTCTACCCCGTAGAGCGTCGGGGAGGAAGAAATATCCTGTCCTCCTGTTTCCTGGAGCCGGATGAGATTCCTGCGGTCTGTTTCCGCTGATTCCTCAGGACAGAAAGCTGTGACCTTATCTGAAGGGAAACCTGTCCCTGATCATGGCAGCCAGTCCTGGCTGGGGGAGGGAGAGGTTGCTGGCAAAGGGATTTTAGCTTAAACAGGAACTATGGGGGTTTTTTTTGGGGGGGGGGGTATTTAAAGATTAGGAAAACATTCCCGATTGCCGGGGTAATTCACACCCTCACATCGCGCCAAACAGCCTTAATCACAATAAACAGGTTTTTTCACCTCATTACCGACGCGTTTCGTCTGCGTGAGCCGAGCAGAGGACTCTCCGACCTTTCCAACCAAGTCTCACCCAGCCGTGTTTAAATTCCCTCACTGTATTAACCCCTACCACTTCTGCTGAGAGGCTGCTCGCTCATCTACTACCAAATGCCTATCCCATGTGTATCACATATCTTTAAAGAATTTACCAGTAAGTAAATAAACTTTGGTGTGAGGTTTATGGATTCATCCTGCGGAGTTCCGGTAAATCACTTGAGACGGAGCACAGCGGGGAGACCGAGATGGTTTAGAAGATGTCGGCGATTACAGGGATGCGCTGTGTGTACATCTCATGGCCTACGGGTCGTTGGACTTACTATGTAGTGTTAGCAGTTACCCTACATCCCACCGCCTCGTGTTAAGTGTCTGCTGAATTTAGCACCACCGAAACCCTACTTTGTCTCATTCAGATTTTTTCCGGGAACGCTTAATTTCTCATGTGTAAGAGACACCTGCACTCTAGTTGTCATAGCAACAGAAAATGCTGTTTGTGTTTATTTGATTAAACCTTTTAAGAGAAAGAATAAAAAAAGACCGATCTGCTAATATTTATTTGGGGCAATTAATGTTCTCTCTAAGTGGAACAACCCCTTTAAAGCTAAAACCATCATTTCATCCGGCACCGAAGCCACAATCCATTCATACACTTAAACGTACAAACCGTTCTTCTGTACAGGTAGAAAGACATTGTGAGAGAGTGTGAATGGGATTGTGAATGTGAGAGAGCATGAGAGTGTGAGAGTGTGAATGAGAGTGTGAGAGCGTGAGAGAGAGTGTGAATGAGAATGTGAGAGCATGAGAGAGTGTGAATGAGAGTGTGAGAGCATGAGAGTGTGAATGAGAGCGTGAGAGAGAGTGTGAATGAGAATGTGAGAGCATGAGAGAGTGTGAATGAGAGCGTGAGAGAGTGTGAATGAGAGTGTGAGAGCGTGAGAGAGAGTGTGAATGAGGATGTGAGAGCATGAGAGTGTGAATGAGAATGTGAGAGCATGAGAGAGTGTGAATAAGAGAGTGAGAGAGAGTGTGAATGAGAATGTGAGAGCATGAGAGAGAGTGTGAATGAGAATTTGAGAGCATGAGAGAGTGTGAATGAGAGTGAATTTATTTACAGGCTATCCAGTCTTTTTCAAGACACATTTAAAGAAAGGGGAAGCAGAGAATCCATCCTATTGCCCCGTGCTACGGAATATGAAGGCACTTTACGAACCAATAAATATTAATAGTTGAAAAGCCCTTGTTACCGTAGGTGGCTATATGTGGAACGGCAAGTAAATCCCACGCAAAGGTTTCAGGTGGTGCCCTGAGATCATCCAATCAGAGTGGCCCATGGGGTAACTGCCCCCCCACCTCCCCATTATCAAGCCGCTTATTCCCTGTTCCTGCTAAACACACCTGGATTCAAGCAGACCACACAGTCCTGGCAGGCCTTATGCTGTATTTGCCTCATTGGGGTGGGCACAATATTTAAATACCTCCGTGGCACACAGCCGGACCCTCGCCGTGCCGGGGCCACAGTCAGGGAGTGGAGTGCCTTGTAATTTTTAAATGGCACCAACAGGGGGCACAATTACATCACGATAAAAAAACATTCTATATAATAATAATATCAAGGGGATAGGTGACCCCAATACACCAGCCTTCACCCATCACCCTCTACCGGCTGAGGATGATGGGAATTGTAGTTTAACAACAACCAGAGTACAAACATTCATCCAGTGCCCCCTCCCCGGGCATTACAACAATAATAAAGTGCAATAATCAGTAAAGATAGCAGCTTCTATATATAATGATATACACACATACATACATACACGCATACATACACGCATAAATACATACACGCATACATACACGCATATATACTGTACATACATACACGCATACATACACACATACATACACACATACATACATACATACACACACATACAAACATACATACATACACACATACATACACACACACATACATACATGCATAAATACATACACGCATACATACACGCATATATACCGTACATACACGCATACATACACACATACACACATATATACACACACACATATACATACATACACACACATGTATCCGGGGTATGGTGATCACGCTACACGCTGTATCGTGGGGTAAATGTGGATCTCAGAGCCTTAAACTATTCCCAAAACAGCAGCGTGTCTGTCACATTTATCCAGGTAATCTCTACAGAGACGGGCGAGAGCGAGAGACAGATATATATAGAGAGAGAGGGACACAGACAGGTGAGAGAGATACATTGATGGAGCGAGAGGCAGAGAGAGACACATATAGAGAGACAGAGACAGTGGAGAGAGAGAGATCTATATATAAAGAGACAGATATAGAGATACATGGATAGAGAGCGGCAGAAAGAGACAGTTATATAGACAGATATATACATAGAGAGAGAGATACACGGACAGAGAGCTAGTTAGATAGAGATGTAATAAAGGAGAGGTGACAGACAGACAGACGGACGGACGGACGGACGGACGGACGGACGGACGGACAGACAGACGCCTCATCATTTGGGTAACATGAAGCTTTATGACATGCAGCGCTCGGTGGGCCCCGGCAGCAGCATGTTACATGTATGTAATTGGCATGTAATGCGGGTGTGAGCGCAGATCCAGCTGTTCAGAAGCCCCCCCCCCCGGTGCCCGTGCTCGGAATACTAATGACAGCAGCGAGCCCATTACCGTGCAGCACACCCGGTGCGGGCTGTCAGACCCCCGGGTCATCATTTAAATGCCCGGATCCCGCATCCCGTGACCTTGCCGGTACCAGACCCCCGGTTACCGCGATCGGCAGGCTGTGGGAGAGCCGCCATCACCCACCCAGTTACTCCCGTTACTTACCGGCCCCGGGAAGAAGCAGAAGCAGCAGGAGGAAGCGGATCATCCTGGGGCCATGGAGCTGGTTTGCAGGGGTAATGCCAATCTGCGCTCGGTGGGCAGAGCTCGGGTGCACGGGGGATGCCAGCCTCACATACCGGTCCCGGCTGCGGTCCTGGGTCCGCTCTGCTCCCCGCTGGGGGGGTTCGGGAGCCCCCCAGTACGGGGGCGGTGCTGCGGGCACATGCTGAGATCTGCCCCTGCTCCCCAGATCTGCCCCGCACTGTCACTTGTAGCTGCTCTCCTCCCCTACTAACTGCTCTTACATCACCGGGGAGGGGGAGGAGGAGGGCAGGGGGTGTACTGGGGGTGGGGAGGCTGGAATTTCATCACATATGGGGGGGCTTTACAGCACCCCCCTCACCCCCCCCCCATCAGCAGTGCAGCCCTTTAAATCCTGCAAAACAGGCTTTACACCGATTAACCCCTTCGTGGCCTGAATCACTGCACCCGACTTCTCGGAGCCGCACTTAGTTCCTTAAAGAACATTCTGCGGGCTTCCAGGAAAAAGAACCCTTTATTTCCATTTTGTGCCATATCAGGGTGCATAATCTGGTGCAGTTACCATAGAAACCAGCAGCCAATCCCATCATCTTGCACCAAGATCGCCCCAATGTTAACATAAATTCCGATTGTGTGTTTTGGGGTTCATTATCCCCCCCCCCAATTTTAATAAAAGACATTTTCTATATGATTTATATATTATTTATTTTTAATGAACACATTTTCTATATAATTGGTATATTTGAAATTTTAATGAATATATGTCTCTATATAATAACTATATTTTTACATTTTTATATATAATGTATATATATTTTTCATTTTAATGTATATATTTTTGTTAAACAATTCTTTATATATTTACAGTATTTTTTTTCATTTTTTTTTATAATCATAGCAATCAGAAGTTAAGCAGTTTTCCCGAAATGAGTCGCTTTATGATGGGAATTGTAGTTAAAGACGATCCGTCCTGTTTAGCGGCGTGAAGCGTATTAAATCATGAAGCCGCGTTCCTGATATTTAATAATAAGACGTCCACGCTGGGAATATATAATGGCCGCTGTCACTCACATACGTTCGACAAGCAGCGGTTGCCTTGGCAACAGCTACTACCACGGAAACTGATTAAAAAAAACTGAGCCTTGCAACCTTTAAAATAGGGACCCCACCTGAGTGCAGCCCAACCGCCATTCCTCTATATATATATATATATATATATATATATATATATATATATATATATATACAGTATATATAAAATATATATATTTACCAAAACTGTATCTTTTCAATAAACCAGATTCCAACAGGTTTTGTATAGAGAAGCAGGAAACATACATGTATAACATGTATTAAGCGTGATTAAAAGGATATGTATCATAGGAACATAGATTCTGCCGGCGGATCGGCCCCATCCGGCCCCCGTCTAGTCGCCCGTTTCTCCTGCTGTAAAGACTCAAACCTTAATCAGTCGTCGGTCTCGTCTTAGATTCAGGAGCCGTATGTCTATCCCATGCACTCGCCGTATCTACAACTTCTGCAAGGAGGCTGTTCCAGTTATCTACCACCCTTTCAGTAAAGTGAAAAGTAAAATACAATACAGAAATGATACAATGTACCCAGGGCCGGCCTTAGGGGTGTGCGACCTGTGCGGCCGCACAGGGCGCCATGGTTGCAGGGGCGCCTGACCGGGACTTAGATTAAAGCATCGTTTTTTTTTTTTTTTAAACTTTATTTAACATCATTCATGTTAAATAAAGTTTTAAAGAAAAAAACGATGCTTTAATCCAAGTCCCGGTCAGGGGCGCCGAGCGGTTGCTCGTGAAGTTCTCGGCAACCGCTCGGCGCCCCTTACTCTCCGTGACTCCGTCGCTGTGCCGGCATCTCATGTTGAGCGCCGGACTATTCCGGCTCTCAACATGAAATGCCGGCAGAGCGAGAAGACGGATGCCTCCCGTTCTCACCGCAGGACTGCGGCAACAAGGTAAGTGTGTGTGTGTGGGGGGGTAGTTTGAAGGGGGAAAGGGGGGGGAAGTAGTTTGAAGGGGGGGTGTAGTTTGAAGGGACAGAGGGGGGGTGTAGTTTGAAGGGACAGAGGGGGGGTGTAGTTTGAAGGGACAGAGGGAGGGGGGTGTAGTTTGAAGGGACACAGGGGGGGTGTAGTTTGAAGGGGTAGAGAGGGAGGGGCAGGGGGGGGCGCCAGAGGAGTAGTCCGCACAGGGCGCCACAACGCCTAAGGCCGGCTCTGAATGTACCTGTGGGTTTAAGAAGATAAAATGACTTGTATTAAATGCGAGAGTTAACAGCACACTCTGTGCCTCCCCAAAAAGCCCCCCCCCCCCCCCGGTGGCATTACTGCAGATGATGCTGAAAGTTGTGCCGGTTCTCCTGGGGGAACATCTTCAAGGCATGAAAAGTGATGCGCTGGGGTGCAGTACCGCCCGCTGCCACTCCACTGCGAGGGGCGCTCTTTCCTATACGCTGCACACAGAACTGCTCCCTCTCTACACGGCACGTGACATGTATGTGGTGTGTATATGGTGTTCATCTGGCTTGTATTTGACATGTATGTAGCATGTATGTGGTGTGTATATGGTGTTCATCTGGCTTGTATTTGACATGTATGGTGTGTGGCTGTGGCGTGCATGTGGAGTATATGCAGCACACCACAGACACGCACAATGACATAACGAGACACAGTGATCGCACACAGCAACACCCAGCAATCTGCTACATAAAGGTGCGAGAGAGTAACGGGGGACGCGACATTAATTACAGTCTGACACGTTAGTAACACGTTAGTAACAGCTCCTCTCCGTATTACACGCATTACACAGCACGACCGCGTCACCAAATCACAGCGCGGTGTAAGGATCTGTCACTTACAAAAAGCATCACTGTCAAGAGTGGTAGATAAGTGGAACAGCCTCTCAGCAGAAGCGGCAGAGGGAATACTAACATGCATGGGATAGACAAACGATGAGACCAGTAGACGGGGGCCAAATGGGGCCGATCTGCCGGGAGAGTCTATTTTTGTATGTCAATAAGATCTCGAGAGCTCAGTAAGCACGGGGTCTGCAGAAGGGGCTCATCAGAGGAGGAGGGGTAGATCTGGGGATAAGTGAATTGAGGACCAGTCCTTGGTCTGTTATTCAAACCGAAGCCTAATCGGGATCCGGATTTCTTGCAGTTAAGCTGCCGGTCGCTGGGTTTTTGGCGCTCAGGACCAGACTTTACACGGCTCTGTACCAAGTTACTGAAAATACAGCCAGATTTAGGGCTGTCCAAAGGGAGTCAGGTGAGGGCCGGGATTTCGGGTCGTCCAGAAGGAGCCACACAGAGCAGATTCACGCCGGGGTCCCATATCTTTGGTAAACTGCTGGTTTTGGGGATTTTATGCTTAGTAACCATCTGCCGGCTGGGCCGATTTGGGGCCGTATTCAGGGCACCCGATTGCCCATCAGTTACATAAATTAATGCCGTTTAATATGTTCTACCACAAAGTGTACAGCGAACCCCAAAACATATAAACTAAACTATATAAACTAAGCAGTTTCCTTTTTTCTTCATAAACACGACTTTTTTTTCTGTCTGACTTCTTTCTCACTCACCCCAAATTATTTGTGGCTACCGGGAAGAGGATCTGCATGTTAGTAAATATTCCCTAGCAGAGTCCGCATGAGCCGCAGGTAAAAATTTTATACAAAAAAAATATTTGATAGCTTTAGGTACATCCCAAGTTTACTTGCATCCCCTGTGCTTCTTCTGTTGGACGTCTATTCTAGGTATCTACTACCCTTTCCTTCAAGTAGAAATTCCTCACGTTAGCCATCAAGTCTTCCGAATTTGCCTGAAATGCCCTGCAGATGACAAAGAAGGGCCACATATATCCGGCCTCAAAGGCGGTACATTAAACACGGTACACAGTGGCTCTCCATGATGTATTTAAACATGTTTTATGTATGATGCACAGCCCCTTTAAAGCAGTGAATATTACATTTCATAGCATGCACACCGCCCATTTTTTTTTTTTTTTTACTTCAAAAAGAATGAGACGATTAGTTATTTTTTTACACATTTATTAAAGTCCAACACATTCAGACAGCTTAAATACAGGATTCTGGAAGTGCCGACGGCAGCTGCTGAGCCTCTGCATGCAGACGCGGTCACGGAGCGCCTACCAAAGCTACCTGGAGACAAAGAGGGTCCTAAAAACAAGAGGCAGATCCACAAATCAGTTACACCATAAACACAGGACGTCTCACGACAAAATACCTTAATACCGGCTTAAAGCCTTTCAGTCCCCTTAAGACGTACATGTACGTCATTAAAACCTGTGGCAAGAAGCCCATTAGGATGCACAAGTCCTGACCTTTGTTGCAGTGACATTGCTGGCTTCCAGCCGACTGGATGCCCATCACGTGATCGAGCGTTCTCTTTCTGTGGGTGTCACTGCTGACACCCAACAGAAGTTCACTTGAGGAAAGGAGAACGTAACCAGGGCCCCACTGCTTCCCCCTGCTGGTTGATTGTAATTATTGCAATAGGTAATGCACGGCTATGGAGCCCTGCTTGCTGATCACCGTGTGATCAGCACTGATAGATCAGGAGGGGAGAAAGTTTCTCCCCCATCTAAGAAATTAAAATAAATAAAATGGGATCTCGAGCCGTACTGCAGCTTAAAAAAATCCATTAAAAATATGTTTTTTCTAAAATAAAGTATTCCTTTAGAAGAAAACGTAAGCAAGATTTAGCATAGGTTATTAATATCACTAAAAGAGGGTCCCTACTTCCGAATAAAATGATGGGGCTTTAAAAAAAAAATAAATACGGTAAAGATTATTTTGGTCTTTGGGTTATGAAACGCCCCTGGCCTGAAGGGGTTAAGGGCAGAATTTCAGCATGCGCATTTTGAGCTAGAAGCGGATCGCGGGGTTTCTGTAAGTTCGGGGAAGCCGTGTACCCGCTCTCCGGGAAGCGAGGATACTCACAGTGAACACAAAGTAACGTGTAGTTCATTCATAAACGTCCTTTTTATCTGCAATGTAATCTACAATCTCCTGCGGTGTCATCAGCTTCTCGCCATCTGCGTCTGGGATCTCGAAGCCTGCAGCAAAAGCACACGTTAAGGGCACGTTAATAACGGCGCCGAACACGTAAACAAATCGCAGATCGATCTACAGCGATTGCGCATCCAAGGACACCGACAGCCGATGTGCAGAAGGCAGCAAGCCTTCAAATAATGTATGGATCGAATTTACCGCCCCGTTTATATATTTACCGCCACAATATACCGCTTAAAGAATATAACAGAGGAGCCAACGAGCCCCTGGGAACGGCGTGTGCCGTGTGTGTATGTGCGTGCGTTGGAAACATTGTACCTTAGAGAGAAGGTCTCTCCTTACACAGGGGGTTTAAATCGTATGCAGGGTCACACGCGGGACCCACAACTGTGCAGTCAGGAACAGAGCACGAGAAGCCATGATTTCCGTTTGCCAGGGCTTTCCGAGGCACAACGAAGAGATTCACTAGAAAGATTACGCGTCTGTTTTTCTTTGACGTTTATTCAGGTTTATACCCATTACTAAAAATGGCCGCTTTTAATTATACGCAAAAAACGTTAACGCAGCAAAGACTGAGGACAGAACTCAAAGGGTTAAACCCAAGTACAGGACCAGCGGAATGAAGAGGGAATTGTAATCGCTTCTTCTTGGTTTAAAAATGTTCAATTTAGTGCAGCGACAGGACGTGAATGCAAACGGAGTTCGCCTTTTGGGACACAGACCGGTGGATAAATCAAACGGCCGTTTTTGGTGCAATGCCCAACGCGCGGCGCCCGGTTCGTTTCCCATTCGCCCCACGAAGGCATTTGAGTAATGAAGCTTATGGCGAGCGCCCCATCTGCCGGCTTCACGATGAACGCGCTTTACACATAGAACGTGAACTAAAATCATTTATAGCTGCTACGGGACACTCGTTTGTTCTGTGGGTGTCAGGATCAAACTCACCAAACTCATCCTCCATCGCCATGATTATTTCAACTTGGTCCAAACTGTCCAATCCCAGATCTTTCATGAAGTGCGAGGTCGCAGCCAGCTGGAAGAAATGATACCGCGTGTCAGAGGTCACGAGTAATGCAGAGACATCGCTAACATAATTAAATGGGAGCTGCAGTAAGGTCTTCCAGTCGGCTATTAATTGACTCGAGAAGCTCTCTTGCTGCCTTAGGAACTACATTTCCCATGATCCTCCACTGGCCAAGACTCATGGGAGATCCAAACTATTTTTGTGCAAAACACAGCTGATTGTAGTCTGTGCCAAACGTGCGCGGATCTGAGTTACATCCCCTCGGAGAGGAAAACTATAAAAGTCACAAACTGAAATCCATAATATAGCGATCCAGACGACTATAATCTAGGGCTGCAACTAACGATTATTTTCATAACCGACTAGTTGGATGATCATTTTTTCGATTAATCGGATAAAAAAAAAAATGTACATTTTTCATTTATTTAAAATAATTTACTAAACAGGATTAAAAAATGCAGCCTGGCCCCCCAGTTATGCCACTTTTCCCTTGATATGCCACCCCCCCGACTTACCCCCCAATACCACCCCCCCCAGTGCTCAAGACTACTTGATGTCTAGTAGAGGCAGCCAGTGAACGTCTGTGCGATGCGCGTAGAGAACCGCTGCTGCTGGCCGGCACTTTCGCTGGAGATTCTATGTCTGAGCACCGGAAGGTCATGTGACGCCGGGGCTCCACCATAGAAGCCCCAGTGGAAGTACCGGCAGTAGCGGAGGTCGTCTGTGCGCGTCGCAGAGACAGCCACCAGCTGTTAGAGAGGAAGCTCCAGGTTCTCTGCAGCGCTGTGGCAGATCCTCCTCTCTGTCTCTGGCAGCCAGCGAACGTTGCGCAATGCGCGCAGACAGCCTCCGCTGTGCTGGCCGATACTTCCGCTGGGGCTTCTATGGTGGAGCACCAGAAGGTCCCATCATAGAATCCCCAGCGGAAGTGGAGGACAGTAGCGGAGGATGCCTACGCACATCGCACAGACACCGCCTGGCTGTCAGAGAGGGTGATCCAGGTTCCCTGCAGCGTGGCTATGGAGTACGTGGTGGGAACGGAATCTGCTTCTCACCTTTTCTGGGTCAATCTTGTCGTACAACTTCAACACGTATAAAACCCGCTCAGAGATGCTCTCCAGCGTGAGGGGTGGGAGGTCTCCATACTGGCGGCACAACTGAAGTAGGGAGCCGGAAACCTGGAGGAGGAAAAAAAACAAAACCCAGTAGATTATATTTATTTAGATTTAATAGAATTTTATACTGATAACTGATTCAGGGATGCCGTCAGCAGCAGCCATTCCTGCTCTTCACACGCTAGCCTGGTGGGTCAGGAAAGGGGGTCCCAGCTCGGCAGAGCCCCTCACACGGTAGCCTAGTGGGTCAGGGAAAGGGGGTCCCAGCTCGGCAAAGCCTTTCCCACGCTAGCCTGGTGGATCAGGTAAGGGGGTCCCAGCTCGGCAGCACCCTTCACACAGAAACGCTCTGCAGTGACGCCATAACGTAGCAGCACACAGGACCACTTAACACAGAAAGACTCGATTCGTAGAGAACATATGGGGGGCTTCACTGCCAGTAACGAGTATCAGCATTTTATACGTTACAGGGAGTTCATTCATTCATTCATTAATTAGCGAGCTGTAGTGAGATGAGGGATTTTAACATTAACCACCCTTTATAATCTTCACCGCGGCCCCTCTCAGAGAAGGACGTTTTCACCTGTGAAGATTTAATGGTTAATATGCAGACCACCCAGAAAGATCAGACGTCTCTATACTAGTTTTGAGTGCAGGGACTGTAAGAAGCGCCACTGGAATTGTTGGCGCTAAATAATTATTTCCTCTTCCTTACTTTTGCTCCCAAAGCCCAACATGTTTTTCCCGTGGGATTAGTATGCTGCAGGCGCCCGCACATCAGCTTACACATCTGTGCTAAAAAACCACCTTCATGATCTTCATCAAGAACGTTAACGCTCACATAGAATACACCCAGACGGCGGCCACCAGGGCAGCGGATTAAGGCAAAGGAGAAGAGCTATAAGCGCAGTAACAGAGCGCATTTTGCCAGAGTAACTGAAGCCCTCGCTCTTTAAATATAAAACATACGGGCGATCTTAATATCAAGGTGGCGCTTACCCGAAACGTCATGCTGGGTGCAGATCACGCAGGAAATGTCATATAAACTAGATAATACTGCAGATTTAAACACATGATGTCATAAGCGAGGCCGACAGGGAAGATGCGCAGAGTAGGGAGAGGCAAGAAAGGTGATAGTGACCTAATCTTGGTGGTTTTACATAATATGGATAGATGCCACATCTTATGGCAGCCACTGGCATGCTGCACCATTGACAGAAAAGCATGGAAATAACATATATACATACATGCCCCTATACATGTTATATGCACATACATGTGCCGCCCATACCCTTTAGGCCCCAGTCCCAGCCCTCTTGCACCGGTGCAGACCCCCCTCTCCCCGTTGACCCCTGCCCGGCTGACACCAGCTCCCTGCGGGGTTCCCCATACCTGAGGTGCGAGGATTGGGGTTATCGTTGAAGGCCTTGCCAGAGACGAGCGTTGCCTGCAGGCGGCTGCGGCCAGGACCTGCGCGGAACGACGGGGAAGGGGACGGAGAGCAGAGCGGACACACATACAGAGGGCACGGGACGCCATGGCGGAGAGCGGCTACCCAGGCTGCACCACGGCGCGGACTGAACCACAGAGTCTTCCGGTCTGCAGGACAGATCGGATGAGGTCATAGAATGTAGCGCCAAGGGAAGGGCAGAGAGAACGTCGAGCGTACCATAGAGAGAGACAGCGTTAGGACAGAACGCCTACTAAAACAGGAACAAGTAGAACTACAACTCCCATGACCACCTGAGAAATAAAGCTAAACCGTTTCTGGGAAGTTACGGGGTAACTGCGCCTATATTAGGTTTCTGATAACGCTGCTCAATATTTTAACACCATGCTTCCTTATATAAAATGAGGAAATAAAGGAAGGTGAAGAGATATCTCATACCCACTACAGTACAGAATCACAGTCAGCCATGTTGGTACACCCAATAAGGACAGAAGAGAAGGTCATGGCCATGGGATGCCATTGTGGCTTGGCACATGTCAGATAATACCCAGTGAAGTAAAAACACGTCAGGGCAATGAATAGATTCAGCTCTTGGCACCACACAAAAGAAAATGTGGAGGAAAACAGGGTTGCTGGACTCCAACTGGGATCCCTTCCTCGCCTTGCTTCTTTGGGGTTATATGTATTGTTGTTATCCTTTATTTATGAAGCACCAACATATTCCACAGCGCTGTACAATATAAAGGTGGAGTGCTTAGCATATACGTTACAGATACAACATGATTGGGGGATCCGGCCCGTGAGCTGCCATCTTGCCTTATGGCATATACAGAGCTCCTGGCAAGAATGGCCCTACAAGAGCCCCGCTCATGAGCTTACAATCTAGAACCGTAATAAACTGGCCTTTAACACCTTTATGATCAGCGAGCTCGTCTTGCAGAAAGTTATATCAATCGCCTCCAACGTTTGCATTTTCCTTTCTGACGTAAAGACACGCAGCAAATTAACAGAACATGAATAAACGGGCATTACTGATGCCTGCACATACAGGAGCGATGCACGCAGTCTCATTACTGCTGCTGTACCGATATTATTTATACATTGAAACAACAATGATTTTCCTGGATTTTTTTCATTTTTATGTGATTTCTGCATCTTTAAAAGGTACTCGTTACAATACACCGGCCCCAAATATATATGTAGTGGGATTTTGTCTTTTCTTTGAGCTTTATGAACCTGCAAAATGCTTCTGCTGCAGGAAGATTGAAGAAATGTTACTGAATTAACTATACATTATACAGGGCCAGCCAATCTCCTTAGCCTTTATTCTGGAACCAGTGCCTTCCATGCGGATCTAAAATTCTATTTCCACATCCAGGATTATGCTAGCATGTAAAAGCCCCCCTGTACCTTCCACTGCAGCACCTCCTAGTCAGGTATTTGCCCTCTCGGGGCTATCCTAAACGGCAGGGCAGGGATGAAGGGCTTTTGTCCAGTTGCTCTATACCAGCTTTTTTGTAAAAGGAAGGGGAAAGTTTGCAGCAGGGGCATAACTACAAACCACAAAGCCCCGGTGCTAAATTGCCCTGGGGGCCCTTGAATTCACAAGCAACATGTCCTTCAGTGCTGCATTTGCCCCCAAAACAGCTTACCAGTGCCATCTTATCCCCCAGCCTGTTAGCACCCCTAAACAGCTTGCCTTTGCCATCAGGTTCTTGGTGCCTCCAATCAGCTTAGTGCCCCCAGCTTGCCTGTGCCATATTTGTCCCCAAACAGCATGCTTACACATTCAATGCTAACACACAAACACCTACACAAGTACCCACACACATCCTAACATACATTCATCCCTGCTCCCTTCCCTTACCCATGCGTGCGCACGCGCGCACGCACTAACTCACTCCCTCTCTCTCTCTCTTGCACCCCCTTATTTTCCCCGCAGCTTTCTCTCGGACACTCGCTCGCGGTGCAAGCAGCCTCGTATTATCACAAGGTGTCCCTGCAGATTATGGTCTGCTTGTCCAACAGCCGCTCATATGGCAGCAGCTTGCTGTTAGCGCAGTAATCAAAGAGCGACTGAGACAGCGGTAGCGAAAGATTCGTTCGTTTTGGTGGGGAACATTTTGTAAAATAAATTTGGTTTGAGTTTAAGTGAATTCTGCATAGTGGATAAAACTCACAACGTCTAAGTATAAATATTTAATAATATTCTACGGATGACGTTTATCCTGACCCAGTGAGTAGAGGGCTCAGAGACTCTGCATACTAACAAATCCTGATGTTTGGACTCGATGGCCCGGTGATGGGATACACTGTATAAAATCAGAAGTTCCCCCCATTCAGACTTGCTTCTGCGTGGCGCCCGCTGCGCTCTCTCCTCTGTGAGGGGTTAAAGTCCCGTACACGAGTATATAAATATGTTTCCGTCTTTCTGTCCAGCCAATATAGATGAAGAGCTTTGATCCCATCGCGCCAAGCTCCAGGGAGCGTCCGGGGCTGGAGGGAGCATTGCGGAGCAGCGACTGCGAGATAAGTCCCAGAGGGCGATGCTTCCGCAGGATAATACGGCGGCGGCACTCCGGTTTTTCACATCTCCTTCCAGAAACCTTGTCAAACAAAACAACGTATGAAACGACCCGGCGACGTCTTACACATTCTTCCTGCTGCATATAAAGGCTTAGAGAAAATGAACTGACTTTCTGCTTCGTGCTCTTATCCTGAAAAACACAGCACACGACATGTTATTTTACCAACACGCATGTTAACACAGATTTACCAATACCTCCCGCTGTGATCGTCCGGAAGCGTGTAATGCATGACATTGGCACACCGCGCTGCTTTAGGGTTAACCACAATCAGTCTGAATATGCACGTCCTGGTGGCCTTCTGGCTACCGTTGTGAAGACCGGCAAAGACCAGGAACAAGAGACCCTGCAACAGAAAAATGTACGCCGTTTACTTGGCGTCTTTATATTTTTTTATTTAGCGGTCAACCAATGTAAATATCAAGGACGAGGAGCCTTACGGAATCAGACGATGCACTCAAACAAGTGGAATCCTGGCAGAGATCACCCACAGAAATCGTGCGGAGGAGTTGTTTTGTGTCCAAGTTCCTAGGAAAGAGAAAAGTAAATGGACGTTATTTGCAGTTCCATAACTACACGGTCATTCATGCAGACGTTCCTCCCTATAGTCCGCAGCGAGATCTGGTAGTTTAAGCCAAAACCAGCAGATCCTTCAAAAGGACCAGAAACCCTCGGAATTCCTGCTGTAACTCGTCTGAGGACAGAATGAGGAATCCAGCAACATTTTCAATGTGGTCAATTTCTGCATAAAGAACAAATCTTACCAGATTACAATTTTATTATCCACGGTAGAGCCAACCAAAGCATTTCTCTCCCTGTCCACTTCACAGAAGGCCAGGATGCTATCTTGCGGAGAGATCAGCCTGTGGGATCCTTCAGCACTGCAAAACATTTAGAGCTTTGTGAATACACTCAGGTGTATTACTATAAAATTCATATTTTAACGTGTTGTATTCAACTGCAACCTGATGTACAACAAAGCGCATGTTGCTTAATAGTTAATACAATTTATTGTCTCACCTTCCTTTGGCTGAAAGCTGGAGAACCTCAACCACTTGGCTGGAGCCGACACCACTGCTGCTGACTATTCGGTTCGTGGTTAATCCCTGAGCTATCTTGGCGTGACCGCGCGTCACCATTTGCTGCTCCCACATCAGGCTTCCAGGCCGGGAGAGTAACGACCTTTCAAGAAAAGACACGTTAAAGCTTTTAAGACCCCAGCTAAAAAACAAGGATGGACCTCAACGAAACAAATTAAAGCGAAGAAGAGAGCTCAGAATTTTCTCACGCTCCCTGGAGCACTTCTGCAAAGAGGCGGAGCCCCTGCGCACAACCTCTCCCCCCGATTGGAGGAACTGGGAAGAGGCTGTCCCCATGTGGTGTGCCATGGCTCCGCTCTTTTGCAGACGTACTCCAAGAGGCCAGAATAACGCGGCCATAATGGGCAACGCGGCAGATAGTGGGGAGAAGCTGACCAAAAAAGAAGACGGAAACGGAAGAACAAGAAGAGATACAGAACGGCTGAAAAGGAGACTGGGAGATAAGTGATTGGCAGAGAAGGTAGGGAGACATTGAGAGAGAGTATGAGAGATTGAGTGAGATAGAGAGGGTGACAACAAATTGAAAAAGCTCTCCGAAATTAAAGGGCAGGAAGCAAAATCTGTTCACCTAAAACAAACGGACTAAAACTTGGTCCAAATCGTTTATGGTTCATGTGCACAACAGAACTTTATCACGACTGACTGCATGGGCTTTGTGATTTGTTTCCCTTTTGCTCGCTTCTTCTTACCAAATCTCCCGAATTTCCAGGTTTCCAAGAGCAACACAAACAATATTCTTCTCTCCAGGCAGAGGCAGTATCTGGATGACAGGCATCTGCAAGCAAAACCATAAAAAAAAAACAAAAACATAAAAAAAACATTCTAAGATTGATGGGATACAATTCCCTGCAAAGGACGCGTTAATTAGTTCATCAATGTGGGACACCTATATATATATACTACAGGCCAAGGACTCTTGCCATAGATCCGTCGCTGCAGATATTCATGAGTTTTAACTGAAAATAACTCTCCAAGATCCTTTGGGATACAAAACTTACTAAGGCCAAAGGCCTTTAAATCTGAATGTGACGGGAACTTGCTGAGAACTTGATAGTTGCGCAAACTGAGCAGACATGGGTGCCCAAAGGGGTCACGAGGGTAATGGGGTCAGTGTGTGACACGGGCAGCTAGAAGATCGTAAAAGATGTCTAGTCACCACAGCAACCAAAAGAACATTCATGCTCCATGTTTAACACCAAAAAGGTATATTTTCACTAATAATTACACACCGACCTCTGTAAAATCCCACGTGTGCGCAGCCTCCCATTGGTCATTGTCCCTGGGCCTCCAGAGAGACACAGACGATTCACTCGCTGCCACGATGCACAGATCTCTACAGTCCGGAAATTCCCACCAAACCAAGGACAGGTCAACCGCGCACCTTCCTCGACAGCCATCCTGCCAACACAAGCCATAATGTGAGAACATGCCAATGGCCTCCATACGGAGTGTAAGTTAGCTGCTGTCAATCAAAACATTCTGGGTCTAAAAGATTATTTTTTAGTAATGTCTGCAGAGGGCTGCCGAAGCCAAGTAAGTAGGTTGTTAGGTACCCGCTTATGATCTTAGTTTTTAGAACGTAACTGAGTTCAGCGAAAGGCCCCCAGAAGGTATAACGGTCATTGTACGATTATAGACGGCCCTCTCTGAATAAACCAGGTAGCAATTTCCCAACCCGTATCTGTGACACCAGGTGCAGCTGATCTCTCTTCAATGTCTTCTCTTCAATCTTTTCAGAAACCGGTCCACCTGCAGCAGCCACCTGAAGGCAAGACAAGTGATAAAGACTTATCTCCAGTTTAGGGAAAACACTACAGATGTGTCACAAAAAAAACCATACATTTAAATTAGATACAAGTAAATATCATGAATTTATTGTTTTATTAGCCTCTACCGAGAGAGAAGCAAAACACAAAGCTAATATCCATGTAAGAAGAGCGTCAGACTGTTTTAATCTATGTATTTTATTTAACGTAAGTGTACAAATGGCAATTGTAATTGTTTGTTAAGGATTAAAACCAACAATGTACCTGAGAAGAGTTTCCATCAATATCTGACACCGGATATCCCGCACTCTGCGTGTTACACGCCTCCCCGTGCTTTGTTTTGTCACACTCTTGTGGTTCAGCTCCTGAAAAGTTGACCGTTCCATTGCATGTGCGTGTGACGTTGCACTGCGTTGAATCTTTCCCATCACTCTTCACCAACGCCGGTTCAGCGCCAGTGACCCCTGCAGGAAAAGTCTGTGATTGTAATTTGGGACTACGGCAGGTGAGAGGGGAACCCCTGCATGATGAGGCAGGTGCAAAAGCTGGAGAGGAACCCAGCAAAGGTAAGCCTGGTGTGCAGGTGGCCACCTCAGTCTCCTCAAATGTCTCTAGAGGGACAGAACACATGGAAGTAGAGAAGAGGACATCACACGTCGGTTTCTTTGAGACATGTGAGCTCATCTCTAAGCGAGACGCATCAACAGGCTCCATACTTTGATCTACTGGATAGATTTCAACAGAGCGTTCACTTTTACTTTGAGGTTCCCCGTGGGTTTCAAGTTCATCGACAGCAGATGAATAGGTATCGGAAGGACTACAAGCATCGAACACCAATGGCCCATCCGAAACTTGCGTGATTGTAGTTGGCTTTAAAAACACGGTGCCAACTCCTTCGTAGACTCTGCTACAGTCGGCACTGTCCCTTTGGTCCTCTTCACATGACTGGTTTAAAGGAAAGTCTTGCTCTCGCCCATTCTCACAGACTTCGGGTGACAGTACCTGCCTCGGTGTAAGTTGGGTGTCTGACTCGTGGGTCAAAGCTTTTGGATATTCAGGAGTGGGATACAGCTGAGACGATACCGGGTCATCTTTTGGTGAAGCCAATAATTTTTTTCTAGCAGCAGACTCCATATCGCTTAAGAGCTCCTCACTTGTTTTTAAAAGTCCTAAATCAAGTTTTGAATCATCGGAACACGCTGCCTCTGCCCCTTGCAAGATGGTAGAACCGCCTGCGGGTGGCACCGCTGTGCTATTCTTTCCATCACATCTCACGCGTCTCTTACTCTTGAGTTGTTCTGGAACAAAGGGCTCCAGATGACTCGCAGTCTTGAGTTTTTTAAGCTTCAGGTCACCGAATTCCTCATCGGGTAAATGGAAATCTCTGATGTCGGAAGAACTTGACAGATGTTTAAGGCTTAGCCTGTTGCTCAGAGACGGGAACAGCGAACCTAGGAAATAATTTTCAGGTTAAACTTGAGAATGATAACCCTGGAGATGCATCTAGTTCCATATTCACTACAGACATACACAGTCCAGACTAACAAAACGCATCTTTAATTGGTAATTTTTGTGCCCCCCAAGGATTTTTTAAGAGAATGATCTCATGAACCATGAGTGCCAAAAAAACAAAATCCCCACAGAAAGCAAATACCCCCAAAACTGCATAAATATGGCTCACCTGAACATTCAATGTGTTGTTTTAATGGCATGTGGTTGAAGAGGCCCCTTTCAGAGTCATCCTTCTGGGGATCAACAGAGAAGCTGGGGGAATTTCGTGGCCTCAACGAGTACCCATTTCTTCCAGACAGAGATCTGATTTGGCTCGCTTGTGAATTCATTCGCTCATTATTTTTGGGCTTCTCGGCTCCAGTAATGGGACATCTCGGTTCAACGGCCGAATCGATCTGACTCTGCGCCTCGCAATTCTCTTTCTCGCTTTGAGAACCGCTTGTTGGTGGACTTGCAACGTTACTAAATTCCAGCTGGACGGAGACCTCCTTGGCACCGGGCGACATCTCTGCAAGCGATGTATTTACAGCACCACGCCCCCCTCTGCTTTTTCCACGCCTGCATCGACTGGTTCCACGGGACTTGCCTGCAGTTGGGTGGCTGCGTGGGGTCAGTGAAGTGGTGCTGGTTACAGATCCTGAAGCTAGAAAACTATTGGGTGAAAGTGACCGGAAAGCGCTATCCAACTCTCTAGTCACCTTTTCTTGTTTTCCTCTCCCTCTTGTGCCTCTCCTGCCTCTGCCAAGCTGACTGTTAATAACCGCATCAAGGTCCACTTTCCTCTGGCAGCTGGACATGCGGCGAGTTGTCCTCACATAGTATTCCACAGGAAATAACAGCCCTTCTACGAGAGTGCAGGAGGTTAGTGGGCTATTCTCTTCTATTACGCTAGGCTTTCTTTGGCCCTCATTAGTGTTTGGGGGAGGTTTCTCCAAAGAGGACTCCGATGAAGCGCCGGTGGTCTTCCGCTTGCACATCTCCGGCGTACCTAGAACACTAGGACTAGTATCACACGCTCTGCTAACGACGCTTATGCTGGAAGAGTTCATTAAAGAACATGCCGTCTCTTTTTGCCCATATGAGTTTTGTTGGATTCTATGGTGATTCTCTGTGATGTCTTTGGTTGATGAACGTTCCTGTTGGGCAACGAGAGAAAACGACTGGCTGTTGTCACATTCATTCCGGCAAAGCTGCGCATCACCAACCCGACCATTTATGCTCTTCTTGAACAGCGGTGACCCAGAAGCGCACAGCGCCGACACATCACGCTGCGACCTGTCCAGTAACGTCAAAGTATTTGCGGACAAAGGGAAATTTGTCGGCGATGACTCTACAGAACATTCTCTTCTTCTAGATCTTTTTAACTTCAGTCGGCTTCTTAGAATCCGACCTAGGTTATGCGGACTGGGCTCTTGAGAGTGTTCAATAATGCCATTTTCTGGTCCGTCAGGACATTGAGGAGAACCGGTTGCTGCACAGAGTATTTCAGACTCCACGTTCAATCTAAAGGACAACCTTCTATCACCGTCCTCCCTTGGGGTTTGAAAACATTGTTGTGACTCCCTTATATTTCCCGAAGAATCAGCGGCAGTATTCAGTGGTTCTGCGAGAACAAAAAAAAAAAAAAGAGGATGAACAGAAATGGAGAGCCAAAAAGAGGTGCACCTTCCTCGCAATAAAGAGAAGCCAACTTCGCTTACAGCCAGCATGTACTACGTAAGTACGGTGTCTTGCACAGACCACAATGCCTGGGGTGTTATGGACAGAAAAAGCCCCTTTTACACGTAAAAAGTAGAAAGAAAAACTATAATGCAATATATTAAAACAAAGGTGCATCTTTTTCTAACTCCTCTGGAAATTTAGATCTATGAAGCTCTGCAAGAAAAACTCTTTATCTGAGCAAATAAGATTTTTTCAGTCCTCCGAACACACCTGTGCGTGCAGATGCTGCGGTTGCTTGGCTAGGCGAGCGATTCTGCTCATCGGGTTTCTTTATTTGTGTTTCTGAACGCTGTAATTAAGAGGCGAAAAGAAAATAATCTTCCATGACTTCAAATTTCAATACAAACGCAGGGTTCGGCTCCCCCCCCCCCCATTTCTACCAAGTTAAGGAGGAATTAAACATTCTTTAAGAAATTCAAGTGTTTCTGTTTAAACAAAAGTTCAAATTTTATATTTCCCAGTTTCACTAAAAAAAAATCAAGGAAGGAGTCAATATGTATTCACTAAGAAGCCACGTTGGCTACAGAAGGGTTATCTCAAATATCATAAAGACTTCAAGAACAATACAGATGTCCAAAAAGATACGGAAGAGGACTCTGCGCAGAATCTTCTCCGTGGTCATACGGATTTACGTCACTCACCTGCAAACGGTTGAACGTCCTCTTGTATTCCTTTTTCAATAATGCAAGTTTTTCTTTCAGCTGGAGACAAAAAAAGGTAGAACGCTTGAAAACGACGTTAAATGCAAACTCATACGTGTTTACATAGTCCCATTTACCTCCCCCCTCCATATGCTTTAACATGATCAGATAGAAGAAGATTGCTACCGGTTATGTCACAAAAGGGTTAATCTGTATATTATTGAAAATCCTCTCTACTTGAGATATTTACCTTTTCTTCTTCTTCTAGAGTGAGGTTTTTTTCCGGAGAAACTTCCATCGCAATCTCCTGGGAGTTATCCATGTGCTGCAAGAGAGGAAAAGCACATATATTAAAACATGCGCGATATATATATATATATATATATTTATTTATTTTTAAAACACGCGCAATATACCGGGCTATATGTATGCTGCATGATCAGCCCGCGTTTGCTATGCGATATCATAACTAAGAGTTATAAATATAAATAAATACAGAGGTAGGGCTGATTCTCAGCAGGGTGAGCCCGGAAAGGGTTGCAGCGGAAGCACATACATGTCTAGCTACAGATCCACATGCGCGAGACTTTATCGATTGTAGGACATGTGTGTTCCGTATTCTGATCGGTGGCTTTGTGTATGAATGTAAGCAGTGTGGAAGCGAGCTCATTATCTATTTAAACAAGAAATGGAACCAAAAACGTGGATGAGGGAATTTAATCGTCTTAAAGTATTTAAAAATGTCTGATCTATTTTCTCCTCAAACAGCGAGGGGATCTGAAGTACAGATGAGCGAATATTGCACATAAAGTTCCGAATGTATACGGTACCACCTGACAATGTGTTACATACACGTCCGTGCACACATACACATACTACACGTCCCTGACACGTACGCTGACATATGTCACGTTCTGCAGCGCTGTTACAAAAGGGAAGAATACAATAAGTTACTTTAACAATAATATGAACACCCATTAACAATAATATGAACGCCCAAAACCAGAGTACATATAGGGGTTTATTCGCTAAACAGAGTTTTCTGGAGAGTTGTGGTTTTAACACACTTCACTATTCACTATAAAGGGCATACAGTGGCAGATTCCTCCAGTAAGAAGGGCTAAGGTATAAGCCCTGTATAATGTATAATTCAATGTGAGGGGACAGTGCAGAAATCTCAGGAATTTATCTCTACATTACACAGGGCCGGCCAAGCTCCTCATGCAGTAGAATCACTGGGACGGGCCCTTCGCAATGTATAGTGAAGGGGATAGAACCCCCTGTATGGAAGTGTATCGGTCACTAAATACACGCACACATGTATCTTGCGTGGAGGGTCACGCACAGGATCACGTACTATGAACATGCGTGTCCTGTCATAAACACGCGTGCAGTGGGTACATACTGTCCAGCCGGTGCCCGGAATGCCTCGCTTCACGCGCGCCGATTCTGTGTACAAACATGTCACATTTCCCTCCCGGAGTCCTCGTTCCTCACACACGCAGTCATGTGATCTCGCTGGCCCCGCCTCCGGGAGCGCACGCCGGAAGTGACGCCGAACCGGAGGAGCCATGGAGCTGAGTGAGCTGCTGTATAATAAATCGGAGTATATAGAGACCGTGAGTCGCTGTGCATCCGTATACACTCGGGGAATGGCGGCCTGGAGCCGAGTACACCGACAGGCTGTACACAGCACGGGAGCTGGGCTCACGCACTGTGTGTACTGTAATACAGTGGCTGCCGGCAGAATACGCCCATATACACCCTGCTGTACATCTGACTGATACATGGGATGTACGGCATACACATACACATACACTGCTGTATGTCTGACTGTAACATGGGATACACTGCTTACATACACTGTATACCCTGCTGTATATGTGACTAACATGGGATACACTGATTACGCATACACTGTATATGTGACTGTAACACGGGATGTGCTGCTTACACATACACTGTATACCCTGCTGTATGTCTGACTGTAACACGGGATACGCTGCATACACATACACTGTATACCCTGCTGTATATGTGACTAACACGGGATACACTGATTACACATACACTGTATACCCTGCTGTATGTCTGACTGTAACACGGGATACACTGCATACACATACACTGTATACCCTGCTGTATGTCTGACTGTAACATGGGATACACTGCTTACATACACTGTATACCCTGCTGTAAATGTGACTGTAACACGGGATGCACTGCTTACACACACACACACACACACACACACACTGTATGGTGAAGATATGTTTAAGATCAGTGTGTCATTGAACCCGATACCTACCAGCCGCTGTATAAACATATTGCCCGGTCGCTACTTTGGGAAGCTAAATAGTTACCGTACTTTTACGTTCAGGCTTGTATGCTGGCGGGGCCAGGTGCAAGAAGAGTTAATCATTTTCCTTCTTACTTTCCTTTTAAAGATGCTACTTTTCAACAAGGCCTGTAAAGCACGGCTGTCTAACTTGGCTTCAGTCATCCTCTCTAAGCTCAAATCTCATCAGCTAAACAGCTCTTTGTGTCTCTAAGCCGGAGTTTTTAAATAGAATTCTCCTTGTAGCCACAATTCCCGTCTCCAAGCCACTTTCTATGCCTCCGAATGAGGTTTAGATGACTTTTAGTCTAATAATCCACTGCTTCAATCCGTATATTACATAACTGTGTTATCCTGGACTGACTCCCATAACGCTCTGCCAGCACAGACCCCCTATCCCGTTAACAGATCACACATGAATCAAACCATCGTTCTTATTTAATTCTATATGTGTTTCTTTCACAGGCATCCGGAAACAAAGTAAGCAGACAGTCTGTGCTGTGCGGCAGCCAAAACATTGTGCTAAATGGAAAGGTAAGCGGCGTAATGTTTGCATGAATGAGAATTGCTGTATAATTAAAAGATAATAATAATGTAATGATGATGATGATGACGACACAGAACGCTCATGGCTGGAATGGAATCTTACGGGCAAAATCAGTCCTGAAAATGGTGCCTAGTCGCCTATGTTTCGTTGTCTCCCCCTAGAGGTTTAGAGACGTAGTCACCTGAAACGAGTGTCAGCTCTTGTGTTGAGGCTCAAGTCAGCCTTATGCCAAAGTTGACCTGCATGGAGATCTAGACCTGCTGGGCAGTATAGAGGTTGGGATGTTACATTTTCTTTAAGCTCGCGTCTGTCTTTCCCTCTGCAGACCATCGTTATGAATGATTGCATTATTCGGGGAGACCTGGCGAATGTCCGAGTCGGTCGTCACTGTGTCGTCAAAAGTCGCAGCGTGATCAGGCCTCCTTTTAAGAAATTCAGCAAAGGGTGAGAAGGTTTTTGGGTTTTATTTAAATCACAAGTATTTGGTCTGGGACAAGCTTTAATTTCATGTATAATTGTTGTTCCTAAGACATTATGAAATTTGTAAATATTTTGTTTTCTTTGATGCTTATTCAGAATCTATAATATATATATATGTATGTATAATAAATACATTTTATTATTATATATTATGTTTTATTATTTAAAACTTTATTTTAAATTAAGTGAGTTTAAAGAGAAGTTTTAGCCCAGTAGGGCAGGTCCACCCCGGAGCCAAAAAATGGAACAACCCCCGATAAATTGGCCTACAGTAACGCTGGTGTTCATCACACACGCAACATGGGAAGAATATCATATAATATGGGTTTACAGGGGTTTAAAAGAATATCATATAATATGGGTTACGGTAGTTTGGACGAATACACTTGTCCGTCACATGCAGTACACCCTTAACTCCTGATGATGGGCCCAGTGGATTGGGGATAGCTATGTTAGCGATATATATGTTCCCCAGCAGGTGTAGCTGATCCGCGTTATAAGATATAGCGCATCTCATGTAGGCGCGTGCGTTTTATCAGCCAGCCCGGAAGACTTTATTTTAGCTGCGCCCCCCAGTGGTCAACTTTGTAATTGCGTGTTAAAGAGGACAGGCGCAATTCCTAAAATCGGGTCAGCCCCATAGACGTTTTCACCCCCAGTTCTTCTGGATATTGGACCGGTTCCCAGCTCCCTCCACATCCAGCTTAAACCCCCTGGCTCAATATGGAGCTCGCATGCTGTTATTCTCAGTGTTCTTAGATTAGCCATAATTGCAGTCATCACAGATGCCCGTGAATGCCCTTTATGTAACAGAGGAGAAGGTGTTTTTAAAGCCCCCGGCTTCTCTCTATGACGGTGAGACAAACGCGGGGTCATTAAAACACGCGCAGAACAAAAATGGTTTGAAGGACAAAAGATCATTTTGGTCCAGAAAATAGGAGCGTGAAGAGCGATGCCAGCTAATTAGACCCGAAGAGTAAACTGGGATAAGGGGCACATGTGTGAGCAGCGCACGTGTTCTATCGGATACACGTGCCGGTAATACACATGGTATCGCTGCTCTTGTGGAACTGAGTTGCCGTTTGCCTTCGAATGAGAAGAGAGAGGCTGTGTTTGAGAAAGACCGGACTCTATCAGAGGTTTGGGGTTTTAATTCAGACGGTAAAGCTTTTGGGTTTAGTGAATCTTTTCATGTAGACAGTTTGTGGCATGAAGGTAAGACGGGAACACGGGAACTGCTGATCAATTAAAGCGTCTCTGATGCTAGACCTCTTCTGGTTTGGTATTCGGATTCAGCAATTTCTCTCACCTCTTGCTTCCACAGGGTCGCCTTTTTCCCTCTGCATATTGGGGACCACGTGTTCATTGAAGAGGATTGCGTGGTGAATGCGGCACAGATCGGATCCTATGTACACATAGGAAAGAACTGCGTAATTGTGAGTATCGGGTACGGCGAGCGTTCATGGGTCACGCATGTCAGGAGTGAGCGGTCTGCGAGCATGAAGCTCCTGCTGGAGCGTGTGGCAAGCAGCAGGTCCTCACAGTGACCTCGTACGAGTCAAGAAAATAAATCCTGCTCCTCCAACTAACTCTTATCTCTACCCACTTCTGCTTTCAGGGCCGTAGATGTGTCTTAAAGGACTGTTGCAAAATTTTGGACAACACCGTCTTACCCCCGGAAACCGTAGTCCCTCCGTTCACCGTGTTCGCAGGATGTCCTGGTGAGTTCCGCCTCGATCAAACCTGCTTCAATTTATTAAAGAAATAAGAAAATATGAGATAATAAAAGTCTTTAAAAGTATCGATCTCATAAAACTTTAGAAAGTCTGCATCTATAATTAGAGCCCTTTTACCTTTGCCTTATGTCTCCACTTGCGTCACGCGATGCATAATTATTCTCTGTCCTGAGCGTCCGCTCCTCTTCTGTCATTTTAATCAAGATGACCCCCCCCCCTCCCCAAGTAAAGCAGGCTTTTTACAAAGATGGTGGATCCTGAGAATAAAAATATTCATATATTAACTGATTCTTGTACCTGTTCTATCCCGCATTTCTGATTAATTTCTCTGTTTTGTTGCTTTCTCTGTTCAGGGCTTTTCTCTGGAGAGCTTCCCGAATGCACTCAGGAACTCATGATCGACGTGACCAAAAGTTACTACCAAAAGTTTCTACCCCTAACGCAGATTTAGACGCCCGCCTCGCATCCTCAATACCTTTTTTTTTTTTTTTGTGTATATAAATTGTGCCCCCCCCCCACACACACACACCTATATGCTGCCTGCCTCTCCATAACGATACCTATTTATTAAACTCTTTTTGGCGATGGCCCCCACAGAGATCCCACATCATTCCTGCTGATCGATCTGCCAAGCTTCATATAACTTCTGGTCGTTGAGTAAGATTAGCACTTGTCGTTAAAATAAATAATTGTATTCCGTATGGCCGTTTAATTGCCGGTTCTCTGTTAATATATCGTCTTTCTCCACTCTGCATCTGCCACCCGGTTGTTTTACTAATCAATAACACTCTTATCTTCGCGATACCTAATTGTCATGAGCTTTTTGTTTGGTCCCACTTTGTAAACTCCTTCCATTATGTTGCATATGTTGTTTAAAACAGCGATTTTTAAATTTTTTTTATCAACTATTTCGTTTTCGACCGATAAAATTAGCGAGTCGTCTTCTTACAGCACGGCGGCCCCTGCTAAAAAAATTAATAATAATAATGGCTCAGACCACTTTTTCTTAGTTTGCTCGCCATGTCTCCCATCGGACAGAGGCTTGGATTGGCAATTTAATTGAATGAACGTTAACCCTTCACTTGGCAAGTATGTTTAGGGATGGGTCTTTAAAAGGAAGGGTTGGCACTGGCGCTTGTTTGCTGGTTTTATCAGGGTTTGGCTGAACCCCAGTCCCAGTTTATTGACTCTGAAGGTTTGTAGGGTCGGACATTGAGGACGGGGGGGCACGTGGATCCTATCGAGCTCCTAGACAACAAAACACACAAAGCTTCCCATTCATAACTTACGATTTGGACAAAACTAATGGTCTGCAAGTCCTTCCTCTGAATCAATTAAGGCTTCCCAAGTTCCACTCGTCAACATGGCAGCAAACCAACTAACCGGGGACAGGGTGAACCCTGGGCTCCCCGCGTTGATCGGAACGACGGAGAACGTCCATCCTCAGCGCCTGCAAACAACAAGCGATTAGCACCTAAATCCTAATTTCTGGTGTCAGACTAATGACTTCCCTGTGTGGGTGGACTTCCAATCACAACGACACGGTGTTCTCCGGGTCGGTAAATGTTAGCTTATGTTTTGCTTTTTTTCCGGCTGCAGACAGATTTATTATATACAAACATGTTTGTGTATCGTCATAATGCATGAAATCAACAAATGCTTATGAAGCCACGTCGTGCCAAGTATGTGCCAACGGAATACCTGCCGGGGAGGGTGAGGTCTCCTCCAGCCATGACTGCGCGGTTTTCATCCCTGCGTCTATACAAATGTTTTTCTGTATCTGGACTTTAGGGGAAGTGTCACACCTGGCGAAAACCATTGGACTAAGACAGCTTTACTCTACTGAGAGGGTGGTAGATAAGTGGAACAGCTTCCCAGCAGATGTGGTAGAGGGTAATACAGCGAGGGGATTTAAACATGTACGGGATAGGCATACGGCTCCTGAATCGAAGACGAGACCAACGACTGATTAAGGTTTGAGTCTTTACAGCAGGAGAAACGGGCGACTAGACGGGGGCCGAATGGGGCCGATCTGCCATCCAGTTCTATGAATCCAGTATTAAAACTCTATTGCTTTATTTAAAGGTTTTAAGGGTATTCAGGCATTTCTGTTCCAGCTCCGACATGATCTCGGGCAAAGGACGTGGACCGTATGAAGTAGCCCCCTGCTCAATCCACCGATGTCCAGCAGGTTTCCATATCGCAGACTGAACATTTTCTCGATTATTTAGTAACGTTTTCCCTGTAGGACAAAGACGCTTGCAAATGTTCACCCGTTACCCTCGAACACCTCAGCTCGCTTTGTGTCAAGAGATCAAGAACGTTTCCCCGTGGGTGCTGGTGAGGGCTGTCAGCAGAAGTTTGTGCCGGTTTTGCATTCTCTTTGAGCTGGTAAAAGAATACAGAAGTCTGTTGATATTTTGTCACGGGTTGAATTGCAAAATTGTTGGCATGGCTAAAAGCCAACAGAATGTTTTTAGACGACAGGAATCCAAGGCTAGATACTGAACCGTCCCCTCCGACTCTAATATTAATATAATATATATAATATATATATAATATAATATATATAATATATATTATTATATATATTATATATAGTATAATATATATTATAATATATTATAATATATATATAATATATTATAAATATTATCATATATATTATATATATATATAATATATAAAATATAATATATAATATAATATATTATATATATATATAATTTATATATTATATATAATATATATATTATATATTATATTATAATATATATTATCATATATATTATAATATATATATGTCACTCTTGCCTCCCCTGATATTAATATTTTATTATATATTTTATTATCATATAGATTTATTTCATCTATATAACTGTAAAATGTAGGATTTGGGGGGGAAAAAGTGATAGATGTTCTCCAATACAATGCGCCGATATGCCTTATTTGGTAAAACTATTTTTATTTCCCTCCCCCCCAGGATTTTTGAGGCAATTAGCTGTAGTTTCTGTAAATTCTGTGCGCCGTAAGGTATTAGCACACAGAAACCCAGTTATTAAACCCGGTTAACATCCAGCACGGATCTCGCTTTAGCGTTATCCGCATAATACTTTCTAGTCTGTCGCTCGTCAGGTTGAACCGGTGGAAGAGACTTAAAGGGCGTTGGCAAAAGAACTAATAAACACGTTTAACTGAAACTAATCTCCGGAGTCTTAAAAAGAAAGCCAAAAAATTTTTTTTGTTTCTTTCCCTTTTAACAAATCGGGCTTGAGGTTGGTGAGATTCTAGAAGGGTCGGCACAATAAATGGAACAACAAGGATCGGTTCTTCTATAGAATGTTTCCTTTAACGTGGTTAACGCAGAAGTGGGACAGTAAACGGCTCGGCACAGAGACATATTTTACGCGCACCCAGCATTCCTTTAAATGTCACGTACTTTGTGTACATAGCTGACTTTATTCGGAGCGATGAGCCGTGGCGTGCAAATACAATGGAGAGACCGGCTGACCATGAAAAAGCTGCGCTTCCTTAAAGGGGATCGGACACTATTTCCGAATCATCCAATTCAGACACCCACCCTATATGTATACCATTGGGATGCCCATCTGAACTACCCGTCTTCAAGATCCACATGATTATTCCTCCCCATTGAGTTCTCTCTCCCCAGTTGTTAAGTTGCTGATTGTGGTTGATGGGGTCACGCAGTCCTTGTGAGGGTTGAGAAGAAGGAGAGAACATCAGAGTAGGAAATTGATCTGATATTTTTGTTCAGCCACATCGAGACACGATCTCGGCTTCCAAAAAGGGGCACTTTTAGATGAAATGTATCAAAATAATTCCACCCAACAATCAAGAACGTTCGAGGACTGGGTTAGCTGTGATTTAGTACATAGTGACGGCACGAGTTCGAGCGACCAAACCTGGACAACTTTGTTGGGTTTGTGTCCTAAGCTGGTCGACGGAGGTCTTTGTTGCAAAAGGACGATCCTCCGCTTATTTAACAGATCCTTGGGCTGGTCAGGAGAGATCAGAGGATCCCCCCCAACCGGCCCATGATCTCTACTGCAGAGGGGCAGCTACAAGACAATCAGGACTGTCCCCTCAGAACACAGGACAGTTAAGAGCTATGCATGTGTGGTACATCTAGATACCAAGCTCCAATTCTGAATCATTTTACAAAAAAAACAAAACACAGAAGGGTGGCAGATGCTTTAGGCAGCTAATTATTGAAATGCAATTAATTAGAGATTCATGGCTTCCGGTTATGGCTTTTGGAGTGCGCTGGCAGCAGACCCAGCGCTGAAATCATTTTGTGCATCTGACGGTGTTTGCATAAGACTTACTTTTATCAGCCTCGGCTGCCGGCACCGTAATAATATAGCCTTCTCTTCTAGATTTCCTCTGCCATTTAATGACAGGCCTATAAATTCTGCTGTCAGGGACGTGGAGATGTTGGTGACTCTCCGCCTGGGAAGGGGCCGACACAGTTATAACATGGTCCAGATCCTTTTTAGCATCACTTTGGTTTGGAGGTCCCCCTGAAACCCCCATTTAAAGGGAAAATGGGCGGGGAGTGGGGCGTGTCAAGACCCGCTCCCGCAACCCGGAGGATTCAGGTCTTGACCCGGAGAAGCGGTGTTTCACCCGGCAATCTCCAGGTCAAACCCGGAGAGGTCCCAGGTATGGTCCTTACCCATTTAAAGATGTCTGGGACTAGCCCTGCCCTTGTGCATGGCATGCCCCTCCTCATACCTATATATACCCGCCTCCATGCTTGGCTAGCCCTGCCCCTTTTACAAAGCCACTCCCCCAGTAAAGGGAGATCTGCTACTTCCTGTGTCTGGATTGGAAGCAGGAAAGTATTTACATACTAAAATTGTAATTAATATGCAAAGTATTTTGAATAATCACTCCAGCCCTATACCTGGAAACTGTCCCGCATCTGGTAGGACTGCACTGATCCAACTACAACCACCTCTGGGCATTAGAGAAAACTGCAGCTGCGCACGTGTTTATTGCGTTGTGATCTGTCGCACATTTTTTACGCTTTTAGGGCTGTAGAACCCTGCGATACCCTCATACCCAGCAAACATTCCGAGCTCCTAGAAAAGAGGGGCATCAGGGGAGGAAAGAGGGACAGCAAGGGAGGAAAGAGGGGCATCAGAAGAGGAAAGAGGGACAGCAAGGGAGGAAAGAGGGGCATCAGAAGAGGAAAGAGGGACAGCAAGGGAGGAAAGAGGAGCATCAGTAGAGGAAAGGGGGACAGCAAGGGAGGAAAGAGGGGCATCAGAAGAGGAAAGAGGGACAGCAAGGGAGGAAAGAGGGGCATCAGAAGAGGAAAGGGGGACAGCAAGGGAGGAAAGAGGGGCATCAGAAGAGGAAAGAGGGACAGGGTTGGTCTCTCTAAAGGAAGGAGACTTGGGAGGCATACAAGCTACATGGAGGTGCGGATAACAATTATGTGGCGTTCATACTAATTTCATAGTATTATTTTTATACACCTTCGCCCGTCATTTTTTTTTATGCTAAAAATTAACCCTGTATGATAAATGCAGTTGTTCCGTTGACATGTGCACAGCTGCGCAGACCGTTTCGTTTCATCTCGTTATCTCGTCCCTTGTTGCACAACGTTGGCCGCTTTTCTATGTACTGCTGAGAAATCCGCTTATGAATAATCATGGCTTCGTGTTATAGACATGAATAACCAATCTTCTATAAATAGGCCGCTTCGGCGTTCACCTTTCCCATAAGTTCTCTCTCATCTTTTTGCTGGAAATGCTTTGTTCTTTGTGGTTCTACACGTCTTGACTTGTCGTTATTTAAAGATACACTAAATTGAGTCACCTGCATTCAAGCAGGGGTATCATCCAAAACATACTGGGAGTAAAAGCACCAACTGGGAGTCTTCTATGTGATCACCGTGGGGAGAATAGGAAGGAGTCGGATCCAGACTTTTGTGACCCGGAGAATCTGCCCCTTCACCCTGAGACCGGGGCAAAAACCGGGAAACTCAGTCATCCCGGGGAGAATGATTGAAATTTACCATTAAGAAGATGTCTGTTATAGGGTGTAGGGCTAAAGCTTCGCAGGTGGCAGCCTGCATCCTGTGTACACAAAACACAGCAAATAATGACATCCGCGACAGTTTATACACACACAAAAACAAGCAGGAACGCACACGCCGCGTACCACCGCCCCCTGGGTATCCGCGCTCCGATGTGGGTCAGCCCGGTACCCGCGGCACGCTGGCGACGCGGCTAAAGTCATTTTACAAGAAAAACTGTAAATGTTTTACTGTCACAGCCTGCTGGTTTAAGGAAACTATAACATCTGGCACTTCAACTACTACGGATGTCCACTCCCATCACGCCGAACAACGAGAGGGCAGAGGAAGTCACGTAGAACAATAAGCATCTCCCACCCAAACCTTTTGTCAAAGAATAATAATAATAACAATAATAATAGGCATTATTATTATTATTGTTATTATTATTATTCTAAAAAATGGGGTGGGAAGCTGCAGCTCTGCAGCTGCATCTTCTCCCTAACAATTTTTTAATCCATTTTTCTTTTGACTTGCTTGTTTTGGGGGCTCCCTCGGACACCGGCGTGTCCCTTTAAATAAACGTTCAATCCTAAAGTATCTGTTTAAGGACGTAATTGCACTGATCCTGCGGGGCGAGGAAGTGTAGGACGATGCCCTAAATAAAACTCACATCGCCAAGACGGAGGGAGATTAAAGCGAAACGCGCTTCCAGGGCTCCAAACTTACGTCAACCCCAGCTGTATGCGAAACTCAACACCACCAAACACGCGAGGCGGCAGCAGCAGCCCTGATTAATGTGCATGAGGACCCGTTCCAGGCCAACTCTCCCCGCGGAATGTGATGCGGCTCTTTCATATTCATACGCTTTCCAGCGCACTTTATCCTTGTGTTGGGTTACGACGTAAATCGCTCACCTGCGTCCTAAGGTCTGAACCTGGATTCGCCTGTGCAGATAACCATATCTCACAAGTGGCCATCTCTGAACCCAAATTCTTCTGATGCCCCTCTTTCCTCCCTTGCTGTCCCTCTTTCCTCTTCTGATGCCCCTTTTTCCTCCCTTGCTGCCCCTCTTTCCTCCCTTTCTGTCTCTCTTTCCTCTTCTGATGCCTCTCTTTCCTCCCTTGCTGCCCCTCTTTCCTCCCTTGCTGTCCCTCTTTCCTCTTCTGATGCCCCTCTTCTTCCTCCCCTGATGCCGTTCTTTTTCTCGGAGCTCGGAATGTTTGCTGGGTATGAGGGTATCGCAGGGTTCTACGGCTCTAAAAGCCCCAATAATGTGTATAGAAAGTGCAGATAACGGCGCCTCCTGGTACTCCCCGATTAGAGCAGAATCCGGTCACTATGTCACGGCCGTTATACCCGACACCTGTTTTTTTTTTTCCCGTCTCGCAATAAGTAGAATATAGGTCAGCCATTAAACCCAAAGATAACAAGAGGATTTGATTAAACTCTCTGTGATAACAAGTGAAATCCAGGGCACGCAAGAGGGTGCAGCGGAGGATGGCACGGGGTAATAAACCACCGCGGCCACCGGTAATTAACTGCTTTACCACCGCGACTTGAGCGGTGACCGCTTGGTAACCGGCCAAAAGGTTATTGTGTTTTGTCGTCGTGGTGGGTAGCGGGGCCGTCTAATAGCGTTTTGTGTGTCTGCCGACCCCCACATTTTATATTAGTGTAGATTACCCAATATAAATCGAAAAGCTCTTTGACGTAAACCCAAACTCAGGTTAATTCCTCTTTAGACAGCAGTAATGGAAGTATATCTTTTTATTTTTTCCAAAATGTTTATAAAAATCATTGGATTTTCCCCTTTTCTCTACTGCCCTCACCCCTCCGCAGACATCGGTCTCCGAACCTATGCCATTGCCTGTTGGTACCACCGGACCTCTGATTGGGTTCATTTATTGGCCCATAACAAAACTCAACTTATATCACCCTTCCGGCTGCGAGAAGAGCTCTGATTGGCCGCTGGGTCAGATGCCCCCATTTGCTCCGTGTAGCAGAATTCTAAAAATGCGAATCTGCAAAAGTATCATTTTTCGCATGGAGACAAATTAAACGTGGCCGCAAATGGGTTTCAGGCGCCGGAGGATGCTGTCACCTCAGGTTAGAGCACAAGGAACATTAAGATTAATCCTATTTTCTGCCTGGACTTCGATAACATCTCTCGCCAGCTGGAAGATGCTAATGAAGCCATATTTTTCGAGGACGTTCTGCACCCAAAGCTTGATTTTGTAAGCGTGCCGACCATCGCTCGCCTTCAATGTTGGGCTTCAGTATATACGTTGCTCTGTAGATACTGTTGCATGCATTCACACATTTTACCTGTAATTTCTCCAATCTAAAAAGTATTCCTCATTCTAAACAGAAATTAAATCAGATCTAGACCTCAGTTATTACCTGTCCTGGATACGCACACAATCTTCCTATGGCACCTTACATGGTTTTGGGTTGGAACATCTTGAAGGACCATCCACCCATTACTTCAATATTTAGAAAGGAACAAGGAGAACCAACCGTTTTCGCCTCGGTGTCCTGTAGGACGCCGGTAGCGTTGAACTTCAGATACTTTTATTCTACAAGTTGCATGACCAATATGAAAACATATAAGTTGGCCTTATCCCAACACCAGATCTTCTCCGGTCAACAGAGAAGACAGAAATGTTAGCCATTATGGGTGAATGATTTGGTCAACGCGGTCTGGGTGATCATCTGAACTACCAGCCAAGATGTCACCAAACCATTCCAACATCTCAAGCTCCGAAGCTACAGGTTACCCAAGGTAATGGTGGAAGAGGAAAGCGTTGACGTAATAAGTGTTGACCATGTAGGTTACCAATGGCGGATATTATCCTGGCACCCCATGAAAAGAAACTTCTTACGTGACCCCTATCAAAAGGAGGACAGACCTCATGACACCTTGAAAAGATAGACCTTACTGCAAAAACATTTCTTTGAACGCATTTAATGTTCAGTTTATTTCTCAGGAGGCTTCATACTCCATTAAAACATTAAATGTCTCTTTTTCCACCCCCACCTTTTACAATAAGACATGGCCTGATCTCCTCCAGAAAATGTGGTCAGCTTACTCTAGAATAGCGATCTGCCATCTGCGGGCTCATCTTACGGCTGGAGGGCGAAAAACAATACTTTAGGAGTCCAACCTGGAGCTTAAGGAAGGGAGAGACCTTTATAATTAAGTAGCGAATCCACCAATAACATGATTAGTGACTTAATGACTGGTATGTACAGATACATGTGCAATATCATGCATGACCAAAAAGATCTCATATTTAATTACATCGCCGCGGGGAGGCTCGAGGGAAGATGACCGCTCACACGTTTTGGGTCGGTGTTATCGGAGATCGTCCAGGTGGATGCAAATGTGAGAATTTTCACATTTTCAGAAAAAAAAATGGCAGCAAAAACCAGCCGTTGTTTTTATGAGAACAGCCGGGTGATAAGGATCTAAAGGGAATTTGGAGCCAAGCCGGTTTAAGTCGAGGTGGAACTTTCTTACTATGGGTTTAACTACAAAGGAACCCGATTATTAAAGGGACACTCCAGCCTCTTCTGAGCTCTTCCACTTCGAGGGAGTGGCTTAGGGAGGGAGGAGCTGGCCACACGGTTTCTATGGCGGTGAGTGGGAGGGCTTAATAGGGCAGGGGTGGGCGTGTCCAAACGCTACTCCCGCTACCCGCAGTTTGAGCGATGTGGCCAGGAGATCCAGAGCTTCCCCCGGAGCCTCCGGGCAAAAAGCGATGGGTTCCCGGGTTCGGCAATACGCATTGACGTACACATTGAAGCCTCGTCGGTAAATAAACACGCGGTCAAAGGGTGAACAGCAATAACACGTCTCAATCAACTCAATATTTTATATCAAAACATAGGGGGGTCATAAAGCCGGGCGGGCGAGGCGCGTCGCCCGTGTCTGTAGTAAATTAAACAGAGCACAGATGCTTCAATATTCTACCGCAAACACGAGTAAACAGGAGAGGAGGGGGAGGGGAATATTCATGGAAAAACCAACACAATTAGACCGGAGCGCGGAAAACAATGCAGGAAAGAGTTAACTCCAAGAGGAAGAATAATACCGTTAACCCTTAATATGCTGCATCACATGGGGGCATCATGCACATGTGTATTCAGGAACGAGGGTCATGTATTGGAGATGGGGTAACCACCTGGCGTCTTTTAGCTAAAGATGCTGTTCCACTCAGATGAAACATTCATTAGACTCGCTACTATGGTAACCAAATTCACTTTTAGAAGATCTTATTTATTCACCTAAGGGTTAATTCGCATAAAAACAACACAGAAGCTTTGTTCAGTTTCTGCGGCAACAGCCTATCATTGCCTGCTTATGTGTCACATGACAAAAAAGCCTACCTGGGAACTTCTGGGCTCCGGCTCCGCGGAGCCCACTCTTGCGGGACGTGGCCGGGACTGCCCACTGATGTCGGTGGGCGGTCCCACTGACACGGGGGGCGTTCTGGCCGATATAGTAGGAAACACCCATTTAAAGGGGAAATTAGTGTGGGAAGTGTAAAGACCCCGCTCCCGCGACACGGAGGATTCGGGTTTTGACTCGGAGAGCGAGGTCATTCAGGTCGTGGGCATTGAGCAGTGATGGGAATCAGGGGAGGGCTGACGCGATAGACATTCACTACAATGCAACACACACTCACTCATACTCACTCTAAAAACATACTCACTCTGTAAATCACACCACAACTCTCACCCCTACACCCTGACCTTGACCTGACCTACTCCTCAGAGCTGCCCGTGAACTCGGTGGTCACATTGTCGCGTTATGTGACCCCACTATGCGCCAGCCCCCCCGGAAGTGAGCAGGTCCGAGTGGAACGAGTATCTGAGCAGCCTCAGACTGTTACGGTTCATTGTCTTTTTTTTATTTTTTTTTATTTTTTTAAACGTTGATGATTTTATTTTAAGAAGCAGAACCGGCCCCGTCCAGAACTGTCTCCCCCTTATATACATTCTTTTCTGCAAACCGTATAATTATCATATATATCCGTTCCCTTTCTGTCTAATTTTAGAATGTGCGTGTAAGAACCGGTTAGAATGGGCATCAAATTTTATTTTTTCAGCTACAGAGCAAGAAGGCGACTCTCTGCCAGTAACTGTTTAAAAATGTTTAAAAAAAACCAAAAAAACCCTGGGAAATGACAGCAAGATTTTTGTATAAATCGTCATGCTAGTGAGGAAAAAAAGTGGATTTGTAACCATAGCAACGGATTGTACGTTACTGCTGGTTGGACAGTTCGCTTTCCAACTTTGCATCAGAATTGCCCTTTTTTTATACCAATCTTTGGGGTCAAATACTCAAAAATGTTGACAATGAGTACAAATGGGTTCCCCTAAAGCACATAAAGTGAGAGACAGTCGTCCATTTATGACTTTATCGGGGGGCAGTGCTTACAAAAATAAGGGCTACCTGTTTTTAATAATGCCCGTTTTTTAAAATATTGCTTTTTATTCTGATTTACAATACGTGGTTGCATTATTTATTGGTTTGTATATCGCCTTCATACAATGGGTCGACAGGACATTACAAGTTGTATATAAAATAATAATTTGATTTACAGAGACAACAGGTGAGGAGGGCCCTGATCAGAAGAGTTTACAATCTAAAGGGAGGTCACAATCTAAAACTAGAGGCTCAGAGGCTTAGATGTAACATCGGGGATTATACTTTACCGAGAGGGTGTTCGGTAAATGGAACAGCCTCCCAGCAGAAGCGGTAGAGGTTAATACAGTGAGGGTATTAAACATGCGTGGGATAGACATACGGCTCCTGAATCTAAGACAAGACCAACGACTGATTAAGGTTTGAGTCTTTAAAGCAGGAGAAACGAGTAACTAGACGGGGGCCGAACGGGTCTGATTGTTATTATATTTTTTATATATAGCGCCATCATATTCCGCAGCGATGTACAACGGGTATCTGCCGCCAGATTCTGTGTTTTGTGGAAATTCACCCGCACGTGTTGTTATTTTGATCTGAAATGTCAGCAGTCGTCCGAAACAAACAAAGCACCCGTATCGCTGGCTGATAAGATAGCCGGAGTCCGGCCGCAGCCGAGAACGGTTTAAAATTCCACCGGGATTGTTATCGATGTAATGCGAGGTTTTATTAGAGTTCAGATTAGAGGTTTGGAAGGAGATCGTACCCTTAAAAAGGTGAAAATAAAGGCGTTCCGATACAACAACATGGAATCAGCCGGCAGATCGGCCCCCGTCTAATCTGCCACTTCTCAAACCTAAATCAGTCGTTGGTCTCGTCTTAGATTCAGGAGCCGTATGCCTATCCCATGCATGTTTAATACCCTCACTGTGTTACCCTCTACCACTTCTGCTGGGAGGCCGTTCCACTCATCTACCACCCTCTCAGTAAAATAAAACTTTATAAGATCCAAGCACACACACTGGATTGTGCCTTTCTGTCCTTGACTCTTAGGATCCATGGGTAAAAAAAAAGAATAACATAACAAAGTGCTTCATAAACACGAAGGGTGAACCGTAAGGCAACCAAGGTTTACCCCAACCGCGGGTCACAAGAAGAAGCTATTAAATTAAATATGCAAGGATGGCCGAGGGCCATAATTCATGAGGCTTCTTCTTCAGATGCATGATGTTGGCTGCGGTCCACGGCGGGGGCTCCATTCGCCCGAGCTCACCTTGGCTCGTGATTAATATTTTATATATAGCATTATTGTAAGAATGAGGACTTTACTAAAAAATGAGTTTTCTGCAAATAATTTATTTTACTTAAAAAAAGACATTCCCTGGGGGGGAAAAAATTGGACGAATAAGCTGAAACTTTCTATGATTAAAGAATTTTTTCTGGGAAAGGGGTTGGCCAATCAGAAGCAGAAGGAACGGCGTTTCTAATGTTTCATTTTGTTATAAAATGTATAATTTTTTTAAATTAAATATCTTTTGAAGTCGCTGTGTTTTCTTTACACAGGAATAATGCAGATACGGTTTGTATAGAAAGCTATAAATACCCCCTTAATATGATCTTTTGGAGAATATGTCGTGCTTTCCCGTATCAGAGTATTACCTGTCCTTGTTTTCTCTCTTTTAATATTAATAATCAGAAGTCATTTTCCATCGGTTTCTTTGAGTGGAGCCCTCTAGTGGTAGTTTGGAGAATCGATGGATCTTTGACCACATAAAACATTTTTAAAGGGACAGTTTAATGCCCTCGGCAGCCAGTTTAATGTGAAAACATAAAAAATAAAATACATTAGGGAGAAGCTGCAGCTCCCCACTTTCTCCTTGGTTTGTCCATTCCTGCCGCTGATTCAAATCAATTGCAGAGCGTTCCATACATGCGCTCAGGGGTCTCATTTGGTGAAAAGCCCTATATCGCTCTATGAGGTCTTAAAGCGGCATTAATGTAATAGGTAGGGTTCTGCTTGTCAGTGCAGTCCATTTTGCATCTTAAAGCTTTATAGCCCACGGGGCAGATTAGAGGCCAGATATCTCAGAGAAGCTCTTAGAAGAAGAATAATTCTTATAATAATAATAATAATATATATATATATACACACACACAGTATATAGATGGCATTCATGCCTGCAATCCATCGCTGAATGATGTAATTCCTGAATCCACTAGACTTTTCTAGATACTATTCTTGGCTCCACTCAAAGCAAAGAGTAGATGAGCCTTTCTTTGTTTAACCCCCCCCCCCCCCGCTAAAACCCGTCTCAAGCACCTAATTCAACTAAAGAGCCCCGTATTCCGTGGAACAATTTCCTAAGAAATTCCTATCCGCCCGCGCTCTTTAAAGGGACACTCCTGCCACTCTCTGCGCTTTAATGCAGAATCTCCCCCATGAAGTTGCCCTCTTCCCCACCATGAGCCCCCTTGGCTTGCAGGAGATGCATTCTGCCATGCTTGCCAGCGTGCATGCCCAGTATACTCGCCTGCAGCCAGATCCTATTCACATAAACCACAATATAAAGGGGTCAGATGCAGTCTGTGTCACCCTGAGAATCTGCCCCTTCACCCCTAGACCCCAATGCTGGGGTAAAATAATATAGACAACACACATGGTCTTTATGACACACAGAGGGGGGATTCTACACAAAGGTTTTAGGCACATCCCAAGCATTATTTTGCTTTGCTTGCCTGTGCTGCTTCCACTAGGCATCTGTTCCATATATCTACTACTACCATGTGGACTATATCTGAGATGAACATAATTCAGTGCGCCGCTGGTTACAGACAGTAGGATTCAGCTCTTCTGCACACCAGGAGCTGTACACAGACACACGTGTAGGGTGATCAAATTAAATAGCTTCTGGCACATGGCCCAATCAGCTCTGCCTGAGCATGCACCTGATTGGCTGGAGTTTGCAGGGGTGGAGTATAAAGCTGCAGGTGCTGCTTGCCGAACAGCACAGAGTCGTTGAGGAGGTGAGCGGTGCGTGCAGATTGTTTCCCGAGAGCTCTTGGAATTATTTGAGAGCTGAGCCCCAAGTCAAATTGTTGGCTTCTGAAACTTAAGAAAGGACTGATCTTAGACGACCAAAGCCCTTTGCTCCAAGGAAACTGGTCGGTAAGGGGGTCTTCTCAAGCATCAGGACCGTGGACAGCCTTTCTCAATTGAGGTGTGGACAGCAGGTGACCCTAAAACTCCTGTGAATCCCACTGTGAAATTCCACCCAGCAAGTTGGACCAACCACATCCTACTCCAAGGTGGTCCACCATGTCCATGTCAGTGTCCAACAGTGGCAGCGTGCGCCTGGTCTTCTTAGGAGCTGCCGGGGTCGGTAAGACTGCTCTGATCCAGCGCTTCCTCTATGACCGCTTTGAGGCCAGACACAGGCGCACGGTGGAGGAGATACATTGCCTGGATCCAGAACCTGGTGCTCTCCAGCTTCAAATTGAGATCTTGGACACCAGTGGTAGCTACTCCTTCCCAGCCATGCGCAAGCTGAGGATCCAGCAAGGAGATGCCTTTGCCTTGGTCTTCTCTCTTACCGACCCAGCCTCCTTCCAGGAGGTAGAGAGACTAAGGGAAGAGATCCTTAAAGTCAAGGGAGAGACCAATGTACCCATAGTGGTGGTGGGAAACCAGACCGACCTCTTCCCCGGGGTAGAACCTGGAGCTGGTCAGCTAATGGCTCTTCACGCAGCTGCCACCGCAGAACTGGAGTGGGAGAGCGGTTATATAGAGACCTCTGCTAAGGTCAACCACAAAGTAGAGGACGTTTTTGAGGAGCTACTCCGCAGAGTGAACTCGCCTTGCTGGTTAAGCCCGGCTCTAGAAAGACGCAGAGCCAGCGCACAACCAGAGCCAAGAAGAAGACAGCAGCGCAGAAGTCAGCAGAACTGCACCGTGTCTTAAACACCCTGACTTCTTAAAGGTTGAGACTTTGAGGACCACAAGCAGCTGCTAATTTCAAGGACTGTTTGCCCCATCGAGTTTGGGGTCCCTGGGTTCATCCCACAGATGAGAACTTATGTAGTGAGCTAAAGGAGAACAAAAAAACAAAACTGTATGAACTGCAGAGGTCCTACTGACTTGGAGAATGTCATAGACTGATCTGTAAGATTCGGGGTTACTGGGTAGACGTAAGAGTGAACGGTGCTGCAGACCAAGCATCTTGGAAATGTTTACTCTACCAGGGAGGGAATAATTCCTTAAGGAAAATATTTGCTTAGTGTGAGCACATGGCCGTGTTTTGTAGACCAAGGAACTAGGTGGGTCTCCAGTGGCTACCTTTCCCTAAAATGATCTGTTCTTCAGGTGTTTATCTGTGATCAGAATCCTGTCGTTACCCTCGAATGTTTGCATTTCAGTGTAAATGATCACGTTCCAAAGTATGTATATTTACCGTTTTGTTTTTTTCAAATAAAAAGACTAATGAATCAAAAACTTGCGTTTCTTCTTCAACGATGGGTCTCCATCTGGCTCTAGGTAGACTACATGGTCCTTTCTTAACTCTTTCTAGAGAGGCGGAATGAGCCTTTTAGGTCTCATCTGATATTCCTTAAGAGTTATTTCTGAAAAGTCAACACGGTAGTATTTCTGGTCCAAGAAGTACAGGGTAATATCGGCTTCCCGAGCGATAACGAAGGTTCCAAACAAAGGTCCTACACACCCTCGGGCATTCCAGAACTCCAAGTTCTACCTTGTTGTTGAATCACAGCAGTATCCGATATGAATATTTATATATATATATATCTCGGCAAATCCAACCCATTGCGGGTGCTTTTATAGAATAATATCCAGGCTGGATAAAAATATGTATTTTACCCGACCCGAGAACGTGGAAACTGTCACCTTCTGCCAAGAACCTATAGCAAACAAACACTGGAAAGCATTAGTGTCGCCGTGTACCCATAGAGAGAACTACAGGTTCCTTTCCTGTTGATCTGCATTTGTTAAATGCAAGTTATTATTATCCTTCGAAAGGTTAAGCTTCTTGTGTGTTCCTTTCTCTTTTAACCCCATGAATGCCAAAAATGTTCACGCACGATTTATATTATTGTAGGAGTCACGGCTCCTCGGTAGGAAAAAAAAAAAAGGGGTTAAAAAAAAAATCCGTAAACGGGGGGGGGGGGGGTTAACTCCATTGTGCGCCTGCGATCCCTATGAGCGAGTCACGGTTGAGAACACATGAACGGTACAATGCGCGGATCCACGGGAAAACACAAACCGGGCTTAACTTCGTGCGTTTTGGGTTAAGGCGTACCCGGTAATTTGAGGTGAGGACTACTAAGGTTTCAAAAGCTTATGCAACAAGCATTGACAAGAGGTCGGCATCTAAATGTAATGTAATTGAGTTTTTCTTTACTGAGAAGGTGGTAGGTAAGCGGAACAGCCTTTCAGCAGAGGTGGTAGAGGCTAATAAAGGTATGTTAGCCCAATAAAAGATATCAACTACAAGTAAAAAGACACCATTTTTAGTTTTTTACGGCTATTTCCATTTTTATTATCTAAATATTTGGCCGAATTGTTGTCAGAAAGGCGTGGCGGGTGACAGGACACGCTGAAAGCAAAGAATTAGATGTTTTGTATTAAATCTTTGGAGTGAATTTTGCTGAATCTAGATTTTTAGGTGTAAGGAGCGTGGGTGCGCTGAAGTGGGGGGGACGCACGTGGAAGGTGCCTAGTAACTGAGGTGCCCACTGGGGTCACGTAATGTGCGTTATGCGACCCCCCGGTAGTAGAGAGGCAGCAGCGTGGCAGAGCTCCAGCCGCAGTGGAAACAGGTTTCCGCCAGGTAAGAGGAATGGGGGGGGTGTACGTGTGAAGTGTGTTTCTGTAGGACATACGTGTGAGTATGTATGTCAGCATACAGTGTTAGAGTGTGTGTGTGTGTATAGTGTTATTAGTGTATGGTGTTAGCATGCATGTGTGTGAGTGTATGGTGTTAGCGTGTGTGTTACTGTAAGGTGTTTGTGGGCATGTAATGTAGCATATATGTGTCTGTCACTGTATGGTGTTAGTGTGTAAGTGTATATTAGTGTATGGTGTTAGAGTGTGTAAGTGTGTATTAGTGTATAGTGTTAGTCTGTAAGTGTATATTAGTGTATAGTGTTAGAGTGTGTAAGTGTGTATTAGTGTATAGTGTTAGTGTGTAAGTGTATATTAGTGTATAGTGTTATCGTATGTGTGAGTGTATATTAGTGTATAGTGTTAGAGTGTGTAAGTGTATATTAGTGTATAGTGTTAGAGTGTGTAAGTGTATATTAGTGCATGGTGGTAGAGTGTGTAAGTGTATATTAGTGTATGGTGTTAGAGTGTGTAAGTGTATATAAGTGTATAGTGTTAAAGTGTGTAAGTGTATATAAGTGTATGGTGGTAGAGTGTGTAAGTGTATATTAGTGTATGGTGTTAGAGTGTGTAAGTGTATATAAGTGTATAGTGTTAAAGTGTGTAAGTGTATATTAGTGTATGGTGGTAGAGTGTGTGAGTGTATATTAGTGTATGGTGGTAGAGTGTGTAAGTGTATATTAGTGTATGGTGGTAGAGTGTGTGAGTGTATATTAGTGTATGGTGTTAGAGTGTGTAAGTGTATATTAGTGTATGGTGGTAGAGTGTGTGAGTGTATATTAGTGTATGGTGGTAGAGTGTGTGAGTGTATATTAGTGTATGGTGGTAGAGTGTGTAAGTGTATATTAGTGTATGGTGGTAGAGTGTGTAAGTGTATATTAGTGTATGGTGGTAGAGTGTGTAAGTGTATATTAGTGTATGGTGGTAGAGTGTGTAAGTGTATATTAGTGTATGGTGGTAGAGTGTGTAAGTGTATATTAGTGTATAGTGTTAAAGTGTGTAAGTGTATATTAGTGTATGGTGGTAGAGTGTGTGAGTGTATATTAGTGTATGGTGGTAGAGTGTGTAAGTGTATATTAGTGTATGGTGTTAGAGTGTGTGAGTGTATATTAGTGTATGGTGTTAGAGTGTGTAAGTGTATATTAGTGTATGGTGGTAGAGTGTGTAAGTGTATATTAGTGTATGGTGGTAGAGTGTGTAAGTGTATATTAGTGTATGGTGTTAGAGTGTGTAAGTGTATATTAGTGTATGGTGGTAGAGTGTGTAAGTGTATATTAGTGTATGGTGGTAGAGTGTGTAAGTGTATATTAGTGTATGGTGTTAGAGTGTGTGTGTGGCAGCATATGGTGTCGGAGAGTCAGGGGTCTGCCTAGGGTTAGTAGCGCCTGGGAGATGGGGAGAAGAAGCAAGAGAAAGAATGTATGTGTGTATCAGTGGACGATGTTAGAGTGAGTGAGTGTTAGTATGTATGCTTAGTTATGGGGGGGGCAGTGGAGAAGTGCTGCACTCAGGCGCCACTCACCTTAGCTTATGATGCAATATTTGATTACACACAAGAGAATCGCAGCTCGCAGCTCATTGGCCATACAGACGTAATCACGTTTCTTTTTCTTGGGTAACAAAAACACAGATAAGGGAGATACTGCTTTTCCTGGTCATTGTAATCCGTTCTTTTTATAGAATATCAGTTGTTTATTAGGGTGGAGATTGGATCTATTTCGGTCCACGGAGCCCTTACTCACTGAGTAAACACCGGGGTACGGAGTTTGGGCTAAACTAACGCTACAATAACGTCACTGGACCTGGAGGGGAGTGAAGCCGGCAAACAGAAGTAATGGACTGGCAGAGAACATGGCTAATTATATGCTAACTTCTCTATACTTTACTGAGAGGCTGGTAGATTAGTGGAACAGCCTACCAGCAGAAGTGGTAGAGGTTAGTAAAGGAATTTAAAAGATTATGAGATAGGCATACAGCTCCTGAATTAGGTGACCAATCACTGATTAAGGTTTGAGTTTTTACAGCAGGAGAAACGGGCGACTAGATGGACTGAATTTATCTTATGATTACAAATGTCAGATGAGATGGTAAATAGGCACCAACACTGGCTTTAAAGGTGCTGTTTCTATGGCAACAACCCATCAGCAGCTACTGGGGGGGGGTGTTTGGTAGCTGCATTGGCGGAAGATTTATCGCTGAGACCCAGAGAAGCGGAGTAAATCCAGAGAGTTCCCAGCTCTCGCTTATTGTGTCACATGACGATTAAGTGTTCCCGGGGCAAAAAAAAAAAATGTTGAATGTGGCAAAATGTGACATAATTAACGAATTATTTCTGGGAAAAGAGGCCTGCTTAAAACATCGCCATCGCCGGGGAGACAGCACCTTTCGCATTTACTTCACGTTCAATCCGCGCCCCAAAATCTCGTGCGGCTTCGCGAACCGGACAGGCTGGGCTCGGGGAGACGTTTCTGCGCTGCGGTTCCATCTCACGGGCAGAGCGCCGGGGGCCGTCTAACTAAACAACACCCAGCCGGGCCGCAGACTGTGTGCTTTGCAGGCGTGATGCTCCTTCATCCAATATATACTCAGGGCAGCGGGGGAGCTTTCCTTCCAGACTAAACTATTATACAAAGCCTTTGCTGCTCCGCCAGGCCTCGGTTTTTTTCTTTTTAACCAAATAAAGATCGTTTCATCAGAAATGGGTTACTGCGATCTACAATTGTTGTTGGACTGCAACTCCCATCACTCTGGTTGCATAATTTCCAATTCACACCAAACCTTTCTCTTTTGGGGTATTAGAGCAGAGGGGCTAAAGGGGCGTCCTCTTAAAAATAAAGATAAGCATTTAAAATTTCTGACTTTTGGGGCAAAATAGACCAAAATACCCCAGGGGCATTGGCCAATCCAACGGATGCTGGTCATCCAAGACCAGCATTCACTACTCCTTACAAATAGAAGCTAGGATGCACAGCTAATCCAGCTGCCTGACAATTACTGCCCCCTACCCTCCATGCAGGGTAAAACAGGGACACCAACAGCCCAAGAGAGTCGTCAGTTGATGCTGATACCTTTTACTTGGCCAACATATAAACAGATGTAAAGTTACTTCAGCTTTAGGGGCCTCAACAGTCTCTTCTTCAGTTGGATTGTAAAACATTTATTGCACTCTCTGCAATGTAACGCAAATTATCCATCGTTTTATTCCTTCCTCTGGAGGTTTAATCGCATAAAAACAACACAGGACCCTTTAAGAAGCTTTTCTATGGCAACAACCTATCAGCTTCTGATTTGATGTCACGTGACAATTAAGCATTCCCTGTAGAAATTGTGACTAATGATTTTTTTGTTACATAATTAAAGATTTATTTGGTGGAAGGGTCCGGGTATATGACAGGACTAAGAATTACGTTTCTAGTGAACGATAGCAGATACAGCATTTGATTTACGACAGGTAAAATACCGTAGAACGACCTTATCAGCCATTAATTGTCTGTTTATCCGTTACTAAGTTACTATAAACACTGGCAACGAAGTCATCCCGACTCCCGATCTGATCAGAGTGATCCATTGGACAGTAAAACCCGATGTGTAAACATGGCTTCCTATACCACAGCTGCTGGGCAGAGGTTCCCGGGGATGTCTACAGTCTTTGCAGAATGATGTTGTCTCCGGGCAGCAGACAATTAAAGGCACAGTGACCTCCCAATTGTAAGAAGAGGTGTAGCTGTAGATCATGGGTGCACAACTCCAGTCCTCGAGGGCCGCCAACAGGTCACAGATCTTGGATACCCCAGCTTGGGCCAAGTCATCTCGATTAAAGTTTCATTAAACTTAAGTTCCTGGACTGTTTGTGGCCCTCCTGGACTGTCTCTCCCACCACTGAGATCTTTGGGCCACTGACATCCCCAAGCAGTCCCTCATCTATTTCTTCCTCACTCCCCATACAACCTCCTAGTAGATTGTAAGCTCATAGGAGCAGGGTCCTCTTCTCATTCTATACCAGTGTGTGTTACACATGTTGATGCACTCCCCATCAACCTCCTAGTAGATTGTAAGCTCATAGGAGCAGGGTCCTCTTCTCATTCTATACCAGTGTGTGTTACACATGTTGATGCACTCCCCATCAACCTCCTAGTAGATTGTAAGCTCATAGGAGCAGGGTCCTCTTCTCATTCTATACCAGTCTGTGTTACACATGTTGATGCTATCAGTGGCAGAAAAGGACTTCTTTTCGAATCAATAAGAGTGATTTCTGCACATGCGCATGGAAGGGGGTCTTTTTTTTTGACTGGCCGTAGGTATTCTATGTGTAAGGACTCAGCAGTTACGAAATAATGAAGTAAATATCTGTACATCGTGATTCATCGAGTTACGTTCTGCTTCCTGTGTGTTCAAAAAGGAGGTGTGGGAAACCCAGTGCTTTACGCTTTGAACGCAAGTAGAATGTGCAGAGTGTAGAACAATTCAACGGAACTCAAAGGATACGAGATGAATGATATCCTTATAACATTCTAACAGCTGGGAAAATCATCGCTTAGGGTATGAGTGATGTCATAATACAAAAGGCACCAGATTACCAAGTTCTTGGGCCAACATTCGTCATGAACTTAGGTTCCTTGCTGAGGAGCACACAAGAATCTCTAGTTGGGTTCCTGAGGTCCTTCAGTTGAAACTTTTTCCAGGTTGTCCAGCATGACCCTGACAAAGGAAGCATCAAGGCTTCCAAGATATGAACCACATGGGCCAAGAAGAGCCATAGTTTTAGTCCCTTTTGGTGAATGTGTGATGGACAGGACTACACACTGAGAAGCGAGTGTGATGATGTAGCTTCTGGTGGCAGATGTCCTCCGAGATGCTATATTTTGGGCACCTTCTCTGGCCTTTTACCCCAGCCATGACTTGGTAGTCTGCTCCCGCTAACCCTGCTCCTCAAAAAAGTAATTGTATAAAATTAGCTGGTCAAGTTGGCATTTTTACACCAAATCTCCTATCTTCCACCTTGAACATATTGGTTGTCACTAAAAAAAATGATGGAGAAAGTAGAGACAGTGCTGGGTATCTTTGAACGGAGGCCAATTTCTTTTTAAAGAGCTTTGTTGGACATTTTTATGACTGTAAACTTGATCTTTTATGCAAACAAGAACAACTATAAAAAAGTTCTTCTAGGAATCTCACGATAACATAAGACTTGAGCGTTACACTCCAGAACGTTCCATAACACGTTATCCTTTCTTAGGAAGTAATAAATGAGCAACCAGAGTCGACAGTGATATTAATTTGGGGTATTATTTGTTGGGAACAAATCATACGCCTGCTTACCCCCCCCCCCCCCCCATTGTATTGTTCTGATTTAGAATGTTGATGTGATACGATTATTATTTGTCTCTACTGGAGGTCTGGCTGGTGGAACCAGATGTCTTCAGAGAGGAGAGGCTTCTGGGTCTTCTGGGTGAGTAGACATAGGGAGGACTCAATAGACATCATTGGGTCTTCACAAGTAACTGGTATGGCCAACCAGCGTTCCTCTACCTTAAGATGAGACTTTCTGGAAAAAGACACCTTAACATTTTATGTAACAATGTTACCACATTGCATCATGTGAGTTCCTTGTTGCTCCCCCCCGCCTATCCCTCATCATCATGAATAAATAAGTTTGAAGGCACCTCCAAGGTTTGTGACCGATATTAAACTCAATGCCTCAAAGGCACCCAATAAATTCCTTAAGCCTCGACATTACCCCGATGATGTTCAGGAGACATGTATTTGTGTAGATCTCCCTATAAGTCTGACCTTCTTGGACTTGCAGCTCTCCTGGTTTATGAAAGACTAGGTTCATTCTTTTCATTTAGGACAAATAAAGTAGATTACATTATGTGGCTTCCCGGCTGTAGGCAGGGCCGAGGAGCGGACAAACTGCCAAGAACATATTTGCTTAAAGAGAAACATTTTGTTTCCAAGTACTTGGGTGCATCGTGAAAAAGGGGGATTTTTGTTAATACGGCAATTAATTATTATTTCCTAAATATTTTCAAGGGTCGGTTTCACATAACTTCTTTCAGCGCTGAGTTATTCTGGTTTAAAGCCCTTCTCCTCTCTTGCTTCGATTCAGCTCTCGTTCTCGCTGCTCTTTTTCCCTTTGATATGGCGAAAGTAAACCATGTCTCCCTCCTCCTCTCTTATGGGCACGTTCGCTAAACGCTTTATTGTGTGTGCACCGCATTGAGATGAAGAATTAACTCTGTATTTTAAAGGTTCAACTAAACCATACTTGCAGGAGAAGCTTCTTGGTCCTCCATCATACGTAAGAGTAACTATTTAGTAAATCGATCCCTTTCTCTCATAGCAACATAGAAGAGCAGATAATAATAACCATTATCATCATTATGAGCATTATTCCAGCCTTCAGATTTATGCCTGTCCCATGCGGGTCTAAATTCCCTCAGTCTTAACTTCTACCATATCTGCTGGAAGGCTGTTCCATGTATGTACCACACACTCGGTGAAGAAAAACTTCCTTCCATTACAAATAACCTCCTCCAGTTTCGTTCCTCCTCTCTTCCTTATTATTTTATGAATAATAACTCAGTAAGGATGGCCTTCAATGGGCTTTCCTGCCCTCCCAGAGGCTTAAATACTCAAACGTCATGAGCGAGTGACCTAAACTGATAGACACAACTAACACCCTTGGTGTCTTTGGGTCGGCTACCAGAACTGCCCTATTCCAATGCGATAGGAGATGAAAAGCTACCTGGCGGGGCACACATTCACCATACGAGAGATAAGGGATACAGTACACCGGGCGGATCTGATAGCCCAGTCTGGGACGGCTTTATCGTTCCAAGCATTTCAGAAGTTAGATAAGACCTGGGATCAGCAGAACCTTGTGTTCCTTCACCTGGCCATGGAAATCTTTGCTTCCATGGGAAAGTTTATTAAAGGAGGCAAAGGAAACAAAGTGTTGTGATGTGGCCAAGAGTAACGTAAGAAGGTAGTTGACCTCATTCATAAAACACTCACCTGGTTCCTCGGTTCTCTTATGAAAACGCTTGGGATCTTCACCTGGGTTATGAAGCCACCGCGGTATAAATGGAGAGGGGATTCATCCTGGAAGGTATAAAGGCCAGCACTACTGGGTCTTGAATTTACGGTCAAGATCAAGTAGGCCCAGTAGGAGCAGACTGGAGTAATCTGGAACCTCAAGATTCAACAACAACAAAACAATGTTCCAAAGGAAGCTTTTCATGGGAATTCTGTCCTACTGTGATTTGTGTCATTTTACACGCGTTAGTGAGGACCAGGTTCTGGATGAGCCTCAATTGTTTGGGTTAGGTGGAGTAAGTGTGTGGAGTTGGTAATGTGCTGGATTAAGTTTTAGGAGGCCCTAGGCCCGTGTATTTCAAAGAGCCCCCTTCAAAAACAACACCCTATCTCTCTATACACTCCACATCGTGCTTATGATGGTACTTTATGGGCTTTAAAGTTCTGACCCAGAACATATGACATCATATTCGGTCTCTCCTCATTAGTAGACTCAGGTGATAGGGAGCCCTATGTGCGGTGTTGGCTGAAGTAGTGGAGCTCAAAGTATCCTTGTGGCCCCTAGGTCTATGCCTACTGTACCCTATACATAATCCCGCACTGATGCTCATACCTTGGAACACCCAAGTCTGGGGCCACTTGGCGCTCTCTTGGTCCCTTATAGAAGGCAGGAAGGGGTGTGGCTGAGAATGGGGCGGAGCTAGCTGTGCATAGAGCAGCTAAAAAAGGGGAGGAGGGATTTAGCATAACCTGGGCGGGGAGTGATGTTTAAAGGGATCAGGGAGTGGGTGTGGCCAAACCCCTCTCCCATGACCTAGTATTTCCCATGGTGTGCTTGATGGGGGGACAGCTGAGGCCTGTCTGCTTTTCATTTGTGATTTATTGACACCAAATAACATTGGAAGAAATAGATTGACGCTGGATTATACCATTAAATGCTGCGGGGCAATTTTGTCCGCCCTGATTACATAGCAGATTTAATTAAATGTGTTTGCCCGCAGTAATTCCTGGCACATTATTATGTTGGTTGAAGCAATGTTGAAATGGGATCACTGGTTTGCAATGGAATATTTTAGGTAGCTTTAGATGTGGCAATTATACATGTCTGCCGGCCTGGAAATGTGTAATAAATAACATGACATTAAATCATTTATTGCTTTTTTTAATTAAATGGAAATAATTCTTATAGTAAATAGATGCGATTTGGCAAAAGGCTTCAGGATAATTGTTTGAAATGATCCAGTCCGATATTTGGTTCTACTCTACAAGGATGATACTTAATGCAAACAGTTTGTTATTTTCTGTAATTCATCTGAATAAACAGTCTGGGAAAGTCAAAGACTGGAGACGAGAAGGAAGTTGGAACCGAAAAGCAATGCGCTCATCTGCCAGGCCGCGCATGCACGTTAAGTAAAACTCTGGATTACTGAAGAATTTTAAAAGGTAAATAAGGAATTTCAACACGGGACATCCATAGCACGGGACTAGGACGGCGGTAATCGTAGCAAACCCTCGTTTTTCTGGTGGGGAATATGGCCGCCGCAACACCACGTCAGATTTGGATATTTTATGAATATTTTTGATTTTGATGTTTGCCGATTAGCTAAAAACCTCTCTTAAAGTTCTCACTTTGACTGAAAGGCAGATTCAGTGTCTATATTTCATTACATTAAATAATAATAAAACAGCGAGGAGATGGGGGAGTTCTCAGACACTGGGGCCGGGGCAGATGGGGGGATATCCGACACTGGGGACGGGGGGGGATATCCGACACTGGGGACGGTGCAGATGGGGGGGGATCTCTGGTATTGGGGTCGGTCCAGATGGGGATCTCCGACACTGGGGACAATGGAGAGGGGGGAGTCTACGACACTGGGGACAATGGAGAGGGGGTCTACGACACGGGACAGTGCAGATTGGGGTGATCTCAGGCACAGATGATCGATGTGGCAGAACACAACGGCCAGGTGTACAAAATCCACACAGGTATCAACAACACTCTAGCAGGAAGCGCGATGCCCCACCTGGTTTGGCAGCCCCCGCCGACAATGGCTACCCGACCGTCTATTATTGCCAGATGGAATCTAGGTCAATTGGAAAGGATCTGAAGAAATGTCAGCAACATTTAAGTGCCGCTGCCAGTGCCACATGCTGTTTACCCGCTCGGCTGACGTTAGGCTGATGCTATAAAACCCAGAATATAGGTTAGCCGCGAAGAAAATAAACCTCATAATATATCCCGTATCGGCAACCTTCAAAGACCCAAAACCAAGATAAAAACCATCAGAATATAATAATGGCTCATTTGCCCCTGCCCTGCGCATGCATCGTTTGGCCTGTGATGGCAACAACTTGGATGAACTAAATTCCCGGAAAAAAAAAACCACACAAATTAAATTATATTATTAAACTATAGTCTAAATATAATTCATATAATTGCCCTTGACATCGAACCCAAGAAGGACGCCTATAGAAAGCGACCCTACATATTATCACCTACGTTCCTGCCCTGACCTACATCAGCAGTTCTCTGCTGGCATTTATTTGCCGGCGCTGACTCCGTAGATTCCCGTCATCGGTAATTACATTGTCATCCCATAAATCACATTTAATAACGAAGATCATAAATTATCTTTGTGTATCCTGGCAAAAAACGGATTAAAACGGATGGGTGAGTGGAGTGGGTGCAGGGAGCCTACAAGCAGGAGTTGGGGTTATGAGACGATCACGTTTGAGGTCTCCAAGCGGCTTTGTGATGTAGAAAGAATGAAATAGGAGGGAAGGAGAGAGCGAGAGGGAGAATGAAGAAGAGAAGAAGAATGAGTAATCAAAAGAGAGAAACTCAATCCCATGCATGTTTAACTCCCCTAACTGTATTAGCCTCTACCACTTCTGCCGGGAGGCTGTTCCACGTATCTACCACCCTCTCAGTAGAGTCTAGTGTTAGATTCTGGCCTCTTGTTCTCATATTTCTCCTCCTTTGAAATAAACGCCCCTCTTGTACTTTGTCAAATCCCTTTATATTTTTCCGAGAAGCTTCCCAGCAGACACGCCGACCGGTTACCGGGAGATAACATTGAAATCAGACAATTTCAGTGTTTTTCTCCAAGTTTATTTTGTTTTAATGTTGGCTTCACAGCCTTTCTATTCAGGTTTGAGCCGATTGCCCTAGTTTTCCGTAACCCAAAGAAAAGGGATAATTCCCGAGGACTCTGCCCTTCTCTCCATAGAAAAAGACTACAGCTTGACTTCTCATTGGAAGCCCCAAAGCTGCAGCTTCTTCTTTACTGATCCTCAGAAGCGGGCGATAAAACACACGATCCCGACGAGACTCCGTGAAGGAGAGGGGAGGTAAGCTCTTTATAATGAATCCAGAGGGAAGGGAGCTGTTTGTTCTGGATATGAGATCCCGCTTTCAGCCTTTGGATAAGAAGATTAATGCGTTACCGTCGTGCGGCTTTGATTCCAGTTTTTTTTACTTTTCTGCATCCCCTGGAGAAAAGTATTTACTTTTTTAGAATAAATTTCAGAAAATGATGTCGGTATTATACACTTATTATGGTCGGATTAAAGAGGAAATCTCACCATTTTTTTATTACTAGTATCAGGTTAAATATAGGTTTTCAACAATAGTTCTCGCCCCATAATATAATGTTTTCAGGCAGCTGCATATCACACTGCCTGTGGGAAACAATGGAATGGCTCGGTCTTAACCACCCAGATGGGCCCTCTGACTAATGAAAGTCTATGGAGGGATGGACTTCATTAGCGTTCCCATAAAGCATCAGCTCAGTGCGGCGTTTGAGCCGGGAAAGTCACCCAAAATATCACATGACTGCCAGCAACGGCGGCTCCAGATCTGCAGATAAAGGGAGATTATTGGAACAAAATGAGATAAAACCAGGTTTTTTTGTCAATGCCGACAGACATTACTGTATAAAGTGCTGGGGGGTTATATTACTGTATACAGCGCTGGGGGGTTATATTACTGTATACAGCGCTGGGGGGTTATATTACTGTATACAGCGCTGGGGGGTTATATTACTGTATACAGCGCTGGGGGGTTATATTACTGTATACAGCGCTGGGGGGTTATATTACTGTATACAGTGCTGGGGGGTTATATTACTGTATACAGCGCTGGGGTGGGTTATATTACTGTATACAGTGCTGGGGGTTATATTACTGTATACAGCGCTGGGGGGTTATATTACTGTATACAGTGCTGGGGGGTTATATTACTGTATACAGTGCTGGGGGGTTATATTACTGTATACAGCGCTGGGGGGTTATTACTGTATACAGCGCTGGGGGGTTATTACTGTATACAGTGCTGGGGGGTTATATTACTGTATACAGTGCTGGGGGGTTATATTACTGTATACAGCGCTGGGGTTATATTACTGTATACAGCGCTGGGGTTATATTACTGTATACATTGCTTGGGGGATTATCACTGCATACAACGCAGAAGGTTCTGCTCAAATTGAAAATTATGTTTTTTTTCCGCTTTAATGAATTTAGTAAGTTTACCCGGCAGTAATATTCCTCCCCAACCAATACTTTCGCCGAGATGCCAACGTGATTTAGTAATCGCTGCTGTTGTATCCGGTTCTCATGCAGAAATACCGTATGTATAACGATGAAGGTTCCAGAACCTGTCGGGTTCTCTACGTGTTCTGTGTCTCCCCCGGCTGGTCAGAGGTAGACAGGCAGGTTCTAAGCTGCTGAATCCTGCGACGAAGTAAAACACGACTCCAGTGCCCTCTTATGGGACTTCCTATTGGTGCAAAGCTGTAATACACCCTCATCATGTAACATAGCAGAATGTGACATCATAAGTCTGCATGCACATGACATACATTGGCATCTATGCGTACCTAGGAACTTTTAGAGTTTAAACCTGAATCTCCGTGTTTTTGCCTCGGATTCTCAGGGTCACACAGTCTGTAAGAAGAAGGGTGGACTCTAAAGCCTGACTTTCAGTTGTTGGTGCCCCATAGATAAGAAGTATCCCTGGATTTACTTCCCAACAATAGACAGTGCCCCCAAAACAAGGACAAGAAGGAGGACAATAAGGAGTATTGCGTTTCCAAGAAGGCCGAAGCTTAGAATCACGTAAAAAGATTTCACGGCAACAGAGCTCGGTATACAAAGACTTCTGACTGTCATGCCGGGCAGCGGGAATCATGCAGGGTTCACAGAGGGAACGATTTCACTCCCAAATACGTTTTGTCACTACAGTATTAAAAACTGTTTATACATTATTGGGGCTTTTAGGGCTGTGGAACCCTGTTAAACCCACTGACATCAGTGGAAGTTCCCGCTGACGTCAGTGGGCTGGCCCACTAACCTCGGGGGCGTTCCTGCTGGCCTCGGGGGCGTTCCTGCTGACATTGCGGGAAACACCCCTATTTAAAGTGTAAATGGGCAGAAAGCAAGGCCTGTCAAGACCCCGCTCACACGACCTGATGGATTTGAGAGTTCCCGGGTATGCTGGACACCCGCTTTCCCTGCTGTATAGACTGAAACCTTAATCAGTCGTTGGTTTCGTCTTAGATTCAGGAGCCATAGATACATTTTAATGGTGCAATTTAATGCTGTTGCCTAGTGGCAAGCCTCAAGCATATCTGGGAGCATAAAGCATATCTGGGGGGGCAGAGCGGCATATCTGGGGGGCAGAGTGGCATATCAGGGGAGTAAGGTGCATTATGAATTAAGGGTGGATCTGAAAATGGCTATTGGTTTCCAAATTTCTGTTTATATATAACATATGCTGGCTAACTACATAATAGATACCAAAAATGTTAAAATACATGTATTCCTGTGTATTAGGTAAAATACTGTTTTACCATTACACTAATGTGTATTTTTTCTTTAAAAACAAATTTTTCTTTAAAATAGTACCAAACTTTTAGGGTGCGGCCTATATTGATACCTGGGAACTTTTGGCCTCCGGCTACCTGGAGCCTTCCCTTGCAGGCGGTCCCACTGCTGGAAACACCCCTAATTCAAGGGAAAATGGGCGGGGAGCAGGGTGTGTCAAGATCCTGCAACCCGGAGGATTCGGGTCTTGACCCGGAGAACCTGAGAAGCGGTGCTTCACCCGGCAATCCCAGGTATGCCTATATTCGAGTCAATATGGTACTTGACCGACGGCCCCTCCGAACCACGATGGAACATAAAAACATATCTATTGTACGGCGCTATAAATTTAATAACTCTGATTATGATTGGTTAAAAAACGGAAACCAGGCTAGGTGGCAGATGTGGTGCTGCAGATGATTCACAAAAACATTCTCACTTTGAAAAACATAATGATTGTTTCACGTCCCTTTAATAAAATAAAACTACGTGTCCATTTCTCTATTAAAAGTTTATTTCCGGTCTGTAATAGCCCCTAGAGAGGTAACAGCCCCTGCCCCTGCCTTGTCTCCATGGCAGCAGTAGAGTTGCACTTTTCAAACTCCCCGTCGTGCGGTGTCTATGCGTGTCCGTTTGTCCGTAGCCAATAAAGTTGTTTGAGTCCTTTTAAATTGCCAATCCTCCCATGGTGCCCCGCGGCCGGCGAGTTTGGAATTTAAATCATATCGGCCAATCAGGAAGGCGCATCTTGCTTCAAAACCAACGGCGGCTACAGGGCCGGGAGCAGTAGGATTAAAGGGACCGGTGGAGCAGTAGCTGTCCGGGAAGCCAGCGCACATACCGTCCTGTCACAGCATTTTTTTGAGGACCTACCGCCCCAAACAGCCATCTCCCTTGCTTCCTTTCCTACCAGCATGGCTCAGCTAGCCGGAAAGAAATTCACAGCAGCCCCCGATCCCGTCAAGGCCCCCGGGGTCCCGGTCCCGGTCCCCTCTGCGGCCAAGGAGATCCCGGAGATCTTGGTGGACCCCCGCACCCGCCGTCGGTATCTGAGGGGTCGCTTCTTGGGTAAAGGAGGTTTTGCCAAATGTTACGAGATCACTGACCTGGAGAGCCGGGAGGTGTTCGCGGGGAAGATCGTCCCCAAAAGCCTCCTGCTGAAGCCCCACCAGAAGGACAAGATGACCATGGAGATCGCCATCCAGCGCAGCCTGGACAATAAGCATGTGGTGGGCTTCCACGGCTTCTTCGAGGACAATGACTTTGTATATGTGGTGCTGGAGCTCTGCAGACGGAGGGTAATTGTCGCGGGTGGGGCAGGATTGGGTTCTCTGCTCTTCCCGGATCCAGGGCTGCTTCAGTACCTCTTGAAAGGCAGAGCTGTCATTCTGTTCCCAGATTACATCTGACAGCTTGACTTCCCTGCAAGAGGTTCTGCAGCGGCCGGTCCCTTCCATGTTCCCGGGCTGTCTTGGCGCCAGTTACCCACAAGCCTTTTGGGGGGTATCCAGTTCCCAGGGCGATTTCAGTGGGGGGGGGGGGGGTCTCTTTCCAGTAATGCCAGAGTTATCGGTTAAAGCTAGTGGGCTCTATTGTTAGGGGGGGGGTCACGAAGACCCCACTTTCAGACCCTCATCCTCGTGGATCGTGCGTTACTAAGTGCCTTAAGAGCTGATCAGGAAGCCCATGGCCTGATGCCTTTGGGAGGGGGGGTTGGGGTAACATGAAATCTGTGATCAGGGCAATTAATTTTGTAGTCATTGTGCTTGATTGTTACAAATAAGGCTTCATATTAAAAGCCCCATTATTTTCTTCCCATCACTTGGCTAGTACTGGGTTCCAGCCTCTGGCCGGTTCTGGAATTCTGGGTTCTGGATCAAACTGTCAGAGTTCTAAATGGTGTTAAAAGTACACAAAAGATTGTGCTTTCAAACAGTTGTAACAGTCCGCATTCCATGTGAAACCAACCGTCCTGCAGCCTGCCCCCTGCTGGAGGAAGCTTCTCCCAAACAGTCCTGATGGCTGCAGCTTCCCTGGGCTGTCTCTTGGCAGCGGAGTCTCTTTCTGAACTTCGTGTAACTCTTTTTCTCATTCTTTTAGTCTCTGCTGGAGCTGCACAAGAGGAGGAAAGCGGTCACCGAGCCCGAGGCCCGCTACTACCTGCGACAGACCATCCAAGGATGTCAGTACTTGCACGGCAACCGCGTCATCCACAGAGACCTCAAACTCGGCAACCTGTTCCTCAACGACGACATGGAGGTCAAGATCGGTAAGAAAGATCGGTTATCCTGGCAACGTAGCGCGAGAGGTCGATTCCCTGATCGGCTGCCACACCGCTGGGGGCCTTTATGTTTCTATTTATAAAACAATTGGGTTTGCCGGCAGATCGGCCCCCGTCTAGTCGCCCGTTTCTCCTGCTGTAAAGACTCAAACCTTAATCAGTCGTTGGTCTCGTCTTTGATTCAGGAGCCGTATGTCTATCCCATGCATGTTTCAATTCCCTCCCTGTATTACCCTCTACCACTTCTGCTGGGAGGCTGTTCCACTCATCTACTAACCTCTCAAAATGGAACAGTTACTTTACGCCTAAGCCTCTGACCCTCTAGTAAAGACTACTACTTCAGCTCAGTCGGGGTGGAAGCACATGTTGCATATGGTAACTTGTTGCCCAGCTGTCTGCTTGTCTAACGTCTCCCCGTCTGTTCTCTCCCTCCCAGGTGACTTTGGGTTGGCAACAAAAGTGGAGTTTGATGGGGAAAGGAAGAAAACCCTGTGTGGGACCCCAAATTATATCGCACCCGAAGTATTGGGCAAGAAGGGCCACAGCTTTGAAGTGGATATCTGGTCCATCGGATGCATAATGTAAGAACCCAAAGCTGGTGTCTCTCCTGTGCTCCCCTTCCCCCGTCTCATGTGAAGTGCTTGTGGAGGTCTCATTGGGGATGGGGGGGTGATTAATTTTACTCGCTCCTGACCTTTGCCATGGTTTCAGGTACACACTTTTGGTTGGAAAGCCCCCGTTTGAAACATCGTGCCTGAAAGAGACTTACTTGAGAATTAAGAAGAATGAGTACAGCATTCCCAAGGTAGGTCGCAGCCTTGACTGGATCCATTTTTTCCCCCTTTTAGCAAAGTGGTTTCCGTGTCAGCACAACATGCTTCTTATTAAAGCCCCTTTTCCTAACACCTGCTCTTGGACTCTCAGCCTTCCGAGGTGTTCAGGATCTCCTGGCATGTCTGCTTGCTGATCAGCTGGTCCTTTCTCATCCCCACCCCTGTGGGAGACACCGGGCTGCTGCACTGGTGGGGGGGGGGGTCCCTGGGGCTGTTTGAGACCCCCTCTAACTTAAGAGCAGGATTAGTCTTGGTAGCAAATCTGGGGCTGAATGCCGCCATATTCCCTGCCGATGGCAACCTAGTCTCACTAGAAGGCTGTGGACACTGTATGAAAGAGTTAATGCTGTGGGGTAATTATTACTAAAAGGCTTAAATGTTTATCCTCTATCTCTGCAGCACATTAACCCCGTGGCAGCCGCACTCATCCAGAAAATGCTCCGTTCAGACCCAACCACCAGACCCACCATCGATGAACTATTGACTGATGACTTCTTCACGACTGGCTACATCCCCAACCGACTCCCCACCACCTGCCTGACTGTTCCTCCCCGATTCTCCATCGCGCCCAGCAGCATTGATCCAAGTTTCCGGAAGCCGCTTTCGGCCATTAACAATAAAGGTACGCATGGCAGCGCTATATAAATATCAGTGAGTGACAGCTGCTTGTCTCCCGTCTTCTCCAACCGGTATCACGTGGGGTCTTCATAACCTAACAATCCATGTGATTATAACAGGACCGGAGTCTCCGATGGGGGAGAAGCCGGCTGCTCCGGGCAAAGAGGAAGAGTTCCAGCAGCCGGAGTCAACCGAGCCCGCGGACTGTTACCTGTCCGACATGCTGATCCAGCTGACCAGCGTCAACGCGGCTAAACCATCCGAGAGGGCGCTCATCAGGCAAGGTACGGCCGAGTCCCCGCGGAATAACTGCCTATAAGACCAGCGCTGATCGTATTTGGTGCTGTTTAGGTGGCTCGTGGCGTTCGTTGTGTTTAACCTGACCTGTCTTGTCTTACAGAGGAAGCTGAGGATCCTGCCTGTAATCCAATCTTCTGGGTCAGCAAATGGGTTGATTACTCTGACAAATACGGTCTAGGTATGCGAGGTCTCGGTTCTTATAGACTGTCTAATGGCTACGTGATATCTTGAGTGCTCAGAATAAGTTCTGATGCATTAAACTCATCGGATCGCATGGTCTGACGCCATCTGTCGGCAGGCAGCTTGAGTCCTTCCAACATCTTCCCTACTGATCTTATAGGGATCTTCTGCTAGGACCACTGATGGAGACCTCCACGTGCATGCTTAGTCACCCCAGTACTTGAGTATCTCCGACGGCTGCTGTGGCCCCTAACGCCTGATATCACCCTTGTCTTTAACAGGGTACCAGCTCTGCGATAACAGCGTCGGGGTGCTCTTCAATGACTCCACGCGGTTGATAATGTACAACGATGGCGACAGCCTGCAGTACATCGAGAGGAACAATACAGAGTCTTATCTGAACGTGCGCTCCTACCCTGCGTCTCTGACCAAGAAGGTAGGTGGCCACCAGGGGTAAGGTGTCCCCATGGACCAACATATCTTGTACGGGGTGGCATATGCTCTTCTGGTAACTGTTGGCACTCAATGTTGGATGAAACCTAGAAGGACTGTCACTTAAACCTCTCCCTCTCTTACCGTGTAGATCACGCTGCTTAAATATTTCCGCAACTACATGAGTGAACACTTACTGAAGGCTGGCGCCAATATCCGTCCGCGAGAAGGGGACGAGCTGGCCCGTCTTCCCTTCCTAAGGACTTGGTTCCGCACACGAAGTGCCATCGTCCTCCACCTGAGCAACGGGACGGTGCAAATAAACTTCTTCCAGGTGAGGGTCTCGGAACCAAGGGGTCGTCTAACGCCAAACCCCGCTCCATCCCATGGTGGTATCTTTAACGTTGGCTCCTGCCCCAGCTCTGTACTTGGTATTAACCCTCGCCACCTCTTACCCCGCAGGACCACACAAAGATTATTCTGTGTCCCCTGATGGCTGCTGTGTCTTACATTGACGAGAAGAGGGACTTCCACACCTTCAAGCTGAGCCTCATCGAGGAGTTTGGCTGCTGCAAGGAGCTGGCCAGCCGTCTACGTTACGCCCGCACCATGGTGGAGAAGCTCCAGAGCTCCAAGTCCGGCGCCGCACACGTTAAAGCCACTGCATAGCCCGGATACATTAACATTGACTCTGCCTCTCCCTTTCCAGGGCCCGAACTCCTTAACCTTCCAGTGTAAGGGGGGAGCTCTGCTGCGGGGCCCTGGATGTGAATGCATTTTTTTTTTGTCCTTTTTTTAATCTCTTTTGCTGAAAAGCAGCAATCAGAGCGCTAGCTCTGTGGAGAGAGCACTCGCCTGTCTACACCGTGCACTCACTAGAGGTGCTGGATTTCTATATCGCCCCGTCTAATAACCAGCTCGGCAATATCATGAATATACTTTGCCGGGGTGTAAGAACCTGTCCTGTTTTGTTTCAGTGTCTCTGTGGTGTCCAGTCTTTTTCTTTTTTTTAATGTAAAATATCAAACTTCAAAACTTTTTTTTTGTATATTATCAGATTAAAGTTCTTTGTATATCTATGCTGTCACATCCTCTTCTGGTTTTGGTTGGGTAGCCAGGTGGTCACCGTGACCCTAAACTTACTGGGGTAACTGGGAAATGATTGGCTGCTATGGCTCTTTAGATACCATGGTACCTGCTTGCCAGAACGGTTATTTCGATATTTTTATATATATTTCTTTTTTTTTTTGGTTTTGGACAACAGCTTACTAAGGTGTAAAATGGGGCTAGATGGCTATTAATGAAATTGCTAAAGTCTGACTACTAAAGAGGTGGGATTGATTTAGAATGGTTGGAAATGGGAAAACAAATGGAGATCTATTCAAAACGGTGGCATGCGAAGAACTAGAGGGGGGGGGCAAACAGACACTCAAAGCGTCTACAAGGGTCCTTGGGTTGATGGGACTTGTAGTAACGGCTGTTCTTAAAACGTTCGTCTTATTTTTTTGTTATTTACATTAATAGCGAGACTTCACTGGGCTTTATTTTATTTTTATTTTTTTTACGTACCAAAAACTGATTTTGGGTTTTCCAGCTAGTTTTGTAAGATCTTTCTAAAACAAAAAAAATGCCTCTAATCCTTAAAGGGCCAGTTTAATGTCATGCGCCTGTATTATAGAAGAATGTATGTTAAAGTAGATGAGTTCTTCAACAGGGAATCCAAAAAACAAACCCTTACCTGATGCCGTTTGGCAAAATCTTAACCCTTTCCATGATTTTGCCGCTGATTGCTTAAAGGGTTGGAGGTGACGCCATCCGGGCCGAGGAAGTTACCCGCTGTAATTTGTCACTAGATGCCTTCCTTACACGTAACACAAGGATGTCAAATGCCCCTGGGGGGGAGCAGTTAATGCCCTGCCTTTAAAGCAGTTTACACATGTTACAAGTATAATCTAAATCAGGGGCGTCCAACCTGCGGCCCTCCAGCTGCTGCAGGACTACATCTCCCATCCTCCTCAGCCAGCCCCTTAGCTGAAAGAGAATTATGGGAGATGTAGTCCTGCAGCAGCGGGAGGGCCGCAGGTTGGACACCCCTGATCTAAATAGTATATGTATAAGCAGAACTACCTGACGTTATGCTAAAGCATTCCAGTGATTCGGGAAAGTGGTGATTAATGCAAACGTGATGATAATTTAAGTATTTTTTATATCCCAGTAACCCACACAGTTGATTAAAATCAGTTTTAATATTTACATCTTAGATTGTACTGTTTCAGAGAAAAAAAGTAAAAAATATCAACTATTCAGCCTTCAGCAAGTGTTAATTTTAAAAAAATAAATACAAATTCCTTTATGTAATCTTTTTACCTAAATACTTTGCATCATGTGACTATGAATCCTTTTTGTGTTTTATTGTTGCATTTCATTGTAAAATTGCACGAAATTAGTTCTCTGTATTAAAAGGGAGAATTCTGCAAAATGGTGACTAAGCTTCACCAGTTACCATGGTAACAGCATTCACGAGTGGTTCGGGGCCCCCTGTTTCAGTGAAGAGAATGATTTACACGGTTGCTTTAGTAACGTCAAAGGGAAAAGCGGCTTCTAAACCAAATCAAAGAGAGAGACACCCCGGGGGGGGGTGAGACGTTGGCAACCCCAGCTGATCCGTGGTGGTCCCGGCCACTACAAAACTACAGTGCAAAAATAATAGTGCAACACACAGCGTGCACGTGGGAGAGATAAACACTCGCTTCCTTCTTTTCATTTAAAGAAGGTCCTCTCTGGCCAGTTCCAGCACAGCGAGGGTCTTCTTGAAGGCCTTGAGTGCTCAGAGCTTCCAAGAATGTCCAAGGTCCTCTTCATTGACCCGGAATCCAATGATAATAGGAGCGGAATGGCCGCTCGTGGGCGCACTGCCGCAGAGCTCGGTAAGTGTGGAGGAGCAAACGTGGAAAGCGGGAGGTGAAATAAAACACGAAGTCATCAGGAACCGTGCCTAATGTCTCCTGGACCTCAGCCGGCAGCTCGTGATAATGATGCTTCTGCGGGAAGATCAACAAGAGCAACGTTGTATAAAGTTACAAAGGGGTTCAGAGTTGTCCGCCTCTTGGACCTCATTTTAAAGTCCTAGAGGACTAGTCTACTTGTGGTCCAACGTGTACTCACCTTGTTCCTCATGGCTCGGAGAAGATCCCGCACGGAATTCCCTCTGTAGGATCGGAACTTCCGGAGGTCTGCCAAACCAGACAAAGAAGATCATTGGGAAACCGAAGCTTCTAAAACTTACCGAGCCCACGTGTCTTTAGGCCACCGAGTCCTCTACCTGTCTGCAGGGGAACGGATATGTGCAAGCGCCAGTTCCCCCGAACAATAGTGCGAGATCCAGACTCTAATGAAACAATGAGTGGGCTCTCAGCGGGCTCCTTTTCAATGCGGTCACTCACATCCTGAAAGAAGGTGACAGCCGGAGAATGCAATGAGACATCGGAATACCGGCAGAATATTTAAGGTGGCCAAACAAGGGATTAGGACCTGGGTGAACTAAACTGAGCAAGCACTTTTTGTACAAAGCGACAAATACTGAACTTTGTGCCTCTCGTCTCTGACCTGGAAGAACTGCAGCTGCTTCTCCCGGGCCCAGAAGAAGGGATGTCCCAGCACGGAGTGAGCGGACGGCCGAAGTGCGGGGTCACTGCTGATCATCATCTCGATCAGGTCCTTGGCCACCACGTTCTCTGCAGGCGAAGACGACACAGAATGTTAGAACGCAGACTTTGTTGCCAGTGACGGAACCTGAACATCGCGCGCGCTTCGACTGACCGTGGGTTTCCTCCTGCACGTGAGGCAGGCTGTAGCATCCGGTAAGAATGTTTCCCTGCCGTCTCAGGCTGTCACCGAAAGGGTGCTTTCCCTTCGCCAAGACGTAATAAAACACGCAGCCCGCTGAGAATATGTCCACCGAGGACGTCTGAAAGAAAACAGGATTGCACCAAACGTCAAAGTTTTATCCCTGGGGTAAAGCGCTCAGGATCGGGGCAATAATGGTGGAAACCCACGGGACGTGCCTGCTGATTTCTCCTACATTAGTATTATTATTATAATTGTTTTATATAGCCCCATCAAATTCCGTAGCGTTAGTACTTTCCCCAGTTCTGGAGTGCTTAATTTATTTGCCTTTATCACAATATTTCTTATCTTTTGTTAAATGAAGCATTACATTATTAAAGAATTCTTTCTGGGAAGGGATTATGCATTCGTGAGCGCTATGAATTATGTTTCCTATGCTGTTTTTCCCAAACGTGTTAAATTCGGCACATTTAAGGCCCTTATGCACCAGTTGTCATCGCTCTGCTTTGGACACTCACAGGGTTCTGCTTCGGTCCGTCGCGTAGAACCTCTGGGGCGATCCATCCTTCTGTGCCGGGGATACCGGACCGCAGGCTGAAGCTGTTCCTCCCGACACTCAGTTTCTTGCAGAGGCCGAAGTCTGAGATGACAGCCCTCTGCCTGCCGCGGGCGTTCGGCTGGGAGATGAGGATGTTGCACGGTTTCAGGTCCCTGTGGACTGTGAAACAAAAAAGACACGTTTTTTAAAAACCTGACACCAACATCACAGCCAAGAGACCCAGGAGCAGGAAAACAAGAGGGAAATAACACAGACCACACAGTTCGGTGTTACAGAAGGCGTAGTCGATACCTGGAACAGACTTCCAGGGACCCCCCCTAATTATTGAGTTTCGGTGTTTTCGCTGCATGTATTCCCAACAGGTGTATAAAATCCAGCCCATAGGCAGCCTTCTCCATAGACAGATGTTGGCAGTAGAAGGGGTCGCACCGAAGAGCTCAGAGGCGTTAAACGTGGGGCCGTCGTGGGATACAGCCATTGACGAGTCAGCTTGTGACATTTCTGCTAGATCTGCCCCTGCCTCTGAAAGTGCTATTATTGTGAAGTGGAAGCGTCTAGGAGTAAATAAAGCTCAGCCACGAAGTGGTAGACCACTCACACTCACGGAGCGGGACTGCCAAGTATGTAACAATTGCCTTTCCTCTGTAGCATCCTTTACTTCAGAGACCCAAACTGCGTCTGGAAGCTCAAGCTCTGTTTGTCGGGAGCTTCGTGAAATGGCTTTCCATGGCCAAGCAGCTGCAGACAAGCTGAAGATCACTGTGCCAAGCTTCAAAGGGGGCTGGTCTGCTCCATGGTTTGGGAACGGGCAATGTGTTCCAATATGCATATTTACCCCTCATACACAGAGTCTGTTAGCTCTTACCAATGTTTAGGGAGTGCAGGTGGGCCAGTCCTAACATGGCCTGATGCAGGAGGGTCACAGAATCCAAACCGGAGCGTGGGAAGCTGGGATTCTCCACGTACTGAGGAAGAAAGACAGACAACGCAATTCGAGTTTGGCTCGCCCACCGAGTGCCTCCATCCCACCTTCTCTCCACCCTCCCCGACACTCACCTCCTGCAGCGTGGCAGAACACAGCTCCAGCGCGATGTAATAGAACAGCTTGTCGCTCTCGGTGCAGTAATAGCGAACCACGTTGGGGTGCTCATCGGACTCCCGCAGTAACTGTACCTCGCGGTCTGCCAGGGTGAAGCTCTCCGGTAGGATCCTCTTCACCGCAACCAACCTATCATCAAACCTGCCCCTGTGTGGGAATGGAGTGGAGATCAAAAGAGCTAGAATGGTCCCCACAATCACAAACCCAAGGTCATCTCAACCTGCCTCCACTTTACTTGCAGTTCCATTCTCCCTCTTCTATCTTGGATACATTGTCTCCTTGATTTCTGTTACCAAAAGCCCATGAATCTCATCCGCACCCACCTTATACCTGCCATGCACCCGTCCTGTAACTCTCCCAGCCGTAAAGCACTTACCGGAACACGAACGTTCCTCCAGCTCCGTGACCCAGAACGTCTTTTGGAGAAAAGGAGATTTTGCCGACTGTGATCTCATCTAAGGACAGAAAGCAGGACAACATCACAACCGGTGATCATAACAATGGCAAATCCACACTAAGAGAACTTCATTTCTCGGTGAGGCCCCTTTAAAATCCCCAGCCCACCTCCACCAAGCTTAGGGTCTCACCTTCCGAGCCCCCAGAGTCTCGGCTCTGTGTCCTGGTGCCATTGGCCTGATTAGTCTCTGGTTCCATTTCACTCACTCGTCGGCTGCTGCCGCCACTTTCAGGATCCTGGCTTCCCCTGGACATGGAGGTCTCGGGGGTGGAAGACGACGAGGGGACTTCAGAGACCTGGTTCTGCATATTCTGGAGGCTGAGCAGTTTCTCCTCCAGCTCTTGTTGCTGTCGGCGGTTTTGCTCCTGCATCTGTAATAAGGTAATTACAGCAGGTACCATAGTAAGAACAGTAAAAGGGCATGAAGCGCTGTATACAGTAATAGAACCCCCAGCGCTGTATACAGTAATAACCCCCCCAGCGCTGTATACAGTAATATAACCCCTCCAGCACTGTATACAGTAATAACCCCCAGCACTGTATACAGTAATAACACCCCCAGCGCTGTATACAGTAATATAACCCCCAGCGCTGTATACAGTAATATAACCCCTCCAGCACTGTATACAGTAATAACCCCCAGCACTGTATACAGTAATAACACCCCCAGCCCTGTATACAGTAATAACACACATAGACATTACAATGACACGCAGGCAGTGGTAAGGCGTCACCTTGGGGTAGGTCAGTGCAAACAGCACCCAGCCTCCGAGAAGCAACGTTATGACCCCCAGGGTGAGCAGATTGGTCAGCGAGGACTCAGCTGGCACGGTGCTCGGCTCTACTTTGATAGAATCCGTCTTCAGACGTCCCTCGGTTTCGCCTTGGGAGAAACCACCTTCATTCTGCGGCGTCAGGAACTGCGCATGAGGCGAGAGATCCGTCAGCACACGGGACGCTCAATTCGATAAAAAAAAGGAGCGCTTGGGAGACGAACGGACTCGGCTAAATATCATCCACATTCAACTCAACCCACGCCTTCCCCATAGATCGTGGAGATGAAATGACTCCAATTCTCATACATAAATATATTTACATATTCCTGCTACCGGCCTCTTACATCATCAAAGAGCGTCCTGGGCGCGGGGCCTCGGATGATGGTTTCCGTGTCCCTCCGCAGGGTTTCGGGGAATGCTCTGAGCATGGTGGTGTGAACCACGGGGGGTATCTCGTGGTGACCTGAAGAGAAAAGACGAGGTCACCAACACGTGTACCAACAGATCGAATTCTGTCACTTTCCGTAGAATGACTTTAACGAAGGGGGGGCTCAGAGACCTTGTCCAGAGGACTACTCTTCCAGGAGGCAGAAGGAGCCATATGCCTGTCCCATGCATGTCTAAAACCCCTCACTATGTGAGTCACGTCTGCTGGAAGACTGTTCCACATATCAACCACCCTTCTACGGTTCCTTACATTCCATCTAAGCCTCTGACCCTTATAGAGATGGAGATGAAGAATGCAGCAGGTCCCCTTACCTATCAGCAGCCACTGATGAGCAGACACCACGCTTCCTTGGGGGTATCTGACATCTGTGCTGGGGGTCACCTCAAACTCTCTGGATTCCTTCAGGGTGACATCCTTGGTGGTAGGTCCTTCCACTTGTGCCAAGGTGATCCCACGTGGCTGGGAGAGGAGAGCCAATCAGAAGCACTTTGTACATTTGGGTCATTTGCAACATATTATTTCTCCTTAAAAAGTAGACGATTTTATTTCGGAAGAAATATGTCCCTTCAAGGATTAAGATTTCTAAATATTTCTTAAAAACAACTACTTCCCTGAAAAAAAATACTTAAATCAGCGGAAAATAACCCAGATAATAATAATAATATTAATAATAATAAGCATAAGAAGTTCTCACCACAACAGCAACTCCCTCGTGGATCAGAGACGTGGACGCATAGAACCCCGTGGCCTGTTTCCCCACGTATAACGATGGCCTGTGTCCAAAATAGAGAACAAGTCTTCATGTTTTTACCCCTCAGAGGAGGTTGTTTAGAGCTACAAAGTTATGTGGACCTAATGTATGGGGAGATTCTGCGGAATTGCCCCAAATGTGTTTGCCCCTTTTCCCACCCCCAGGTAAATGCTCTGCAGGAGATCTGTTCAGCCAATCGTGATGCTCGCGATGTACCCGCCCCCCCCTTCAGTCAGCTCAAGACCACATGTAAACGGCTCTTTAGATCTCATTGGAAGTACTTTCCGGCCATTGATTGACAGCTTACGCAGCCAATCAGTGGCAAGAACACAGATAATCGGGCTGAGGCGGGGGGATCACTCACAGCAGGTGGGTTTTTGTGCTGCTCAGCTGTTGGACGGCCTGATAGTTCCATTTGATGAGCCGGATGTCTTGGGAGTTGAAGGTCAGGTAGCGTAGGGTTTCCATGGCAACATTAAGGTGCGGGAGACGACGGAGGCTGTCCTGGTGCCACAGAAAGAGTCCGACCACCGGGGAGCCGTAATTCTGCATCCACAGGACCTCCCCGCTGACTCTGTCGGCCGTGACCAGCATCCCGTCGCCGGTGGAGGCAAAGTGAGCCATCTCTGCAAAGACAAGCCACGCCACATTTACAAAAGGTCAAGTCCGCGTTGAATGCGGAGTAGTTACCGTGGAGACCAAAGCCGAGCCCCCATCCTGACTGCTCCACATTCAGCCCCTGTCACTTCTCTCTAGCGCCCCCTACTGCCCCAGAGGCACTTACTATATTCATAGCTTTCGTCGCACAGCGGGGCCGAGTAATCGAGAAACGTGGCGTTCCAGCGCAGCTCCCGGGCCTTCGTGTCGTACATCGTGATCATGTACTCTGCGCAACACAGCGAACAATCAACATACAAAATAACAATCATTCCAAGGAACGAAAAGACAATAAAGGTCACACGACACGGGGGGTCAGGGAGGGCACGCCGACAGACTCACGTGTGCGTCCGATGTACAGAAGCGGGGAGGACGGACACAGCCCTTCCGAGGACTCCGTGGACAGAGTCGTCTGCTTTTCTCCCGACTTGGGATCCACGACGAACCACGAGTCCTGCTTCTTCCCTGCCGACGAGAAACGCCAGTGAGAGACGACGTCCGCAATGCCAAGGACCGGAGCGCCAAGCAAAGATGGCGGCCGCGACGGCCTGAGCTGAGAGCGACGGTTTGCAGTGTGGCGTTTACAGGCCGTTTGGGTTAAATTTTGTGTCGGATTGACGTTATTTACCTGTATAAAGGATTCCATCGGAACTGCGGCACGGAGAAGACTGGACTAATTCTGGAATGGTGAATGGAAGTTTCTAGAAAACAAACAAAAAAATTAATAATAGTAAAACGTCAGCTTTTATGTATTCCGCGGCCGCCTACTGTGGAGAATCTAGTTTGAGAATTCGAAAAAACGTTGGCATAACAGAACCAGGGAGGTGAAATTCGTCACGGTAACGGGACCCGAATTGCCCGGAGACAGGAAGCCTGACGCCTTTTGTCCATGGCGGCCATCGGAAATCTTGAGGGTCCTGATCCACTACAAGCTCCTCCCACTGCCCGCCTCGTGCTCGCAAATGGACCACTAGCATACTAAATGAGCGGACCCTGAGACCCCTTTGAAATATTAACCCGTTAGTAGCCCATAGTGAAGATTCAATGTGGTGACTCCCCAAGCGTGTTGCCCCAAATGGCTCTAATACAGATCGTCATGGAAACCGTGACTTGTCATTATTCAAAGATTCAGTAACCTGCATTCAAATCCCCCCAGACCGCGGGAAATAGGTTTTAAAAGTTATGTGTGACATACGCTTTGTGTCTTGGTGGTCACTTATGTGTTGATTCCCGATTATTGTGTCCGCTGGACTCCATGGTTTTGGTTTCTTTTAATGGAATTTAGTGAAAATCTAGTTTTTGTGTCCACCTGTGATCATGCGCGGGATTGCGGGATTTATACCCAGACTGTACACTCACCATAAGTCCTTCCTTGTTCCGACCTCCTAAAATGTACAAACTGCCATCGCTGGGGTCCGGCAGGAACGCTGGTCTGGGGGGGAACAGGAAACACGGGACACATTTACACCACATTCTGGGTGCAGAGCCGCTTCTCCAGGTCACCATGCAGAGAAACCGGGGGTCGCGGGAGCAGCGCTTCGGCACGCCCCAATCCCCGCCTACAACCCACCAACAACTGCGGGACCGCCCCATGGCATTTGCCGGACCACCCGCTGACATCTGCAGCACCACCCACTGACAACTGCGGCAACTGCGGGACCACACGCTGGCATCTGCAGGGCCACCACCTGACCTCTGTGGGACTGCCCACCAACATCTGCAGGACCACCCACTGACATCTGCAGGACCGCCCACCTGCATCCCAAAGAGGGAGCCTGAATGTTCCCAGGTATGGATAATTTATTATTATTTATTGTTTTCTATAGCGCCATCAAATTCCGTAGCGCTGTACAATGGGTAGACAGGAAATAACAAGTACTATGTAACATAACAATTTGACTTACAGAGACAACAGGTGAGGAGGGCCCTGCTCAAACGAGCTTCCAATCAAAACCCATTATCCTCTACCACTTCTGCTGGGAGTCTCTTCCGCTTATCTACCACCCCTTCAAAAAACTGGGCTGTTCACCATGTATTCAATTAGTGCCATAAAACAGTACAAACAGCGCACTTACTCGGATACATAAAGAGGAACTTGAATAACAGGGTCTAAAAAAAATACAAGAGAAATATAATGATTATTTAACTCTTTATACCAGTTTGTGAAATGAATTGCTATTTATTCTTCACAATTTGTACGTAAATATCTGGTTTGGGCCACAAAAAAATCTGATAGAAAGCGCTCTGGCGGCTGAGTGTGATTAACGGAATTTAGTGCCGATGGAAAAAAGTTACAAGATATTCCATGGTGGCCACACTTGCCTCGTGTCACCCACAGTAGTGACAGCTGATCCTTGTATGATGTCACTCGGTGTGATGTCACTTACCATCTTTTAATGTCCATAATATTTCCCCACTGCGCTTGCTGACGGCGTGAAGACTCCCGTCCAACGTGGACACGAAGAGCAAGGATTCGGGGAGCGAGGCTCCTGCGTCACACTGCAGCAACACAACCACAACGACAACCCAGTGACTGCAACGCAATACAGCTTAACACAACACCGGGTGTGAACATGTTAAATACATCACCACTAATACAGTAATAACCCCCGCCGCTGTACGCTGTACACAGTAATAACCCCCAGCCCTGTATACAGTAATATAACCCCCCCTGGCGCTGTATACAGTAATATAACCCCCCCCGGCACTGTATACAGTAATAACCCCCAGCGCTGTGTACAGTAATATAACCCCCCCGGCGCTGTATACAGTAATATAACCCCCCCGGCGCTGTATACAGTAATATAACCCCGCAGCACTGTATACAGTAATATAACCCCCCAGCACTGTATACGGTAATATAACCCCCAGCGCTGTATACAGTAATATAACCCCCAGCACTGTATACAGTAATATAACCCCCAGCGCTGTATACAGTAATATAACCCCCAGCGCTGTATACAGTAATATAACCCCCCCCCGGCGCTGTATACAGTAATATGTGTTTGAATGAGTATGCGTGATTGAGGGAATGAATCTGTGAATGAATGAGTATATGAATGAATGAGTGTGTGTGTGATAGCATGGATGTGTAAGTGCTGGAACCTAGGCATGATGGGACTGTGATTGCTGTTAGCAATCACACTCCTATCATGCCAAGTCAGCCAGTACATGCTGAAACCTAGCTAGCTGCCCCCCTTGTGTATTGATGCTGCCAGCAGTATGGGGTCTGCACATGACTTACAGCCACCCTGTACCAGCACGTACTGGCTGCCTGGGTATGATAGGAGTGTGATTGCTGTTAGCAATCACACTCCTATCATGCCAAGTCATATTGCAATTTTTTTTGTCCAATTGTGGTGTGTTACCTACTTTTATTAAAAATGTGAGTTTTAATTATTATTCTTAAAGGTGGGGGGTCATTTTCGGTTTTGGCTAAGTGAACCGTGAATGTTTTGGTCCAGAATTTTCATTTTGGTGCATCCCTAGAATAAATTCATTTTTAATTATCCTGAGTCCTGAATTTGTAGTCACAAAACTTTCTAGGCCCAGAAATCAGTGAGAGGAAAAGTAAACGTTTTGTGTCATTTACTTTATTTTAATCTGCATATTTTATTAAAGGCCACATTTTCTCACAGTGAAAAATGAGTGCGGCCCGCGCACGGATACAATTCTGATGAAGTGGCCCACTGCAGAAAAATTTGGACACCCCTGGGGTAGACAGTGAGAAGGGGGGGTAGGGAGAGGGTAGCTAGTGAGAAGGGGGGGTAGGCAGAGGGTAGCTAGTGTGAAGGGGGTGGTAGGGAGAGGGTAGCTAGTGAGAAGGGAGGGTGGTAGATAGTAAGAAAGTGTGAGAGGGGGGAAAGGGGGTAGATAGTGTGAGAAAGTGGGGATCTGATGGGGGAAAATGCTGTCCCCCCCAGATTTTTAGGGGTTCCTACGCCCATGATATCACCCCCAGTGCTGTATACAGTAATAACCCCACAGCGCTGTATACAGTAATATAACCCCCCAGCGCTGTATACAGTAATATAACCCCAGCGCTGTATACAGTAATAACCCACCAGCGCTGTATACAGTAATATCACCCCTAGCGCTGTATACAGTAATATAACCCCCCAGCGCTGTATAAAGTAATATCACCCCCCAGCGGTGTATACAGTAATATAACCTCCAGCGCTGTATACAGTAATATAACCCGCAGCGCTGTATACAGTAATAACCTCCAGCACTGTATACAGTAATATAACCCCCAGCGCTGTATACAGTAATATAACCCCAGCGCTGTATACAGTAATATCACCCCTAGCGCTGTATACAGTAATAACCCCCAGCGCTGTATACAGTAATATCACCCCAGCGCTGTATACAGTAATATCACCCCCCAGCGCTGTATACAGTAATATCACCCCCCAGCGCTGTATACAGTAATATCACCCCCCAGCGCTGTATAAAGTAATATCACCCCCAGCACTGTATACAGTAATATAACCCCCAGCACTGTATACAGTAATATAACCCCCAGCGCTGTATACAGTAATAACCTCCAGCACTGTATACAAAAACCTGGTTTTCCCCTATTTTGTACCAATAAACTCCTTTTATCTGAGGACATGGAGGCGCCATCGCTGTCAGTCATGTGTCCAACTGAGTAATTAAGACTGAGCCATTCTATTGTTTCCCACAGACAGTATGAGGGGGAGTCGGGGGGTTTAGTAGATCGGGGATCAGATAACAGAGCGTGAATCATACAAATGGCTGATAGGGAATTTATTTTAATCTGATACCGGTAACAAAACAATTTATGGGAACTTCACCTTTAAAAGGCGGCGGGTCTACAGAATCCTGTTGGGTCAAATAATTACCTGAGTAAAGACTCTTTGAAGACGTCTAAGAAGCCGAACAAAAGGCAATGTCTGGATTTGAAATGTATGATTCTATTTAATCATCTGGCAGTAAGATAAAGAGAGGAAATAATAGTAGTTTGTTAGGGGGAGGGATGGTGCTCCCAGTAGAGGAGGTAAAGTCTCACCCTCCTCACCATTCCTCTGTTTGCACAATGGGTGGGAGCTCCGGTTCCTGCAAACAATGGGGCTTCACACCTTGCAGAGCAGCTCAGCAGAAACGTAACACAAAGACGTGCACAACAGGGCACCGAGCCCTGCATGCACACAGGTGAGAAAGCAAAACCAAATCAGAGAGTTCAAGCCGTATCCCCGGGGGGCACGATATATGACCCTGATATATATATATATATATATAAATTATTTTTTCTTTAAATTAATACTGGTAATATGTAGTTCTTAGGCTCTCTCTGGCTGAGCGTCATGTGAGTGATCTTCATTAGCTGTCCTGATTTCTCTAATGCAAAAAAGCATAGCAGCTGGGGGGATTCCCTGGGGGGAGCTACGGGCAGCCACGTGTTTGTCCCTAACAGTCCTGCCTAGAAATATCCCGGGTGCCCTCTCATAAACCAGTGACCCGCAGCCATAAAAGCCTCCAGCAGAGTCCCACCAGAGACAAAGGAGTCACATCCCAGACGGCATCACCTGAGCTCAATCACACCGCTCCATCGATCACACCGCATCCTAAACCACAGGAGCCGCCGTGTCCCGGTCCGAGCCAGAAATACGGCTTTTTTTTAAAAAATAAAATAAAAATCTCAATTTTGTGTATTGGAAATTTTTTTAAATACATTTTTGAATAAATGTAAAAAAAATCTACAGTAACAACGATGAAGAGCAGGAATCACGGAAAATGTCTGGATTTATTTTTAATTAGGGGATAATTTATTAATTCTGTGAATTCTCCAGAAAATAACACCTTAATGCTTCGGAGACGATCCAAACCGGTGACGGTATAAAAGATGTATGTTTACTCTGAATTGGGCAAAAATACATAAATTAATAATAATAATAAATAATAATAACTTATTAATAATAATAAAATAATAATACTATATATATATATTAATATATATATTAATATATAAATTAATATAATACTATATATAATAAATTATTATTAAACGTTCTACGAGAGCCTAAAAGTAAAAACCTACCCTAATAATATCATGGACTCCAAACCTGCAAATTTTGGACTAATTCTGGAAATTAAGGAGACATCTAAAAAGTTCTAAAAAAAAAATAAAATCAGAATTGTCAATTCCGATCCGAGCCGTAGAGTTTAGGAGCCACAGAATAAAAGTTAAAAGCCACATTTTTTTATTTATTTATTTATTTTTTGAAGCGGGGAGGGGATTCTACCCAAAGACATCAACACTAGAAAAAAAAAATGGAGAAACGTAAAATTTCAGTTACCACGGTTACCTGGCTCCTCAGGCCCCCGATTAAAATATAACAGTAACTTAATTGTGAAGAATTGGGTATTGTTTTCAGACAAAAAAAAAAGGTTTTCTGCCCATGTAAAAAGTAATTATTAACAAAAAGGGAACAAATATTTAATTTAAAAAAAAAAGACAATAAAAAACAGTGTTTTTTTTAGAAAATTGCCTTTAATGTGGCAGCTGGCAGGTACCCTCTGACATGAGGTATATAAGGGTATAATATGTATATAAGGGTAGGGCTATCCCAAAAACAACAGAAAGCTGGCCAAAGGTTATGTGTGAAGAATAGAAATGCCTGTACCGGGGCTATTATTTGACGCCACTTTTAACTGCTGCAAGGCAACATTTTTAGACAAATTTGCTCAGCCCTTCCTTACAACAGGTAGTACAGCAGGTGGTTAGTAAAAAAAAATCCTAGGTTCAGGAGCCGTATGCCTATCCAATGCGTGTTTAAATTCCATCACTGTATTACCCTCTACCACTTCTGCTGGGAGGCTGCTCCACTTATCTACCACCCTCTCCGTCAAGTAAAACTTTGCCTTAATGGTAAGGGTTAACCTTTTCGCATTTACACAAAGCTGATCCTTATCTACATTCAGCTATTTCTGGGGATTAACAAATAATTTAACAATAATCCTATAATGACAGAGAGTGTGGGGGGGGGTTATTATTAACCTCTTACATGCCATAGTAATTGCTCCATACAGATTATATTAAATATAAACGTCTAGAGAATTTCTCAGGAATATCTGGGGGATGAGCGGTAAAGAAGGAGATTTTTAAATAATCTGGCGGGGCTGATAGCTTTTTATACATTTAGGCAAAAAAAATATGAGATATTAATAAATAGCGCCACGGAATATGACGGCGCTATATAAATCAATCAATCAATTTAAAGAAATTATTAGTTTACGAGAAAGGAAAAAAATACTCGATCCGTAAAAAGGGGGATAAGATTTTATAAAAAAGCCACAAAAAATGTAGAAAGGAATGAGAAAGAGAATAAGACGTGAATGTTTAAGGATCCTGCTTCTTGGTAACTTAGTTTGATGGACAAGAATCGAATAGATAACTAGAATTTGCCAGCAGATCGGCCCCTTTCGGCACCCGTCTAGTCTGCTGTGCTGTAAAGACTCAAACCTTAATCGTTTTACATTCTCTCACCGTATCAGCCTCTTCTGCTGGGAGGCTGTTCCATTTATCTACCAGCAGAATTTGCTAATGCGATGAAGGAATTCCCCATTAACACCCTAAAAATCCAGGGCTGGGTAAGATCCACTTACCTGCAGCAGGTAAGCCAGGCACAGGCCGGTGATGGTGAGCCACAGACCAGGCAGAGGAGGTACAGGTGGCATTTTGCTGGGTGGGTCTCAGCTGCAGACAGGGTGCCTCTTGAACCTTTCTCATCCTCTCCAGCTCCGGTAAATAGGTGGCTGCCCTGTTCTGCATCAATGCCCCTCCGTCATTGTTAGAACTGCACCTACCTGCTGCAAATCACCCAGGAAATACAATGAAAAACCCCAAAATGACAAAATAAAAGTAGGGTTTTTTGTTATTCTGGGTGATGCCCCGCAGCTCTTGTCACAGGAAACTGTTAATAAAGTTATGTGAAGGGGGTTAAAGTGAAGGCCGGGGGTCCAGGCTCATCGCCGGGTATGCTGTAGGTGGGAAGGTTCACCTGACCGGTCACTCAGTGTTTAGCTCAGCTTCCGGGTTCCGAAGCGGATCTATAGAACAATAACTGCTGTCCACCTGTCTGGCTCCAGAGGTTTCCCCCCCAGTGACATCCTCCGGAACAGTAACCAATCACCACAAAGCCTCTGTTTACTTCCAGCCAATAGCGGCAAAGGGGCGTTATCTACAGCACTAGGAAGTAAGCAGTGTGTTGGTGATGGACACGTGGAGGTGATGAAAGTGTCACGCTGATCTGGGAGTGAGAGGGACACGGTGAGGGACACTGGGAGCTGGAGTACGGATCTAGGATAACCTGGCAAGGGTCTTAATGCTTGAGCTATATATATAATACACACACACTATACCCTCTAGGTGATGGGATTATGAAGGGTGTATCCTTAATAAATATTAATAACTAGAAAGTCCCAGATGACTTCATTTATATACATAACTATAAAATAATAAAATATACATAACATAAGCTTTAAATATCCCTGATTATTTTAATACATATATCTGGGAACTGATAGAAGGTGTCAAGCAGCCAATCAGTGGCAAGAATCGTCAGACCACGGAGAAGGATGGGGGCAGCAGCAGAAGCAGGGCTGCAGCTTCTATGTGTTTTGGTTTTCCCGTTGCATTTTATTATTATTATTTATTGTTTTATATAGCGTCATCAAATTCCGTAGCGCTGTACAATGGGTAGACAGGACATAACAAGTAGCATGTAACATAACAAATTGACTAACAAGGACAACAGGTGAGGAGGGCCCTGCTCCAACGATCTTACAGTCACTTGGTTTGGTTTCAGTGGCAAACAGGTGTGTCCCGTATGACTTCGAGTGAGTGTGTAATACAGATACTCGGTACTGATGTGTTTCCAGGGAAAGGCGTAGACAGAGATTATCTTAACAATGAGCCCATGGTGGAGAATCCTGTTACTTTTGTCCACAAATACACATTTTCTCTGGGCAGCCGTAATTAGTCGTTGGTCTCGTCTTAGATTCGGAAGCCATATGCTTCATTTATGTTTAAATTCCCTTACTATGTTAGCCTCTACCCCTTCTGCTGGGAGACTGTTCCACTTATCTACCACCCTCTCAGTAAAGAAAACCTGCATCAGGTGTACAAAAATCTTTGTGTAACACACACAGGGTCTCAATGCAATCAAATTGGTAAACAGAACAAGTAGTGCATCATAACAATTTGGGTTTACAGCGATAGACAGTAATGAGGGCCCTGTTCAAAGAAGCTTACAATCTAAGAAGTGAAACGCGAGGTCCTGGCTGCACGATGTCTGAGCCGTGCGGGATTACTGTAAAGTGATCCTGTTACAGACACTCCCTGTTTAAGTCAAATAGTAGTTAAGGCTTGAAAACCGATCTGGTTCAATTAGTATGTTTGGCTTAAAGGGCCTTGATGGAAAAGTACATCGATCGCCTAAATGGTTGGAGTATTTTGTGAGTACATTTCTACGAGCCGTATCACAAAGGAACGAGAGAAGTTCAAAGACGTCAGCCCACCTTGAGAATTACTGATATACACGGACGTGTGCAGTTCCAAGCAGTAACAATGTGGATTGTATGAAGATACCATACTTACACTACCATTCAAAAGTTTGGGCTCACTTAGAAATGTCCTTGTTTTTGAAAGGAAAGCAAACCTTGTCCATTAAAATAACATTAAATGGATCAGCAATCCAGCGCAGAGGGGGTTAATGCTGTAAATGACTATTGTAGCTGGAAACGGCTGATTTTCAATGGAATCTCTTCATAGAGTCCCTTTATCACTCCCATCACTCCTGTGTTCCAATGGCCCTTTATCACTCCCATCACTCCTGTGTTCCAATGGCACCTTGTGTTCGCTGATCCAAATTTAAGTTTAAACTTTAAGTCATCATTAGCAATTTTGGAATGACCTCTGGATATTCCCCTTGGGGTTTTTTCACTAAATAGAGCGTTTGCAGGAGAGTTTCGGTTTCAAATCCCTCACTTCACTGTTTATTATAAATGGCCAACACCGACAAATGTTTCTGCGTATCATCTATAATTCAACGGCTCAGGAGCCTAAGTCTCATTGACTTAACTATACATTATACAGGGCCCGCCAAGCTCTTTCTGCAGCAGAAGCTCACCGGGGATGGCCTTTCATAATGTATGTGAAGTTAAGGAGCTGAAACACAACTCTCCTACAAACTCTCCCTTTAGCGAATAGATCCCATAGTCCATCAGCACTCTCAAAAGTTGGCATCTCTCATTAGTGCACACAGATGAAGCACTGTGATGAAGCGTACCCACACTATTACAATAATACACACTAACACATACACCATACACTAACGCACACACAAATATACCGCTATAATAAGTGACGTGAACTAACGCAACACACTTAATTAGCATCACTGTCCGGAGCTGAAAAACGCTTACCTCGTGAACAAAGATAACCAGGTATCGGTGTGAGGTCAGCACAATGCTCCCTCCATCATTGAAGCCGCCTGGTAGCCCAGTTTCAGGTCACAGTATCGAAGAGTGTTCTAAACACCAACTGGCATTCCCATTCCCTAACCATCTCACAGACCAACGGCCATACACATCAGTACACGCAAATAAATACATATATACACATTTTACATATATTATATAATCTGGAATGGTTTTCATTGGCAATTAATGGGATTAAAAGGTTTACAAAAGGATTTTCAAAATCTATTTACATCAGTAGCTAAAACAATCTTGGTTTAGAAAAAGGGATCACATGTATGAAAGGTAACAGCATTCACTATCTTGGCAACTTAATTCGACACAACATGATTGGCAGACAGGGGGGTAAATTGACAAAAAAAACAAAAATGGATTTGATTATAGAAGGATTTCCTTGCAAATTCTCTCCATCACAAAGTGACCCCACCACCTAAACATGATGCTTTTATGTGGATATTTTTGGACTTTAGGGGGAAAAAAAACCACAAAAAAACATCAAGACCTAATTCACGGACTGCACATTGATGAACGATAGAATGACTTGGTCTTAATACCCTGGAGAAGCATCTGATGAACTAAAATCCAAAGAGAATAGACCTAAGCGGGACATTGAGCACAAGTTTGGAGTTTGGGTGCAAGAAATGATCCCGAGTGCCACATAACGCCCTACGGGAGTCAGCAGTAAAAGAATAGGGCGATCTGCCCCCCCGCTTGGCAGCAGGGGCCCTAGGCCAGAATATGTCACTGGTGGTAGGACCAAATTAGTTTAGAGGGGAGAGACACATCCATGAACTCTACGCTTGAGTGCATCTTTCAGTGTTTGACTTATGGATTTCTTTAAAACTACATTCTAACCCTTTATTCCTCAGAAATCCTATCCAGCTCAGCTGCGTTTCCTCTCCTATCAGTGCTTCACACTAGTATTAATTAGCTACGTCAGCACTTTTTATCAAGAGAAAGTATAGCTCTAAGAATATAAATGTTCCAGTAACGAACTGTGACGGAGGAACGGCTCAGTATTTACTTTGTGCTTAAACGGCAGTGACAGAATTTGCACGCTACAAAGTCGTTGACAGGAAAACAAAACTGGGAAGACCGAAGGTCGAACGCAGAATTATGTCATTATGAGGTCAGTGATGGATGCTAACACGAGGCCAGGGACAGAATGTAAAGGTGTTTCTTATATGTCAAATAAAGGGGTATCATTATGCTAATGAAATAACATTTGAATGCATAGTCTGGTTTCTCGTATTTTCCTCCTAAACACATCTTCTAATGTTACATTAATACAGCTTCCATTGATCAGTCACTTCCGGTTGTTGTGATGTCACATGCTGAACGTGACACTAATAATCAATACTTCCTTTTTTCTTGTAACACCCTCAAAAACAGTTATTTCCAAAATACTTGTTCAAGAATCCCTAGATAATTCACTCCTGGTGTCACCGTCTCTTCTCCATTCCTGGAAGAGTCTAGAAAGCCACCGTCACAGTCTCTCAGTCCTGTTTGTCTCCTTTCTGCCTCCAGGGGTAGATGAGCTCCCCGATGAACAGCTTCTTGCACAAGGAGCCCCAGGAGTCTTTGGGGTAACATCTACTGGAGGGCAGCCTGTAATGCTGCAGCACATTTCCATATGGCAAAGAATTGATCTGCGGGAGCAGAGAAAATAATAAATAAAAACAATTTCATTTATTTGTTCATTTGTTTATTTTTAGAATGCATGCTTAGGACTCAAGGAGAATCTCAGTTAAGAAATAATTATTGGGTTCAAAACAATCAAGTCTAAGCAGCCATCACAATTCCCTTTAGGAAAAGGGGCCTTTGAGGTCCTGAACGCTAATGTGCAACTATGTATTTGTTTGGGCTGAATAAAAGGCATCATCTTTGACTAAAGACTCCATCAGCCATATTTAATATATTAGTTTTAATTAGTAGAGAAACCCTGGGTTTTAGTTGCCCCTCTGTCTCTTGCACCCTTCCTTAGTGCTGAAAACCATTTCAAACTCAGGTTCGCTTTCTGGCCACAAACTCAAAGAAAAAAAAATATACCTGCATCAGGAGTCTTAGTGGTTTCCCCGTTTGTTGCTCCAACATTCGGAACTTGACCCCGGCTGAAACAGAGGTTATATATAGTAAGTAGTGAGAGCAGATACGAATGCTACACATCAGCTAAAGAGACATGAACAAATTAAAACAGCACATTTATAATTTTTATATATATATCAAAAAATATATTTTTTTTCTTGGAGCCCTAAAATGTAACAAATATTTAAAAAGGCTTGCTCCTGCCATGAAAGTACAGGCAGTGATCAGTGTGATTTGCTGTTATCTACAAGATCCACCTGATTACACCTTAAGAACCAGTGGCACAATGTGTGATGACTTTTAAAGCTCTGTTACAGCACAAAAGCCTATAATTCTATTGTACACTGCTACATAATTATATATATATAAAAATTATTATTATTAAGCCTGTAACACTATATGTTGCCCATGTTGTGATTACAGCATTAAACTGTGGTCTGTAATGGACATAGAAGTCCCAAATAAAGAACATAGGGCTTTAGAGACTAGCACTTAGTTTCTTTTAACCTTTTAGGCACCATAGCAGTGCGTTGCTGAAAGGGTTTGAGACTGTAATTGCCGCACATGCATGACTATGGACGGTTCTGGAGAATGCTTTCACACCAGGCCATGGTTGAGTTTGCCGCTCCAGAATCAGGTACTCACCTGCCAACCTGTATGGCCTGCAAAGCCGCAACACCAGGGTGTAGACGGGGACTGAGTTCAGCAGGTCTGTGGTCATCTGGATGACTCCTTGGACCAGAACCACGAGTAGACGTAACTTAAACAACAGGGAAGAGTCAGTGGGGGTAACCCTGAGCTTATAGTGTCCTAAAACTAAACTACTGCTCTGTGGGTGACATCATGTGCATCTATGACACCAAAAATAACAATAATTATTTTTTAGTATCATGCAATGTTTCTGACCTTCTACGGGTTTAACTGGTACGTTTTGTTATTGTACCTGTGTCATAGAAAAAGAAAAATGACTAATTGGACTAAGAGGCTTCCTAAAGATTATGAACTTTAATTTAAAACGGTGTTGTGAATATCTAAACATATCCAACATGCCCTTAGCATACTATTTTTTTCTCTTTTTAATATCTTTGGCCTTCTTTCAAAGTCAGCATATACTCCACAAAATACTGTAATCTATACGAGTTTAGAGCTACTTGCATTTAACGGGCTACGAAAGTCTGAATATAGGACACGAGGCTGAGGACTGACTATACTGATGTACTAAAGTCATTTAATATTTGCAAAATAAACACATCTATATCCATTTCTACACACACACACACAATATCCAGGCCAGGGAAAATGAATTAATGTTAAATGCAACATGGTGCACAGTGCCTACAATTAACACTGGGTAAATATTTGCTTTTTGTCTTTCAAATATTATCCACTGCCAGGTCCCTATATCAATTTGTTTAAATGAAATCAGACCTAACATTTATAATATTTACATATTAGCTGGTCCCGAGTAAACTTCCTCCTTGTGTTTACTAAACCCAAATACACGTCTCCAATCTTTAATCCGAAAAAAGTGCAAATCCCCTTAAAGAGAGGAGTTTTGGATCTACATACCAGGGTGAATACCAGGTAATAAAGGGCAATGGTCGGCAGTAGAAAGAGCAGAATGGTGAAGAGCAAGGTCCCAAGAAATAGCTGTAATAAAAGAGTGAAAAAGAACGACGTTAAAATTAACAATATACCAAACTAGCAACAACACTAACACATATTGTTACCAAAAGAGAAGAATCACACACACAGTATGCCCATCATCTCAGAAGAAGTGCCAGGTCTCCTTTAAATATCTTAATTCATTTTGCTTCTTGAATTGTTGACCATCCTAAAACATCTTTATATCCCTCTAGATTGTAAGCTTGTTTGAGCAGGGCCCTCCTCACCCGTTTCTGTAATTGTTATGTTATATACTACTTGCTATATCCCTTCTATCCATTGTACAGCACTGCGGAATATGATGGCACTATATAAACCAATAAATAATAATTTGCTGGTAAGCAGGGTGCACGCACAAGCCGTAATCAATGGCTCACAATCACATTGGTGTCAGCTAAAAAAAAATTAACATACAAATCTCATGATCTTTATGTACTCATCAAATTGCTTGCTTGTTAAAGTGCACCCTTGGTACAAGCACAGAACAGGCGTGCACTACCCCTTCAGTCAAATCAAATATAGACCCTCACTTCAGTAACCAAACTACCAATTAGAGTTCTGCTATGTTTCTTCTGACCGCAATTTTCAAAACAATGAAAAATATAAGATAGATTTAACAGCTTGTGATTGGATTACAGCAGAGAAATTGCTTTTTTCTGCAGTTTTATTAAACTGTAGATAAAAAATCCAGAACAAGGTTACTGAGATATTAATCTTCCCCTTGTTACCGAACTAAATCACCCATAACCCTCTGCCAATGTTTTCCCGTGTTTATGGGATATGTAGCAGCCCCAGATCCAAGGCACAATATTTTTCAAAACAGATTTTAAATCTGATAATAGCAAAATAAAGACTACTGATATTCGGCCGGAAATATGTTAAGAAGCCTTTACAGGATATTTGGGAAAACTATTATCTTGCCCTGGGCATGCTCATACCACCTTCTGTGATCGGTGCAAGGATGTGTACCTGATCTAGATCGTAGGAGCAGGAGTCTACTCTCTGGCGCAGAACGTTCCACTTTTTCCCTCGAAAAAGCCGCCACAGGGATGAGAGTCCGTGCATCTTCAGGCAGTACAAGCTGAACAGGGAGACAACGTACAGTATGTAATCATGTCTGTAGGAGTTTTTTAAGGGGTGAAGTTTTAATGTGGGTAATAAAGAGATTTTAAATAGAAAATATGTTTTAGAATGTAAGTTTTTAGCAAACAAAGTATTGTTATATATTATAAACACCTTTCACTTCTGGATTACTCATTTCCAGAACATCCACAGTACCCTGATAATCAACCCATCACAGCCTAAAGATGCAGCTTCTCTTACTCTGCTGAATTTTTATCACTAAATAGAGCCTTAGAAAATCCATTGCCCAAACTCTTTCCAGATTGAATTTTTTAATCATACAGAATTTTCCAATTAATACATTTTCCACCAATGCTTAACTGTCACATGACAATTGATGATACAGAAACTGAAAATGTTTCTTGGAAGTTTCGGTGTTATTTTTAATTTACTAAGCTTGCAGCGCCATTTTCTAGCAAACCTTTTTGAAGCTTCAGTACCCGCTTAAAAGTATATGTGTATATATATATATATACACATACATATACACATGCTCGCACACTCACGTGACATCTTGTGGTTACAATTAATATTGTACCGTAAAACAGAACAAAAAACACAACGCCTTCAGTTTCCTTACAAGAGGCACTCACCGGGCTCCATATACATAGAAGCAATATATATGGAAGGTGAGAAGGGCAATAATGTCCGACAGGATTGAAAGTGCTACAGAGAGCCCCAGGCAAGCCGACAATCCAATATACCACAGGATGACTTCAATGAACGGGGACATGAGGCGGATGTAACCTGCAAAAAGAGAGGGAAAAACCATGTCATAGGTTCAAAGTATAGCTGTAATCCCCAAAAGGATCAGGGGATTCCACAGGAATTTTTAACACAGAAGTCTCTTAGACCTGTGCGGGAAAACTGTTTAGAAGATATGGACTAAATCAGGTAAAAGCTGTGATGCAGTGAGGCTTCTCCCCATGTATCTCAAGATTGTAAGCTTGTGAGCCGGGCTCTCTCCACCTAATGTATCGGTTTGTCTTAGTCTGTCAATTCTTGTCTTGTCATAGCCGTTGAATTTATGTATTGTATTAAGCGCTGCGTAAACTGTTGGCGCTATATAATTAAAAGATAATAATAATAATGTATTGCTAATGGCTTAGATGCAAACAGACACAATTAGCCTGCTCTATAATCACATCTTGCTCTTATGTATTCAGTTACTTGACAATAATAAGTTAAAACACGCTCAAGTGTAACGGCAGCTGTGTAGTCAAAGAGGAGGATGCCGCAACTTACTGATCCAGAGGTGGATGTGATACATAAAAAAGCGACCAAGGACCTCATCCAGTGCTCGGTTCATCTTCAGTCCAGCTGGTGCTCCCATCAGCCACTGCAGCAGGCCCTGGAGTTCTACTGCAACGCGCTGTAAAACGTAAGAGCAGTTTAAACAACTGGAAGTACTATCCTATATGTCAGCACACAGGGAGTATATATCTAAAACATCCAAGCAGTTGACAACATAACTAATTTAGTACTCAACCATCATTGTTGATAGCCTAAAACCGTCTTTTGGTATTTCTTAATTAATATCGAAGTTTACTTTGCATGAACTTTATTATTATCCATCCTTTATCACATATTCACATATCATTGTGTTCCTTAAATATAAAGTGATAAAAAAACCTCACATCAGCCACAGGCAAAAGCTTATCAGCCAGCTGGCCTATGTGATTTCCTTGGTAAAGCCAGGACATCAGAACGATTCCAAGGATGACATCAAGCAGAAGTGAAACCAAGGTGTTGGCCTTCCTGCAGATTACAGAAATTGACACATTACAAAAGATGCAAACAATGTAAGGACAACGGGAGCTGCACAGTAACAAGACAGAGGCAGATAACTGCATGTTGGAGCTGTCGGAAAGATGTGTGTTATATGGATCTATCAGAGAGTGTTTACCCCTGAAAAGTGGTAATAGTCCCAGGCAGAAATGGAAATTCTAGCCCCTGACTAGGGTAATAACCGCAGTATATAAACAAGAATCTGAATTTACAATAACATTGGTAAACAAGGGTGTGGAGATAAATGGGCATCATCAATAAACCTTATTTACACTCGGCGTTAACATAATGTGATAGAACTAGCACATTATATTATTTTAGGTTTTTGCTTTTCAGGTTAAGCGGTGTTGCAGTAAAGCAATACATGTTTTGGGCTAAAAGTGTAAACAAATAGAATGTGGCCTTGATGAAGAAGTTAATATGGGCACAATAACATAAGACTGCCATATAAACACGACAGAGACCTCATAAACAGAGTGTGGTCCTTTGCCGCCTCGGTGCTGCCGATCAGTCGAAGGCTGTCCGAACGTTTACCTAACTGCTCACAGGTAGACAGCTTGCTCCACAGGAAAGAGAGTGGTTTCACTTGCAGAACTCTGGAAAAAGGGAGATTGTCAGTGAAAAAAGTGGTATGACGTGGAGCAAAAAAAACCAACAAATTCTGAAATGTTCATAATCTCACTGGTACTGGTAAAATATCTCTAACTTTAGAGTAAGGGAAAGAGTATTTCACCACATGGCACCTCTACATCCGAATCAATGCGGGTCCGGGGGCAGGGTACAAAGGATAGTAAAAAAAGCTTCACTTGTTAAATATAAAAAACGGCTATTGTTATTCTCTGTGAGCACATTAAGCTTGAGCTCCGGTTTAACATACAAAGCCTTGGGCAAAGGGAAGCTGAAAACTTATATTGTTTATAATATATTGTCTAAGAAAGGTGCCCACATTCTCCTCACCTGGTGATAGAGGTAATTACTGAAAGCAGGAAAGACAAGAAAGCACACATAGGCACAGAGGCTTGCTTGACCAGCTCCACAATAATACTAGCTTCCACCCCTTCAGACTGCCAGTGCGTTAGCTTTATTGGACCTTCATCATATTTGTCCATGGCAAAAAGAGGACGGTTCCTCGCCACAGTATCAAAGAAACCGGAAATTTCAGAGCTCTCAGCCTTGTTGTGCAACTCCGACAGCATCACCTTCTGCTGATCATAGTAGACCAAGACAATTTCTGCTTCTTCTCCATCCCCAAGTCCATCAATTGCACAATCCCAGAACTTGTTAGAAGCTTCTCTCGCCATCCGTAACCATGGCTGGTGTGCGAATATACTGCTAAGGTCGCTGAGAAAGTTCTCCGTCTTGTCATCCGTCTCTGCTTTTCTGTTGCTCCAGGTTCCTAACACAGAGAGGCTCAGGCCTGTCACCTGTTCCAGATTAGCCAGGTATTTCTTCACATAGCCAGGGATGAACGGAAAGTGGAGTACAGCCAGGACCACCACAGACTGGTGGTCTGCCATCCAGCGCCCAATAAGAAGCCCATTCTCAGCTCCCGAACAGGACGTGGGGAAGAATATCTTAACAGCCATGGTGACTGCAATTAAAAACAAACATAAATGATACTCGATGTCACATGAATTATTCGTTAATTATGTATTTCTGTCATTTTACATTTATTTTTATTAAACAATCAACATTTTTTATCCTACAGACAGAGTACTGATAATGTGGTTCAAACATTATGCCAACTATTACCTTATTTTGTGCTCAGAATTATACAGAATGTAATTCAACCTTGAAAAATAAAATCAAGACATCACTATAGCCCCTTCTAATTATATTATATTAATATTTTTAGTAGTAATAGTTACTAGCACTACAGTCGAGGGGCTGAAATGATGTGAATCTCTCACGTGTATTTAAGTTAAGAGCAGGATTATTTAATTAAAATGTTAACTGTAAAAAAAAATTAAATTTCAACCACAGGCATCACCTGTCCATTATGGTGGGATTTAACGCCTAAATACCTATTTACAAAAAACACATTATGTCATCCACACATTTTTAACCCCTTATCTCCATACTGCCATACATACCAACTGCACCCAAGCTGTTATACTGTGCCACACGTCGGTCCCGTCATGCCCGGTGGATAATTAGCAGTACTAATAGGTCACTGTCACAACAGGCTGACTTTCAAAATAACTTCCGGTTTCTCCATGCCTGTTACTAGGAAACGCAGTGCAGCACTCTAATACGTCCGGGCAGCGTCTGAGCCGCTTCATATTTAGTTCCGTAGCACATTGGCTGCAGAATGACTGCCACCTAGCGGTCAAGTAGTATAAGAGTGTGTTTGGAATTGGGAGATCCTGTTAACCCCTTCAGTCCCGAGGTTATTCGCAACCAAAGGACCAAAATATTTTTTTGTCATCTTTACCATATGATTTTTAAACCATCACTCGTCTTTTCCATATTTGATGAACCCGCCCAAATTATACATTGCTTTGTCCGGGAGAAGTAGAGTCCTCTTGCAATCACAGAAATACACGAAACATATTTTTTTTTTACTAATAACACATTTTAAAAAAACTTTATTAAAATAGAAATAAATTAAGATTTTGCAATCTTGCTTAAATTTCCTTTACCCTATATAACATATAACATACCGTATTTGCTTGATTATAAGACGACCCCCCCAAAATTTTTTTTAGATTCATTTAGAAAAAAAAGAAAAAAGCCTGAATATAAGACTAACCTATAGGAAAAAGTTTTACTAGTAAATATTAATTCACATGTAAACTATTTTTTCATTAATAAAAACTATGATTGAGAAAAATGCATTTTTTAATTTCCTTTTATCTGCAGCATGGCTTGAGAACCCTATGAGAATATCTCTTTTTTTTTTTGCCAGGCTCATGTTTTTTATTTATTTTATTGATATTTCATTTTTTTTTACATTTTTATTTTTTCAAAATCTGTTTGTTATGATCAGCTAATAGGGCTCCATAGCTGTGCATCGTAGATTGCAGTAACTCTGATCAGCCAGCAGGGGAAGCAATGAGAGACCCCCCCCAGCAGGGTCTATAAAGACCTGGGGCTCTCCTGTTCTCAAGTGAACTTCTGGTTGGTGTGAGCAGTGATGCTTATTGGAAGGGAATGCCTGATCGCGTGATCAGGCATTCCTTAAATGATAGTGTTACCCGCGCCTGCAGCGAGCGCCATTACCAACGATCAGTCGGCAGGAAGCCAGCAATGAGCCTTTCTTTCAACAGTGAAGAGTCCAGGCTGTCGTACAGTTTTAAGGACGTACATGTACGTCCTATGGGAACTGAAAGGGTTAAACGTTGGGTTTAAAAAAAACTGGTTGGTAAGAACCCTCTCTCCTCAGGATCCTCCACTTACCGGTTCTTTTAGGGCTTTAGAACCCTGTGATACCCTCATACCCATTCTGAGCTCCTAGAAATGAGGCATCAGGGGATGAACGAGGCGCATCAGTGAAAGGGGTATATGGATTATGGGGTCACAGAGGGATTAAACTCCAAACCACGGACACTATGGAAGTAATACTAAAATGCCATGCAATGAAGACTATGTAACATAGTTACGTTTACAGTAATATAAAATATGTGCAATCGCATAACGTGCAGGGAAATAGCAAACACAATAAAATATAAGATATATTTTATGACACGATTACGAAATCGCTATAGATCTGCTCCATGCACCTTGCCAAAAGATTTCTCAACACATTTGTTAATGCATTCATATTTTTTTACAGTACTCGAGTCATCAGCAGATACTCACAGAAGTGTCTCCTCCACCTCCTGCCTTCATGGGTCTACTAACATCAGGGAAGGTTCGTCTTCTAGATATGTAGAGAAGACCCTCCCGTCTGTGCGGTTAAGATAATCTGGGTATCTCGAGTTCCCCGCTCAATGAGTTTCGAGTAGTGCATGTTGTTAGCGTGCAGGATTATTCAGGGCTTGGTATTTCGAAACCTTGTCCATGTGCTTTATATAGACCACTGTCTGTTACCTGGTTTATAACTATTTATTAAAAATTCTCAGTTTTCTAGACTTTTGGTTCCTTGGCACCTGTAAAATTGTTCCAGCTGGGACTAAGAGGAAATTAAAGGTTTGAGTATACTTCAGAGAGTATGAGTAAGCCTAACGGTTACACTCAAGAATTCCACGAATCCAAAATTCTAATGTATGCTAACTTTGTGAGTAACGTGAGTGAGAAAAGTTTTTGGTGGTCAATACATGGTACTCGAGAGGGGAAAGCTACTTACTTTACACATTGGGTAAAAAATATCTAAATAAAAGCAGTTATAATATTCTACTTATTTTATTCATTATTTAGTTTTATATATATCGAGTAACATGATATAATCATTTAACGTGAGCAAATCTCTTCATTAACAATCCTGCTCCATCGCTATGGAAATTCCCCCGACCCCCTCGGGCTACCGGAAGCATAATATGGTCTTGCTCGATACTTAAATACCTTGACACAGTTGTCACCAGAGTCAGCTACATATAAATGACCAAAGGGGGAGCACGTCACACCGGCTGGCCTTTGAAGACCCCCTGAGACTATGCAAATAGGGGAACCATTAGGAGGAAATAGAGTGACATCCCTCCGCTGCTCGTCAGCTACAAGGATGTTCCCTTCTGGATCTGCACAGACTCCTGTCGGGTTTCCAAACGTGTGTTGGTATTTTTGAGAAAGAGATCCAGATAGTTTCATGTTGCCTTTGAATAACTTGACATCTCCACACTCCTCGCTCACAGCAAAGCCACCATCCGGGGTGGAGCAGATATGAACTGGTCCCTGAAGGCCAGATACTTGTCGAACCCCGTGGATACGATAGGCGCCGTCCACATGGAAAGCTTGAACCATGCCAGCTGTGTAATCGGCAACCAGGATCCGGCCGCTCGAGTCAACAGCAATGCCTGTTGGAGACATGCGTCTTCCACCCACCTTCACCCAGGATGGCTGTGAGTTTTGGTTGTAAATACGCACCAAGCCATCAGTCAGATCAGTAACTGCTACCGAGCCAGATCGAGTCACGGTGACGCAATCTGGGAGGAAAAGCCCCCCATCCGAGCAATGGATGACCTGGCTAGGCTTCCCATTAGCAGCCATCAGGTGGACACATGGACCATTATCTCCACAAACATAAAGAGAACCATCAGGACACCAATGGACAGAACTGCAGCCGCCAGCACTTGGCACTGAAATATTATGGGTGAGCTTGTCTTGGCGGAACAGCAGAAGGTTCCCTACGTCCTCTAGATCTCGACAGAACTGGGAAGACTTTTGGGAGAGCTGTTGTATGTGAGATGGACGGAGGAGACCCAATCCATTTTGAGAGGAGAGTAAAGGGACCGCTCTCTGTAAAGTGTTTTGAGATGCCACTTGCAGGCTCCGTACCGTGCGAAGAAGGTCTTCCTTCTGACGGCAAAATTCCAGGGACTGGTCCATCATGCTGAAGAAAGGAACTCAATGGTAAAAAAGGAACTCCGCAACCATCAGCAGAATGTCATTCTCATTGTGTGAGAATTCTGATACTGAGCATACTCATACTTTGGTCTATTCACTAAAAAGGGAGCTGAACATTTCATCTCCTTAATATCATTCTGCATTACCGAATACAAACCACACTGCAGGGCCTGCTCAGACCACCTTGTAGGAGAAGCTCAGTTGGTGTTATCGTTCATAATGTGCCTTAATAGCAGTTTTTAAAGGTTTATCTCTCCTGCAAACTTTTCTTTAGTGAATAGACCTTTGCACCGTTCTGTGAATGCTCTCAGAAGACCCTTCACAACCCTACATTCCCTGCACCCACCCCAGCACTTGCTTTATCTTCTTTTTGTCGACCCCGTCCTTTGTCGATACCTAATAGGACACCATACCTTCCTTTACACATCGGTCTCCTCTCACCAGACAGGGACTATTTAATTCTTGGCCAAGCTCCAGTACTTGGTGTCGCTCCCCACGTAGACCTCTCTGCTGAAACGTAAGGCAATAAACATCATTTCAGGTCTAGAACTTACATATCACGCCTATCTCTGTGGTCCGAGGCCAGCCGTGCTTGGTATGTGATATGAACTGGGATTATCAACACTTTTCTGGAGGCTGATCCTCCTTATACGCTTCCCTGGATATAATGTTGTTAGAGACCGGGATTGGGCAACTCATAGAACATTCAACTAAATAAACATTGACTTAACACCGGTGACTTAGTTAATTGGTGATTGTTCTTACACGACCAAGCCACGGCCCAAACGGGAATCCACGCCGTAAACTTTACAAATCATATAAGCACGTATGTTACAAAAAGATGATTGGATACATAAGTATCATTGATTCTGGGACTGGTAACCTTTCCCATTAACCCATTCAGGTTCTCGCTATATCTCCAAATAACTAAATAATAGCCAAATAATTTATAAACTCAGTAACAAACTGAGGATCCTTTATCCTTCACTGCGGTATTCTGACTATCGTCATTCTTCATCCCTCTGAGAACCCTTCTACAGAACTAGAGCGCACAGGAGAAATGCTTTACTTTATGTGATATGAGAAATGTTCAAAATAATAGCATTTTGAAAAGCTTCTCAATTTTTGAGACGCATTTGACCGGGTTTTTTTCCCACCCCTTTGGTTGCCAGGACAGCGGAAAAATGAAAATCACTGCCAATACTGGGCACCGGAAAAGTTTCAAAGGATAATTTCATAAAAAGTTTTTTTTAAGGAATTTACTTAAATGCTAACAGCTTAAGCACAGCCCTGCACAGAGATTGTGTATCCAATAAGGTGATATTTTAGGGTAACTGATCATAATTCCTTTTAATAAAATGTACTTTTTTATTTTAGTTAAGACCACATGCACCTGCCATTAACGCGTTAATTTCACTGACTACTCACTGTAAATTCAGACAATAATGAAACTAATTTGCACTGGAGAAATATTGTACAGAACCAGCTTTTTTGCCCAAATCAAACATGGCGCCGCTGTGAAAATTTTTCTTGACCAATCCTATCGCAGATGTGTGTTTATGCGTGTCTAGCCTCGTTTCCACAAGCGGTTCCTTTTGCCAGTTTATCTATTGGTCGGAAGTGGTGTCTGTCAGAACCGGAACGTTTTCATTGGTTTGTATTGCCAGCAGCAAGAGGGCGGAGTTGAGGTCGGCAGCTGAGCTTTGCTCAACAGGTGAGGTTAATGTACGGGTTGTTTTGGGCTGAACTGGAGGGGTTAATAGGGGCCCCCGGTACCCCAAGTGTTCCTGGCACCTCGTAGGGCTCAGCATGGGGTAATATGTCGGGTAAATGCCCAGAAATGGGCGTGTAGTTTATCAGTCGTGGTGGGTGGTCTGCCCTGTGTTACTTATCACAGACAGGCCTGTCACAGAGGGGCCACATTGAGATATACGCCCGGGCTGTGCATGCCTTTCCATATGTAGATGGAGTTAAACATAGAATGGCAGCTGTATATATTATTGCCCCCTCTTGGGTCAAAGTGGCATTTAATGGGATCCTTCCCGGCATCCAGAAGTGATCTTTTCTAGAGAGCCTAAAACAATAGACCCCAAAGAGAAATGCAATGGACACTTTAATGCTGAGGTCCCTTTAAATATCCATGCTGCCCCCCATTTGCCCCTTTTCTTTGCCTCCCCCAACTATTTTGAGTGCAGAATATGCGTTCAGCCGAATGCATCTCGATACACGTGAGGAGGAGGACGGCACCTGCAGCCTCTACCTGTTTCTAAAGAATATAAAGTTCCTGTGTATGCATTCTTCTGTCGTTGGGGGCATAAAGCTGTCCCTTCAAGGGTTTAATTGAATAAATAAGAAAAAAAGCATCATGTTAAAGTGGTTTTAAAGCCCTTTAGAATTCTGTTTTACCAAATATCTGCCCTCCCTGTAAGTCGTTTGCGTCATGGGTGTTTAGTGTCAGTGAATGTGTGTGTATATATATGTACATATATATATATATATATATATATATATATATATATATATTTATTTTTTTTTAATGCAATCTTATAATTCGTATATTACGCAGGTTAATATGTGACCCATGTGAGGCTCCCGTAGGCTCACCCCTTTCTCCCCACCAGGTGGCGCTAATATTCTTTATCTCGTGGCCGATTCCTTGATTTTGTTACTAAAGCTTTTTTTCTTTATTATATTTGAAAACTCAAAGAAGAAAAAAAAACGTACGGTGTAACCTCCATCACGTAACCATTCTACAGTAGAAGTCTAAAAATATCCCATCCGTTGTGTTTGTGTACCTCTTCACGTGTTACACTGTTGCTTCCCGTGTGATCCCGTCTCCCTCCGTAAATTCCTTGACGTGTTGGCGCTAGCGATGTAACACGTCAGCCCGCGAGTTAATCAATACAGTAATGTACCAGATGGTACACGCACGCAGCATCGTTGGCGCACCAGGCATGTTAGTATATCGTCCTGTTAGTGAATGAATGGCTCGTTAGTGTCTTGTGGCCGTCGTGGCACTTTGTTTGCCGTGTGATGGTTTGGCAGCCCTCTGTATGGTTAGGAGCAAGTGCAACCCTCCCCCTTCTTTTTTTTCTTCCTCCTGCTGAATATTTCATCCCATCCGAGGGGTAATTAATGGAAACAGACGCTTCCTGCTCTTCATCCATTAAGAGAAGCCCAAGGAGAGATTGCCTTGGTCCATCTCAAGTGCCTGCTGAATGCCAGAGGCAGGGAGTCCCCCTGGGGGGGAGAGAGAGAGAGGGAGGAAAGAGCACCTCAACTACACCCCCCTGGGGGAAGAACGAGGAAAGTGCACAAAGGGGAGATTGGGCCAAATGTGTAACCTTTTCCATGCCAGAGCTTTCCAAATCCACCTTCCTGTATCTCTGCCTTTCTGTGATTTTTTTTTATTTATTTTATTTTTTTTTATTTACTCAATTTTAACAGCTTTTTCTTTTATTTTTCTACTTTATCTGTGATCGGTTCTTTCTCCAAGCTCTTTTTCTTGTTTTCTAAGGGTTAAGTATAAAGTGTTATTCTGGTGCAATTTTGAAAAAGTGGAGCAATCGGTAGTTTGATATATTGATTGCAGCGCTCCCCTCCCCAACACCTTCCCTTTGCATACGATATGATATCACCTTGTTCTGAATGTTATACAGGTGCTCCTACCATGCAACACCTGAGGAGGAAGTCCACGCTGTCCGAGCGTTTAATCCGCACCATTTCCTCCATTCGTTCCCTGCCCGGTGACACCGTCGAGTCTCTGATCCGCAAGGTGAGAGAAAAATAAATAAATCCCGCGTGCGAAGTAGAAACATTGAGCGGCGGCCTGACTCTGTGTGCTCTTTTGCAGGGAGCGGACGTCAACTGCCCCCACGACACCCTGATGCCCCTTCACAGCGCGTGCATGGTGTGTGACGCGGACTGCGTGGAGCTGCTGCTGGAGAATGGAGCCCATGTCAGTACAGTGTGTCGGTCTCAGTGTAATCCGGTATCCAATGCAATGTCGCCTCCGTTTTTAAAAGGAGTAATAAAGTCCCGGACCCTCTGATAGAATACGGAAGGCTAATCTGTCTTTGGAACGTTAGCAGTGATCAGTTCCGTTATAGACGGACTCGGTTCTTTCTTAAGAATACGTGCTTTCCCTTTAAATTTCTGCCTTGCTGAAACTTTACAGGCATTTTGGACCCATTTACATTTATTTTAGGTTCCTCTCTCTCCAAATAAGAGAAAAGAACATGTTGTTTTGGATCCTGGGATCTCTCAGCAAGTATGGAAATATATAAACCATACAGTACTGATCAGATATTAATATTATCTTGTTCTGGTCCATTTAATTCTATAAATGCCACTGCTGTCCATGATGGGTCTCTTGTCTTTGGCGTTCGATCACAATGCTTCCTCCTCTCATCCCGCTCAGGTCGACGCTCTAGACGGGTACCAGCGGACAGCTCTGCATTACGCAGCCGAGAAGGATGAAATGTGCGTGGAGATCCTCCTGGAGTACGGTGCTAATCCCAACGCCCCTGATGGGAATCAGGACACCCCGTTACACTGGGCCGCCTTTAAAAACATGGCCCGCTGCGTTAATGCCCTTCTAGAAGGTGGTGCCAAGGTCAATGCCCGTGACTATAACCAAGACACGCCTCTAAGCTGGGCAGTCATTAAGGGGAATCTTGAGAGCGTACGGTTGCTTCTTGATTATGGGGCACAGCCGGATACCACCAATCTCAAGGGGCAGTACCCTGCTGGGCGGCTTGTGTCTCTGATGAGTCGAGGACTGGGCGGTGAGAGGGAGGACGAGTGCCTTGAGCTGTTACGAAGGGCTAGTGGGCAGCTCCGACTAAGGAGGGAAGGCGGATTCCCCCCTGAGGCTACCCGAGATGCCCAGCTTTGCCAGCGGCTTATGAAACTGTGCTCGCGGCCTGGTACTCTGAAGTCCCTGGCCAGACGAGTAGTCAGGGCCAGTCTTGGAGAATGCCTTCTGTCCCAGGTTGTCCCGGAGCTACCCATCCCTAGGTCGGTGCAGGACTACGTACTGCTGATCGAGTAAACGTGGTGGTCTTTTTCCCCACACCCTCTATAAGACAACAAAAAGACTTAAACTAGCAACAGCTAGTGGCAAATGCCAAACCGGCCCCCAGATGGACGCCTATATCCGAGGACTGTTCATGCAGATGCATTTGTTAATAGCAATTCCATACATCATCGTTCTTGGTTGCAATCTCCTCTTCTAAAGCATTTTTTTGCTTGTTCTCAGCTTCCCCCCCTGCTTTTCAAGACATTGTCCTGTCTTCACTAGCAAGTTTTGGGGGGGTAACACCACTGATCCCAGCGAGATTTCCTCGGCTGGGGGGGGTTTATCTGAAACACTTTGTCTCACTAATGTTTTTCTCCACTCGGTTCGATTATTATCTTGTCTAACAGGCTTCCTCTCTCTATAAATGTTTTCTATGTGCATTTGGGTGTTGTGTGTTGTTCATTCTATTTGACGGTGTATATACCACCTCTCTGCTAAAACCGATACTCTGATCTCCATTCATTGCCCGGCTTCTTCAGACTTTTTATACAGGGGTCGGAGGATCGCAATCTTTCTAGCGCAAATTACTGACTTGATTTTTCATAAAATATATTTTAATGAAATCTGTCACCTATATTAATCTAGCACTTATGCATAACTAACCTCAGAAGATTTGTACCCATAGCCCCAAGTCTATGGTAGGTGCAGAGGGTAGGTGTTCCCCCTCTCATGCCATGCGGTATCCTTTACCTGGAGTCCTGTGATGCCCACGTACCAATCTCAGGACCCCTAGACACTTTCCATGACTTCTGTGCTGTTATAGTGAATAGCGCAGTGGAGCTGAAAGCTCGGAGTGTTGCAGACAATAACAGATTGATCCGGTGGCAACTGGCCTGGGGTTCTTCCATTAAAACCAAAATATTCCACCCTCTGCTTAACTGACCTTTAAAGTGATTCCCCTCGATAAGACTTTTTGTGTCATTCAGTTTTAACGCATTACCTGCCGGAGCCATCGTCGGTTACAGAACAAGAAAGGAAGGATGGGACCTAAAAGAGACGGAGGGCTTTAAAGGGGACAAGAAATACTTTATTGAAGGAGTAGTTAGAGTTGACAGATTGGCCGCTTAAATCTGGGCACCCCATCTGTCTGTGAACGGGTCCCACATTCGTGCTTTAGATTCTTTCATGTGGTCCTGTCCCTCTTTTGATGATGATTATCGCTGTAATGCGGTACTTGGCTCGTATCGGAGCACAGAAATCACAGGGGTCCGAGTTTAAGTGGCCGGACTGGGAACCTCATTTTTATGGTTAGACCAAGAGACCGATTTAGGGACCCCCTTTAAACAAAGACAGCATAGACACGGTGCCCGGCGATCCGGGACCTGGACGGAAGCCAAAGTGCAATGAGCCGCGCATGCAGAGAAATTTCTGATAATGGGAAAACGGTTGTGTGTCCTTAACGCCACTCACCTGTAACCTATCCAGATTATTATCTGTCACTGTCTATTAGAAACAGAGGACGACTGCTATAAACAGTTAACCCTTTAGTTTTGGCAGGAAGACGAGGGCCGATGCGTGCCTATAGATGTTATCCCCAGGCAGTGGAGTTAGGAATAAGGAACCTTTGAAGCTAGTAGGGGAAAAATGCTTTTTTGGATAAAAAAAAAAGTAAATAACTGAATGACCTATTATAATAGAAGCAGTGCAATCGCCATAGCAACCACGCAGATGCCATTGAAGACTCCTCATTCAACGCTAACGCCAACGCTTTTTTCAGCAATATGTTTGTTTTTTTTAATATATCTGATGTCGGTTAACGCAGATCTCGGAATCATGTTCACTCACAGCACCCCCGGCCGACACGTAATGACACAGTCACAGCTCTGTCAGGGCCTTTCAGTTTAGCGCAGGAGAAGGAGACGGGAGTTTGTTCTGACATGTCTCCCATCCCCTGTGATTGGTATAAGTGATAGCGCCAAGCTGGGGGGGATGAAAGAATACGGCTGTTTGACTCTGACATAACCGATCCATCCATCCAGCGAGCGGAGAGCGGAGTGCGAGACGATCAGCGGCGAGAAGGAGAACGATAGGCAAGGGATGCAAAAAGGGATGCAAAAAGGGAGAGAGGGACATGCTTTTATAAAAAAATTCCAAAATTGGGGAAATTAAAAAATAAATAAATATATAACATTTTAAGGAATATATGTTTTGGCACCTTTCTATTATCTGCTGGTAACAAAGCTAACTAAAAGGAACAAGTCCTTATGCTCTGTGCCGGTAAAAGAAAATAGAATGCCTGGGTCTCAGAGAAAGAAATAAGTGACCCCCAAACTGCGTCCGGTTACCCGACTACAATTTTTGGCTTCTGATATACGGATTTATAGCATGAAGCACTCCTGCCGGGTTCAATACTGAACATCAAAATGCACAGATCGTAAAAATTCTAGTTTTTAACGCTTAAATGTTTCCGGCGTTTTCATGTGAAGGGTCGCCTACCTTTCAGAAGCTTGGGGGCAACAGGATTTAAAAAAAATATTTTTGTATATTAAGTATTTTTTAATACCGAGCAAAGTGGGCAATCAACATTTAAATAAATAAATAAATATATGTGTATATATATATATATATATATATATATATATTACACACACAACAATGGAGAGAAGGAAAATGAGACCACTTGCCTGTCACCTGGCATGTAGAGACTTAAGAACCCCAGTATAAGGCTGATGGGAATTGTAGTCCCTCATGGCCATACTCTGGAATAACCATCCTGAGGACCTCACAGAGTCAGGCCATCTCAAATCCAGCCGACAAATCCCCCAAATGATATTAAGATCCCGCTTGGTGATCACGTCTCGTGAATCAGGCCCTCGTTATAATCAGATAGCTTTCGTGTTATGGGGGGGGTGCGGGGTGAGGCTCGAGGACGGTTTTTCGGGGAGACGCTGCATCGTCCATCGTATCTCCGGCCCTCCCTGTGGCATAAAAGGGGTTAAGAGCCCGGGACCTGTTGTAAATAAGTGCTGGTAGACAGGCTCTCGTGTTTAAGGGTAACCCTCGGTCTGAGCCAATTACGTGAGCCCGGAGCTGTGTTTAATGGGGCAGCAATGAGGTCCAGTGACAGTGACGCTGATCTGCGATGACAGTGTCCTATGGCTGTCCCCAGGGTTATGTGAACTCTGCTGCCTTCCTTATTTACTCATCTGCATGGGCTGGCAGCGGTGCCCGCTGGTGTGAGGCTCTGCCCCGTCTTTCGGTCCAAGCACGTACCCTCCTGCCAGGCAGGATCTCGCTGGAGACCATTGTGATCGTATTAAAAGGTCCAGAGGACCCGCGGTGTGAGCTTCGCTTTGGAGCAGAAAGGGAGATTTAATGAGTTATGGATGAATAACACAACCCATGATTGATGGAGGCTCGCAAAGAGACGGTATTATAACGGGGAGATCGCCCTTCATGGACTCAACTGTCTAGTCAATGATACAGTCTCGCAAGGAATTAGACAGCCTTATAAAAGGATTAGAGTGTCTGGTAAAAAGGACAGAGGTATATAATCGTACCGTGTTAGCCGTGGAAAGGTAAAGAACACACGTACGAAAGACGATAACTGTAGTGCAATAGATTGCAAGCTTTTGAGACGAGTTATGTCTATCATCTTTGTTTCTATGGCCAACCAGACTCCCCGGTGCACGCTGTACAATGTACCGGCCGCGTCCCGCAAGGGTTGGAGGTAGCCGGAGCCCACAAGTTTAAATATAAATGATAATAATGTATTGTTAAACAATGAAGGGGCTAATCAGGCAGCTAAGATTTCTGTCTCATAACCTGAAAATAATTCAACCGGAGTGGGACTCATGTTAATGAGGAGCCCCTGGCACTTTAAGGTCAGTGGCCCCCTAATAATGGTCATATCCAGCTGCTGGCCACTTGCTGTTGGAGAGGCAGATCGGGCGAGTGTGTGGTGCTGTTGGCCACAGGCCCATTGGCCATTTGCCTGCTGTGTCCTTTCAACTGTATGTTGGTCCATTAAAATATATTTTTTTGTCCCGTCCCATTTTGTTAATGTCGCGTTACATGAAATAAAAGACCGCCATCGGTTACGTACTCGTGTTTAGCTTTTAATAGGTTAAATGCATATTTACGATGTGAGAACTCCTCAAGTGCAAATTTCTTTTAAACAGTGTATCATACAGGTGAGCGAATTCCCAAAAAGTGATTCTGACCGGACTGGTTCAACATGGACCAGGAACCATACCTTGGATAACACAAAGAAATCTACCACCACATCTTAAAACAGCATTTTCTAGAATCAACAGACAACTGGTGAATTTGTCAATTATTGAAATTCTGCAAAACTCTAGTTTTCCAGGAAATCTGCAAACGAAGAGAGGGAAGTTCAGGAGATTCTGTTTTTTCGGAGATATCCTGTCAATCATCAAAAGAAAAATACTTGACGGTTCTGTCACAGTGAGAGTTTTATGGTGAATAAGGGATACCAAACAATGTCCCTATTTATCGTGGAACGGTATTTTGTAATTTAAGGTCAGAGGTCAAGCCATGAAAAACAGGGGGACGCATTGTTTTAGTGCAAAAGTTTGATATGTGCTTCAGAAACCTTTGTTATCTCTTGAGTATATTTAAAATTCAGCATTTGAAGCCTGGGACAAGGAGTATACCAGCGTGCAGATGCCTAGAACTTTCACACACCTTCTAATTGTTGTTGCCCTCTTCCGAAACCAAGGCGACTTCCGCCCCCTTCTTCCAAGATGGAAACCTGCGGCTGCACCACTCCTGCACCCCCGATTCTACCATCAGGACACAGAAGGACACTAGAGTCTGCCTCACACTTTGTAGGACGTGCGTAACAGGTGGCCAGGTCTGGGGGCAACAGTTCCACCTTCACCAGCTGCCTGGGTGGGCAGTCAGATGGTGGATGTGGTGCTAGGTCATCTTCTGGTGGGCTCTTGTCTACTTCTTCGTTTCCAGTGTCCTCGGACCGTTTAATCGATAGATCTAGTGGTCCTTCATGTGAACATGAGACCTTTTCTAGAGCACGGTGAATATTCAGAAGCTCCAGTCGGATTTTCCCAAGTTGTTCACTGAGGGCTTTCTGGCGGCTGTTGTCCTCTGATGCTAAGTTTGCCAGCCTTCTCTCCACCTTCCCATACTCTTCTAAGGTCCTGGAAAGGTCTCCGATGAGCGCAGAGGTGTTTTCCCTCATGGGATCTACGTTATTAGTAGCCTCAGACTCTCGCTTCCTCTTCTGAGTTGACCTTTCCAGATTAGGCTTCTTATCGTGCCAGGGATCAGGAGAAGGTATGGAAGGGGAACACGAGCTGACAGAGGAAATAGAGAGTAAAATGTGTTTTTAGAGTATGGTATTACTGCATGAACACGCCTCATTCTAATATGTACTCTTTTAATAACACAGTATTACTAACAATTCTAATTTTGCAAAATAACACAAAGATTTTTTGTAAATCAGTAGTTACTTTGATTGTTGTTATGAAGACCTACCGGTTTGGGGTGGGTCGCTCTCCTCCCACTATTAATGGTGTTTTATCTGTAGCAACATTTGGTACATCTTTCTCCAACCAGGGCTTCCTCTTCATGCACCTCACGGGGCTGGTGTTTGTCCAGACGGGTTCGTCAGTTGTTCCCTTCTGTGGAATCAAGCCTTCATTCCTGTTTAGAGTTGGAGCCCCATAGACACCAAGTATTTGCTTCTGTTGTTGAATTGCATCTCTCGCTGCCTGAGAAGGCCATTTCCCATCATTGTCCTGGATTAACTTGTTATGAGACGAGGTTTGCTTGGATAACTTATCACTGGAAACCCAAGATACAGTATTTTTGTCTTCTGGAGCCTTGTGAAGACAGGCTTTCATTGGTTCCATAGCCATTTTGGTCCTTGGAACTGAAACGTAAGACGTTGGCCCCGGCTGTGCTTGGCTCACTGGCTTTCCTGAAATCACCTTACTCTCAGCACTATTAAATGCATGTTCAAAGAGCAATGGATAGTAGAATCTGGGGATGAACGACGGCCTCTCTGTGTTCTGTAGTGATTGGAAATGGGTGGAATGGGTAGGGTGCATGAGCTGGGCTGTGGAGGCCAAGAATGGGAACTGTGCTGTTCCACCAGTCATAGCGGGGTTCAAGTAAGAGAAGAGGTTGGTATTAAGTGGGTAGTTGATCCCCAATAGTGAGAGGCCCTGTTGTTCTTGGTAATCGGTGTATGTTGGTGGTGGGTAACATGGGATTGTATTAGTTCCTGGTGGTACCTCTGTTGTCCCTTTCTTAAGCGTGCCGGTCAGCAGTTTCCATTGCTCAGCACGAGTCCCTCCAACATTGCTAGCAGTTTTTCTAGAAACCTTGGTAAATTTTGGCTCCTCTCTCTCCTTCTCAAACTGTCCTTCCAAGGAGAAAACATCTGTTATAATGAAGTCAGGCTCCCCTTCTTTACTTGACCTTTCTTTCTTGCCCTTCATGCCCGCCATGGAAATGTTGGCTTCGCTTTTGCTTGGGCTGGCCTGCAGAGGTGTTAATCCTTTCCCTTTGTCCTTTAGGACTTGTCCTGCTTCTTCCTCCTCTTCTTCCTCTTTCTCATCCTCTTCATCCAAAAAACTCTGCACCTCAGCAGGGTCCTTTTCTCCAGCTTGCCTAGCCTTGGTGGTGTTTGACCCAGTGGAATCGCAAACGTCTTGCCGTCCGAGGCTGCTCTCTGGTTGTGGTTCCTGTAGGAGGTGGGATTCGGGGATAAGGAAATTGTTTTTCTTGTAAGGCCAGTCCGACTCTATTAAGAGGGAAAGCGAGTTTTTGCATAGGCTGTACTTCATGTGGTTGTAGAGATGGGACTTCTCCATGCAAGTAAATGGACACTGGAAACACTTGTAGTTATAAGGCTTCCCCCATGGCCGAGGTATATAATGAGGCTTCTTAGGCTTTCGTTCTTTATGTTTACAGGCAGAGCTAAGCTTACAACCTCCCTCTTCATCTTTAGACATTATTGACATGGACTATTACTGGTTCCCTTATGAGATATCAGCGAGCTCCTTTACCAAGCTGAACGCAGCGTTGTCTCATTCATGCACTCAAGTCAAACCTAAAATTGGAGACATTGATGCCAATTAGTCTCTTTCATAATGAGTTTTAACTACCAAAAAACATTAAGGCACATGTCAGAGAACAGACTTATATATATTGTAACAAGGTGCGGGGTGTTGTCGTGGAAGGGGTATACATTCCCCCTCGATTTTGCAGGGTTTTATACGACATATAGGGCAGGCTGGTGCTCCACCCCGTAGTTTACATGCACCTGGAGTGACACGGGTTCCAGGCCGGGAGTTTAAGCCGACTCCAATGCACTGGTCAGCTGCAGGTAATTAGCTGCACCGACTGCAATATAACCTGACCTGTTGGACAGAGGGAGAAGAGAGTTTGTTTGGAAGCAGCAGAGCTTGCTATGCCCAAAAGAGACCATCAAAGAGGTTGGTGGGATTATGTTTTGTGTTAGTTTAGACCCTTAGTAGTGAGGGAGTTATATGTTAGTAAGCGCTCAGACGAGCTAGGCTTTTGTTTGTAGCGAATTTGTGTTCTATGTAATCCTGTAAATATCTGCATACGTGGACTACAAATAAATCGATGGTGATTACCTAACTGAGATGTGGCGTTAATACCCTAGAGGACCGTGCTGTTTGGTACCCTGTGTGGGTGCAGGATCACAATATATATATATGCAACAATAGAAATAACAAGGAAGGCTTTAGAATATGTTTGACTGAATAAAAATACACATATACAACAAAGAAACTAAAAGAAAATTACTTTTTAAAAAGAAAAAAGAACATGGAAAACAATATAAAAAACATGTCTAAAAACAGAGAAAATACAACAGCAGAAGAAACAAACTAACAAGGGGAATACGAGAGGAAAGAGGGGTTATATGGAAGAATACTAAATCATGTGCTAAAAAAAGAAAAAAAAGAATTACGAGAAAGGAAAGAAAATACCAGAGAAAATATGTCTACAGAGAAAACAACTTAAAGAGAAATAACTCAATCGGGTACGGTATGAAAAACCAAAAACGTACACAGGCAAAAATATTTTTTTAAGCAGAAAGATGAGAAAAGGTATAGACCCAGACTAAGAAGCAATAACAAAAAGAGATAGATAAGAAAATGTATTATATAAAAAAATAATGAAAAACAAGAGTTCTAGAGAAATAAAAAGAAGGAAAAACAAAACGTATCAGGGCGAAATAACAAGAAAAAAAGACCTGCAAAAAAATAAGCAAAAGGGGGAAAACATCCCTTCAGGTCTGCCAAGTAAAACAAATGAATCAATTGAAAAAAATATATTCAATTTATCAATCCATAAAATAATTAAACATACATAAAAAGAGGTATGTATTAAATGTTAAAAAGAGAGAAAAGGATAACTAAAAGACAGAAAATAAAAAAAAATGACAATGCATGAAAAATCTAAAAAGAAACAGACAAGAATGAAAAAGGAAAGTATGTAAATAAATAAATATAAAAGAAAAATATAAATGACAGATCAGGTCAAAAAATACATAAAAGAGTAAAATAACATAAAGTGGGAAGAAGTAACTGGTAAAAAAATTTTTTTTAAAACTACTTAATTTTACAGATAAATTACAGGAAAGTGGAAAGAAGTCTAGTAATGGAATAAAAATTAAGAAATAAGAGGGAGCGAGAGGGAGAAAAAAGAGACAGGGAGCGCTCCGGTTTAGGGTGTTGGGGTCCCGGTCGTGTGAAGAAGTTGTGAATTGGGGGAATGTTGGAACAATTATATGAAAGAAAGGAACGTAGAGACAGGTGTTTGAGCCGCGCTCTCCGAGACACTTCCTAACATATCTTCTTGGTCGGCTGGATTCCTCTACCTGCCACAAGACATTACTTCCACCGGTCTGTCAGGCAAGGCATGGAGGGACGTGCCTGAGGGTAACACAGCATCAGGGACCCTGCACCTGTGCATGGGAATTACTGTATCGCTGCACAGCGCTGCACCGAGGGCAGCCTCTAACCAGCCAGGGGGGAGAAAGAAGAGAGAGACAGGGGAACTGAAAGGGGAGGGCGGCGAGAGACAGACAGGGAATAGGGAATGAAGAGAGAGAGAGAGAGAGCAAAGCGGTATGGAGAAAAGGGAGACAGAGAGGAGGGTATTCGAAGAGAGAGGGGCAAAGGGTGGTCGTTGGAGGCACGGGACAGGGAGAGAGAAGTGGGAGCAACACAGAATGATGTGCAGGGTAAAAGGAGGAAAGAAAAAAGATGAAGGGAGAAAAAATGAGATAGGAAGGAGACAGAATGACTAGAGATGCCGGGTAGTGGTAAAGGTTAAAGGTCGGAACAGGCACTGAAGCCGGGGGACACACTGGCCCTCTATTAGCACAGTACAGAGAATGCAGTTGGGCCTAGGGGCTGCGTGTATGCACAGCAGGGCCAGCGCAGGAAACACGGAGCTATACAGCACAGGTGCTACACCGTGGCCAATAAGAAGTATACTGTGGGCACAGAACGTCACAGGGAGTATAACGTGGGCACACAACACGTTAAGAGAGCCGAACAGAGAGCAGGAGGCTCATAACAGCACATGGGGCCTATGTATAAAATATGGGGGGGGGGCATAGCTACCAAGGAAATGTTCTGGGCATTCCAGTGGTTGGCATAGCGATAAGACCACTTTTCACTGTTTTATACATAACCCTGGGGCTATCATGAAGATTGGTGTATTAATACAGGTGCCGTTTCTAATGGTAACCCCAAGCCATTTACTATTATTTTGGTTGGGGGGCAGTGGTTGTCTAGATTATAATTGATGTAGACGTTGACGTGGCATAAATTCATGTTAATAATAAGAGAGACACAAATGTAACATTTTTTACTCAAACTGTAATTTTTTGGGGGGTGCTTTTTGCCCGCTCTCGGGGTGGCTTTGGTGGAATTTCCGGTAGGGATGTCCCAATCTTTTGCCCCCCAGGTTCTTTTTAATAGATGGGGATTTCAAGGTCCGTAACCATCATGCTGGGACCTCAATGATTTTACACACTTTGTGTGACTTGGTGACATAGATCGAGTTGCACCAAAATGTAGACTTTTTTAAAGGAAAAACACCCTGTTTTATACAAAGACCTGAAATATCGATCATATTTGACCTGTTCCTTTTACTCCTGCGCAACTCCTGTCACTCTCAGGCAGCAGCAGCACGGTCTAAGCAGTGTAGCAGAAGCAAAGGGGTTCGCGGATGCTTACAGGGAGTCACAAAGCTGCAAGGACAGAGGGTTGTGTCGATGCACACAGATTGCCCCCCGAGGGGGTGGCACGAATGGCGGTTGGGGGGGCATGCCCACCTACCGCAGCAGCTGCTGGTGAGAGAGCCTGGTACAGACCCATTTTTCATGTCGTGCGGTTTGATGCCACAGGCTGCACCCAACGACTAACAAATGGTGCAGCCTCCTGTGTGTGTGTGTGTGGCCCTCAGGGGCCAGACGAGGTCCTCCCTGGGGGAGTGCAGACTGCTGGTTACATCCTGTGCACCAACACACAGTACTGTTAACCCTTTTACAACAAGGACAACTATATATATATCTATCTATATATATATATATATATATATACATGCACATTTCTTAACCCTTTCTCTACCAACTCCATGCATATAGTCATCCGGGTCCTTATTGCTCCTTTTCACGCCATTGGATACAACTCTATAATCTCACTGAAAACCACAATGTAAAATGGTAATTTAACCTTATAGTTATGGGGTAAACAGAGTTATACGTTAGTCCAAAAAAAAGCATTTTTACATTTGCAAAAAAACCAACCAATTATTAAATCATATATAACACCAAAATATTGTGATTGCTTCATAGAGATTTTATGCAGCAAAGTGCATTATATTTCTTCCGATACTGACATGTCTAAGACGCGGAGGCATGGACATGAATGCCTCTTACCCGTGTTTTAGACACGGCCTTGAGCACAGCGATATAAAACTCATATACCAGGTAACACCAGCTACAGATTATCTATATTGTTAGGCGATCTCTGTCCTTTTTCCACCCCTCTCTGAAATTTCATGCCAGTTTATTCTCATCCCCACTCCCCATTACATTACGTTTATGGTGCACAGCCACAAAAATAAAATTAAAACCGGCAATATTCAAAACGAACAATAACACGAAGGCACGTTAAGCGATCCCGGTACATCACTCCTTTAATGTCCTCTTTACAGCTCTAGGTTTACCCTCTATCTCCTTTCCCACACTTCTCCTTAATTCTTCTTATCCTTCTCTAAATTCTCCCCACATCTCATCCACTCTCCATTCTCACTCATATTGATGCCCCCCACTCCCTATTCACTCTCCTTTTTCGCTGCTATTCCAGTCCCCACTCTCTGTTTGTGCGCCTCCTCATCTCCCGCAATCTCCTATTCTTCCCCCTCTCTATGTTTTGTTATATATTCATTCTGTTATCCTTCATTCTCCCTCTTTCATCCCACTCTCATTTACCCTTCCCCGTCTCTCTCCACTCTCCTATTCTCCCTTCTATCCCTCTACCCATTCTTCATTCTCAATACTTCTGTTCTCCCCCTCTCCATTCTCCCTTCTATTCATCTCTCCCACTCTCCATTTTCAACCCTTCCCTTCTCTCCTACTCTCCATTCTCTTTTCGATCCATCCCCCACTCTCCATTCTCAATAATTCCCTTCTCCCTCAAGCTCCATTCTCCCATCTATCGGTCTCCCCACTCTCCATTCTCAATCCTTCCCTCTCCCATTCTCCATTCCATCTCATATTGCTCTCCCCCACTCTCCGTTTCTCCATCTGTCCCTTTTCCATTTCATCCTACTCTCGCCCACCTTACCTCTCTTCTCCCCCACTTTTTACCCTTTTCACTCTCCACCCTACCTCTCTTATTCCTTCTTTCTCTTCCCGTTCTTACATACCTTTTGCCCTCTTTCACATCCCCTGATCACCCTTTGCTCTCCCTACAACGTCCACCTCCTTCTCGCGTACAGTATGTCAGCAGGTCACCTAATATTTGTACCAACAATCCTCGTCTAAACGGTAAGGAGGGCAGCTGAGTGGAACCAAAACATTCACGTTTATAAAATATTATATCTGGGTTTTTAATCATTTACCTGGATAATATTTATAACTTTGCTTTAGGGCCATTTAAGAAACCAATTAGCCAATGTCCTTATCAGGCCTTACAAACCCAGCAAGAAATGGGCTGTACAGAGATTTAATATCGCAATCTTCTTTATATTTTTTTATATTTATTTTCTGCTTGCCTATGCATTGTCTTAAATCTGCACGGCGCCCTCTATTTAGCTAACCCCTTCTCATACGCATGCGCATACAATCATACAGTCACGTACACACGCTTACACCTTCTCTGCCACTTTCACTAAATATTCCACACTATTCTATAAAACATCTCTGGTCGTAACGGACGCACATATTCGGGTAAATGTTCCAATTTGCGATGGGAAAGGCCATCTTTATTCTACCTTCTCGTGATGGAAGCTTGGTCTCTGTGTCCCTCACACATCTTCAAACCCTGGCGGGTGTCACTGTGGCTCGGTTGAGAGCTGCTTTGGATTGCCCAGGCATGGGGCAACCTCAAGGTTACTTTTGGGGGTAGCAACGATGTAGTAGTGATGCCCTGTAGGGTCAGGACAAGGATTAACCGGGTGTCTTAAAAAGAATTATGACTTATGCGGTGGAAGGTTGTCAAGGTGGATTGTGCTCTAAATGTTTTGAGCCCAAAAAGGGGCAACGCTAAACAGGGTCTGGACTTAAAGGGGTTAAACTGGATGATGATCTACAGACCTGGGGGGGAAAGAAAGAAGGGGTGAAGGTACTTTCAGGTCACTTGAAGGGGTTAAGCGAGTGATGTTTTGCAGATTCTAGAAGATAAGTCTTTAATGGCGTAGCAGTCAATAAAACCCTTAAGGAACGGATCAGGTCGTAAACCTTTATACCCAAGACCCCGCCAGGGGCCGGCAGGTTTCCCTGTCCTTGATGATGTGATAACATCTGTGGCCACATGTAGCAGGTCGGGAAGAATGTAGACCTCCTTCAACTGCTCAAAACTGGAGTGTGAGATCAACACGACCTCCGACAGAGATAGAGAGACCTGATAGAGGACAGCGTGACCTTACAATTCATAGTAACAAAGTATCCGCCGCCTGGGTATGGTGCTTTGTGGCCGCTTGGAGCAGGGGTTAACTTGCTCTGTATACCCCCCATATAACAGAGACTTTGGATCTTTAAAATAACACAATCGTTTAAAGGGAAAATACCCGGAAAACACACACTTGGAGCTTCTAAATTTAAATTAGATCTCCAGAACCATCCTCAATGAATCCCCGAGACAACATTTACTTTACAATAAACTCATCGTTCAAAACCAATGAAATCATACAATTTAATCTCATGGCCCATGTGCTGATTTCCAAGGGGCTACAAAAATAATTTTCATTCGTCCGACCTGCGCAACATTCCCCCGATGTTTTCTTGTGCCATTTTTTGCTTGTTTTAACTTTTTTTTTCATGACAGACAGACAGACCGACCTACAGACCCATACTACCAACACAACAAGGGACAGAACTAATAGTTCTGGCAACATCTGATTATAAATACTTATTACTATATATATTATATTTTATATTGATATTAAAATGATAGAATATTTTGCCTACAAAATGACAATATTAACAATTCTAGAATACCCAGGATCAGCCATACCGACTACACCGGGGCAAACAATACCTCCTGCCACCTGCCATAGGATAAAAATACGCTATAGGGTATCTACCAGTATATCCCAGCAATAAGACCTTATAAACACCTGGAAACCAGTCTGACGGCTTACAGTATCAGCCACTATATCTACTATTTAATGAGTTCTTCACTAAGACTTGTAGACGAAGTAACGTCGATGCTCGCTACTCCACACCTATTCCATTCTTCTCTCTAAAGCGTATCGCCCGCGGATGTTGCGGGTACCAAATGCTTCCAGCCAATCAGAGGAGCTCCAGACATCAAGGTGAGAAGGGATGCAGGATGCGTTTTTTTGGGGAGGGGGTCGGCAATGTGTAGGGCTGTGTTGAAATCCCTTGTCCCCCCAGATCGATACTCCAACGGACTCCCGCTTTAGGGAGAGCGTTAGATAAAGCGGCGTACGCCTGAAAAGGTTTCTCTCTCACATAAATAATTCAGAGGGGTCTGGGAAAGGAAAAAAGGGTGCAGGATCCCCCCTCGCAAAACTGAAAAAAACTTCAGATCCCCTTTAATCTTTAACAGTTCTGCATAGAATTCGGCAAAACAGGGATTATTTCACCCCTCCTCGGTGGTCAAAATCTTTAACCTCTTCAGCGCTGCATATGTTATATTATCTTAACTGTATTATTTGTGGATTCACCTCGATGAAATATAATTTCTGAGTTTTTAGGATTTTAACATATCCAGTAAGCCCAATTCAATAGCAAAGTGTATATATATATATATATATATATATATATATTCCAGCATGTATATATAAATCCCTGATATTAATAGACCATTAATTTGTCCCTAATTCCGTGAAGGAGAGAACTGTCTAAATATTTGAGTTTCTTCCTTTTTTAAAGATTATCTCACATTTCTAAAACGGGCCAATCAGCTGGGACATGCCATCGGTTGCCATGGTGATTGCCCCATTTTTATCCCATTGCATCGCCATTAGGTTAATTACATATAATTGTATTGTTTAATTGCATTACAGTTAAATTGATCAAGGCAAACCTAATGCAAAGTGCAATAATTCGGAGCAGTCACCATGGAAACCAATGGAATGTTCATGCCGAATGTTCCACATCTAGAACGTTGGCAGTTTGCCCCAGAATAAAGCGCTTTTGTTCATTGTAACCAAAAGATTTTTAAAAAATAAGTGCTCTGTGCCAAACCTGCAAGCAGACCGTTAAGTAACTGAGATTTTAGTAGCCTAATTTAGCCAAAATCCACCCAAAAAACATTCCAAATCGCATGGGGGGGGGGGGGGGGACTACTAAAAATCCTATTCTCATAAATAGCTTTTTTTTAATCGTTGTTGTAACTTCTATAGTCACTGTATGGGTTTTCCATGCATCTACTACTTTTTCTTTCCATCTATCTTTCATGTACCAAGTTAACCATTTCTCGAGCCTTCTTTAAATAAGCAACAAAAGGTAAATTCATGATATTAACTTTTCTGCAGAAAACAAATATTTTCAGATATAATTGCTTGTGTTCATTTGTCCCCCTTGAATAATTTATCTTTAAAAAAAAAAAATTATAATAATAATTTAAAAAAAGAACAGCCAAGGCAATTAAAACATACATTTATAAAGGGGTTAAAATACTTAAAAGGGTTTTATGGGTTGATTAGGATCAGGAATTAAAAATGAGAATGTTTACCGGGAAATCGTTTGCAGAATTTTGAGGGTAAAGATTGCTGGTTTATGTTTTTTTGTTTTTGGGTTTTTTTTGATGGGGGGGACCAAATAATGTAAAAGTAAATGATTATATGGATTGATCAAACCAGGAACTGCAAATACAGCCTGGTCAATGCATCTAATCGGTATAAGTGCAAGGTTTTAGGTAGTTTAATTCAGTTTATTTAATTAAAATGTAAGGTTCGACATTTAAGAGAGAATCATTTTGGGGCGATGTAAAAAATAACAGAATTTTAAGGTGTGATTTTCTGTATTAATGATTATTGAAGTTATTTTATGACAAAAAGAGTAGTGGGGTTGCGTTAGATTGTCGATGAGAAACTGCAGCACAATTAACATATCTACCGTCAGAATTTATATATAAAATGAATATTCACAGGGGGAAAAAAAACAGAAAAAAAACAACAACAAAAAAATAGCAACAATTCCACAGCAGCAGAAAGGAGATCAAACTGTAAGAATTCTGTAACGTATTGAAAGAAGTTGTAAAAGTGTAACATTTTTGGTCTATTACATTACGGTTTTTCGGTCCATGCAGTTAGAATTTGCTTAATTTTATCGCAATGATCTGAAAACAAATTTAATGTAGAATCTCAGGATGACAGAGTAAAGAGGACACGGGGAGGAAATAACTAAAATAACATAGCTTTCCTCTATAGTTTGCGAGCAGACAGACAGATAAAGAGCAGACCCATAATCTGGACAGGCAGACCTATAGATGCATATTATATAGACGGACAGACGCAAGATGAATAGATATGAAATAGGTGGACCACAAGATAGATAGACTGATTGATAGGTTGATAAATATACCATGGTATGTGTGTGTCGGGGTAGAACAAAACTTTTATTTTAGTTAATATTCTGCAAAATTATTAAACTGTCCTTATGAGATATAATCCTACGTTATTTATTATCCTTAACATAAGCGTGTGCGTGTGTATGTTTGTGTGTGTATGTATGTATGTGTATGTATGTGTACGTGTGTGTATGTATGTGTACGTGTGTGTATGTGTCTGTGTGTGTGCAGCCGCCGCTGTATGGAACTTACCTCTGTGTGTTGTGCTCTTCTCAGTCTGGAGCTTTCTGAGCACCTGCAGCATTGCGTTACTTACCCCTGTGATGACTGGGAGGTGTCAGTGATGCCCCTGATGCAGTCTGTGTGCGGTGGGGGGTGTCGCCGTGGCTTGGTGTCAGGTGTGATGTACCTGCTGCAGTGTGTGCTGCTTACCTCTGTGTGCGGTTTCGCCGTGGCTTGGTGTCAGGTGTGATGTACCTGCTGCCACGTGTGCTGCTTACCTCTGTGTGCTGTGGGGGGGGGGTTGCTGGTGCTTGGTGTCAGGTGTGATGTACCTGCTGCCGCGTGTGCTGCTTACCTCTGTGTGCTGGAGCCTCTGCCGGTGCTGAGCCTGCTGTGTCAGACTGGGATGGTGTTCTAGGTATATACTGTCTGCTGGTGTGGCCTCAGGGCCTCCTTTCGCTGGCCTTCTCTGCCCTTAGACAGTGGGTGGGAGACCACTCAGTGCCCTCAGCCACCATACACATGGCATAGAAGATTCGGGAGGAGGGAGTAGTAGGGGGAAAGGGAAAGTCTGAAGACAGAGGAGTGAAGGAGGCAGGAGTAGAGGGGAGAGTCTACAGGAATGGAAGTGTTAGGAGATGAAGGGTCAGACCTGCGTAGTCTGCAACATGAAGGGATGTAGACAAAAACCTGGGAGAGAGGTAATAGTCAGGGGTATAAGAAAGAAAGAAAGAAAGAAAGAAAGAAAGAAAGAAAAAGAAAGAAAGGGGCGAACAAGAAAGAAAGACAGGAAAATAAAAAGAGAGGGAAAGAGAATTTCAGAGAATGAAAGAAAGAAAAAAGAACAAGAATGAAAGAAAGAGAAATTGAATAAGAACAAGATAGAAAGAAAAAGAAAGAAAGAATGATAGAGAGGAATATAAGCCTCACAGAAATAACATGATGAAAAAAAAGAAAGGTGTAGAATAGTAGGGAGAGAAAAAGAAAGAATGTGAAAGAAAGAGAAGTGGGGAAAAGAAAGGAAACAAAGTGAGAGAAAATTGTAGTAAAGAACTAAGTAGAAGGATCGATAAAACAGATAGAAGACAGAAGGAAGGAAAGCTAAAGTATAAAGGAGAATAAGTCAATGAAGGGTCTGCAGGAGTAAAAGGAGGAGGAGAAAGGAGCAGAATAGAAAGGGAATCAGACAGAAGCCTAATCTGAGAGGCAGGAGTCTGGGGGGATTCTGTGAGAGGGGAGGGCAGCAACAACATTAGAGGGGGGGTCACAAATAAAGGGGGAGATGCAGTTAATCTACACGGCTAAAGGAGAGAAGACGCACTTAGGTCTGTTAGCATCCAGTGAATGGAACGTGGCGGGTTGGGTTACCGTTAGAGCCTCACGTTATACGAAGAAGACATTTAGGTCTCAGGGTGATTCACCAAACTATCAAGGTGACGGGCAGATTTCTAATTCCTAGGGGCAGATTCTTAGGGCCACACATATATTTCATATTATTCATTGATCCAACAAGACTTCCTCCTGCCAGTTCAGGCTTTTCTCACTATTACGTCTCGTTTAGAATCCCGGCTTGAACACAGGTGGGTCCTTTTAGAAGACATCTTTTGGGTCATGGGGACTTGGAGCTGCAGCATAGAGCTCACTATTCACTATTAAAGAGTTCGATGGGTCTCGGAGGCTCACGTAAAAAGCTTGGAGGGATGTTGTATTATAACTAAATATAACATGTTCTACGAGATATCGTACAGGCGGGAGTGCCATCACCCGGCCAACATCTCCAACGTAGATCTCCACCGAGAAACACAGACAAACCTCCAACGACTGCAACGAGGAAAACAGACAAATCTCCATGGAGGAAAGGAAACGGAAAGCTCTGCTGAATATAGTGAAAAGTTAGATAATAAATGTTTAGCCATTTAGAGCTTTTCTTAACTAAAAATAGCCTACAATGGATCTGTATCTATTAACTGGATCACAAACCGCCCCTCCCCCCACACTTTATGAGGAATACACTTTATGTACATAGAAAAATGAGTTAAAGGAGAAGGTATGGTGGTAATAAAACCCCGATACCCTACCTGCGGGGATTTAAATATTGTGTACGTCATGCAACTGAAAGGGCGATGACCCAGCATTCCAAATAGCCAAGGAGGGGCACTTTTGCTTAAGAGGGTGTGGTTAGAGGTGTGACCATGGGTGGGGCTTAAACATACCTGAGAACATCCCAGGTAGGCGACCTGGAGCTCCCCTTCTTATGGTGCGAGTGCATTTGTGGAGGGGCAGAGGAAGCCATGTGTAGGGGTGGGGGGTAGCCCCCAGACAGCCTTTTAGTGGGGGGGAGCAGAGGAAAGTGAGTGAGGAGTAGGCAGAACATGGGCATGAGTGGATGTGGCCGAACGCTGCCTAGAGAAAGAAGAAATTGGTTTATTTAATACATATGGATTCGGGTGCGAAGGTGGGACGGCGGCTCAGAAATAATTTCCTTGGGAGATATGGGGCAATACATTCCCCTGTATCTTGCCCCTCCAGCAGCCACGGGGTTAAACATTTTGCCCCGTCTGTCTTTTTTTTACCCCATCTATGGAAGCGGTTTCTCCCAGCTACCGGCGGAACTCCATTCAGAGAGCGCCGCGTCTTGCACTGTTACAGTGACTCGGTCTGACACCGAACATCTGTTCGATGGAAATGATCTCTCCTGCGGGTGCGGAGTGCGATGGCGGGGGGGGGGGAGTGCATTGGAAGGGACGTGTGCGCATGGAGGGCACGCCGATGATGCTGTCTTCTCCAACCACTTTTCTCCTTGCAGACAAACGCCCGTCAGACTGCATCAGCTCGGCTGGTGTACGAGAGGCAGGGTGGGGGCGATCTTCAGGATCAGACAGTCGGCCTCTGAACCGGGAGAAGGAGCTTCCCAAAGCGGGCAAAACGGGAACAATTTGACAGTTATTGGGGGGGGGAGGTGATAGGGAAACCCCAATAGATGTAAAGTTGTTCTAAATCTTTCCTTTTTACAGGAAAAAAAGCATTAATTTAATGGTGAATGGGGGTTGCTGCTTATAAACCGTCTCTGTCTGCCCATATTATGGAGAATGGACCAAAGAGCTAGCACTCACTGCATCCATTGCTTGAATCTGCTTAATCCAAACAACGTGCAAAATCACCAATCCGGGTCAGCACTGCTTGAAAGTGAGCTCAGTCAGTGAGCAAACGCTCATCATATAGTGCTGCCTTAGTGGGGTTATATACTCAGATCTGGTCTAGTGAGCTAGCACTCATGTTATACCATATAATGCTGCCTTAGTGGGGTTATATACTCAGTTCTAGTCTAGTGAGCTAGCACTCATGTTATACCATATAGTGCTGCCTTAGTGGGGTTATATACTCAGGTCTGGTCTAGTGAGCTAGCACTCCCCTATACTAGTCTAAGTGATGTTTGTATACGCTGCACGGTTCTAGTAATTATGTATCTTTAGAATAATCTCAATCAGCAGAAGCATTTAAAGGCTGGACGTGGAAACGCTCTCTACTGTACTCAGACACGCAGGACCAAGATCGGAAATTATTACCATCTGATTTTACCTCCGGTCAAACCGAACACTAAAATTTGTATATTAAATAAATTTCACTTTCGCCAAGAGCAGTTATTTCTGTGAAAAAAACCCCCTGAAGCTTTTGTAAACGGACTGAACTGCAATGAAATATCACGCGAGGTCTGTTAAAAAAATGAAAAAATAATAATTGGTGCAATTACTTGGCATTGAAGGGGTTAATAGAATAAAATACTGACTGGCAGTCACATATAGATTGTAAGCTTTTATCGGGTATGTATGTATTCCTCCGTGTTCTCCAGCAGGACATGTTGTAGGTTTGCAAATACATGCAAATATTACATGTACATATATTTATATCTATATAGCACATGCACATATATTTATATCTATATAGCACATTTACATATATTTATATATATATAGCACATTTACATATATTTATATCTATATAGCACATTTACATATATTTATATCTATATAGCACATGCACATATATTTATATCTATATAGCACATTTACATATATTTATATCTATATAGCACATGCACATATATTTATATCTATATAGCACATGCACATATATTTATATCTATATAGCACATTTACATATATTTATATCTATATAGCACATGCACATATATTTATGTATGTATAGCACATGCACATATATTTATGTATGCATAGCACATGCACATATATTTATGTATGTATAGCACATGCACATATATTTATGTAAGTATAGCACATGCACATATATGTCAGTCCGTGTCGCTGTATGTTCCGCCTGTCTCCGTGTCTCTCGTCTGCTCCCGTGATATTGCTCAGAGCGCAGCGTGTAGCTGTGTGTCTGAGCTTGGCGCACCCCTCGTCAGTTTGGTGGTTAGCAGTAATTATTGGACTGGGGGCAGCTCAGCGTGACCATATGTTGTATCCAGGGTCTGGGGCCTGGGGAGGCATTGGGCGGGTGCCTTCCCTTTGCAAGCTTGTCATTGCTTATTCTTTGCTTGGCTGGTAGCAATAGAAAAAAAAAGGCACAAGATATCCCTCTTACCCAGCCAGACGGCATTAGCTACGCGTAAAAAGACAGCCAACCTGCCCAAAAAAGTAAATTCCTGGACTACTGAACCCAAAAGGCAACGAAGTCCTCATATACTGGCGAAGATAGGACCTAAGTAACGTTTCCAAGCAAGGTCTCAAAACTGGGCTTTTCCGACAATGGGTTAAAACCATTGCCATCTCCTCTCTTCTCTGCCCCATAAACCTTTGGTTTAGTTATAATAGTAATGCCCTGATATAAAATGTATCTGCCCTCGCGGGGAGCTCTCGCCTATACTCTCTATTTGAACTGCCTCCGAGATTCTCTGCCGGAGGGTTCCTCGGGGGAAGATACATTAACAACAAAAAAGGGCCGAGACTCTTTCAAACGCTAAAAAGACTGCAATGAATTCTGGTACAGAATGTTCTCTCCTGAAACCTCACTAAAGCCCCGGAAGGTTTAGAAGGACGGTAGTTATTTAGGCCGCTAAGCCCTGGACCCTCTGAGACCTTTGCCATTTTTCAATGTTGGGGTTGACCAAGCCAACATTTTTGAGTTCCTTTGTTCAGGGCTATCAAGTAACTAAAATATCGGACACTTGAGTGGAAGTTAGTTGAGCATTCTTACTGAATTGACTATCCATCAAGACATTTGTAGCTCTCACTTAAGTAAGTCCCAGCTTACATCCTCAGGGACCTTCGATCCTCGAGGTGACCTTTGAAGGACTCAGGACAACTGAGTTGAACGTGACTTCCATGTTTTGAGGGAAACCCTGGGGTTTAACGTGTGCTTCTGGGTTGCCCTCTCTACATTTTCCACGATTTTGTGGATATGGGAAATCCTTAATTCAGGTTTGCAGGAAAGTCACTGCGCCGCGCAGAGCATACTTGTGAGTGAACCTGGTAAGACCACGTATGACCTGAACTTGCAGGAGAGAAGGTGACTTGGTGACAGACCAATTCGAAGACAAAACGAGATACGGGGAAGGTTGTAGGTTCTCGTACATCCAGCATAATCCTGAAACCGGGTGAAATATCCTCAATTCCGTGTATCTCGAATTATAGACACAGGTGGCCACTGTTTAGGTCTTCACACACAAGGTCCTCAACGTTCTAAACATAGAATTCCCGGGCACAGAACATTAGACAGGTACATGTAATCGAAAGCGTCACACAACTGCGCGCACACACGCTACACAAACATTTTATTTTCAACGCGAGCGCACACAGGTTTCCAGGAGCCTCGCTGACACCTCTCTCTGCCTCGGGGCTCCATGTTGTTAAGGCCGCTGCCCCCGACCTCTCGTTTACAAGCGCTGACAAGACCAGGGGTGGCGTTAACGAGCGCCCGGCGCGGCCTGCTCTGGTAATGTGGAGCCTAACGTCAAGTGACAGGGACATTTCACAAGTGAAGAGCCACCGAGGGCGCCTGGAGAAAGAGTTTAACAGTCAGTGCTCTCGAACTTCTGTTTAACCCACGGCTTGCTGGAGCAGAGTGTGGGCAGAGACTGAGAAACTGCCCATTCCCAATCCCATTATCTTCAGCCAGTGTGAGCTGAGAATGTTGGAAATTGTAGCACTGCATTTTCAAACACTAAAGGTGCTGGAGTATGATGTCACGCTTCCCGATATGATGTCATCCCTGCCTCTTGACACCAGGGAAGTAAGTGCAGGTTGTGCGGAGATGCCCTGTCCCTGTAGGCACATCTTAATCTCTAGGAAATGTAACCATTTCTTTGCGGTACCTGGCATTTCTGCGCATGTGCCCAGGACTAGAGGAATGGATGACATCATGTCCTGGAGGATGACATCATACCCAAGCACCTTTAGCGTTTGAGATTGCAGATTCACACCACGGAGTAGAGGAAAAGCGGTTTGCGGATACCATTGTGTGAGTTTTGTAATTGTATTCCATCACTGCCAGAGGACGACATCACAGCTTTTCTTCAGCATGAACCTGTTTTGTTTATAATTTTTACATTTTCGGGGGCGCAGGTAACGTTGGTTTTTGTTATTGCTTTTTCTTTAAGTTTATCGTCTCTTACGGTCTGAGCGGAGGAGATTTCGGGGCTCTGTAAATTACCCATTTTGCGTGGAAGCGGCCCAGAAGCGTTTGCTATTTGGAGCAGCGAGGCGGCCGCGGCGTGCGCGAGGTGCAGCTGGGGCTCGGAGGGGAGGGTTTAGGACAGAGAAGCGAAGCACCTTATCGGTCCTGGCAGTTCCCCTCAGTGCCTGGAGCCAGCCTGCAGCCTCCACCGCGCAGGCCCTTTAATTGCTTTCACATCCAATCCACCAGCCCGCTCCTCACGCCGGCTCTGCACAGCCCCACAGCCCTGCGCCCTTACCTGGGAGAGGGGGGGGGCGTCACACAGCGCCGTGACCCCAATATACCCCACGCTGCGCAGAAAGCAGGGCCCCTGACACCCCGATCCAAAGTCATGGGGACAGATACGAGGAAATAGGTGACACTGGGAGAGACAGTGGTGTGTTATACAGAGGGAGCAGAGACAGTGGTGTGTTATACAGAGGGAGGGGCTTAGACAGTTGTGTGTTATACAGAGAGGGGAGATCCACGTGTGTTATAGAGGGAGGCGAGATGTACATTCTGTAGCGCTTTTACAATAACAGCAAAAACGATGATATACACAGAACGAGGACCGGGCCCCGCTCCCAGGAGCTTACAATTTACTACAGGCTAAGAGGGGATGAGACGAAAGGTGAAATAAAGCATTACAGGAGCCGGGGGTAACTGCATGTGGAGTTTATTCCCCTTTCGGGGGGGGGGCACACCAGGTGCGGTAGGAATCTTTCCAGCGTCACGGGACAGATGGGTCCTGTTTTGCTAACGTTCAGCAGGCTAATATGAGTTTTCGCCGGCCCTCAGGGCTCGTCCTACGGGATACATCCCGCGCCCACCTGTACACTATATACACATTACATATATATATATATATATTATACACACACACACACAATATATCCCGGAATCGGGTGGGGGAGGGGGGCAGTCGGGCCCCAGATGGAGTCCGCAGAAAATACCTTCCAGCAAAAGTGCGACAAATTGTGTATCCAACGCCGACCGACACATCGTAACAAAACAGTCTTTTTTGACAAAGACTAATATTCTGTCCTTTCCATAAATACCCGGAGATTTAGCATCATAACTCACAGCTTTATTACATAAATATAAAATTAGCCCATGTGTCCTGCCCTCCGCGGCTCACTCCAGCTGGCCGTCTCTCGCGCGGAGCGTAATCGAAGATGACAGAGGCTTCTGACTCGAAATCTGTTTTCACGAGGAGACAACGTGGGGAGGCATCGCTTTAAGACAGAGAGGACGCATCTCCGTCTGCTGCTCCCTGCGAGCGGTGGTCTCGCGTACCCCTAGTCTCTCTTACCCTGGTCCGGACCCCGTGTCTGCCTCATAACACTCCGTAACACACGCTCGCCATTCCTAATCCGACGACTGTCTCCCCGCTCCTTCTCCAATCTGCTTCTTCCTCTCCTTTCCAAGACGCATCATATTATGTAAAGTTCACCAACGTTCCGAGGTCTGCTGCTTAAAAAATGATTCTATGATTGCCCCGGATAACTCTCCAACGCGGGGCTCAGCCATGGACGTTGGTCCCAAAAGAAGTTCCCCTTGGCAGCTTGAAGGCAAGAGCTTAGAGTTGCCACCTAGGGAGAATAAATTAGGGGAACCGGACGTAACCCAACGGTAACAAAGTCTTGGAACATTTCTTGGATCCCGAGGAGAATTTGGTTTCATTTATGGTGACCTGCGGGGTTCTACGGAATTCAGGAGGAACTCAAACACCAGCAGACTAAAAACCCATCTCAGATATTGGATGCATTCAAACCCACGGCCCGGTCCTTTTCTGTATGCAATTTATGAACAGGGAAATGGGCCGCATGTTTGGGGGGGCACTCCAGACAAGTGATGCCCCCCAACTTTCCTCAATTGGCCCTTGTGGCAACCTACCAAGGACATTGTGTCCCCGCAGCCTGAGGGGTTTTACTTTTCATTTAAGAAATTATTTTAATTCAACGACATGTTCCAGCAGCGTTTTACGTAAAGAGAACTCCTCCTGAGCGCACGCAGGAACTATCGCCGTCACCCACCTCTCGCCGAGACAATTTCACACCCAAATACGAGTCAAAACGCATCTTTTAAAAAACAAAATCTTTATTTGGTCCGATAGAACCTGAGATGGGGGCGCAGGGCACCCTGATTTTTACTATCTATACAATCTGAGTATATAAGCTGATAAAATAGCATTCTGTTTTTATTACAGATCAACAATATATACAGGTTTTTCAAATAATTCCCAGTTGTGGCAGGCAAAGAGGCCAGAGACGACCCCCCCCCCCCCTCCCAGTAGACAGATTTGGGGAGTAAAAATAGATTTTTGTGTTTAGGGAACGAGATAATTTTGTACCACGCAAACTCCCCGATTTACTTCCTCAAACATTAAAATGGATCATGATTATTCTAAAAACGACGGCCGATCAAATTCTGTGTTTGCCGTCTGTACAGCCAGGCCAGACGCCGTCAAAAAAAAACTTATTCTATTTAGGGTTTAACCCTTCATATGCCAGCAGGTCCCACACATTAAAAAGGGGATATGTAAAAATAAAAAAAAATACATTAGGAAAATAAAAACTCGAAAGACATTCCTACACCAGGTTAGACATTACATTGACAGCATATAGTAAAGGTAACTGCAAGTATATATATATATATATACACATATATATTATATATATACACATATATATATATACATACATACATACATACATACATACATACATACATACACACTCCAGTAAAGGAGATGCAGCACAAATACTTACACGATTAAATGTCCTTTAAATTAATGCGTATAACGACACCCTCACCCGATACAGAAAGTTGAAACAAGATTTGTAAGAGTTAATTCTATAAAAGAATACAACACTCCTAAGACAGCACTGGTCCCAGTCTGGTGATGCTCTTAACCCCTTAAGGACAAAACAAAAACGGGGTTTGTCATGAAGGGGTTAAACTGGAAAACGTAAGGAGCGGAGGATTGTGGGTGATGACTTTTCCGTCGACGTATGGATCGAGACATGCTAAGCAATGGGTTTGTTACTTCCCATTATATAAAATAAATGCACATATGTATATAAAATGTAAAGGTGACGTTAAAAGGCAAAACAATGGCAATTAGGGAAAATATGGATACAAAGTGACCATTTTCTTTGAGGATGGCGCCCCCTGGCTGCAGAACCCCAAATGACATGGAACGCTAAAAACACTCAGAGTATAGCAGCTTCTTAAGATGTAAACATTACCCATTTACAGACTGGGGGTCTCCAAAAATCCTCCCGGACACTTTTCTTAAGGACCCTGTAAAGCCCGACCCTGCCATGACGTTTTGGGTAAAGATAACTTCGATCACCGTCCAGGGACGGACAGCTGCAGACATGGACACAGCACAAAACAGAACCAGTGTATTTCATGAATGTTAAGGCGTGCAGGGAGGAAACGGTTAACCCCAGACGTGAATAACCAGCTTTTCTTTCCCTGAGACCAGAAGCGTGACGGAAAACACAACCCCCCCCTTACCCCAAACATAAAAAAAAGGGCCGCTATATCACAGCAACAGCAAGCTGCCAGGGAGAAGCCCTAACCCTAGGGTGACGCGGGGTCCACAGATACCCCCCTACACCTTCATAGGTACATTTCAGAAAGAATCAACAAGACTACGACACATTCCGAGGGGTCCTTGGCCAGAGAAGCAAGACATCTCGGGGTAGTTACCCCCCCCCGTGCCAAAACTACTAAAGGGGGTAAGCAGTCAACGAGCAGCGCTAAATAGATTACCGAAGCATCTTCCCAACAACCCCCTTCCCTGTTCTTTAACGAACATATTATTATTATTATTATTAAGCTTGTCCATCTTTTTTTGTGCGCATGGAGGTAGCCAACAGGCCAAGTCTTACGGGGAGGAATAAAAAGTTGTTAAAAAGCTTATAGGGTAACTAAGGATTTCTTTAGAGCTGCCAGAACATTCACCGGAAGATTTTAAGACGGAACGGTCATCATTTCAGTTCACAAAACCTATTACTGTTTATCAGATATTAGCCAAAAAGATTTTAAGCAAAATATTTTAGCGCAATTTGGCTAAAAACATATTTAAAGATCCGTATCGAGTAAAAATTTAAAATAATCTCCCAAAATATATATATTTTTTTGCTTGTGTCCTGGTGCCTCTCCGTGCCTGCAGACACCCTGAAAAAACATTATCTAAATAATTATGTATTTAACAGAAAAATGTATAGATAATTCTAGGAGGTTAAATCACACATTTACACGGCAGGGTCCCTTTAAGAAGCGTAACGAGGTGTGGATGATTGGCTGTAAAAAAAAAAATTGTATAATTTTGCAGAAGATTATTTCTAATGTTTCTTAAATGAATGTCCAAGTCCTCTGCTTACCTGGTGTTACCGCCTAGCATTGCAGGGATGTATATACTACCTTCCAAAAGTATGGGGTCACTTAGAAAGTTCATTGTGTATGAAAGAAAAGCAGAATTCTGTCCATTAAAATGAATGAAATGCATGATAAATCCAGCGCAGACGGGGTTAATGTTGTAAATGGCTGTTGTAGTTGGAAACAGCTGGTTTTTAATGGAATCTCTTCATAGGCGTGCAGAGGCCCTTTATCACTCCCATCACTCCTGTGTTCCAACGGCCCTTAATCACTCCCATCACTCCTGTGTTCCAATGGCACGTTGTGTTCGCTGATCCAAGTTTAAGTTTAAAAGGCTAATTGATAGTTGGAAACCCTTTTGCAATTATGTCACAGCCAGAAATGTCCTTGTTTTCCATGAAAAAAGCTCAGTGACCCCAAACTTTTGAACAGTCGTATAGAATAAAAACAAAAAACAAAAATAAAAACACAAAACCTTATTTTCAGTAAAATGATGACCTTTTCCTTAGCGACTGTAACCAGTTTCATGTCTTTCACAAAACATACGCTCCGTGATATAGCAGAATGTAAAAAGCAGGGGTCGGCAGGCTTCTCTGGACTACAGCTCCCATAATGCACAGCCAGCAGCCACCTAATTCTTGCCCAAAGAAAACGAGGGTGCCTCAAGTTCCCTGTTCCAGGTCATAAATGAGAGGCATCACAAGTCGTTATTGGTTTAGTTAAAATAAAAGCATGTTTCCCCGATAGCCATGCTTCCCTTCCACGCGTACCCTGTTTGCAAAATCCATAGGCATATCAACATTTACACAATTTGTTAAAAATAAGTTTAAAAAAAAAATTAAATGGATTTGGATATTCTGCGGAGACGGAGCAGTAACATTTACAATCAAACTACGCGCTCCGGAGGTTTCTGGAGCTTCTATATCATTATTCTAACCTTAATGAGGTGGTGGTGGGGGGGTTACTTAACTCATAGAAAAATATGTTTATTATTATTTTTTAATGGCAATTATCTCGTTGCCGGGCCCAGAGGACGCCGTAATGTATCCGCTACCTTTAAATTAAAAAACGCAGGTCGGTCAGCATTCATCCTTTCGGGGGAAAAATAAAAACTTCTCTTTGAGAAAGCTGTCGAGGCACTGCAAGAAGATAATAATAATAAAAATAGACCAGAATGGAGTGTCGCAAGATTTTTTAAAAGAAAAAAACAAAAAAATGATTAATTGTCCCTTTTGATGATGGAGACCAAGAAGGGGTGGCTTTCACAGAAGTATTTTTAGAGTTTTTAATGTGGTTTTTCATAGCCAGTAGGATGCTCGGGTGGGAGCTTGGTGTAGACGGGACTTCGGGGGTCCCTGTCCACGCAGAAATAAAGTCCTGAGGAGATTTCAAGTGTAATCTTTTCGGGAAGAGTTAGTCTGTAAAGTGCTCCCAAAAGTACCTGGGCTCCGCCGTTGGCTGTCCAGGGGCTACGTCCCGGCACCAGGCGTCAGAGCGGACGGGGGCCATGGAGCCCAGACACCTCGGGGGACAGCGGGGGGCTGTGCGTAGCCTTATTGGGCACCCAGTCGTTAAGAAGAGCGTGGTTGGCCTTCCGGTGAGCTAGGCGGTGGGTGATTGAAAAGCCAGCATTGCCCTCCAATTGAGACAAGATGACCAGCACCTGCCTGAAAACGGAAGAAAAACAGTAAAAACAGCAGGACGTAAAAGGAAGGAATTAGGAGTGCAGGATGGGGGGGGTTGTTGGGGGATCCATGGCGCTCACCTGTGCAGAGGCGGCACGCTGTCGCTGGTCTTCAGGCTGCCTCGGGTGGACACCACGTTAAAGCTGTCCGTGCAGTCGCACTGGATGTGCAGGAAAGATTTCGGGTGTCTGTTTTCCACGACGACTATGAGTCCTGCCCAGCCGTGAGTCAGGTAGTAGCAGGTCATTCCCTCACGACCCTGAAGGAGAGGGCAGAGGAGAAGTCAGCGCCCCGGAGAAACGTCTCCAAACTTCACGCCGGCTGAATAAAGAACGGGTGAGCGCTGCACTCCATCAGCCTGAGCGTTACCTCGTGTCGCTCTCCTTTGTCTTCAGTCAGCAAGATGATGGCGTCCGCTAGCGTCGTGGGCTGCGCTTCCACCTGCTCCACCATGACCAAGCGCGAGCTGTAGATGGCCAGGATGTATCCCATGGGATCGGAGACTGAGCGGCGATTGTTACCGCTACCCGTGGGACTGGAAGCTGAAAAAACAAAGTTTCTATTTACATAGATGTTTTAGGTGGTCTTGGCTCTTTGTATCTGGCTCTAAATGTGCCAACCGTTTTTTCTGTGGTGCCCGAGACGCTCCCAGTACCGGGTGCCCCCCCCCCCTAACACGGGCATCCAATTTTCTGGCTGCAACATTTCCCACACAATGCTACAAGGTTCAGTCTATGATATACTCCCTGCCTATGTCTTATTTACTTACGAGACCTGGGGCCACCTGCCCGCTTAATTTAAAGAGGGCACCCGAGGTATTTGCTCACCCTGAACAGTGGGCGCCACAACGGTCTGCCAGTGATTGAACGCGCAGCAGACGACGGCGTATTCTCCCGGCTCCAGCATCACGTCACATCCCACAAACTTCTTCACAGCCCTTTTGCTGTGGCCCATGAGCCGACCCAGCGTCACCTTCCCCCCGGCATCGTGAGACGCTCGGAACACCATAATGCAGAGATCTAGAAGGTGGCTGTCCACGGTGTCGGAACGCCTGCGGGAAAGGAAGACTTTGTCTAAATTCCCCCACCAACATTACTTTTTGCAAAATACCCAAGTCACGGAATTATTTTAGAACCGTCGGAGCCCGTTATCATCTGCGCCACCCACCTGCTGCCTTCCTGAAACAGCGAGAATTCAAGGGCTGTGCGCTCCACCACCGTGAGAGACGTTACCGTCACCGGGACAGACGCTTTGTTAGGGAAGGTGCCCTGGACTCGAACTTCGTGCCAGTCTGTATGGATCTTGCATATGTCCACGGAGTCAAAATACCTGGGGGAGGGGGGAAGAAGAAATAGGAAGGAAGACAGACAGAGGGCAGTAAGAGAGAGGAATACAGAGATAGAGACAAAGGGCATGCAGGAGAAAAAGCGGTTTTGTAGTATGAAAGGGGATAAGTGGGGTGACAAGGAAGTTCAAACAGGAAATTGGATACATAAACGAGGAAACGGTTGCAAAGGAAAGAGAGAAATGAGGAGAGAGAGATAGGGAAAAAAGGAAGAGGAAACAAGAAAAAGTTTAGTTACAGTGTTGCCATTACAGAGATTAACCATCTGATTGCTAGAAAGAGCTCTTTTTCAATTAAAGATCAGACAGGACTCCCCTTGTATGGGGTATCCTGCGCTGCACCCCGATACTCACCGGATAAAGTCACTGTACTCCATCCAAAAGACCCCCTCGCTGCTCCCATGTGGCATGAGATCATGCTTTAACGGTGCTGGCCACAGAGGCCATTCATCCGACCAGCTCCCGTTCCAAGAGAAGCGACCCCAGGGATTCCGTAAACGGAGCAGACTGGAGAAAAAATAAAAATAAAGTAACTCAAAGGCGTTGCACGCGAGACCGGCGATAAACCGTACAGCCTCTTACAACATAACTTACCGGACGCCCTGGACATCCCGCACGTCCAGTATGGAGTAGGCATGCCGAGGTCTTAGTCCCATGCTCTCGTACGCCGCGTCATCCACCTTCATGTTTCCTCCTCCGCAGGACGCGCCCATCAGGAACCTGAATGTAAGCACCAAAGAACATGACACATAAGTAAAGAGGCAACTTTTCCACCTGCACACAGGTACGGAGCAGGTCAACCAACGCAAAAACTTATTTTTCTTACCCTGCCTCTTTCGAGCTTAACATTTTGGCCCAGATGAGGTCGGTGTCAACGGTCTCCTCTCGCGGGTTGGTGGAGCTGACCTGCAACATGAGGCTCTCGCAAGGGGCTCCCGTCAACGTGGCGAGACCCTCTATGGCTCGCCCAGCCTGCAGGGCAAAGTACGAGCCGTGAAGCTTTGCCAGGGCCTTCTCGATCAGAGCCACCCAGAGCTGCTTCCTTTGGGCCTGCGCACGGAGACAAGTAAACGTGTTTAGCAAAGAAACAAGACACTTTTATTCACGTCATCCCATGGAGGCTGGTTGACGTAACTTAAATTATTCAATTTCACCTTTTTTGACCATATATTCAGTAAGAGGACATACTCTTAAATTTCACCAACCTGGGAAAACAACAGATATCCAGCTTCATCACAAGGCAGCATATCATCCACCAGAACGGTGCTCCACGTCCCGTCCTTGCATAGCCGCACCTGGTAGGCCCCCTCTGGGCAGATGGTCCTGGTTATCATCACCCTCTCCACCAGCTCCGGTCTCTCGGCCAGCACAGCCAAGGCACTCAGAAACCTGGGAGTGCGGGTACACATTATTCCTGCAACATCTCTTATGGACATACGTATCCTTCACTCCACCGCTTGCCACAAACAAACATCGTCCTGTTTACATTCACAACAAGCGGTTTCTTTGTTGGGTCATCACCACTTCTACTCCATGTCCTCGGTTCTCTAACTTCTCCCATTCATACCCGTTTTCCCCCTTCCTCCAACACTATTTATTTATTGTCCTAGTTCCTGTCATCCCCCGCTTATGTTTTTTATCGTCTACCTATCCACCTCGTTCATAAAATTAGTGGGAAAATTTAACGCTTGCCCGAAACCATAATTCTTCGGTCCACCCTTAAATCTTGAGCCCCTAAGTCTACATGTTCTTACCAGCAGTTTCCAAGAAGACCCTGAAGGATGTCAGAAGGACGCGGCGTTCGGAAAACCGTCCACTTCACCATGCGGTCTTTGAAGACGCTACAGTTTATCTCTTGTGGCCGAAGCCACTGCTTAACTCTCTGCTGAACGCTGTCCGACTCGGGGAATCCCACCGACCGAGGACCGGGAGGGAAGCTGTCATCCACAAAATTCATCCTGTTCTGGGATGGGGACAGGTAAGAGGACAACTGTCAGGAGAGGATGTATGATGGACGGAGAGGTGGGAGAGAAGGGTGAAAATGAGAGTATGAGGTTAGGTGCCGAGTGAAATGGGAGCATTCTGGTGTTGGGAGAGTTCTGCATTTGTAAGGAAAGAGGACATGTGGTCCAGATAGATCTGACACGCGAAGAAAGGGGGGAAATAAGATGAGTAGATGGCATTTATGATCCATCCAAACGAATATCCAAATGTAATGGTCTATGCCACGGGTGTCCAACCTGCGACCCTCCAGCTGCTGCAGGACTACATCTCCCATACTCCTCAGCCAAGCCCCTTAGCTGAAAGAGCATTTTGGGAGATGTAGTCCTAAAGCAGCTGGAGGGTCTATGCGATGTCCTCACCGGACAAGAGAATAAAGCAGGTCTGGCCAGCAATGGAATTTCTTTTTAATTTTTATATTTAATGGTTAAATTACCCTTTTTTATTTTATTTTGCACTCACCTCCTGACAGAAGCTCACGATGCTTTCCCACAGCTCCTTGGCCTCTACTTCGTCAGTCTGTCTTCGCTGCTCCACTCTGACGCTCTCCCTGCGCCGCAGCATTCGGCCGCCACGCATGCGGTGCTGAGCCACGTAGAGCTGAGGTGTGTGGCAGGCTGCGCAGTGGGTCGACCCGCTGGCATTTAGCAGGGTGCAGGCTGGACATGCCCATTCCGTCCTGCGCGGAGTTGGTGTCGGGAGGGCCGATGTGCTGGAAGGTGATGGCAGACCCTGTCCTCCGTTTTGCCCGGGTTCACTCTCGCTGCCACGCACTGCCCCGCAGACCCGACATCTGCTTGCACTGCCTAGGTTCCTCAGGGTGCATTTCCCACATGGCCAACTGGAGTCCGGACTTTGTGGCTCTACAGACGCTGGAGAAGGTTCAGAAGGGGTCAGCTCCTCCTCAAGGACACTCAGTCGCTTAGGAAGACGGCTTGGCGCAGTAGGGGTCGGGGAAAGTGGATTATCAGGGGCCACCTCCCTCCTGCTTCTAGGAACAGGGACGTTATGGGGCCCAGGAGAAAGCGGCAGCGCTGGCAGAGGTCGGGGGGAATCAGGTTCACGGAGTGGTGGGGTGGCTTGTTCCTCGGAGCCCTGGAAGGCAGCAGGTGGTGGTAGGACTTCTGGAACCACCAAAGCCTCCGGTGGGATTTTGGGCAGGGACAATTTACGTGGTCCCCCACACGCTGAACAAGAGCTGGACACAGGTGTGTTATGGAGGGTACAGCGAGGACAACTCCACCCCCCAGTTATTACGGAAGGGACAAGAGAGGCAGGAGCGTCTGTCGGTTCAGCGTCTCTAGTAGGGGATATCGGCTCCTCTCGCAGCGCTCGAGGAACACCATTAGGAACCGGAACCGGTGGCAAAAAGCCACAGACCTGGCAGCCAGTGGAGGGAGGCGAAGGGTTAGAAGAGGTGAAATTGGAAAAGGTGCAACGGCTGCACGACCAGCGCTGCTCTGCAGAACTTAGTCGAAGGATGTGGTTGAGATCCGGCTGGTTTCGTGGAGCTTCACAGATCGAGCAGTGGCGCTGCCCGTGAGGATTCAAGAAGGTGCATCGGCAGCACGACCATTCCCCCCCACAGGAGGAGGCAGCATCCATGGGGACCGGAAGCCTAAAGACAAAAGAGGTGAAAGAAGACATGAGGCTGGAACGAGTGAAGCCGGAGAGAAGGACAGCAGTAGCGAGGAAGACACAGGGACAAGCATACTCTTTTTTTATAGCAAGCTTGGCGAATGAGGGAGAACTTGAGGGTCAAATTGGGTATATTTAGTGGCTCTATTTGCAAAAGAACATAGCCAGAGTTGACTATTAATCTTACTGGGAACCACCCCCTTCCATTCATAAGTGAGAGCTGGGGGTGGCGCCCGATCATAGGGAGGAACCAGCTGAGATGTGGGTGGGGCACAATGTCCTGCGTTGGGAGGTCAGAGGACCGCCCCAGAGGATCTGCAAGCAAGCCTAAGCTTCAGCAAGACTAGTAAAGGTTTGCAGGCATCTTAATAATACAGATATTATGGGCAAATCATCTGAGCAGCATTAAGTAAGCAGAATACATAGACTGAATGATTCTTATCTGCTGTCAGATTCTAAGAGGGGAAAATTTAGGATTCTTTTTTGCAGATTTCTTCATCCCCCCCCCCCCAGGTTTGCCTTCTACCAGAAAACATCTCATGTCCATCACACCCCAAACAGCTGGCATTTCTCTATAATGTTTATATCTCCCAATCTTTTAGCCCACGATACTGGCTGCTATCGAGCAGCGGTGCTTAGAATATTTCGCAGTTCTGCAATAACATTATTAACATCAAATAATTAGGGTAAACTTGAGACTGTCGTTACCTTGAGATCTTTGTTCTGGACTGATCACTCTCTAATACATACCCTTTAAAAAAAAAGCAGGTCATAAAGCCCCCCCCCCAAAAAAAAGTTAGAGTGTAATCTACCTGCTACCAAGAAATGGTGTAGCCTTAAGAATGGCTGTAGGTGTTAATACAGCGAGAGCGCAGAATGACAACGAGAGAGGAGAAAAATCAATAATGAATTCTGTGCTGTCTGATAAGAGACAGACGAGACAGGCCGGATACTCCTGTACTGAATACCTTTTGCGTCTATGTTTACACCCATAGCTAGCGTGACCGTGGCACATACCAAAAAAAAATACAATGCATGAACCACACTTTTTTATTCCCATGACAGATACAGTTTAGCGAAGGCGTTACAATTGTAGACTTTAAAACAAAGAGGACTTAAATATTCCCAGAGGCCACACGCCGGCCCGGCCCACGGCTCAGCCGATCATAACTTTCTACTAACGCAAGCAAATTCACGGCTCAATCTAATCAGATAGGATCATAGCAGCTTACACGGGGCACAGAGGGTTAATTCCCACCACAAGCCCAATACCCTCAGGGAGTTTCTCTTTGTTTACCTGCAGAAGCTGCCTTACCGGATAGACGGTAACATTAACAATACGCAAAATACATAATGTATATACACATTACTGCTCAGAAGTTTGGGGTCACAGAGCTGTTTTCATGGAAAACAAGGACATTTCTGGCTGTAACATAATCACAAAAGGGTTTCTAACCATCAATTAGCCTTTTCAACTTGAACTTGGATCGGCGAACACAACGTGCCATTGGAACACAAGAGTGATGGGAGTGATAAAGGGCCATTGGAGCACAGGAGTTATGGGAGTGATAAAGGGCCATTGGAGCACAGGAGTTATGGGAGTGATAAAGGGCCATTGGAACACGGGAGCAGTGGGAGTGATAAAGGGCCATTGGGACACAGGAGCGATGGGAGTGATAAAGGGCCCTTGGAACACAGGAGTGATGGGAGTGATAAAGGGCCATTGGAACACAAGAGTGATGGGAGTGATAAAGGGCCATTGGAGCACAGGAGTTATGGGAGTGATAAAGGGCCATTGGAGCACAGGAGTTATGGGAGTGATAAAGGGCCATTGGAACACGGGAGCAGTGGGAGTGATAAAGGGCCATTGGGACACAGGAGCGATGGGAGTGATAAAGGGCCCTTGGAACACAGGAGTGATGGGAGTGATAAAGGGCCATTGGAACACAGGAGTGATGGGAGTGATAAAGGGCCATTGGGACACAGGAGTGATGGGAGTGATAAAGGGCCATTGGAACACAGGAGTGATGGGAGTGATAAAGGGCCATTGGAACACAGGAGTGATGGGAGTGATAAAGGGCCATTGGAACACAGGAGTGATGGGAGTGATAAAGGGCCATTGGAACACAGGAGTGATGGGAGTGATAAAGGGCCATTGGAACACAGGAGTGATGGGAGTGATAAAGGGCCATTGGAGCACAGGAGCAGTGGGAGTGATAAAGGGCCATTAGGACACAGGAGCGATGGGAGTGATAAAGGGCCCTTGGAACACAGGAGTGATGGGAGTGATAAAGGGCCATTGGAACACAGGAGTGATGGGAGTGATAAAGGGCCATTGGAACACAGGAGTGATGGGAGTGATAAAGGGCCATTGGAGCACAGGAGTTATGGGAGTGATAAAGGGCCCTTGGAACATGGGAGCAGTGGGAGTGATAAAGGGCCATTGGGACACAGGAGCGATGGGAGTGATAAAGGGCCATTGGAACACAGGAGTGATGGGAGTGATAAAGGGCCCTTGGAACACAGGAGTGATGGGAGTGATAAAGGGCCATTGGAACACAGGAGTGATGGGAGTGATAAAGGGCCATTGGAACACAGGAGTGATGGGAGTGATAAAGGGCCATTGGAACACAGGAGTGATGGGAGTGATAAAGGGCCTCTGTACGCCTATGAAGAGATTCCATTAAAAAATCAGCCGTTTCTAGCCACAATAGTCATTTACAGCATTAACCCCGTCTGCGCTGGATTTCTGATCCACTTCATGTTATTTTAATGGCCAAGGAAATTCCTAAGCGAGCCCAAACTTTTGAACGGTTGTATGTGGGTGGAAGGGAAGCAATTTCCCGCTGCGCTCATCGCTTCCTTGTGTCTCCGGGGTAGTGTACGAGTCATTCAGTGGTAAATAAAAATCTTAATATTATAATAAATATTAATATCTTTGGATATATAATTATATATATCTTAATAAAGAACGAGTAAATTAAGTGGAAACCGGTTACTTTACATGTATTCGTTGAGCAAGAAGCTCTTTCTCAAGAGCAAAGCGAGACCGACGAGCGCAGACAGAGAGCATATAAAAAAAAACAAAAAAAAACAAACACGCAAACAAAAGCATGCAGATGTCCCACTTTCCAGCTGACTGCAGAATTCTAGTACACCGAGTATGAATCCTGTTCATATTTTCTTGGTTTTTCTTCCTTGAATTAGGTTTCTTGTTAACGCCGCACATCGATGGCGAGGTAGATGAACACAGCGGACAGTATTCGGGATTCCGTAATACGCGGCTACATCGCTACTTACAACAAACCACACACGGAGGCAGCTAAGCCGGAGTTAAAATCATCATACACGTAGCATGCCAACACACCCGAGTTTTGTTAGTGATCCCCTAATTGCAAAGGGAGCATCGCCCCCAAAAATACATTCCAAGCAAGCCGGATCATTTTGGGATTATCGGGGAGAGGAGCCGGCATGGGTATCAGACACACAGAAGCGCTAAGCCCAAGCCGTCTTACCTGTGCGTCCGGTACATCGGGATGAAGGTGCCCTGCCATACTGCCCCCGGGGGCTCGCTCCTGTGCCAGCCCAGCAGGCTGAGCCCGGAGTACGCCGTGCCAACAATGCCATGGCTTGGGGTTCCCTCTGCGGCCAGAGAAGATGCCGAACTCCCCATGTGTGCCACCCACGTCCGATCTCACAACTTATCACGCAGGTAGAGCCCAGGCGGGCATGAGAACACAGACAGGGTAACAGTGTTCACGAGAGAGAGTGAGGGAGAGAGAGTGAGAGTGAGAGTGAGAGTGAGAGTGAGAGTGAGAGTGAGAGTGAGAGTGAGAGTGAGAGTGAGAGTGAGAGTGAGAGAGAGAGAGAGAGAGAGAGAGAGAGAGACCAGGGAGATCACCAGGGAGATGGAAGGCGGATGAAGGACCGGAGACAGCTGTGGATAGGGAGGGACGCGGAGAGGAGTCACAGAAGGAAAGAAGACTTAAGCACAGAGAGGAAGCAGGGAGAGAAAGCTATGGGGTCAGCAGGGGGATCGTGAGGATGAAGAGAAAGGGAAAAAGGAGAGAGAAGAGGGCACGCTGAATAAAGTATAACGCTCCTTCACAGAATCACGCTAACGTACAAGTAAAAACGAGTGATGTCATAAAGCCGGTTACTAATTTCCTGCGCTCCCAGGTGACACCGAAGGGGAGCAAACGCTTTTGTGGGTAATAGGAGGACACAACAATATAAACGTGTCGGGCCACATTCATATGTAATTACGTGACTGGGGAGAATGGAATTACACACATGTAAAGCCCTATATAAATAGCTCCCCGTGATCTGCTTCCAGCGTTGCATTGCCGAGAAGCCTAACCCGACGATTGGCCAATTAAACGGGCGTCGCGATTATTGCATGGAGGTGGTATACCGCAAGACGGCTCCGTTCATAGCGAGTTTCTATGGATTGTTTTCCCTTTAACCGTAACTGGAGGGAGCGGCGAGGCCGGCGCTGCCAATTCCTATCACACGTCTTCCAGGTGCGTGTAATAGAGAGAGCGGAAATAAGAAGCAACTTGGCCTGTGGGTCACAGATCTGCGCTGTGGATGGCACGGTGGCTATGGCACCCCGTCTGGGGCTTCAGAGAACATTATGTGCTTATATACATAGGGGGAGGCAAATGCATATTTTAAGGAGCCGTCTACGGGACGTATAAACGGAGATCAGCATTCAGCCGCGATAGCTAGTTGAGCGTTTATTGCATGCCTGATAGATATATAGGTGGCTCTATAGGGTTTAGCAGTTCTTTATGGATTTACGGAGCAATCGGATATTGTGTGTGTGCCGTATTCACAGAAAGGTTAATGTCACCAGCAATTACCCGGCGGCTAATAACCGGGTGATAAACTTGCATTATATACGCCGAGGGTATTTCTATCTTCTGTTTAAACCCCAGGAAAAAAAAGCGGAAGAAGGACCCCTCGTGGCCACCAATTCGCCCTCAATTTATATTAATATTATTATTTTCTTTTTTCCGTTAACCCCGATTCAGGACGGTTTGCGGTCTGAGTATACAGGATACACGGGCAGACCGGACGGCTGATCGGGTCTTATCTGCCAGCAAAGTCTTCGCTTCTATCTCGCGGCAGCGGAGAGAGAGAGGAAATACCCCGAAGGAATCCCCCCCGTTAAAACGCGGCGACCGACCGGCAGATACATCCTGCTCTGGTGTTTCTACACTTCCGGTTTGTAAAACTCTTTATCTCAAAATAGCAGCTTTGGGGTTCCAGGGTGTGCCTGTATCTTTAAATAGCACGTTAACCCTTTCGCTGCCTGCCAGAAAGCAATAGAGGAGATTCCGGGTCAGCGAGATGCCTCGGCGGGCCAGCTGAGGCTCGCCATAAGGAGCACCCTATAATGGCACAACCGTATGGACGGCAAGCAATGGACAGCGTGGCCCCCTGTAAGAAATGGGGCCCTAAATGAATTCCAGGGGCAACAGGAATTAATCCTGCTTGGTGAATTTAACCCTTTAAGTGGCAGGAATATCCTTGTTTTAAGTTCCCGACGAACTGGAAAAATTACTTTCTATTCACCAAGAGAGAAATGCGTTTGTTGTATTAACATCTTCCCGTTGGTTCAGTAACTTTCAATTCGCTGTGTCGGTATTCCCCAGCATGCACTTGTCTTACGCTCCCTGATTGGCTGGGCCATCCGATTTGAAATAGCGCCATCCTTATTACATAACCAGATTATCGCACTTCCTGCCTCACCTGACAGCGCGTTCCGGCACTAGAATAAAAGGCTACTTTCACCCCCAAAAAAGGTTTTTTTACCTCACCTTGGTTCAAAATCTTCTATTACCGATACATAAAAGCCAGCATACAGAGTGTTAAAATACAGACATAACAACCAGAAAAAAATAATCAATCCATCCAAAGTATTTGAGGTGACACACGGTATAACATACAAGTGTCAGCACGCGCTATATATATATATATATATATATATATATATATACCGTATATATATATATATATACACACACAGAATAAATGCCCATGGCACTATAAGGGTTAAATCTCGGTGGGCCCCACTACTTATCACCTATTTCCAAGATCCTTTTGGATCACTTCCTGGGCTACGATGCTCTACCCGGGGCTGACGCTAGAAAAGAAACGGGGCGAGCGATTTCATTCACGCGTGAAACGAGGTGAAATCCGTACGGATACTTTGGATAACAAAGTTTGAAAACTGATATCGCCATAGTAACCGTGCAATTGTCCAGGTGGCTGGACCATTCCATTGGTTGCCAAGATCACTTTTCAAACTTTGCACCCGAAACACCTTTTAAGACCTGGGGTTTCTGCGATAATAAAATGACTCGCCTTGTTGCCAAACGTGGCATCTAACGATAGCGATTCATGTTAATGTACGCAGCACTGCGCGCCTTATAACACCTCCCGGCGTGCACCCGGCCTACTTATCACAGCAGCCCTAGGTCAAAGTTCCAAATGTGGAGCAGATACAACGGCAACCGGCAGAACATGCCTGCCGACAGCGCCACACCTAGAACTTCACCTCCGAGTAACGCGTCCAGCGTCACTACCTACAGTTTTGGTTTGGCCATTTGACGTGATCACCAAAAAGCCTCTGCTGGGGCTATTGTGATGCAGCCAGGGGTATCCTCACCAGGGGGGGTTCTGCAGCAGTCAGGGGGCTTTCTCCAGAAGGCACCACTCTCTTGCCCAATCAGGCTGCAGCCGGACACAGGTGGGGGGATTCTGACACAATGACACCGCCAGGGGTATTATCACTAGAGGGGTTCTGCTGCAGCCACAGGTGGTGAGATTCTGACCCACTGGACCTGCTGCACAGCCAGGGGACTCTTACCCAGCTGGCAGCCCAGAGAAGGGCTTTTGCCCCATGAGGCAGCAGTGTCATAGGCAGGGGTGCTTAATGATGCACAGTTTCGGAGGTCTTTGGCACACAATGGGGGTCTCCGCTGTGCAAGGGAATGAGTTTAGAGAATGAAACTAAGAAGAAGCAGCAAAGGAGTCCCATAAAAGTGCAATGGGGCATATAAGAATACCACTGCAGGGGGGTGACACTGGGGCAAAAAGGGGCAATAAAAGCCTAGAAAGTGCAGGAGACACCAGGTGTCCCCCCCGGAGTGCACGCAAGATGATGGGGGTCTGACATACACGGTGTGGGGAGGAGTCGGGGCAATTGGGGGAGGCTCAGATACAGAATGAAGAGGGAAGCCTTTAACCTCTTCGCTTCCAGTGTCACTGCACAGGACTGCTTCACCTCAGCTTAACGTACCCAACGTAAGAAACGGCGGCCGGAACACGTTAGTAACCCTTAATAATTACCGTAAGGACTGCCAGGACCGGTCCAGGCGCTGCCGGCTCCTCTTCCCCCCGGCTTCCTCCTCCTTGACTCTATTTCCGGGTCTCCGCTGCTCAGCAGCTCCACCCGCTGGAACACTGACGCAAAAGCGCCGCTTCCTGAACTACATTTTCCGACAAGCCCCGCGACACGCACGTTCCTCCACAGCCTTGAATGTGAATTCACAAAGCACGCTGGGAGTTGTAGTTTATCCACCTTTCACGTCATTGCGGCACGTCCAACATTGGGGAGGGGCGATAATTGTTTCGGGGATTTTTTGGAGAAACTAATGTGAGAAAGTGAGGTCAGGGTAGTTTTGGGTGAATTAAGTGAAAATATCGGGCACCTCAAGATCCACCTCAATTTTGTGGGGTACATCAGTGTGTGGCCCCCCACAGCCTATGGGCCAACATTTCACATGGCCAAAGAGCCTTTTCGTTTTGGGGGGAGTGGTTAGAGGCGTGGCTGAGGCGTGGCTCCATCAAGACTTTTTATATGCTTATTATTGACATCTATGTATCAGAAGTGTTTATTTTTATTTGCACTAAATTTATAAACCCATTTCATCGAGGAAAAGTAAGATTTTGGATTTCCGAGAAAAATGGTCACTTGTGATGTAAACTGCCCCACCGCGGGTGACTAATTTAAGAGGGTCAGACCCAATTCTCTCTTCGGGGGAGGGATGGCGCACAATCTATTCATAGAGCGCCAGCAGATTCCGTAACGCTGTTCCAAAAGGAATACATTTAAATAAATAAAAAAATACCTTTAATGTCCAATATAATATTAAAAAGTTACAATAAGATAATCAGAATCTGTAGCACAAAAGAGGGGGGGGCTAGTCTGTGACAGGGCCAGGCTAGCTGGCTCATGTGTCATATGAAGTTTAGCCGGGTCACGGAGCACTTTTGTGTCCGGTTCCGTATCCCGTGACCCGGTAATATATTATATTGTGTTTATTGTGTAACCGGCCCAGAGACTGATGTGGATTCAGCCCCAGCCTTCAAAGAGACGATCCTATAATCTGTCTGGGGCTCTTAATCAGCCAACACAGCCCTGTCTGCCCAGACGGCACCCGCACTACAGGGGGGGATAACACAGGTGGGGGAACCCATTGTATTCTGTAATCCCCTCACCTGATACATCCCCTGTATACTGATGGGATTTGTGATGGGATGTGAGTGATGGGATTGGGGGTTGGGTTCGGTACACATTGCATTGACATTGTATATAAGTTCTGTGTGTTTGTAATAAAGAGAGTTCTTCTTGGTTTACTACGAATGGTGGTCTGGATGATCCGTGGATAGCTGAGTGCTATCCGTATGAGGGGCTGACTGGTGATTCCTCAGCCCTCAAACAGGGGTACCCAGCCTTGGGTACGGTGACCCCTGTAACATAGTCTTATGAGTTTACAATCAATCCTATATCCAGGCATGTTCAGCAGAACATGCTGGGGAGGAATTAGGCATTCGCTTTCACGTGTCTGTAGAATGCAGCAATTAAATGCCAGGATAAATCTTTGCAATAATAATTTGATAAATGCCTTGATACGGTCAGTACCCCCTCATTCACCGTAAAGCCTTGGGGGCCTATGTTTTACCCCCTCATCCCTCTGCCCCAGTTCCTGATATTGCCCCTTTGCAGGGTACTAGCAGATGCTGCAGTCGGCATGCCCAGTACTTCTAAAGGATCCGGGTAAAACAGAGTAGTGTGGGGTGAATCCATGGTTTATGCACTCAACCAGCGCCAGACTAAGACCACCCAGGTCCACCCTAGACCATGCCACACACACCAGATCTTACCCAACAGGGGCAAGCGGCTGAAGCCCTTAATCCAGCCCGACCAGCCATTTAGGCAGCGGAGCCCCTGGGTATTTTAAGATTTAAAGGCTCTTTAAAGCTACAAATCCACAGGATACAATTTCTTGGCATTAATGGGGTATATACACCCAAAACGAACCATCAAGCTCCGTAAAAAAAAACCAAAAACACAACACGCTTTTTTTTTTTCCAATCAAATTGCTTTTATTTCTCACCAGAAATTTCAGAAAATACACAAAGAAAATGATCTCCAGAATAATCAACTAAGTTATTGATCAATAGTCATCTTTTCACAGACAATCTACTTTCATGCGTCGTCAGTCAGCGAGGTTCCACCCCTTCCTATAAGATCCGGTTCTGTTTTTGTTTTTTTTGTGACGTTACCGCTCCCATTATAATTGTTGAACAATTAATAAAATAAACAATCTTCAACATTTTTTTTTTTTACAATCCAAATCATACATTTTTTTTTCTTCTGTATTCTAAAAATCTAACACTGATATTCTTATTAAAAGTAGAATAGAATCTTTAAGGGTTTTATTTTACGTCAACTGGCGATAGATTAACAGTCTTTTGTACTGAAGAGGATTCTTTGCCAGTTCTGGAGGAAAAGAAAATGATTCCTTTGGTAAATGCAGACGGTGAGACAGATAACCTACAAGGAAAGAGACGGCCGCCCGGTGGAGGGAAAGAAGTGAAATTGGGTGTAAACCTTAAAAGTGCAGTAAATTCAATTTTCTTTTGCAGATTTTGCGGTGAAGAAGATCCGAAGTGGAATCAGTGGATCGGGGCATTCCTCGCTTATAAACCCAGCTACGAGAGCATGGAAGCCTATGGAATGGGCATAAATGCCGGCATTGGTGAAGGGGGGTCAGAGTCAGACCGTATAGAGGCATAGAAATGGTGTAAAGTTAGCAAATATATAATTTTCTACATATAAATTGGTATTTTCTTTCCTTCACCTTGATTTGTGATCCCTGGACCTGGGTCTGTGAGATTCCTTCCCAATAAGTACCAAACAAAATGTTAAGATTAAGCCAGGAGGGGTCCATCCGGTACAAGTTCCTTATAATAAATACCTAAAATTATCTTTTTTTCTTTTTGTCTGATAAATTATAAAATCAGGAACAGGCTCAGCTATTAGTGAAAAGCCCGTTAGAACAGAATGAACCGTGAGCGGAAAAGAAAAAAAAAAAAAGGAAATTAAAATAAAATAAAAAAAAAAACAAAAAAAAAAAAACTATAAACAGAATAAATTTTGGGAAAAAAAAATAAAACTCAAGCAAAAGTGATTTGTAGTCCAGCTTCCAATCAATAAATTAATTTAGCAAAACAATTCATTATTCTGTGATCGGAAAGAGCACGCATTCCAGCATGTGGCTTCCAACTCGTCAAACATGTCACGTGTTGAATTACATATAAAGCGAATAGACCGTGACGTGGTTAAATTAATCTCCAGGAGTGCGTCATACAAGAGGGCAATGTCCAGTCCCTTCTCATACCTTGGAATATTTACAGATTATCCAATATACATACATATAGATCTTTTAGGTACTTATATACGTACACACACACACACATATATATATATATATATATATATATATATATATATATATATAAATGTTCTTCAAAAGCATCTAAAAATGGGAAAATTTTGCCTGCGTATAAAAAAGAGGGAGAAAGGGGGGGTGTTGGAGAGCGAGAGGATTACTCCCACCGGTTTACTGTACATAGTAATCGTCTCAATACTACGATGGACCGGCAATCTTTGACTGGGGGTAATGGGAGTTGTAGAGCAGGGCAGGAGTTTGCTGAACCTTGCTTTCGATGCAGCACCCAAAAAATTCAAACATTTATTGAGTAAGGGGGGGTCAGACCCAGTTGCAGCCTGGAGTTTTCCCATTGTATGCCTGCATACAAACATACAATTAAGCACATACCTGTATCTATCACACGTGTACACAGATGCACCAAATCCTTTACTATTTCCCAAGTATCTAACATAACACATGTGTTATCTCCACCCCCCCAACATGCATCTCATCCGGATGTTGGTGCTCATCTACTACATCATCTGATATTCCCATCATGCTACACACAGGCTTAACGGTATTGTTCAGAATCAAAAGGCTCACCGCCAGTGGCCAAAACGCTGATTTTATACACCGGTGATTTATACAAAGTTGTTCCATGATGTTGTGGGTCGCACATACACAACGCGTTGTGCATTAGACGGGCAGAGGTGGTGATTTCTTTCCATTTACAAATAGCCATCCGATTTCGAAGTAAAAAACAATACTCAATTCAGCCAGCAGGTGGCGACAGAACTGGGCATCGGCGACGCAACCGGCAACCAATGGGAAAGAGAAATAAAACGATCGCCATGTACAGCGTCCTATTCAGGAGTGTTAAAGTGTCCCCGCACGCTCAGTCTCAGGTGCGTAGCGTATACCAAGATATGGTTTTCCATGCGCGCTGCTCTCGCTCTCACAACTTGTACAGTAATGGGATGCAGGTTTGCATTTCTAACGGTGCACTCCCCAGGTGAACGTCTTCCAAAACCCCCCCAAAAAAACAGTTTGGTGCAGCTGTGCGTGCCGGGCGTCTCCAGGACTCGTATCTGCCTCCTCAGCATCAGGGATCACGGGCAGTAATTCTTGCTCCCGATGACGGGGCACACAGAGCTATTGCATTCTGCGGTAGAGAAAAGATGTCGGCGTGAATCCCATTTTCATTGTCCCAACCCCATGTGACATAGTTCCTAGACAAAGGTTTGGCCTCTGCGATTCTTGGCATACTTCCATAAAAACACCCCACATTCTAACTCACCGACTACCCAGGTTCTAGAATCCCAAATCCATGCTTCTTCTAGAAACCGTCACAGCTCCCTATCCTCCCCGATACTCTATAAGCTGCCCTCTGAACTTTGGGTCTATGTTCTGTCTGGTTGGAGATACAACTTGGAGGCCCATGAGCATATATTGGTCCCCTGCTGCTACTAAGTAACCTTTACTACATAATTCTGCCCCTGGTTTGGTAGATTGTGACACCCCAGGGGGTGTCCCAAAGTTCTGCACCTCCCGCTACCTCTCACATTCTTACTTCACTTCCAAGATGGCAGGGTTGGTCTCCATAATTGCCACGATGATACGGTCAATGTAGTCCTGTAGTCTGAGGTTTATCTCTTCCTGCTTCTGTATAGCTTCCATAAGCTGTGGGGTGAGAGGGGGTAATGGAGTGAGCCAGGGAAAAAATAAAGAAAATGGTAAAATAATACAGAGAACGCGGTCCATTCAAGGACAAAACCATTTTTACTCATGTCCACGTATTTCAAGGTGTGATCTGAATGGAGGTAAAACGTTCCTCAAGTTCTTTGTAACTTATGGGACATAGTAAATAATCGGTGTTTGACAGAACTTCTGCACTCTAATGGTTAGACCACAAATGCAATAAAAGGAGCAGCTGATCTCTCTTGCTTTTTATTTCCTCTACAAACAAAAAATGTCTCCTGTGAAGACCCCAGGAACGTTCCTCACGCCTTGCTATGTACTCTACGAACCGTTCTCTCTCCATGTAACGCACCTCCAGAGATCGTTCACCAGCTTGAGCTCTTACCTCGTCCCTGGAGACGCTGCTGATTTCGGCTGCCAGCGAGTCGGAGAACGTTGTGGAGAACAGGTTTTTGGCTCCTTGGATACTGAGGTTGATTATCTGTCCATTAAGTTCCTCGTTCTGCTCCTTCAAGGCCCGTTGCTCCTATGGAAACAGAAGTAAAAGGCATGAAACGCAGACCTCCCACACATAACCCTTAAAAGCTTGCGTTCTGTCGTTAATCGAGACATGCGGTCAGAACAATAGGGAACGGAAAGTCTTTAGATACCAGGTGTGGGGCTGATCAATTCCAAATGGATCAACATCATAATAAATAATGCAGCTTACACCAGTGTCCAATACTGGCCTAGGGAGGTAGATCAATACACCAGGGGCAGATTGTCCTAATGGGTAATCAATCTCCCTAGCGTGCCACTGGTCAATGGTGAGGTTGGAGTACACGCTGGAGGTCAGAACATGGGGATTTCACATCACATTACACCCCGACGTTCAGCATAGAGGACGGAGGCTGCAGTAGGGGCTCTGCCATGGTTCAAGCCCACGGCGGTGACCCGAATTCACCACTGGTAAGGTTACTCTTCTATTTAGACGCCATACCTGTTTCAGTCTCCGTACTTCGTGCTCGAGCTCTGCCTCCCGGGTACGGCTGTTGTATTCCTGTAGGGCGCTGGTGTTCCCCAGGCCCAGCCGGTGTTCCATTTCGAGCCGCATCAGCTGCATCTGCTCCAGCTCCCGGCGGAGCTCCTCAATCACCTGATAACCCGGAAAGATTGAAATACATTCATGAAAATAATGGCCACATCCTAGACCAGTTATGACACCCGTGTCGCAATTCTACATACACAAAAGGTGATGTCGGGCTATCCGTAGCTGCCTGGGGCATTTAAAGGATCAATGGAGTTTGTGTGCCTTTAAAACATTACAAGTTAACTAAATCCTTTAGGAATTACCACGGAGTTGCATATCCTCCACCCAGACATTGCAGATAGAAGAAGGTGTTCATGTTTCTATTACGATCCCCCCCCCCCCATCTATGGTACCCAAAATCCTGTCTTGGAAACACCAGAGCGCCCCAGGAGTATCAATCACAAAGTCACAGGGTCCAAGTCCTCCTATACATGCCACTCTTGGGCCTACTGGATAAAAAGGTCAGAAGTGGGAATGATACTACGCCGAAACACTCTCTACTGCTTGCGCTAACGAGATTTAATCACCGCTATGGGGTGGTGGCGAAAGGAGCAGGAGGAACCACAACGAAAAATGATCTTGACCTTAAAGACGAAGAGGAGCAGCTCCGTATGAAGTAGTACGCTGTGGGAGAAGAGATACTCTGTGCTTTAACACAGAACCAGAAAAATGAGGTCATACAAAGCAAAATTATGAGCCTGGGGATAGGGTGGGGGGTAACTGGAAGACGGACCCTTAGAAGGATTAGAGGGAAAGGCACTGGAACGTTATTGGTGAGGCTGGCGATGGACAAAATTCGAAGTGTCACAAAAGAAGGGGAAGACACACCAGGGAAGTCACCAGCGAGAAGACACCGTAAGACTCACCTCCTGGGACTGCTCTTTCTCTGACTGCTGTTTGTGCTTCTCCTTGTTAAGTCGCCCGCCAAGTTTTTGGTTGAGTTCCTTATTTTCTTTTAGCTGGCGACGCACTTCTTCCACTTGGTCCCTCAGCTTCTGGTTCTCCTACAGACAGAGAGAGGGCTCTTGAGTGTTCGGGGCACATCTCATCAACCGATTCATGTCTTTTTGTCTTTTTACCCCTAATGGTTGTAACCATTATAGGCAGTTAAAATAACTCCATATTCTCACCTCCTCAAGCCTCTGGGTTGTTGCTTTGAGAACGGGCACCTGCGATCGGAGTTCTAAGTTCTCACTTTCAAGCTCCTGAACTCTAAAAACAAAGAACAAGATGCTTGTAGGGTTTTCCTTCACACGCCACAAACCATTTCAATGTCCACAAGACTTTTTTGCGCTGACCCAGTCAGACATAATAAAAGATTGCTCAACCTCCGCCATGGTACCATAGTATTTTTTTAGCTACACCACCCCCCCCCCAACCAATTCAGGGGTATACTGCAAGCCTAGCAGTCCGCCCTTTTAGCCCATAAAGACACCCCCTTCCATGACTGCAATCACAAGAGGAAGATGACTCCAAAGCCACCGAGTCATTAGTTGGATCTCTTCCCGAAACGAATGATGCCTGCGAGAATAGCGAGGAAATCTTAAAGTCTAAACTTACCTGGCTTTAAGGCTGCTCAGCTCGTACCCACAGTCCCTTTCCATTTTACGGAGCTCTTCCCTGTGTCTCCTCGTTTCTTCTCCTTGAACCTGATCGGATCTCAGCTCCTGCTCTTTGAGCTGCTCCTCTAACGCGTGGGCTCTGGACAACACAAAGAGCGAGAGGTCAGTGGTAAGAAGTGAAGGAGAAGAGGTAGGTTTAATGAAACCCGTTTCAAAGAACGAGAGGCAATACCGGAGCCACCGTATTCCACGAAGACCTCCCCCGTCTCGGATCAGCGTGGACTCACCTATGTAACAACTGCAGGTTCTCCTGCCTGAGACGGTTCTGCTGTTCCCCGTTGGTGTTGGCGTCTCTTTCAAGCTCGCTAACCCTCTGTTCCAAGTACAGAACCTGTAAGGGTAACAGACAGTTAAAGATGGCAGGCGCTCACGGAGCGGTTAATGATTTGAAGATACTCGCATCGGAGATTCCAGCCCAAGATACTGACCAACTTATCATAAGGGTCTGTTCTCACTACGTCTACAATAACGGCAGAGCTCGGGGCCAGCGCCATCTGAACTTGGAAGAACTAGTGGGAAAAAACGAATACTTTGCCCCACCGCGTTTCATATTCCTACCTTGTCCGTGAGATCCGTCTCATCGCAGGACATGTCTGCGAGCTGCCGTTCCATGGAGTCCTCAACCAGGAGACTGCTGTGATGAAGCCTCCTGCGGACCAAGAAGAAATGTTGTTTAACTCATCGTACACAGCTCCCCTAAACCCAAGCCGGCCAGATGAACGCAGGGTCACCTCCATCAGCCCTTCCCCCCGCAGAGACCCTGGCCAACCTAAAACGCAAGGGCCCTTACATTATTTCAAGGGCCAATGCACAATGGATTGTATTACACATCTTAACTGCGACAATGATGCATCACCCAAGTTACCCTATCAAAAAAGAACGCCCAGGAACTGCCTATTAACCCCTTAATTGCTGTAGAAGACTTCCAGAGCCCCATTGGTAACCCACACGATGTGCTGGGCACTGCGCCATTCTGCTGAACCCACCTGGCTTCTTTTCTGCTCGACGGCCTCTTGTCGGGACTGAAAGACATTACGAAGGGATTGTGAGTAGAAGAGGACACGGGACAGAGAACCCGCAAAACCATCGCCCTTTAACCCCTTCAAATCTGGGAATGCTTGGGAGGCAGTTAGGAAGCGCATGGAAAGCACGACAAAAGCACAAAGAATAGCCGCAGGTATACCCCAGTAACTAGCGGGAGCTCCGGACGCCTCACCTGGTCATCGCTCGGACCAGAGACTAGAAGAGAAGAAGGTGTCGGAGACCTAAGGGAGCGATATTTTACTGGATTCAAGCAGGAAGAGATAAATAAATCATGTAAGCTTCCCTATCGGAAAGAGAGAATTGGGCTGATTCCAGGCGGTTTCCTGCTCCAGGAAAAAGATAAATAATAGCTAATAGTATAGAGACAGCCGGGGCGCGGGATGGCAGTGGGGGGCTGAATGGGTTGTGTTTGGAAAGTGAATCTGATCCAAAGCTTGAAAATAACAGTCTATCAATTGACAATCCCATCGGTTGGTATGGCGATAAGACAAACTTTTAAACTTTGCACCAGAATTAGATTTTTTGTTGGGTTTTTTTTGTTGTTTTTTTTTTTAGATATACACTGTTCAGGGGTATTTTTGGATATCCAGTGGAACTTATAGGGGGAAATATTATAGGCAATAGCTCTGGTCTAGCAGCTACAAAGGAAAAAACATAAAACTGAGCGGGTGGTGGATAAGTGGAACAGCTTCCCAGCAGAAGTGGGAGAGACTAATACAGTGAGGGGGGTATAAACATGCAAACCCCCAGACACGATGCAAAACAACGTGCAAAATACACCGCAGGCTTTTTATGCCTCGTACATGCAGTTCAGCCCCTACAGGCAGACAGGGAGAGGCCAGCGGTAACGAGGTTAAAGGTGTTTTCCCCGAATACACGGCAAGTATTTTGTAACAGGAAGAAAATTAGATGACTTTGCAATTGGGAGACTAACGTGCATTACTGGGGGTAGGGTACATAGCTATGCATAGGACTACAAGGACCAGCATGCATTGCAAGTACAAGATTAGTTAAATCGGGACTACAGCCCCCAGAATGCACTGCACATAGATGTCTCGAATCGAGATATCAGGGAACGCGATGATATTTATTACAATAGCTGGCGATTAAACCATAAAAGCCTCCCCCTGTCCCCCGGCGGGTCCCGGGCATGCAGAGTCACCTGTCCATCTCTAGGTATCGGAGACGGGTGGACAAGTCTTCCAGTCGGTTAACGTGTTTGTGGCACTGGCTGCAGAATAAGCCCCCTATAGCGGTGCACGGAGGGGGCGCCAGCAGCTGGCGCTCTGACACGGGGCCACCGCTGGAGAGACGCAAAGATCAATCAATCAGAAGACATAGAACGGTAACCACTGAAGGAGAAACATTGTATCCGCCGGCGTGTTATAAATAAACGTAACGTATCTTCAGCCAGCGACTAACGGAGAGCGAAGAATAGAGAAAAGGAAGAAACGCAGAACATCGTCCTTCACGCTTACCCAGAAAACATCGTCCTGCGGCCTCGAAGCTGGACTAACCCTACAGGGGTGCTAAGAATTGTCATCAGCCTACCGGCTAAAGTGAGAGGACCACGGGGGTGGGGGGGGGATGGGTTCGCTCAGTCCCTCTTTTCTCTGTAGGGGTCCTGAATTCCATGAGCATTTGCTTTACCCCACGTCGGGGGTGGGAAACCTTTGGTTTTTCCAGCTGTCCCAGGACCACAATTCCTGGTCCCGTAACCGGTGGAAGTTCGTGGGGGATTTTGGTTTATCAATAGCTGGAGAAGAACTTTTTGTCTGACCCTAGAGTCAAAAGACCCCCCTTATCTCTCGGGGGGGGGGGGTAATTTAATATCACAGATATCCCAAGTCCTCAAGGACCACAACCCTATTCCAATTTTTTACTCTTTTTTTTTCTAACTATAATGTAACTAAGCAATTGACTTTATCCATATTTTCATTTAATTAATTTTCCCTTTATTTTTTTTAATGATGTAATCGGGGCAGGATGGGAAATATGTTCTAATCACAAGAGATGGTCATGAATGTGTATACTGACTTAAAACAGATCAACGGTTTAAAATATACCAGCAGTATTATTCTTAATTAACTAATACAAGTATATATGTAGCGCTTTAACGCTCCCCGCTCTGCTGTCTGAGAGTGATGGGTGTATTCTAGCCAAGGACGACTAGTGACCTCCCTTGCGAACGGCCCATTTACACTATGGAGGTCTGTGCTCCATAGTATGTCCTCCCCCATGACACGCAAGATGACGTCACAACCCTGCGCAGGGCGAGGAAGAAGGGGCGGCTGAGGACGGCCGGCTGACAGTGATGAGGACGTCACCTGCTGTAGAGCGGCTGGATACTGCTGGTCGTCTGGTTGTCATTCTGATCCTCGTCACATTGGCTGCTGAAGAGGTCCGGCTCCGTCCCTTCCCCAAAATCCTCAAACTGCTCTTCTTGACCGGTTACTGAAATCACTGAGATGTCACAGAGCGAGATCTCCAAACCCTCCGGCCTGTGGAAAAAAATATATTATTATTATACACGGTTTAGGGTCACTTAGTAGTTTTCGTGGAAAACAGGAGATTTCTGGCTGTAACATAATTACAAAAAATATAGTTTTCTGATGATGAATTAGAATAAAAAAAAAAACAAAAAAAACTTACACTTGGATCAGAGAACACAACGTGCCATTGGAACACAGGAGTGATGGGAGTGATAAAGGGCCATTGGAACACAGGAGTGATGGGAGTGATAAAGGGCCATTGGAACACAGGAGTGATAAAGAGCCATTGGAGCACAGGAGTGATGGGAGTGATAAAGGGCCATTGGAGCACAGGAGTGATGGGAGTGATAAAGGGCCATTGGAGCACAGGAGTGATGGGAGTGATAAAGGGCCATTGGAGCACAGGAGTGATAAAGGGCCATTGGAGCACCGGAGCGATGGGAGTGATAAAGGGCCACTGGAACACAGGAGTGATGGGAGTGATAAAGGGCCTCTGTATGAAGAGATTCCATTCAAAACCAGCAGTATCCAGCTACAATAGTCATTTACAGCATTAACCCTGTCTGCGCTGGATTTCTCATCCCATCCACAATATGTAAGAATATAAAGAATACGGCTTTACGGCGAGAACCAGCGCTCAAACACATCGATAACGAATATCTTATAAAAGGGACCCGATCACCAGGAGAGGAGGGTGAAGAACGCAGTAGGTTTGTTAGTAGGACCACGGTCTCCGCAGTCACCACCATGCAACCGGATCAGGTATGAAAGAGATCACGTGACCCGGTTCATGTTACCTCCGCCAACCCCGAGAGCTGAAGCCAAATATCAGGAAAGACTCGATGGGAAGAGAAAGTGGTCATGGCTTAAAACGAGAGGATCAGAGGCTTACATTTAATGTAGGGAAGTTTAACTTTACTGAGAGGTTGGTAGATATACGAAACTGCCTCCCAGCAGAGGTGGTGGAGGTTAATACAGCGAGGGAATTTAAACTTGCATGGGACTTGCATATGGATCTACCACCATCCCCATACAACGCACTGGTAGGAGTGGATGATGTGCATTGCAGTCTCGCGTGCCCGGTGTGACTCGCTTTGTATGTTTCTCCACGTGCCGTGGGCTCGTGCCGAGTGGCTCTCCTTTGTACTCACGTTGCAGGTGGAGGTATTCGGGATACTCCGCCATCGCCCTCCGTTTCGGGGTCCTCCTGCGTGGCCAGCGCTCCCGTGTCCTCATCGGTGAAGGTCTCGCACTCGCTGTACGCGCTCTCGGAGCCCACGTAGGCGCTGTCCGTCACCTCGGTCACCTGCGGGAGAACACACACGTAGAGGCTCATGTTCGGTCCCCGTCAAACTCCCAAGCGTGGAGTCCAGGACTGATTCTGCACCAGAATTATTCCAGCTGGGCTGCGATAATTCCTCCCCAGGACAGGAACCAGAAGCCCTGATAGCGACAAGAAACACTACATGCCTCCCTTTGTGTGTTTTTTCTGCACATACATAACCTTATCTGAGCAAAGTTCAAGTAGTCTGAGGAAGACGGGTCATCGGCGGAACAGCTTACTCAAACAAAACGGCAGCGAGGCTTCACCCCATCCAGCAACAGGCCGGCAACCGACGGATAGGGGCCCAATGTGCCAGGAGGAAGCCCCTCGTAAAGCTTAAAATATATATATATATATATATATATATATATATTCTCCTTCAGACACGGCCCACAGGCACTCGGGACTTTAGAAGCCACATTATGTTACAAGTGACGGGACGGGCAGACCGGTTTAAGGATAGGAGTGGAGGGACTGCAGCGTAGGTGCGGGAGAAGTGGGTCGTACTGGTCTGCATTATGAGCAACAAGATAGACGGATAACGATGGAGCCCTGAGTGGTTGGAGCGTGGGGAGGACTCTACCCCGCCAGGGGTCCTCCCTGTTTAGAAGGGGGTCCGACAGATGGAAAGGGCCGAAATACCAACCTATAATCTCAACGTAATACAATCATTACTTCTGACACTAATAGGATTCTCGGTCGCGGCCCTCCGGAGCCCCCGCATTCTTGCCAGGATCTTTGCAGCTTATGGCTCAGGGTCCTCAGCCTCTGTTGTAAGTGTACAGCGCCACGGTATATGTTAGCGCTTCATAAAGAATAATAATTCTTTAGAAAGAAAGAAAAAATGGTTGCCAAGGTAACGTGTCTTTCTGGTCCACTAACACCTTTACGGATACCCATTTGGGATATTGGGGGGCTACATACCCCACCATAATGATGGAATGAAACAGGAGGCAGTGGGGTAAGAGCGTGAGGCAACATAAAAAGTTAACAGAAAGGAGTTCTAAACACCCCGGTAGCTTTGATATTAAAAGGAACAGAGCTATACGCACTAGAGTTTTGTCAACAAAAACGATCTACAATAAGTCGTAAGGAGCCGAAAGCTTGTGCTATAGTGGGAATTAACCCACGGCTTGCCCCCAAACAAGAGGATCATGGGAGCTCTCATTGCCCCTCTATCTTCCATGCTCACGCCCTGTAAAATATGGCACGGTTTTCAAAGGGTGTCTGATTAACGCCGACATTTAATAAGATACAAAGTTCCATATTAACGAGGAGCCGGTATAATGATCACCGTGGGTGACACGGCTCATTAACCCGAGCTGCGCAGGTGTACACAGTGCCCTGTAAACATGCGTAGCTTGGGGGCACTCCGCTGTGTACACAATCACACAGCGTATAAATAAACAAAAGTGTTTACATAAATACAGCTTCTTAGAAACAAGGTCACACAATCAGAGCCTCGGCTGAAAGTGAAGTATACTATCAGTAAATAACCGCATAAACTATATGTAGTTACATGGAGGTGACCGGACCCGTACAGAAACCGTTACAAAGCCCTTACAATGTTACGAATTACCATAGATAAGTAGATAGTGATAGATACGTGGAACAGCCTCCCAGCAGAAGTGGTAGAGGCTAATACAGTAAGGTAATTTAAACATGGACAGGACAGGCATTATGGCTCCTGAACGACTGATCAAGGTTTGAGTCCTTACAGAAGGAGAAACGGGCGACTAGACGGGCCGAACGGGGCCGATCTGCCAGCAGCTTCACTTTAGCGAGTACATTCCAGGAGTTCCGACAGTCTGCCGAGAGCCGAGTACACCGTCACCTCCATAAACACGGCGCGGCCGCCCTCCCCCACTTACCTGCAAAGCCATCCTTCCGGGGCGCAGGAGCTGGCCCCCTTGCACTAGCATGGCACCCTCCAGGTGGCTTCTCGTACCAAAAGGTGGCCAAGGATCTGAGCGAGAGCTGGAGGGGGAGGAGAGGGAGGACGAGGGAGGGAAGACCAGGAAGCAGAGGGAATAGACTGGCTTTTGTTTCCTTGTAACCTGGAGCGGCGTCTAGCTGGGAGGGGACAAACCTGTCCCGTGTCACGTCGAGCCGCAGGTACATACACCTCCCGTCCCGCAGAGCATCGCAGCCCTGACCCCTTCCTGACCAGTGCCGATCCCTGCCAGCAGCACGGGTAACCCTGTGTGCGCCAGGGGGGGGCAACTCATTGCCAGACAGCGCCCGACAGGTTAATCGAGTCTACCCACCAGGTCGGCAAACGCTACAGCAGGCACTGCCCTTCTGAGTCTGTCCGGCGGACCCCCGCTAGCCGGGAATTTCACAGGGGGCTGGAAAAGGTTTGGAGACGGGGAAGCGCCGGCCCGCCGTGTTTTATCTGACACCGCGCTGTTTAAACAAAAAAGGAGAAGAAAGGAAACAAACAGAAACAAGTCTTTCCTGCGTAAATAGAGAGAAACTGCCCCAAAACTCAACGCCAGCGTTCCCAACACAGCCTTACTGGAACGAGAACAATTCCCAGTTATAATGGGATTATCATCCGTACACAGAGCGGCAAAGGGCAGCTCATTAGCATGTGTGTCCGCAATTAAAGGTACAGTAATCAGAGAACCACAGAACCTGCAGGCAGATCGGCCCCATTCGGCCCCCGTCTAGTCCACCCGTTTATCCGGCTGTAAAGACTCAAAGCTTAATCAGTCGTTGGTCTCGTCTTAGATTCAGGAGCCGTATGTCTAACCCATGCATGTTTAATACCCTCACTGTATTACCCTCTACCACTTCTGCTGGGAGACTGTTCCATTTATCTACCACCCTCTCAGTACAGTAGAACTTTTTTTTAAATGTTTGCAGAGCATCATCTTTACACAATTACCCCAATTTTTCACCCCATACCAAATAAGAAGCGTCGAGGAAAAAGTACTCACGGCCCCCTTCATCCCGTTGATGTGAATCCCGGACTCCTTTTCGCTTGCCACCGTTACATTCCAAGCTCACAGTTGCTAGGCAACCAACACACAACTTCCTTGGGGGGCATTAACATCTTTTACAATAGAGACCTCCGTCTAAAACCTTAGCAGGGGCAGAGCCATAAAGAAGGTTTTTGGCCACAGGTAACCAACATCCGCATGCGCGCACGCACACTTTCACCCCAGTGGCACTGTCCCTTTAAATGTACTTATTCACCTGCTATCCGGGCAGCGATCGGGTGAGTGACCGCAGACCTGTCTACTGATCTGGGGGTGCGAAGGCAAGACCCCGGCATACCGAGCCCTTCCGTTCCCTCTCTCCGATTGGTTGAAATTTAATAAAAGAAACAATGGCTTTTGTCCGCAGAGCGTCGCTGTTCTTCGTTTACTGTCCCTTTACATGCGTTTGTCTGGTTTCGTTTATTGGTTTTGGTCATTTGTGTAACATTGTATTCGAGGTCACACAACATTCTAACACAAACATGACTTTAATGCAAACAGAACAGACAAAGCTGGGCATTTACATGAAAGGCAGCAGTCTCAGGTTTCCCGGCCGTGGCGGCTTTATCACCGATATTAAAAAAAAAACGTGAAAAATATTGGGCTTCCCTGTTTTTGCCCCATAATGTAATGTTTATAATCAGCTGCATATCAGCCATTTTGTATGAGTTCTCGCTCTGTTATCTGATCCCCAATTTACTAAACAACCCCCCCGACACCTTATCATACTGCCTGTGGTGAGCAACAGAATGGCTCAATCTTAATAACCCAGTAGGACTCTCTGACTAATGAAAGTCTATGGAGGGGCGGACTTCAGCACCTGCCCCTTGTAATAGCTACATTTCTCTTTACTATGTAATATTTCTATTTCCAGGGGACGCCCCTTTAAGGCCAATAAGAAACTTTGTGTCGGCGCTGCAAAAGTTAAATCAACAGCGAAAGAAACAGGAAGTTTTACTTAGAGAAGGAGGTAGATACATGGAACAGCCTCCCAGCAGAAGTGGTAGAGGTTAATACAGTGAGGGGATTAAACATGCATGGGATAGACATACGGCTCCTGAATCTAAGACGAGACCGACGACCGATTAAGGTTTGAGTCTTTACAGCAGGAGAAACGGGCAAATTCTATAGACGGGAATAAAATGAGTACCCAGAATGCTCTTGGCATCTCCTCTCCTCAATCACTTTATTTTATCTACATAATTCTTAATATATTCTAGAACATTTTTTTTTGATGATTAATACAGTTTTACGGGGCAGCAATAAGTCCACTTTTTTTTGCTCAGTGTATTCCCTCCCAGCTACTATAAATAACCACATGTGGGTGCTTTGGAGCTTTAGGCAATACCAGCTCAGACCAGCAGAGGGCAGTAAACAGACAGCTTGTTAACCTGTTAACCCTTAAAGCCGGGGTATTCTGTAAAGAGCAGCAACTTTGATAGAATTGTTCAAATAAACAATAGGTTCGGCTAAAACTTTATCCTTCATTTATTAAAATAAAGCCTCCTATCCTTTCATACAGCAAAGTATACCATTTGCTTCTTTCCAAACCCCGTCACCCCAACCTGTCCATCAGACTGGCGTGCCAATGGCGTGAATGCTGTACCGTACCACAAGGGGGTAGGACGCAATAAACGTGCATGTGCAGGTGTGCACGACATATACACATCATTTACTTTACCAAGAGGGTGGTAGAAAAGTGGAATAGCCTCCCAGCAGAGGTGGTAGAGGGTAATACAGTGAGGGTATTATACATGCATGGATAGGCATATGGCTCCTGAATCTAAGACGAAACCAACGACTGATGAATAAACTCCTATAAACTAACCCTAAAGTTATAACAATTATGCAAACAGCCGCGCAGCGACAACAAACAGCGAGGCGAAACATCTCAGAGGGGAACAAAAGCATTCCTGCAGCTTTCAGAAACCGCATCCTTCTGAACTGAACTCTAAAAAAGGTCCCAACACAAAGAACAGCACGGCGGGCCTATTGTATCCCCAGCCCCCGCAAACACAAAGGGGGCTTTCCCCCGTCGCTGCATTGTATGCGGCTTACACAGCAGTGACACGCACACAATGCACACAATACACGCCACGCTCTCCGATTCCTCACACCGAGACAGCGAGGACACTCTAACCCTTCCCCAAACACCACACTATCCTCCGACACGCCTCCACGTGATGTCGCCGCTTCCTATTGGTTGCAGGCAGGTTACCTAAATCGTCACACGAGTTTTTTTCCACCCCATTAAATTATATCTTTGTGCCACTAGAGCAGTGATACGTTTATGGACCATCAGAGTTTCCAAGACCCCTAAAGAGACATTATGTTGGTGAGAAAAATCTAGTTTTATCTTATTTTGTCCGAATAAACTCCCTTTATCCGCACACCTGGAGCCGCTGTCGCTGGCAGTCATGTGATATTTTGGGTGACTTTCCGGCTCAAACACCACACTGAGCCGATGCTTTATGGCGATGCTAATGAAGCCTTACAGAGCTTTTAAAGCTTGTGAGAGTTTCACCAGATGAACTGGAAATAGCGGCTACATCCTCACGTCTTTATTAACCTCTTCACGCCCAAAGTATAACGACTCTCACCTCAAATGCCGCAAGGTCATCAAAATCCACCGAGCACGCGGGCTCCTCCTCGGACGGATATCCCATATCATACAGCTGCATGTCCAGATCTGCGGAAGAACCACAATTATTATTATTCCTCCCCGTGTCGTACACAGCACTAATAATGACGATTATTACCTTACGTTTACACATAGGCATCGGTCATAAGCCACGTGGTGCCCTGTAACCGGGGCGGATGGGTGTGTATGTGTAAGTGTGTGTAAATGTGTGTGTGTGCAGTAGCCTGGGTGTGTATGTGTAAAGGTGTGTGTATGTGTTTGTGTGTGCGGTAGCCCGGATGTAGAAGTGGTGTGAGAGTGAGTGTGTGTGTTAGCATGAGTGCTTAAATGTGTGTTATTGAGTATGACTAAGTGTATATTAGTGTAAGTAGGTGTATGTGTGTTAGTGTACAGTGTGTATTTTGGGGAGGGTGAGCGGTGGACAGCACCATTTGGCTTTACCAGCCACCCCTGGGCCAGAAGTACCAGCCTTCCCCTGCCTGTTTGGTAACGGGCACCGAAACTAGCGACCCTCTGTTACACACATTGGTGAAACGCGGTAGATGTACAGCCGGATCCCGTGTTACAATGTTACACAAAATGTGCATATTGATCATTTTCTGCGTGATCGTCCCACATACAGGTTATTAACTCTCTCTGGGCCATTCTGCACATCAATCCGATCCAATAACTGCTCGAGGGGTCCTGAGAGCCCACGGCTCCTAGAACGGTTACCACGGGCTCCTACATTTACGGCAAATAATCATACTGCTCCCCTGCCGCGTCTCCCAGATCTCTCGGCTCATGCGCTAAGCTACACTACAATTCCCATTATGCTCAGGATTCGGCTTTTTTGGCATGTGATCCAGGGACGGCCGCCAAGCCTCAGACCGCAGGCTGCGTTATAAAGCACTGCGATGTATCACCGCGCGTGAATTCACAGAACAGAGAATGAGATCTCTTAATATAATTGGATTAATTGTCCCTTAACCACATCGGTGAGAGGATTCGGACGCCTGAAACGCATTCGCGGCCGTACATCAAACATACAGAACGCCCCACTTATTGATCTGCGCCTAGCTGCCCCGTTAACGGCGATATGGGGTAACACGGGGTAATACGCCACCGGCATGGCAACTGAGCGGTATTCGCAAACAATGTATGTGCTCCTTAAAGGTTATATTTTGCATTATAGCGCGTCCTTATTACCGGCGTATATGCATACGGCCGTTTATTTACATAGCGGCGGCATTTTCCGCGGTTACATGTTACATGGCAGCGACAGATATTTGCTTGCGGGGGGAACCACAACACTTAGCAAGCAAAGCCCAGCTACTATATATATATATATATATATATATATATATATATATATATATATATATATATAGAATATCCCTAAAGATGTACATTCATGATAGTAATAGTGAGGTAATAAACACAAAAACTGCAGCGTCTGACATCACAGTTAAAGTTCTCTCTTGTGGATATTAGAATTTTCTCCCAAAGCGCCGCACAATAAAACGAGTCAGGAAAGGAAAATCCAACGAATCGTGCCGTTAAGACCGAGCCACTCTATTTCCCATAGGCAGTATGATAAGGAGTCGGGGGGGTTTGTTTAGTATTTTCACCACTGGTTCATGCGATACTACTCATAAAGCAGGCAGTCCAATGAAGTCTGTTCCTCTATAGACGTTCATTATATAATAAATACAATAAAAGATAAATAAAATACAATCTTTCCAAACCGTTATACGATTCTCATGGCGATACATTATACAAAAGGACCCCCAGGTGGGCCACAACACTCACCTTCATTTTGGATTTCAGAGATTCCACGATAGAAGTCACGGAAATTGATAACTCCAAGACCGGCAGGATCCAGGTAACCGGTGAGGTACTTAACCTGCGAAAAAGGAGGAAGAATGAACGTCAGAGAGGCCACAATGGACACAAGCCATGGTGGCGACAGGGGCCACGAGCCCATCTCCCGCAAAGATGGCGCCATCTTTTGCACAGATTTAAGACAAGTATATGAGACTTGCCCATTCTATATCATTAAGGCAAATTCTATAAATCTAGGAAGCCCCCCAGAAACAGGTTCATAAAATACATTTAAAAAAAATAAAAGATAATCTATTTTGAAATTCTTAAAGGCCGTTCTTCTTTGGCTCTGAATTCTAACAGAAATCACCTAAAAACCATATATAAAATGTTCACATTTCCTCCGTTCTTCCCAGCGGCGAGGACACCTTTTGTCTTCCAAAGCCGCCTTTTTTTTGACAGATTACCATTAAACTTCGCGTTTTCTGGGTAAAAAATAACCAATGGAAAAAGTCTGCGCAGGGCCATAACCGGCACTTTGTTTAATAAGCACGTAGAGAATAACAGCCTGTGGCAATCACGGAAGCAGCTGTCCCCGCACCATTTCACACGCTCCGGTCCCTTTAACACTGTGAGTGCCTAAAGTACCCACAATGCATTGGATGTCTCTTTTGGTTAGATGTATCAATTTATTTTTTTACCCCAATTATTTTTCTTCCTGAAAAGAGAGACCGGGTCACGGGATCTGCTTTAGATATAATTTCTGACGGACTTATCGCCATAGCGACCAACAGGATGGTCCAATCAAATGGCTTGTGCAACTGGTTGCTATGCATACCTGGGAACTTTCTAAAAGAGCTGGCCTTGGGCAAACCCTGAGAGCTCACAGGTGTGTTGCCGTGGCCACGTTTCATACCTTACACCAGAATCACTTAATACCTAAACCCCTTTTTACATTAAATGATACAAAACAAGTATAAAAAGGCCCGTTGCCCCCGATTCTGGACAGTAGGGTAACCTATTCCCCCGACGCGGCGCAGGAGCCACAATGTGGAAGAAAGGGTTTATGATAAATACATTGTAACGAGGGCAGGGATGGAAGTGGGTGTGGCTGTCATTTAGCCACACCCACTCATTCCGCTAAGCCAGGAGTGCAGCTCACCCTATGGGATAGGCGACCGCGGTCAAGGGCTGCCAGCCCCGGTCTAACACGTTGGTGTCCGGTGCTACCGGAAGTACTGGAAGTACAATAATAATAATAATAATAATAATAATAATAATAAATAATAAAGTGTCTGGGGATTTATACCGTGTTAGAGAGTACACGGGCAGCGTGTTTCATGGCTGTTACTGTAATAACATACTTTGGGCTGGCTTGATGAGTCAGACATCTTGTTTCTGACCTCCTCCGGTGACACGTGGGGAGGAATCAGTGGCTGAATCCCACACATTTTGGTAACCAGGGCAACACAGTCAGCAGGAGTGGAGGAGTGCTGGCTTTACCAAGACTTTATTAAACTTAGCGATCTACTACTGGCTATTTTTGTAGAATAATGTTTTTTTTTTGCATGTTTCCTGCTGTTTCTGTACAGTTTCAGCTCTATTTGCTATAATAAAGATGCTTGCATACACTTGTGTTAGGGGGTGACATCGGTGGGCAGTCCCGTTGACATCACGGGAAACACCCCCATTTAAAAAAGAAGGAATGGGTGGGGCGTGGGGCATGTCAGGACCACCCGGAGGGGCACTTCTCCCAGAGTTCTCCTGGCGAAACCCAGAGAGTCCCTAGGTATGGTGACCAGAGACCCCCCAACCAGCTCAACATGCCTGCTTTTGCAACGCACCAACCAATTTAGTTATATTTTCTAGGGCTGCGTATCAGCCGCCACGTTTTGTTACAACTGAATTAGATATTTTTTAAATTTTATTTGGCACCTTTTCTAAAAAGTGCAATCCTCTTGAATTTAAAATTAAACGTTTCTATTTTAAGATGCTGCTGTCAGTGGTGTTATGTAAGCCTATTTCAGCGGCATTTTGCCATAAAGGATCAGAATTATAGCAAAATTAAGAAGTAGTGGGTTTCCGTCTCAAAGACAAAATGGCTTCCTAAATCAACCGATTATTACGCAGATTAATTTGAATTTGTGTCAAAAGTAAGGGAGGTCACCCTTGCATTTTTTAGTCTTTGGCCACAGTTTTGATTCGCTAAAAACACCAAGAAAATGAAATTTTAGAATTCACACGAAAAGCATAAAGTAAATCAATATACAAAAGGTAAAAATTTTTAGAACGCCACCCCTCGGTTGTGGAATAAATGCGCTTAACTAGGAATGTTCTATATGTTGAAGGAATGCAGCCGTATTTATATTTCCGATGACAGGTTCTGCCGATTGTGATACAAACAAGAATACACAGATGTCTTTTAGCTATACAAACACACACGGCTTGCACGTTATGGCATCTAAAATTACCACGGTGCATTATTAACGGTACAGAATTCTTTCCAATATTATTACCGGCTCCCCTGCACTTCAGCAGGTTGGAAGGTCCTGCTTTGCCAGGCCAGACCACAACAGTTATGGGGGGGATATTTGGCCTCAATATTTAAAATGGGGTCCACAAGTTACCTATATAACATCTAAATGAATAATGTTGGAGGACTAGATCTTTTTCTTCTGTCCTTCAATTACAACCTAGAATCCCACCGAGAAAGGTAGCGAATTAAACTGTACCCACCAAGAGCGGAGTCCGACGTACAGCCCAACAGAAGGGGTCTTTAACGGAAATAGACAGCTTAAAAGCGCGCCTGTCAAGTGAAATGACAGACCAGGACTTCAAAAGGGCAGATAACGTAATCTGTACATTATCCTGGAGAAATTATTCTTTTATTTCTATGCAAAGCAGGACCGTCTGTAGATGACAGGCCTGCTTTAACCCCTCTTGTACCCATGGATATCGCGGTGGGTCCCTCCCATACCGTCCCGGCTGTCTCTTAAATTGCAACAAATTGCTGTGTTTTTGGCACATAAGCCACACGGGGAATCAGCACATTCCAGCAGTCGAACCGTTACAGTTTGAATAGCGAGAGACGCTGCAGAACGTCTGGTTTTATCTTTATTAGATTCCATCTGGGAATCATTGCTGTTCATCTGCTTGTCTCGATTAATTTTCCATTTTCCAGACACCTAATGCCAGCATCTGGAATACTGCATAGTTTCACCCGTTATATACCAAGCATGAAGCTAAATATTTTACCGTCCTGTCACCATAGCAACCACAGGAATGGTCCAATGAGCAGAGCTGGAGAGTCAATGAGTGAAGTTCTCATCTTGAAACAAATTCCATTCTTAATAATGATCCTCCCCAAAAAATAACTTTCCTTCTATAAATCACCTGCTGCACTCGGTGTACAGTTCAAACTTTCTTATGGACTCACCCGCCCTATAAATAATATTTACATGTTTTATTACTTAATATAAAATGACGTAGAGTCATCTCGGGAAAACCAAAACATTTCACCCATGTGTCACTCTCACCTGTTCTGCTCCGTACACTGTAGCAAATTGCACAAAGTCCTCCATTTTCACAAAGCCATCTTTATCTCTATCCAGCGCCTCAAACACAGCTTGGAGACGGGCCAGCTCGTCCCCGCGACATGAAGAATCGGTGTCCAAGGGGAACCCCAAACCAGGGTCGCAGTTCAGGTCCTCTGTAGAAGGAGCCGAGGGGGAATCTTGGAGAGAAGCAGAATGATCGCTGAAGACCAATGTTCCAGTTTCAAAAGTTGAACCAACAAAATGCATTTTAACCGGGGCACCCATCGAGGTCAACTGCGTATCTTCAAAAGGTGATCCGTCCGTAGGCAACTGGTCAGGTATGCCATCAGGACAAACCACAGCAGCTTCAATCTGGGAATCTGCTTGCGTGGCTGGCAAACGTTCGCTCTCATGCGAGGAGCCTAAATGATGTGAGGCCAATTGATTTGTAACTTCACCCGTTGGTAACAGGTTGGCTTCAGATGGTGACTCAACTCTTGATATGGACAAACTGCCACTTCCCGGTGGTAAAGCTTCCAGAGACTGGGTCCCCCTATTATCTGAATATGATGGCTGGGTGTTTTCAGTAGATTCATACAACAGATCCAAAGGATCCGTAACAACAATTAAAGGTAGATGACTGATCCCATTGGGCGTTCCTTCTTGAAAACGCTTTGTTTCTCTGACTAAGTCCGAGTGGCTCAATGGACTTGGGTCAAGAGGTGTATCAGTTAGAGTTTGAGATTCAAAATGGTCTTCAGAATCAGGATTTACAAGAGGAAGCTGGCTGGCTCTGGGCAGTTGGGAACGAAGACCAAATGAGTCTGTTTTTGAAAAAGTCAACAATGTGGTCTCATTTGGGGAGTCAGAAAAAGAAAGGGATGATATTTCAGCCCCTTTGTCAATGACATCGCAAAGCAACGGGCCAGTTTGGTTAGAAGATGGCAACTGAATATTTTTAGTAGGTTCATGGCAAACAGATAAGTTTTCAGTTTCACAGGGTAACTTCTCAAACAGCAAGTCCAAATTATAGAAGGGTCCATCATCCGTCCCGATATTAAGACTCTCAAGACTGGAATAAAGACAATTTGGGGTCATGTGGTTTTCTAAATCGTTCCGTTCGTGATATTTGTTATCCGCTGAGCCGTCAGCGGGAAACAGGCCACTTTCTGAAGACTTATTCCACTTTACAAGGGGCCAATGTGTTCCAGAGAGCGGGAACTGTCCAGCTCCATATAATGGGTCCAATTCCGACAAGGCTAATTGTTCAGGATCTGTCCAAAACCTGGCTGATTGGTCGGCTGGGTCAGGGACATTATTCTCCTCCATTAGAACTTTAGTTAATTGTTTAGTTCCCAGATTTGCGAACACATCAGTAAGACATAATAAGTCATCTGAAAGAGTTAGCTGGTCCTTCTTTGAAGAAACTTTGTCGGGTTCTTGTGTTATATCCAAACAGAAGATTGAAAACAGGTCTTCTTCACTTCTACTCTGCAGCTCACGTGTTTCTGTTGGCAAACTGATGGAAATGTCAGACATAGAAGATAAATCATTACTCAACTCTATCTGAAAAGGGTTTTGCCCCGACTCCTGAGTAAGCAGGTGGTTACGTTCAAGAATGCAGTCAAACAGAGGAAGCTGAGGAGTATTAGGAGACGAACCATCAGGGTGGCACAGTTGTTTAGTTGTCAGAGAAGGTTCTAAATGAGACAGAGACTCAACACCTGGGGGCACACAGAGTTCGTTCATCGAGAGCTCCTCTGTATCACGGGCCAAAGAATGTTCAACCAGAAGCAATTGCTCAGACTCAGAATGCAAACCAGATTCAGACAGGTTAATCCGAGGAAAATCTCCATTTCCAGAGGGAAAATGCAGTTCAGACATGGATAGGAGATCATCGCCAACAGAAGTGGGGAGATCAGACGTGGAGAAAAGATCACAGTCATGGTGCACACAGGTTAATGGAAAGTTCTCAGTTTCAGGGGTGAAAATAGAAGCAGAAACAAGCAAATCTTCAGTGTTACCAGTCAAACTAGGTTCAGCCATAGGTACCTCATTAGTGTCCAGATTCAAACTAGATTCATACTGGAATACATCGTTAACATCACGAGAAAACCCAGATTCAGAATGTAACAGCTGCTTGGCATTAGGTGGTAAACAAGAGACAGAAGGGGATACATTGATCGTGTTAGAGGAAAGACAATATTGAGAAAGCAAAGAGTGGTCAATAGAGGAGGCCAAACCACAGTCAGTCACGAGTAGCTGATCTGAGTCAGGGAGGTATAGCTGCTCAGACACAGGGGTCAAACTGGATTGAGACTGCAGTAGCTGATCATTGTCAGGGCCCAAACAAGTTTCAGACTGTTGGCACTGCACAGTGTCAATGCCCAGAATGGATTCAGACTGGGGCAGGCGATTAGGATCCAAAGTGATTTCAGACTGGGGCAGGCGATTAGGATCCAAAGTGATTTCAGACTGGGGCAGGCGATTAGGATCCAAAGTGATTTCAGACTGGGGCAGGCGATTAGGATCCAAAGTGATTTCAGACTGGGGCAGGCGATTAGGATCCAAAGTGATTTCAGACTGGGGCAGGCGATTAGGATCCAAAGTGATTTCAGACTGGGGCAGGCGATTAGGATCCAAAGTGATTTCAGACTGGGGCAGGCGGTCAGTGTCCACAGCCAATTCAGACGGGGGCAGGCGGTCAGTGTCCACAGCCAATTCAGACTGGGGCAGACGGTCAGTGTCCACAGCCAATTCAGACTGGGGCAGACAGTCAGTGTCCACAGCCAATTCAGACTGGGGCAGACAGTCAGTGTCCACAGCCAATTCAGACTGGGGCAGACAGTCAGTGTCCACAGCCAATTCAGACTGGGGCAGACAGTCAGTGTCCACAGCCAATTCAGACTGGGGCAGACAGTCAGTGTCCACAGCCAATTCAGACTGGGGCAGACAGTCAGTGTCCACAGCCAATTCAGACTGGGGCAGACGGTCAGTGTCCACAGCCAATTCAGACTGGGGCAGACGGTCAGTGTCCACAGCCAATTCTGACTGGGGCAGACAGTCAGTGTCCACAGCCAATTCAGACTGGGGCAGACAGTCAGTGTCCACAGCCAATTCAGACTGGGGCAGAGGGTCAGTGTCCACAGCCAATTCAGACTGGGGCAGAGGGTCAGTGTCCACAGCCAATTCAGACTGGGGCAGGGGGTCAGAGTCGGGGTCAGAACCAAATTCAGGCTGGGGCCAGCGGTCAGGGTCCAGAAGGGATTCAGACTGGGGCCAGAGGTCAGTGTCCAAACCTAACTCAGACTGGGGCAGGCGGTCAGTGTCCAAACCTAATTCAGACTGGGGCAGGCGGTCAGTGTCCACAGCCAATTCAGACTGGGGCAGACAGTCAGTGTCCACAGCCAATTCAGACTGGGGCAGACAGTCAGTGTCCACAGCCAATTCAGACTGGGGCAGAGGGTCAGTGTCCACAGCCAATTCAGACTGGGGCAGGGGGTCAGAGTCGGGGTCAGAACCAAATTCAGGCTGGGGCCAGCGGTCAGGGTCCAGAAGGGATTCAGACTCGGGCCAGAGGTCAGTGTCCAAACCTAATTCAGACTGGGGCAGGGGGTCAGTGTCCAAACCTAATTCAGACTGGGGCAGGCGGTCAGTGTCCAAACCTAATTCAGACTGGGGCAGGCGGTCAGTGTCCAAACCTAATTCAGACTGGGGCAGGCGGTCAGTGTCCAAACCTAATTCAGACTGGGGCAGGCGGTCAGTGTCCAAACCTAATTCAGACTGGGGCAGGCGGTCAGTGTCCAAACCTAATTCAGACTGGGGCAGGCGGTCAGTGCACAAACCTAATTCAGACTGGGGCAGGCGGTCAGTGCACAAACCTAATTCAGACTGGGGCAGGCGGTCAGTGTCCAAACCTAATTCAGGCTGGGGCCAGCGGTCAGTGTCCAGATGGGATTCAGACTTGGGCCAGAGGTCAGTGTCAGGGTCCAGATGGGGTTCAGACTGGGGCCAGGGGTCAGTGTCAGGGTCCAGATGGGGTTCAGACTGGGGCCACCAGTCAGTGTCCAAACCTAATTCAGACTGGGGCAGGCGGTCAGTGTCCAAACCTAATTCAGACTGGGGCAGGCGGTCAGTGTCCACAGCCAATTCAGATTGGGGCAGACAGTCAGTGTCCACAGCCAATTCAGACTGGGGCAGACAGTCAGTGTCCACAGCCAATTCAGACTGGGGCAGACAGTCAGTGTCCACAGCCAATTCAGACTGGGGCAGACAGTCAGTGTCCACAGCCAATTCAGACTGGGGCAGAGGGTCAGTGTCCACAGCCAATTCAGACTGGGGCAGGGGGTCAGAGTCGGGGTCAGAACCAAATTCAGGCTGGGGCCAGCGGTCAGGGTCCAGAAGGGATTCAGACTGGGGCCAGAGGTCAGTGTCCAAACCTAATTCAGACTGGGGCAGGGGGTCAGTGTCCAAACCTAATTCAGACTGGGGCAGGGGGTCAGTGTCCAAACCTAATTCAGACGGGGGCAGGCGGTCAGTGTCCACAGCCAATTCAGACTGGGGCAGACGGTCAGTGTCCACAGCCAATTCAGACTGGGGCAGACGGTCAGTGTCCACAGCCAATTCAGACTGGGGCAGACGGTCAGTGTCCACAGCCAATTCAGACTGGGGCAGACGGTCAGTGTCCACAGCCAATTCAGACTGGGGCAGACGGTCAGTGTCCACAGCCAATTCAGACTGGGGCAGACGGTCAGTGTCCAAACCTAATTCAGACTGGGGCAGGCGGTCAGGGTCCAGATGGGATTCAGACTTGGGCCAGCGGTCAGGGTCCAGATGGGATTCAGACTTGGGCCAGCGGTCAGGGTCCAGATGGGATTCAGACCGGGGACAGAGGTTAGTGTCAGGGTCCAGATGGGGTTCAGACTGGGGCCAGGGGTCAGTGTCCAAACCTAATTCAGACTGGGGCAGGCGGTCAGTGCACAAACCTAATTCAGACTGGGGCAGGCGGTCAGTGCACAAACCTAATTCAGACTGGGGCAAGCGGTCAGTGTCCAAACCTAATTCAGACTGGGGCCAGAGGTCAGGGTCCAGATGGGATTCAGACTGGGGCCAGAGGTCAGTGTCAGGGTCCAGATGGGATTCAGACTGGGGCCAGCAGTCAGTGTCAGGGTCCAGATGGGGTTCAGACTGGGGCCAGCAGTCAGTGTCAGGGTCCAGATGGGGGTCAGACTGGGGCCAGAGGTCAGTGTCAGGGTCCAGATGGGATTCAGACTGGGGCCAGAGGTCAGTGTCAGGGTCCAGATGGGATTCAGACTGTGGCCAGTGGTCAGTGTCCAGAAGGGATTCAGACTGAGGCCAGTGGTCAGTGTCAGGGTCCAGATGGCATTCAGACTGGGGCCGGCGGCCAGTGTCCAAACCTAATTCAGACTGGGGCCGGCGGTCAGTGTCCAAACCTAATTCAGACTGGGGCCGGCGGTCAGTGTCCAAACCTAATTCAGACTGGGGCCGGCGGTCAGTGTCCAAGCCTAATTCAGACTGGGGCAGGCGGTCAGTGTCCAAACCTAATTCAGACTGGGGCCGGCGGTCAGGGTCCAGATGGGATTCAGACTGGGGCAGGCGGTCAGGGTCCAGATGGGATTCAGACTGGGGCAGGCGGTCAGGGTCCAGATGGGATTCAGACTGGGGCCAGCGGTCAGTGTCAGGGTCCAGATGGGGTTCAGACCGGGGCCAGCGGTCAGTGTCGGGGTCCAGATGGGATTCAGACCGGGGCCAGCGGTCAGTGTCGGGGTCCAGATGGGATTCAGACTGGGGCCAGCGGTCAGTGTCCAGAAGGGATTCAGACTGGGGCCAGCGGTCAGTGTCCAGAAGGGGTTCAGACTGGGGCCAGCGGTCAGGGTCCAGATGGGATTCAGACTGGGGCCAGAGGTCAGTGTCAGGGTCCAGATGGGGTTCAGACTGGGGCCAGAGGTCAGTGTCAGGGTCCAGATGGGGTTCAGACTGGGGCCAGAGGTCAGTGTCAGGGTCCAGATGGGGTTCAGACTGGGGCCAGAGGTCAGTGTCAGGGTCCAGATGGGGTTCAGACTGGGGCCAGCAGTCAGTGTCAGGGTCCAGATGGGGGTCAGACTGGGGCCAGAGGTCAGTGTCAGGGTCCAGATGGGATTCAGACTGGGGCCAGAGGTCAGTGTCAGGGTCCAGATGGGATTCAGACTGTGGCCAGTGGTCAGTGTCCAGAAGGGATTCAGACTGAGGCCAGTGGTCAGTGTCAGGGTCCAGATGGCATTCAGACTGGGGCCGGCGGCCAGTGTCCAAACCTAATTCAGACTGGGGCCGGCGGTCAGTGTCAGGGTCCAGATGGCATTCAGACTGGGGCCGGCGGTCAGTGTCAGGTTCCAGATGGGATTCAGACAGGGGCCAGCGGTCAGTGTCCAAACCTAATTCAGACTGGGGCAGGCGGTCAGTGTCCAAACCCAATTCAGACTGGGGCAGGCACTCACACAGGTGCTGCTGCTCAGTTGCTAAATTGTATTTAGAAAATAGCCCATACTCAGTCTTGGGGGCCAGATTGCATTCAGAATGTAGCAGCTGGTCAGTGGCAGGATCCAAACCCCGTTCAGACCATGGCAGGTGCTCAGTGTCAGGGGCCAAACTAAATTCAGAAGGTGACAAATACATAGTGACTTGATCCAAACAAGATTCAGACAAAGACTGATTTAATTCAGACTGTGGCCGCTGATCAATGTCAAGATCCAAACTATATTCAGACTGTGGCTGGTGGCCAGTGTCAGGGACAGAATCACAGTCACATAGGGTTTGCAGCTCCGTGTCAAGGACCAGTCCACAGTCATACATGGGCAGGTGGTCGGTGCCAGGGGCCAAAGCAGATTCGCACTGCAGCTGCTCAGTGGCAGGGGTCAGACTGGATTCAGACGGTAGTGGTTGCTCAGTCTCAGGGGGCAGATTGCATTCAGACCGGGACAGGTGGTCAGTGTCAGGGTCCAAACCGTATTCAGAAAGTGGCAGATACATAGTGACTGGGTCAGTGGGCAAAACAAATTTGGACTGAATTAGCAGATCGGTTTTGGAAGCGATGGGCTGCTCAAGTTGGGGAAATTCAGGAAAGCCCAGACCGGACTCCGCCGGGGGCTGCGGGCCAGCGTCCAGACCGGACTCCGCCGGGGGCTGGGGGCCAGCGTCCAGACCGGACTCCGCCGGGGGCTGCGGGCCAGCGTCCAGACCGGACTCCGCCGGGGGCTGCGGGCCAGCGTCCAGACCGGACTCCGCCGGGGGCTGCGGGCCAGCGTCCAGACCGGACTCCGCCGGGGGCTGCGGGCCAGCGTCCAGACCGGACTCCGCCGGGGGCTGCGGGCCAGCGTCCAGACCGGACTCCGCCGGGGGCTGCGGGCCAGCGTCCAGACCGGACTCCGCCGGGGCCAAACAGACAGAGTCAGGGAACACAACAGATTTAGATGGTGGCAACCTCTCAGAATCAGGAGACAAACTAGTTTCAGATAAGAGCAGTTGGTCAGGGGGTATTTCAGAAGGCAAACATGGTTCACACAGGGCCAGCGAAGTAACTTTAGGTAAACTAGAAGGACCTACGGTATCTGGGGTCGGGCTAAAGCGGGAATCAAACAACTGGCCACCTTCAGGGTCAGCGTGAGGGTCGCAGGGAACCTGCCGGTCAGGGTCAGAGTGCGATTTAGACAAGGCATGTGGGACAGTCTGATTTGGGCTACTCTCCGGGCTACTGTCAGAACATAGGCTGTCTAAGTCACTGTCCTGGGAAAGGTAGCCAGCTGGTGTTAGTACATCGTCCTTGTTTGATGGCAAACAAGCTAAAGGCTGAGGTGCCTGGTGTGCTTCTAATGCCGGCAGGGGTATGGGAGCAGTCCTATGGGGTAAAGGGGACTCATGGATGGACAGGTAGTTCCTTTGGGGCAAGTTATTCAGAGGCAGGAAAATCTGGGTAAATTCAGATGGTTCACTCCTCCATGGAGGGCCCTGGGGTATATTCATCTGAGACAGAGGCATCTGGGCAGATTGAGAGGTTAATTTGAAAGCAGAGAGGGTTAATCTGCCCGTGTCATCCACCGCCCACTGCTGGCTGGCATACAGAGACTGGCAGTGCCCAGCCCCTAGATGCCCCTCCAATGCACCCTGAGGCCCTACCAAAGATCCCTCACGCTGGGAGAGAAGAGGGTGGGGAGCCGGCATGATCTCACCCTGTCCATCCGGTTCTTCAAGGCTGGGGAGCGGGGAGGCACGTTCTCTCTCCTCCTCCCCCATCACAAAATAGCCCCCCAAAACCTGCTGGGGGGCGAACAGGTCCCCATCTGACCCGATTTGCTGTAGCCCCCCATCTTCTGCTTTTAAGCTGCCCCCTATGAGCCCCCAAGCAGTCAAATGGGGGTCCCCTTCCATCCTCATCAGCCCTTCTAGCTGGAGGCTGGGGGTCTTTCAGATGAAGCAGTGGTGGGCTTTAAATCACGATCCCCATCATGGTCTCAACAGGCTGCATCCATCAATCCCATTCCTCCAAAAGACAAACCACCCCCTTACACGGGGAGGGGGGATTAGTGCAAACGGCTCATACCTGCTGCCCCTGTCCTGGGGGAACGCATCCTCTGATCATAAATTGTAATCCAATAAATGCCCCCCCCTCCTACCCCCGCAAGGTGCAGATCCGGAGATCGATACCCGGGCTGGGGTATAAAAGGCAGGCGAGGGCGCAGATCCCGGGGCGGGATGGTTCGCTCCTTTGTAATATACCGGCGCGATGGTCACTCGGTGTGGCAGCCGGGGCTTTAAACGGCCGAAGCAATTTATTCAAAGGGTCCGAGGGGGAGGCGAGCGATGATCCGGGGACTCTCCATACGAAAGACTGCGGGAGATTGAGAGAGAGAGAGGAGGCTGGGCGGAGCGAGAGAGAGGGGAGGAGGCACAGAGGATGTCAGTGATGGAGGGAGGTGGGGGAGAGATGGAGGGAGAGACTGGAGGAGAGAGTAAGTGGAGGGGATTTAGTAAAAGAAGGGGTGCTGGAGAGATGGAAGGAAGGGAGGAAAGAGGGGGGAGAGATGGAAGGAAGGAAGGAAAGAGGGGGGAGGGAAGGAAGGAAAGAGGGGGGAGAGATGGAAGGAAGGAAGGAAGGAAGGAAAGAGGGGGGAGAGATGGAAGGAAATATGTCATACAGGTAGATGGTGAAGAACATGAGATACAGGGGAGAGGAGTGGGGGCAGTGATGTTGGGTGCTGGGGAGAGAGAGGGGGTAACTGGGGTACTCTGGTTAGACCTGGGAGATTCTAGAAGAGAGGCGTTATTTTTTGGGGGGGGTAGACCCTGCAGTTATTGAGGAGAGGGAAGGGGTCAGTAATAGGAGGGAGGGGTGGTATATATATCAGTATATTATATAAGAGAATCAGGTCAGGGGAAGACAGGGTGCCAGGGTCCAGACCAGACTCCGCCGATGATACGGGGTCTTCAAAAAAAGAAATTAGAGAATTAGAAGATAGGGGACTTTCCGGGAGCACTGAGGGTGGAGGACGCAGCCGGCAGTCTATGGGGTTTATATTTAAATATGTCTCCTTTTTTTAATAACGGATCTGACTGCCATGTGCTAGGAGGGACAGACGAATGGTATTGTGGGTCTCTCCGGGCCGTATTAAACCGGTTTAAGGAACAAAGCAAGACTTCAGCGAATTCCGTTCAGAAAACACTAAATATTGGGGATCCCGTCACACTAGACGGCCATAAAGTGCTCAGCCGGCCACTACGTCAAAGTACCCCCAAGATTGCCGAGTCCGATCTAAAGTCATAATGGTGACATGTCTATCGGTCATTATTGTTCTAGCAGCAACCCCCGGAATTTGTATGCCTTTCTATTACGTTTCGGTTGTGCCCGCCTCTGTTTAATATATAATAAACCGGTTTAGGGCCTGGCTGGGACGGTGTCTCCGGGGGGCACCAGGTGTGTTTGTTCATGGCCTGCTAATAAGTGGGGACCAGGTGTGTTTGGGAGACGCCAACGTATTCCATGACGTCATGACCCCTGAGGATAGACCAAGGACTAGAACGATCCATCAAACATCTAACCTGCCCGCATTCCACCACAACCGCAGGGGTGCGGCTCCAAGGAGCCATAATATCATATATACCCTATATATTATATATATTATTTATAGCACAGGTAACCCCTTCCCAGGCAGAACATTATCTCGGGGTTATCGCGAGAGACGGAATCCCAGCCGTTCCCGTTTCACGAGCGTATTTACCACCAGTAACCCCGTCCATTGCCTTCTGCTCAAATATCAACGCATTTTAGGACCAACGGTGATCCTCTGACACGACGGATTGGATCCCAACGCCTATGGATCTCTATGGCGTAGACGTCCTTCTAGCTTCCTCCAGGCCTTGGAGAGCTGAGGGCCGAAGGAGGACGCGACCGCCCCGCAGGAGGAGTTCGGCTTAGGATTCTCTAGCATTTTATGCAAATAAAGTTTAGACGATTGTTATTTTTAGTCTTTTCTCGGAACGTTTAATCACGTTACGGGATCGTTTAGGAAGATTGCAAAGTGTCTTCCTCTGTGTCACATGACTATTAAAGGTTCCCAGAAGAATTAAGAACGGGGCGGCAACTTCCATTGATTACGGAGATATTTCTTAATGTCTTAATGGTGCGTTTATTCACAAAAGTCTTAATTTCAATACAGTTGTCGGAACAGCAATTATTAAAGCCCGGAACCCCCTAGATCAGAAGCGGCCTATGGGCTACTGGTACCCCCAATTTAATTATTTTTATTAAAACCTCTTTTATTTGGCGTGGCTGGGCTGCTGGTGGTAAAGAGCGTCATTGGTCCATATTTACCAACGTGAACCCAGCCGGAGGTCGGGTCCCCTCAAGATTTTAGGCCCCGCCGAGTTCAGTGATAAGTAGGAACTCACAGTTACAAGATTAGTTCCCTCCAAATTCAACAGGAAAGCAACAGATGCGCCCCACCTACTGTTAACTAATCACGGCAATGAGACACATGTACACTTTACCGAGACTGTAGTATATATGTGGAACATCCTCCCAGCAGAAGTGGTAGAGGGTAATACAGTGAGGGTATTAAACATGCATGGGATAGGCATACGGCTCCTGGAGCTAAGGCAAGACCAATGATTAAGGTCTGAGTCTTTACAGCAGGAGAAACGGACAACTAGACGGGCCGAATGGGGCCGATCTGCCGGCAGCTTCTATGTTTCTACAGAAAACTTACAAATATCTGTAAAAATGTGCTTTAAATGTTCTTTGCCGGTGCATACGTGCTGTATAGACGTTAAAACCGACTTTTGATATAAGCAGGTTGATTTTTTTCTTAAAAAAAGCATACTTTTTCCCCAGGATAAGGTTTGTCTCCCCACGCACCTGTTTGGTGACGTCACCGAGGGGCTCTACCAGGCCGTCCATCGAGGCTTGACGTAGCCTACAGAGATACGCGTCTGCGAGCCTCGAAAACCAACACGGCTTCTCCCACACACACGCACACACGTGATGTCACAGATGCTCGTGGGATCTGAGCGGCTCCATGGCTGCCTTAATTAAAACTTTAATTATTTAAGGGTACCCTGCCCCGAAACGATTTCACCCCCGCGCTACGGCATTCGACTCTAAATTCAACAAAAGAAAACTTTATACGGATCATCGGAGCGCACGATGCTTTGATAATATTTTTTACGGTTTAATAGTTTTACATCTATTTTAACAACACGTGTATTTGTGCAACCTGTCTCTGGTGCGTAGCACATGATATATCATGGGAGGATCATGGGAGTTGTAGTTCCACAACACATCACCTGTTGGCTACCCTACTCCAAGGTTTCTAATAAGAATTGAAAGCCTTGTCTAATTCCTCATTTACTCGTTAAAAACAGACTTCGTTAGCATTGCCATAAAGCATCAGCTGGGAAATATCACATTGCGAACAACAATGGCGGCCTTCAGGTCTGCAGATAAAGGTGTTTGTCAATCCCGACCTGCATTACTGTATACAGCGCTGGGGGTTATATTACTGTATACAGCGCTGGGGGGTTATATTACTGTATACAGCGCTGGGGGTTATATTACTGTATACAGCGCTGGGGGTTATTTCTGTATACAGCGCTGGGGGTTATATTACTGTATACAGCGCTGGGGGGTTATATTACTGTATACAGCGCCGGGGGGGTTATATTACTGTATACAGCCCTGGGGGAGTTATATTACTGTATACAGCGCTGGGGGTTATTACTGTATACAGCCCTGGGGGTTATTACTGTATACAGCCCTGGGGGAGTTATATTACTGTATACAGCGCTGGGGGTTATTAGTGTATACAAATAAATCTCCGCTCCTGACATTCTCTCTCTTTTCTTTTCCCCATAATTAGCAACCGGGGAGAGATAACTTAATGGGGAGGAATAATCACACAGTTCCTGAGTACAGTCGTGTTCTGTGACACGTTCGCTTTGCGTTAGTCCTCCTATACAACAAATGACCTTCCAGTATCTTGTGGTTTCTCTAAAACGTAGGGGATTTATTTTACAAGGAATTCACATTTTGCTGCACTTTACAGCGGGGGGGGGGGGGGGGGGGGTGTGCGCGTGCGCGCTTTTACCCCAGACTGGGCCGGTGATTTATGACGACGCTGGGGGTTTTGTTCTCTTTGAAAGCAGTCCTGTGTACTTTCAGGGGAGTTTGCTCTCCTGTGTCGAATACATAGGGAAAAAAATACTGTTCTATAAATAGAAACGTAAGATTATTTTATAAGGAAGTTAAGAGTTTCAGCGTCACGAGAGCTGCCAACTTTCCTGGAAAAAAAAAATAATACTCGGCCCCGTCTAGTTCTCCTGCTGTAAAAACTGAAACCTTAATCAGTCGTTGGTTTCATCTTAGATTCAGGAGCCGTATGCCTATCCCATGCGTGTTTAAATCCCCTCGCTGTATTACTCTCTACCACTTCTGCTGGGAGGCTGTTCCACTTATCTTCCACTGTCTCAGTAACGTAAAACATCCTTCCATTCCATCTAGGCCTCTGCCCCTCTAGTTTTGGATTATAGTCTCCCCTCCTGTACTTTGTTAATAGTATTTAATCCCCTCTCTCCTCCAAGCTCCACCCCTTTTCTAATTGTATGCTTCTGCTGCCCCCTAGCGGTTATCTTGTGTATTTGCTTTCTCAGTATCGCAATTTTAATGATGAATCCTTAGAGATGGTGACATTGGTTCCCATGGAAGGAAGTTTATAAAGGAAGGGGTTCCTCTGAGGATATAGAGCAGGGCCGGTTTAGTAAATACAGATAAGGGCAGGAAAAGGTGCAGCGGAATGCTGGAGCTCTGTGCAGGGCTATGAACAGAATGTACATTTTTTTTACCATTCATACTTTTTTTCCCCAGTTACCATTTTGATCCAGACACAGAAGTCAACCCCTCGTTATGTTCTCACCGTGATCTTTACATACATCATCTATGTGTCTATGAATCAGGACCCCAAGGGTTAACAAATCACTTGGTGAATCTTGTGGATGGAGCTACTGTAGAAGGAACCGTCAAGGATCCCTTCGGGATCTAAAGGAGTCATTAGGTGACAAAGGCGAGAGAGCCGCGGAAGCATCACATACAGCCAGTTTGTTTATTACTTAACCCATTTCTTGTGTTGAATGGATCCCCAAAACCTGCCACCTGCTCTCGAAAGAACTAAAATGTATTACTTACCTAAAATTTATTACTTTAACCCCAATCATAAAAACCATGTAGTCCAGCGATCAGTCTTTTTTAATTAATTACATTCAATTATATTTTTGTCATTCCCTTTTGCCCCAAAGCATACAGTTTATCAGAGTATTACAAGAAAAGGGGATACAATGTATCAAAAATAGAACAGGGTTAAAAAAAAAAAAAATAGATATGAAAACGCACATCCGTAGCCCTGGATCCAAGAAGGAATACCCCGAGCCGTGGGGAAATTTGTGTCTGGGTTAATTGCCCCAGGTGCAGGGTAGTTCTGCAGCCAATGGCAGCAATAAGAGAGTTCTGCATGGGGGTCCCAGCATGTATGAGTAAAGTAGATCTGGTTGACGTGTAATAGTGTCCATTTGTTATTTTGCTGGGGAAATTTACCATTAACTGCAAGGGGTGGGCTCAGGATCCCCCCCAGTCCTTAAATCTCTTCAAATAAATCGTAATGCAAAGGCAGGGACTGGAACGATCTGAGCCATACCCTGGTGCGGGGGTAGTAAAGAAGGAAAAAAGTTCTGATCACGATGATTGGACAGCAACTCGATTCAGTTTATTTCTTCATCTGGGAGCTCCAAACATCTAGAGAAGCGAGAAGGAAAAAAGGTTGGTCGTTAAACGCGAAGGATCAGCATCTCCTACGTAGCTCGTGGTGATCGGGGGTCTGAGTAGCACTTGGCTCATATTCACTAAAGATGATAAAAAAAAAAACTGGGAAGTTTAGGAAGGTCAGATGTTATATCGGTGAAGTTTTGCATCCTGACTCCAACGCGTTTTACAAACAGGGTCCTAGCTGTTTAAAGAGACTACTACCAACTAGAATACCACGCAGGGTTAATTTATACGGAAGGTCACTTTTAAAGGACGAAGATGAAAACGTATCCAATTATCTAATTTTGAGCCCTCACATACTTTCCAATGCTTCCCTTAAAAACATCACTGTAGTGCGTCTTATAGAATATCCGACCCTGGAACCTGAATTACTGACTATCTGCAAAGCTTTGCCTCTTACTCCATGCATCTAGAGGTGAGGAGAAGGAAGGGTACCCAGCGATGCCGAAAGAAGATTGGGAGATGTCAACCACGATCCGCCGTCCATCACCAGGGTTGTTCCCGTCACGTAGGAAGCCAACGGGCTGGCCAAGAAGAGCGCTCCATGGGCAATCTCCGTCTTGTTGCCCATGCGCTGCAGGGGAATGATGGTGGAAAGTCCCATTGCTTCTGCTGCTGGTCCACCTAGAATCACACATGCGCACGGATAGACAGAAAAAAGAAACCACTACATGGGGAGACTATAAGGAGGGCGCCACCAGTCAATATGGGTCCTTGCATCTGAATTTTTCAGATGCCCCTAGGTCTCTCATTCAATACTGTGACCCTCAGCCATACCCTCCAATTATTCATGAGCTGGTGAGCTCTGTACTGCAGAAGCAGACTACGATGTGCCAAATGGGTCAGCCATATGCTTCAAACATACCGCATTGCGCACGTATCTGGCACTAAAGCCATTCGGAACGGTTCTTGACCCAGGTTCAGTTTTGCTCCCCTTACTTTGATGTCCGCGGCTCAGTACTCACCCAGTCTACGCATGCCTTCTGTGCCAGAAATGGGCCCCGGTGCCAGGCTATTCACCCGCACCTTGCTCGGACCCCATTCCACAGCAAGGTGCTTGGTCATGGCATCTGCGGACAGAGAACGGGGGGCTTTTAATGGGTCTGAGAAACCAGCTGTCAAGAGGGGTACAGGTAGTGGTCCATTACTACGGTATGAGGAGAAGGTGGTGAAGCGGCTGCCAATGAACAAGGTGAGCTTTAAGGTAATCTAGAACAGGATCCACCTGTATAGGAATGGCAGAATATGCCATCTCTATGGTTAAAGGCGCACAGAAGTGGTCACGGGACTCAGGGATATCGGCATGTACAGGGCCGGGGCAAACAAGCAATACGTATGTGAATCACTTACCTATAGCTGCCTTGGCACTACCTGCGTGTACCTGCAAGACCTGCCCTCTGTAGGCCAACGTGGCCGTGATATTCACAATGACTCCTCCGTGGTCCTGGCGGACAAAAAGCTCACATGGTTATTCTACCCCAGACCTGCAAGGATCCTCTGACGTAGACCGGCAGACAACGAGCCCCCCTTCCGTGAGAGAAGCCAACGCTTCACATTATGAAAAACCAGGATGAATAATAACAAGATCATTTTATGAGGTTTTATTTACGGAGCAGCTTAAGATACACGGCACGTAAAATCTTACCCTGAAGAAACGTTCAAACAGGATCTTGCTGGCGTTGAAGGTCCCCACGGTGTCGATATCCAGAACGGTCTTAAAGGCGTTGAAAGAGAGGGAGCTGGCAGGGCAGAGGAAATTCCCGGCCGCGTCTGCGTGGGGAGAACATACGACGAACGGACGATAAAGAAAAGATAACGAGAAAAAAAACTGAACAAAATCTAAATGAAATAATCAGGGAACGCAGCAGAAGCGGTGGGATCCATCGTGCTGGGAGCGTTCTAGAATATCCAAGACAACAGGACGATGGTCTGAAGAAGAAAGTTAGACTCAAGAAGGAAGGCTGAGCGTTCTAGATGGCGAGGAGACAGACGAGACGGGAGGTTTGCTTCCTATCCGCTGTCCTACGCAAGGAGATACTCACTGTTCACCAGGATGTCCACCCTGGAGAAGGTCCTCAGAGCCTCCTCCACAGCGGCCGTCAAGCTCTCCGGCTGACGGACATCCCCCGCCAGGGGCAGACAGCGCCTCCCTGTGGCAGCCTCTAGTTTCTTTGCTGCCTGGGAGAAATATAAGTTGGTTGACCCCCTAAACGACCATTACAAAATGTGTCTTATCACCGTGGCAACCTATGTAATCTCCCTGCTGACTGGAGTATTCCATTGGTTGCTATGGCGAGTTGACCATTTTTTAAACTTTATAAATAAATGGAGATTTCAGAACATGCACTACTTACCTAATTGAGCCATATTTATATTTTTTAAATACCCGTGACACCTGCCCCCTTACCTCAGCCACCCGCTGTAGGTTCCTGCTCACAATGATGGTGTCACAGCCGTGCCTGTGGGGGCAAAAAGGGCAGAGTTTATTTTTAGGGAAAAATAACCAAATAACAGGACAGACGGGAGAAACGTGGAGCAAAAGAGAATAATTATCCAGGAAGTTTGATTAAAGCCGTTAATCGGGCTGCGCCCCTCACATAACGTCGGGGGTAATTATCAACCACGTCTCGCCGGGCCCTTGTGTTACCTGCTGGGGCCGAAAGAAATAAGAGCGGCTGATATCGGTGTAACTTACCACAAATACTCTTTTTGACAATAAAGAAAATTGATCAAGAAAAGAAAAGAAAAAAAAAGAAAAGAAATAAAACCTAGAGAAAACGTATGAAAATGTTACTTATTTTCTATAAAAAGACAAAAGCTGCGAAAAGGAAGTTACTTACCTCATGAAAACTTCGGCGATACGAAATCCAATCCCAGACCCCCCTCCGGTGATGAACGCCACCCTGCCACTGAACGGAACAAAGTAACGGGATTCATATTTGACACGATCACAGCATTTTTATTTTTAGAAGTATATTTAGAAAAAATTTAATTCCAATTAAAAATGGCCTTTTTCCTTCCATAAATTCGGCACCGAAATAATTGAACGGGGTCTGCACATTTACAGCAATAAATTGTTAGGCAGCCGACTCTTGGGTCGCAATTGAGTTGAATTAACGGCGGCGGCGAGTCTGTCGCCGACCCATCCATTCGAGTTGCTTCAAATATCGCCGGTTGCTTCAGAAACCCGTCAAGGGCTTTAATGCAGCATAATCAACAGGACTCCTTGGAAAGAAGAGGCGAGTGGAGCCAGAACTCTATTTAACTCAAAAGGACGGCTCGGCTTAACAACTCATCTGGGACTGACGGCGACTCCGCAACTCAACGGGGGAGACTAACAGCGTCCAACTCAACAGCGTTGGGAGCCATAACTGAGGCTCTTGGCACCTGGGGCAGGGTTAGAGGTCCAGCCCCACCACGTCACACCAGCTTCCACTAGTGGTAGCACCTTGTCTGTCAGGTGGCCCTCGGAGGTTAGGACCCCGGCGGCATGTGACAGCAAGTGCCAAGAGAACAGCTGCTGTTTGAGTTGACTTCATCGAGTGCTATGATGTGGTGCTGGGCCAGCCGTGTGACCTTAAGGCGCGTATTAAGTACTAAGGGCCCTCTTGGCCGGGGATCAGTAGAATAAGGTATTACTTGAGCAGCGTCGGGTTGTAGAGGTAGTCGTAGGAAGGAAGACATTCATCTGTCTCCACATCTGCTGGTGGCTGATCCAAGGCGAGCTGCTCCGACATAGTGCGTCTTCTGGGGGTCCCTAGAAATTAAAGAAATTACGTAACTAAAAGCGGAAGCAAATATTTCATTTATAAACAGAACATTAACTTATTTTATTAAAATTACACCCGACCAGCACATTACACAAACTTCACAGCCGTTACAAGTCACTTTCTAGCATCGTATGTCCCTGCTCCTTCTTCCCGTGGCCACCCAATGTCTTCAGCGTTATTGGACCTGTTTTTAGAAGCTCTATACTGGAACCCGTTTGCCTTTAAAACCATCATCGGGTTATGGTCCAGCTTTGTATGAAAAGGATTTCCAGTGGAGCGCCAGACAGACTGCCCAAAAGCCAAGTTTTATACACAAAAAAAATAAATCTTTATTAAATCTGCATGTGTGTAGACGGGACGGGAGGTTCTGCATCCCCCTAGACATCGGTCATGGCGACGTCAGGGGCGTAACTAGAAGCCTCAGGGCCCCGGTGCGAGAATCTGTTAAGGGCCCCCCACCCCATCTACCCCCTTCTCAGGCTATCTAACCTCTCCCTACCCCCCCCTTCTCACTATCTACCCTCTCCCTACCCCCCTTCCCACTATCTACCCTCTCCCTACCCCCCCTTCCCACTATCTACCCTCTCCCTACCCCCCCTTCCCACTATCTACCCTCTCCCTACCCCCCCTTCCCACTATCTACCCTCTCCCTACCCCCCCTTCTCACTATCTACCCTCTCCCTACCCCCCCTTCTCACTATCTACCCTCTCCCTACCCCCCCTTCTCACTATCTACCCTCTCCCTACCCCCCCTTCTCATTATCTACCCTCTCCCTACACCCCTTTGTAGGTCACTTTCCGGCCTCTGTCTTGCAGCTCTGCCGCGGTGCGCACGGCTTCACTTCTGAGCGCCGGCATATGAGGTAATGTGGATTTGTGCCCCCAGCCAGCCCCCTTTGTACATTATGCCCCAACACCCCTGTGTATTGATTTATGTGATGTCCCCAGCCAGCCCCCCTCCCTTATGTATTGATGCCCCCCTTTGCATTGTTAATGTCAATAACGTATATTGAACCCAGCCACCCACCCCCCACCTTTGTGTATTGATTTATGTGGTGCCCCAACCACCCTGTTATGTACTTATACCCCCTAGCCACCCCCATTTTGCAGTTAATTGTTGTCCCAATGCAGCCCCCCCTTTGAATATGGCTCCCCTTCTGCCTATTACCCCAACTATTTTTTTTTATTTTTTTTAATACTTGCGTTTTTGCTGTCATTCCTCACTGCTGCTGTCCTCCAACGTGCTCTTCTAGCTGTCACGAGGAGCTGTTCCGTGTGACTCCGCCCCCTTGAGCGGCCCATCACATTGATGATGTGACGTGCCGCTCAAGGGGGCGGAGTCACATGGAACAGGACACTGTGGCAGGCACGCTGGCCGCTTAATGATTTTAAAGCGGCCAGCGTGCCGTCGGGGCAGCGCTGAGGCAGGCGGCGGCGGCGGCGAGCAGAGGAGACAGAAGGGCCCTGGAGTTCTGTCAGTCAGGATGCCCAAGGGGTGCCGAGCGGTCGTTTTCAGCAACCGCTCGGCACCCCTTGGGCCCCCCTGACTGGCAGAACTCCAGGGCCCGGTCGCAGTCGCGACCCCGGTAGTTCCGCCACTGGGCGACGTAGATAATATTATTCCTGCGTTAGTCGGTAGACGTGAAAATAAATGAATTTTATCGGCCAAAAGTCGGATTTAAATGTCTGCGGTCTGTTACCCAATAACGGCTTTAAACTTTGAACCGAATGCCTCCTATTCTACACGGAGCTTACATTTCAGCCACCGGCGGTCGGATCATAGACAACAAGAAAAATAGCAATACTAATAAAAATAGAGGAATCTGATCACGGAACGGTAAAAAAGGGATCCACTCTCCTGCCCATGACCCCCGGCGACCTTTTCTCGCATTTTGGAGAATAACCTTTACGCAGCCCGATGGATCTCTGGTTTATATGTTCATTTTACTTTAAAATACCTTATTTCATTGCGAGAATAAAATAAATAATTCATTAGGCCCATTAACCCCTTAATGTCGGGAGGTCTGTATATTGCTTGCGTTTTAATAATTGGACATATTTTAAGAATTAAAAAGTGAATTTTTTTTTTATCCAGTGTCTGGGGCCCCTCTCTGGTGCTCTTGAGCTCTATATTATATGTATGTGTATTTTTTCGAGTGGCCCATGGTTAAGATCTGTATAGGTTATAGGGGGAAGAGATATGTGTATATATGTCTGCATCAGCATATTATACCGGTCTATACAGGCTGCCTTTATGTTTAGAGCTCATAGAATGTCAGGATCCTAATAGATACAAAGTTGCACACAATGGAACCTTCAGTGCCTGTGAATGCAGCCGCTGGAGCTGTAGAAGCTGCAGCCCTGAATATATGATTAATGTATACATGGAGCTGTCACTACGTATACCGGCAGTGTAAAGCCCCCTCTCCCCGCTCGCCGCCCCCTGTACTGATACTCACCTCTCTCTCTCTCTCTCTCTCTCTCTCTGCAGCCCGCGGTGCACTTTGTATCCTCCGCCTCGCGTTCTCTTTAATGATCTGCAGCGCAAAGCATCCAGGGAGTTGTAGTTTCCCTGTTTGTCTGGATTTTTTTTTCTTACACATGCGCAGTCTGTTCTTACTGGCCTACGTGTAGCCAGAGAGCATGCGCAGTACTGTGTTGCTTATGGTCATGTATAGTCATGTATAGCAGAATAGATATATAGGTATACAGTACTGGGTTTTTTTTTGTTTTGTTTGTTTTTTTAAATCTTGTTACCCCTTATTTAGCTAGCAGGTGGGAGGTGGGCATGCTGCTGGGGAGAGGTGGTAGGGAGGCCTGGTAGGGTAATGTAGCCATAAACGGAGCAAAGAAAGGATCGCGTCCGGATATAAACTCCTCACTTTTAGTGAATAGATGGGTTTGATTTGGGGAGTGCAATCGAGTTACCAATTTAACAGAAACTTTCGTGAATAGACCTGAATGAGACAAAAGGTTTTCCCATTGACATGTCGTGTGGGGGGTATTACTTTTCGCCAGATCTGGAAGACCGTTAGAACTTTATTAATTCCTTAATACGGCTAACCTGAGACCATTCACCTGTCATTACGCCCACCCAAAAGGGTATCATCTCAACTTGAAGACACGGAAAAATGGGTTATGATGTCATATCCCGACACTCCGTGTCTTAAAGGCATGGCACGCTTTTAATGCAGAGGTGGCGGCTGGGGGTGCTGCTCTGGGTCTTCTCCGTAGACAAACATTATCAGTAGAATGGGTCGTACCGAAGAGCTCAGAGTCTTTAAACGTGAGGCCGTCCTGGGATGCAACCCTTGACATAAGTCAGTTTGTGAAGTTTCTGCTCTGCTAGATCTGCCCCTATTTTCTGAGTGGGGTCACATGCTTATAGAAGAAAAAAGGGGGCCGGTGAACTCTTACAAAGCGGAATTCTGCGTCTTGGGCAGGAAATAGATCAACGTTCTTTCCCATAAGTGGAACAATGTGACAGAAGGAGGTGGCACGTGACCAGACTCCGATTTCACGTTCATTTGCAGGACGCGCAGGGAACGTTACCCTTTTTATCCAAAGGATCGTCTTAGGCCGTCAGTTCTGGTTTTGTCAGACCCTCTGAATGTAGGGACTGGAAGAAGCACTCTGGAGATTGTTGGCACTATATAACTACAAGATGATAATAATCATAAAGGATGACGGTCATTTGTGATGGGAGGCTTTTTTCAGTAGATCAGTTGACCAGAGAACGTCCAGCTGATGCACACGCGTGTGGGACGATACAGGCGTCCCTGCGGAATTACCTGCTTCTATATGGCCACCATGAGATCTTACTGGAACCAGCAACAGTTACACCAAGGAACCAGTCTGTCATAAGCATCCAAGTGGTTAATTAAATAAGCAAGGCTTTGACTACAGGAACAAGGGCAGGTCACGAAGACGTGGGAGTCTTCCTTAGAAGAAAGAGAAATGGGTGTATGCACGAAGAAAGCCCCCTTCCCAACGTCCCTGGCACGATCATGTAAATAAAACTTCAGAGAATTCTATTTTTATAAAGAATAAACATGGATATTTTTATTTAACAGTCGAGGCATGAGCTGGATTGGGAGAAACAGCTAATGTCCCATCAGAAAGAACCCTGAACTGGAAAAGGCATGATGGCCGCTGGATTACACATATAACATATGAAACCAGTACAGTCACCATAAAGCTACCATAAACTTGGTCTTGGACCTCCCCTGTATTATCAGAGTAGGTTTGTCCTTCGTAATCCTGGAGGTAACATTTTTTTGAGGTATGTTTTTGTAAACCCTAAGGAAGGATAGACACCAATCCAGAAGATCAGAGCCCTAATGCACGACGTATGCCATCACAGAGAGGCTCTTAAGTGAATGATAAGTCCTCAAGCACCATGTGGCGACACTAGTTAATTCATCTTGCTACCAGATTTAAGACAGCCAAAGAACTGCCCTCAAGTTATTGAAAGCCACCAATATTCCATGGCTTCTACCGACAGCACCAGATTGTTGTACAAACAGGGTTTGGTCACGTTCTAGGGAAAGGTAGGTTCCTCCCGGGCTCCTCAGCGAGGTGTGGGGTCCGTATGGCCATAAAGGAACGTCAAACTTGACACAAGTCGCCGTGATCTGAAGTCTCCCAGTTGACCAGCTCGGTGCTGTTAAACCACAGGCTGATTTCCCGTTCAGCAACTTCCACAGAGTCACTGGCATGAATCACGTTCCTGAGGACGGAGGGACATGTTACGGGCAAGAAGTAAACAAAGCAAGAAGTTAACGAGGAAGTGAAAAAGCTTGTAAGTGCCGGAGAACAGAAAGAAAACAAATCAGAACATCAAAACATTGTCATCTATAAGATTCCATCTTCACAGAGGAAACGAAGCATCACCTGCTGATGTGAACGCTATAGTCCCCCCGAATGGTGCCCGGCTTGGCCTGGGCAGAGTCCGTGTCTCCAACCATCAGCCGGGAGGATTTTACCACATTGTTCCCCTCCCAGACCTGTGGGGAGGAAGAACAGAATTAAATGTACCCTTCAGCTGGGTGAAGAGTCACATAGCTTTCATCAAGGCTAACGTACACAGAAGAAGTTCAAATAAGGACAATAAACCCCGACAGCAGCTCTATTTCGAATCTGAGCGGCATTTACTGCCATGGTGGCCTCGATGGGATTTGAGCTCTAGAACAACGGAGGCTCAGCTTTATCCGCTCACTCAAGATGAGCCGTGGAAGGGGTAAAAAAGCCACCAGAAAATTTATGTTGAAGTGTTGAAGATACAATTTGACAGAGAGACAAACTGATACAATGGGTTAGGGCTTTGGCCAATTGACTCTTACCATGGCGACCACAGGTCCTGAAGCCATATATCTTATGAGCGAAGGGTAGAAGGGCTTTCTACGAAGGTCATGATAATGTTCAGCTAGGATGACTTCTGATGCCTGGAAAGAAAGCAGTGATTCAAGCAATCAATGGTGGGGTCTCCTAAAAGGTCATAGCTTCATGATGACAAAATGCGTGACTATGTTGGAGAACACAGTCCCTCATCACAATCAAAGCCACTAATCACATCCTACAATAATTAGAAGAGAGGCCAATCTACGGGAGGTCGTCGGTAATCCATAGCCGGATGCGCTCCGAGGCGGCGTGGATTTTATTACGCACCTGCAGAAGTTTCATGCCCACTAGTTTGAAGCCGCGCTGCTCGAAGCGTCTGATGAGTTCGCCGACCAGTCGCCTCTGGACCCCGTCGGGCTTCACAGCTATGAGCGTCCTCTCCTGGAGACCGGACGGCACTGAGACACAATAAAAAGATAGCGCTTAGGATCTTATTAGATACAACGTCTAATCGCCAGACCCACGGAGAACAGGCGAAGAACGTTAGGGGCGTCTGCTCCATCTTAAACTGCCCTAGGGAGGTAGATAGACTCGAATTAAAACTTCAAACGGATTACATATTAATAGGATTGGCTTCAAAGCATTTTGCGGTGGTAGACTTCTTACCTCTTTTACAATGAGTGGAATGGTCTCCCAGCAGAAGTGGTAGAGGGGAGGTTAAACATGAATTTAATAAGAAAGCACTTTTAAAGTCACATTGGCACAGGAGGCCCATCTAAAAGATCTGTTAGGAGGTCGAGAGGGAACGGGTCAGAAGATGAGGGAGACGGGGAAATTACATTTTAAACAAGGCAGGAAGAGGCGCTGCATACTTTAGTCTGGGGTAATTCAGGCCCATAATGAGCAGTGGGGATTGGGCTGAGGGTTGTGAGGGTAGGGATACCGGATGTACATGTATAGAAAGAAGTAAGAGTAACCCGGACACAAGTTCTAGCAGGCAGCAGAGCAGAACGTTGGGTGGGGGAAGGGTGCCACAAAGACCAGGAGACACCCAACATGTACACAGTGCACCCCACTGCCAAAAACATCACTCTGCGGCCGTACGCAACCGCAGACCCCACAAGAACAAAGAACTATCGGGAAAGTCTTGCGTTTAACACTTTATGTACCATTTGGTGCCCAAAGGGTTAAGCAGCATGGGTTCTAAACCACATCATGTGACGTCAGAGGCGCTGCAGAGCCTGTACAGAGCTTTGGGAGTAAGACTCCCCCCCCCCCTCCCCTCCTTGTGAACAGCCCCCTCCAGTTACCGGAAGGAGTTCAGAGGCTCTCTGTTCATTCATATACGGGGGGGGGGGGCTCACGGCCCTGCGTACCCCCATCATGGCCCAGATACACCGCGCAGATCCGTATATTTGGCCGGGGGAAAAATATTGAAATACCGGAAAAATGTACAGAACAAACAGCGTTAGTATACAGAGATGACACACGTGTCTAAAACCGTGTGCATCACATATGGAGAGAACACGTATGAGCTCAGGAATTTCATTCCTACACCCGCAAGAATCCCATAAAGTGTCAAATCCATTGATACAGCACTGAGCACACCGTCAGGCCTCCAGATACAGCACTTTATGGTATCTCCTGCAGTAAAGACAGACCTTAATCAGTTGTTGGTCTCGTCTTAGATTCAGGAGCCGTATGTCTATCCCATGCATGTCTCAATCCCCTCACTGTATTACCCTCTACCACTTCTGCTGGGAGGCTGATCCACTTATATACATACTACCAGATCTATGAATACACCCAACTGTGCACACAGAGACCAGGATCCCTTCAGCCATCAATTAGCGCGTTTCATTCCCAAATTGATTGAGAGACTTTGCCCAGTCACCTGCAACTAACTAACAGTAATGACTCGGGGGCTCCCGTAATGAATGGCTTCCCCTGGGCTATAACACACATGATAAAAAGACCCTGATCACTGGCAGCTGCTACACCACGCGTGTTCCCAAGACATGTATGACCCAGCAGGGGGGGGGGGTCACCCCAATAATGACACTGCACTGGGCTGACAGGCTACAGATAATGCCTGCCTTGGGCCAAGTTAACCCTTTCATGCAAAGAGCCCTGCCTGAAAGTGCTGGGAAGCCAAACACCAAGGAAACCACCAAATTGTACAATGTAACACTAGGATGGGGGGGGGGGGGTGTCAGAATCTTTAACCCCTTCAGCACTCTACCTTCCCATTCCCCTCAGCTGACTTAGAATTGTGGGAGTGGTAGTTCAGCATTTTACAAAATTCAGTGCATTAAAATAAATTGTGTATATATATATATATATATATATATATATATATGCGCAAGAAGAAACATCGTTTAACCCTTTTATATACAACAGATCTGTCTGCAGAGTCTCTATAGAGCTCACCGGAGCCAGACTCACCAGTGCTGTAGAAGGGGCAGTGGGCCCTGCTGGGATCCACGATCCGGACATGGGGCCCCCCGCAGCGGACCAGACCCCGCAGGACGAGCGGCCGTAAGAAGTTCATTGCGCCCGTGAAACTAACGCTGCTCCCGGCCGCTGCACAACTCTTTGCCGGTGGGCGGGGTTACCTAAATGGGCGTGTCCTCACTCCACGCCCACTGTTTAAAGGTTCCCTTCCACATGAGCCGCATCACGGACCCAAAAAATCGTCTTCGTGGTATTGGTGCGGGCTACAGGGTGCGCAGGGAGTCATGGCTTTAAAAAAAAAAAAACTGGGGCGTGAATGTTACACATTAATTTATAGATTGACACATACCTGATGTGCAGACAATTAGGGGTGAAGAGCATTTAAATAATCTCTATGGTGCTCAGTGACCCAAATGTTCAGATATCACGTTAATTCGATTAAAGTTTTAAATGTAAAAAGGGGGGCGAACTCGATCTCTGCATAATCCCATAGAAAGGAGAAAGCAGCCTCCAATTCAGAGGCTTTGGATGCAGTCACGTGTACCTCGTGAGAGGTGAAACATTGTGACTTTCTAATAGTAAATGTAACAGATATCCCATTTGATCCTTTTTAGGGTTGTGACATCAAAAAGTCACCAACATACATGTGTTTCTAGAAAAGATTATGCACAATAATTATATTCTACATTGATCCAGATTCTGTGGTTTGTGAAATTCTGGTAAAATGGTCTTATTGCCTTTAATTTCATCATAGAGGCAACCAGAACAGTAGAGAACGTTTTATTGGTGTCTGCCATTCATTCATTCATTCATTCATTCATTCATGCCCAGGCCTCAGACACTGATCTAGTCGTTTCAATATGTTCACCTGCTGAATGGTTCCAGGGAACACCTTCTACTTTATTAGGGTTAATTAAATGCCCCATTAAGTTTTGCTACAAATGCCACAAAAGTCGTCTTTACAAAAGTAAATTAGATCCTAAAATCCTAAACACTTGAATTGAAGGCACATCAAGGTGTATTCATTTACTTTCTTTTCTACAAAATAACAAAAATAAAAAAGGTAACAGGTAGGGGGTCGGGAAGGTACAGCATCGGGAGCACAGACTGAGCACAGTGCTCAGGTACTGATACAAGCAGCCGGTGGGAGTGGGAGAAGGGTCTATGGCAGGGGTGTCCAACCTGCTGCAGGACTACATCTCCCATCCTCCTCAGCCAGCCCCCTTAGCTGAAAGAGCATTATGGGAGATGTAGTCCTGCAGCAGCGGCAGGGCCTTGGGTTGGACTATAGGTCTATAGGATAAGGGAAAGGTGGAGAAGAAAAGAGAGGAAAGACGAAAAAGGGCATTAAAAGGAGAAGATGAGAAGGGCGAGGGACAAAAAGATAAACGGGACCATGGAGGATCATAATTTATTTAACCCCCTGTCCCCACACAGCATGGTAAACATGTATTATTCAAATACTTGTTCCAAGTAACATTATTAACTAAAGCTAAAAGCTGCATCAACGACCCTTCCAAAAGGTAGCATCAACGTAGTCTTTCATTAATTTGGATCACTGATGGTATCGGTTAGTCTTAAAAGGTCACTTTTTGCACCACTAATGACACACTGAGTACGATGTTGTATTTTGTAACCCATTTTGTTTAAACAAAAGCAGCCGCTTTTCTTCTGCGGACAAGAAGAATTGAGAAGCCTTGACCATGTAGCACTTTGAGAGTTACCGTATTCACTAAAGGAGGAGATGGCAGGAGAGTTGTGGTTTTAAATTGCATGCTTTACTATTTATTAAGAAGGTCCAACCTGGCCCTGCATAATGTAAAAAATTAATGGGCAAGAAAACTCAGATTTAACTATACTTTATACAGGGCCTGCCAAGTGCTTTTTGCAGCAGCTCAACCAAGTTGGTCCTTCATAATGTGTACTAAAGTTGGTGGGTTAAAATCTCCTGCCAACTCTCCCTTTGCTGAATAAATCCCTTTGTTCAGACTAAAAACTTAAAATGCATTTAATTTGGTTGTTAATTTTCCACATCCTATTTATAAAAAAAAAAAAAAAAAAAAAAAAAAAAAAAAAAGCTGATTGTATCTTAAATTGCATTCTTCCTCCGCTGATTAGTTGATTTTACCAGATGTGGAATGGAATGCTTTGCAATGTCCAAGAAGCAAATGGCTCTAGTGATCCCATCAATTAACACGGCCCAGATTTCTCATAAGTCATGTTACTAATATGTGGCACATTGACTCGGGTTTAGGTTATTTGATTGGAACTAAGTTAGGGCTAAGAGGAAACGCATATACATCTGGGGCCAAAAAATGGATAACTATTTTAATTATCTGGAGGATCCAAAAGACTTTATTTAAGGTCAATGAATCCAGACTCCAAACCCCTAAAACTAGCACAGTTTAAGGGGTTTGGAGTCTGGATTCATTGACCTTAAATAAAGTAGTTTGGATCCTCCAGATAAATAAAAAAAACTTGAAGAAAAGTTTGGATGTCACTTTATGAAAGCCCAGTTTCTAGTTCTAAACAAAATCAGCTGGTCTATAAAGCACACAAACATTTCATGTACCTGATGTCTGCCATGATCAGCAATCGGTCAGGTGATCTTGCCTCAATAACCAAGATGGGGCAAATAAGGTCAACCTGATCGAGCATTAAAAACAAAAACAAAAGAGGAAGGAAAGAAAATAAAAGGTGAAATAAGGCAAAAATAATACAGAACAATTTCTGCTAAAGAGGAAAAAAAAAAAAAGAGCTAGAGGCAAAAAAGCAGAATTAAATTAAAAGGGGAGAATTTGTGGTATAACAGTTTTTTATGCTTTTTTTTTTTTTTTTAACCAATGTCTATTGACCGTGATTCCGAATCATACAAACGACAAAGGTTTCCTACATGGATGGCGTCAGCAGCATTGACAGCTATTTAAATACAGAGTAAAGGAGCGATGCAAGGAGGGTAAGAAAGGTAAGTCGATGTAAACAAGGCAGGAGTTTTATTCGCAAGAAGCGATGTTGCAAATCACATCATGGAATGATAACAGAAAACACAAGAAAAAAAAAAAAAAAAAAAAAAGAAAAAGTATAAAAACAATACATAATTAAGTCTGTGTTGAGATAATTGGGCCAGGTATGCCGTTCAAAAAGTTTGTCCATTTTGGGGGTGAGAAGCAGACCGCTCTGTTACTCCACTTAGAAACAAGGGAATGATACTGAAGGTTTGCGAACCCGATTTCTTTTTTAAACAGTTAAAAACAAAGGAGCTTTATTTCTCCCCTTCCAAAGGAAAGGGTTAAGGTGTGGAACAAGGAGGCACCGTGATCTCGTTCTGAGAATGTGCTAAAAACCGTCCATGATTAAAAACAACAAATGAAAAAAAAAAAATACGGGCGCGTTTCACAGCGGTAAATGGGTTAAAGTTAAGACTGTCAGCGTGGAGATAAGGGGAGAGAGTCCGTCTGTCCTCAAAAAACAAGGGGAACGTGGGGTTGTCACAGTTTCACAGTTCCTGGGGGGAGGCTTTCGTTGCAGAGCCTGTAGTAGCGAAGGTCATTGACCAAGCGGTGGACGCACTGCGTAAACGAAGGTAGGTCCTGCACATGGAGAGAGACGACAAAGGTTAAAAAGGAAATTTAGGGGGGGGGGGGGGGGGGGGATAAATAAATAAATAATAAAAAAAAGGATATCAAACAGTCTTTTTCTGGATATAGAGAATAAACTGACACAATCTTGTGTCTCTTTACATCATTATAGAAACAGAGTTCTAAAATGTTGCATCTGTTAACCAGTCCTCTATATATAAACTATACAAAAACTATACATATTTAGTATGGGCAACTCATAGCCTACACTATTTCAAATGGTGACAGACTGACTTACATAAACGTCCAGCAGCTTAGGTTATAGACCGTACCAGGGACAGCCTTATAAATTTATGGATGATGATTAGGGGAACAAGTCCACGCGGTTACTAAACAAATCTGCCCTTGGTTGCCCAAGTCAACCCTGGCAAACATATCTGTTATCCAGAACCCGAGCATCTATAGGAGACGGGGGGGGGGCAAACTCACCCTTTCCATCTTGAAGTTGCGAGCAAGAACAGTCTTCTGGCCACTGTCCAAGCCCTGGCAGCCGGTGAGAAACTCGTGAAGAAACGAGGAGAAGAAAGTGTTGAAGTCGACAGAGGCCATGTTGTAGACGGCAATGCCAATCTCTTCTTGTAGGAGGTCATGAGACTTGTGTATAAGAACTTGAAGCAGAACACTTACAAACTGATGAAGCATCACAGCCCGAAACAGCTTCTGAGAAGGTCACAGGGACAGAGAAACACACAAGGTCATTCAACAGAACGGCGGACAAAGCCTGCATTAAATGGGGCAGGACAGAGCGAGAAGCGGATTATAACGAGCAGGCGGCGTTTGACATTGTATTTGTGGTCTCACCTTGTGATACAGTTTATGTTTGCTGTTGAGGGTCTCCAGGTAGGAAAGGTTCTGCTTGAACAAGTGTATATCGGGCTGCAGGAAGGACTGTCCGAAAGCCTACGGAAAACCGCAAATGGCAACCATCAACATACTAACTACACTGTTATGAACAAAGCCACGTTACAGGTTCTCCATGCATATTCTAGATGGGTGGCACTAAGGCATCGCACTCACTTGCATGACCGCAATGAACTGGGCCTGGTTTTCCATGGGCTCGTCGCCCCCGTCCCGGTGAACGCTGTCCAAGATGGAGGCGCGGAAGAAATACCGCCAATTGTGGTGCAGCAGCTGGAACAGCAGCTCGAACAGCTCAGCTTTCACATCTGGGGAGGGACGCTAGATTAAAGGAGAGAGCAATCACACACAAGCTGAATAAAATGGGAAAAAGGTAAGAGTACTTAAATATAAAGCGGAGAACAGGACAGAGAGCTAAATACATCGCGATGTTCTTGTCCTTACCTCGGCAATAATGGGGTACAGCTGCTCCATGCTTAGGGCGAGGATGCTGGGCAGGAAAGGTTTGAAAGCCTGGCCAGGTTCTTGCACGACCACTTGAAGGATCTTCAGAAACTTCTCAACCACGTGGCAGCCGGCACTGCCCTCCTGCAGAATACTCTCCGCGAGCTGCTCCCTGAACGAGGTGGAAAGGATTACAAAAGAACAAAAAAGCTTTAAAAACCCTATCAGACTCATTTTCAATGCTGCATCAGAGCCCTTTTTAATGTTCGACTGCACATGAGACATCACTAAGAGCAGAGTTAGTTTTTTAAAATAAAGCAGGGTGTGTGCACGGCTCAGGACCATGCGCAAAAAGCAGCCGTGCCCAGACCGTGATCAACTACTCCATATACATACTAAAAGCATCCATAAGGGCCCATACTGGAAACATTTTCAGCTGTGTTTAAAATGACTTATTACCCTCCACATATCTGCAGTGACATGTTACGCCACTAGGGGGTGTCCACATCACATTGGGAGGCAGGGGGCTGCATTGTTCCTGGTTCTTATGACATTATTAGTTATACCGGGGCAAGCAGGGTATCGTTCATCTGGCAGGCGTTCTTACCGCTCCGTCTGAGACACGTAACCTACCTGGTGAACATGTTGAGAAAGGTCTGTATTATTTGCTCTGTGAAAGGTACCCCCATCTGCACCCTCAACCCTTGGAACAGGGCAAGGAAAAAGCTCAGCATTTCTTCCGTCACGTCTGGCAGGAGGGGAAAAAAAAAAAAAAATATCAAAGGGATTTTTTTTTAGTTTTTTTTTTAAGAAAAAGTGTTTTTAAGGACCACCAAGGATCACTATTTCTGGGATATTTAAATGGGAACGCTGAACCAGAAAGTTACTCATTAGTAGGACAATCAGATTATGAATAATACTTTAGGTGGGGCTACAGCATGGTGCAGCGATATGCGCGATATATAGCCCTGCAATGAGTTTCCCGAAGTACTAGAGGTTGAGAACAATGATAAAGATATATAGATATATAATTAGCATCCTTTGATGGTCTCAACCTCCCTAGATTAAAACCATGTTAAATTGGAAAGATAACCACACCACAGTGGTAAATATCGCCATACAAGAGCACCTTTTATTCTTTTTCACAGATCCATATCGGCTGACCTCTAAAGTTCTCTCACGTTCGAGACCTGCTCCGTGGTGCCAAATACGCCACGTCAGGACCGGCCAGGCTACGAGAAAGTCAAGCTACAGAACAGCGTATCGCTTACCGGACTGGTGGATGTAAACAGGGAAGAGCGTAAGGGACAGCTGGGCCGCTTCCTGCATCGACTGGTAACAGATCTGCCGAGACTTGGTCCCCTCACCAGAAACGTTCTCTACGATGTCCCTCAGGACGCCGAGGGTCTGACAGATGATACGCTTAGCTGGAAGAAGAGTAGATCGTTGTTGCAAAGCGCAAAATTTCAGACATTTAAAGAAATCAAAAAACAAATAAAGAGCACAGATGAGAGTAGGTGGATTTTGCACTCACTGGCCTCCATCTGGCCCTTGCGTTGCGGGGGAACACTGTCCTTCAGGAGCCGGTACTCTCTGGTGAGACTATCCAGCAGGTTGGCGTGGTGGTTTGAGCGCTCTCCCCACTGCTGGTCATTTTCTGTGACATTAGGCCACGGGAGAAGGAGGACATTGGAGAGGGCACGACATAGCAGCACTTGGGCCTGAGCAGAGAGAGTTACAATTATCAGGTAGAAAGTACAGTTTCTAAAGAGCAAGAACTCCAGCTCTCCACGATGCAGGACATAGCACCGCACAACAGATATCAGCCAAAAACAGGACCATAAAGTGAAACGATGAACAATACATAAGGTTTCAGCCCCAAACTGAAGCTCTTCCATACCTCTTCAGGTAATCGCTGCGCTGTGCTATCCGTGACACGGCTGAACGCTTTCTGGACGGCAGGAATGTTGAGGAGGAACACTGGCCGCACCGTTGTGGCTATCGAGACTAGCAGATGGCAAGCAGAAAGCAGCAACTTTTCTTGTACCTGAAACAGTGAGTGGGGTTAATCCAGACTCCAACTCTATATAAGCCGTCACACACACACACACACACACACACTATCTTTAATGCCTTGTTTTATAGTTGATTAGAGGCAGGCTGCAGTATTTTTTCCCTAGGGGTGCCTGGGACTCTACATGTCCCCTCATTCTCACACGGCTTACCTTGGTGCTGATAAGAGGAGGCAAGGCCTCCATCGCAGTGGAAATAATGGAGATGAACCGCTCTTGGTTCTGGCGCTGAACCTCGCTGTAGAACCGCGCCATCCAATGGGAATAAGCTTGTAGCGCAGCCAAAGACTGGGCATGCCTGTTGGAGAAGGTAGGGATCATATAGTTACCATATATATCAACGATACAAATTAATGCCATTCATATAATAAAGACCTGCCCAAGTCCAGAAGAGAATAGTTTGGGGCTTAGATAGGGTCTTACAGAACTACAAGTTACATACAACGGGCCTGGCCTAGGTCAGGGCCAAAAGGTAAATACGTCGCTGCATGGCTCCCCCGGACAAGTCTGGATGACGGACTAGAGGAAAGACACACGCACCCCGATGCCCTTGTCTATGCCGTCTGGTAACAATGTTACCGATACAGGAAAATGAAATGTGATGCAAATCAGATCAACTTACACATCAACAAGGTCTGGCTTTAGCACGGATGGCACCGCAGTTTCCATATTGTACAGCTTGATTTGAGAACCGTATAAAGTGACTTTTACCAACCTGAAAGATACAGGACAGTGAATGTTGGGGTGGAGGGGGGCATCAGGGAACATTTGCAATAAAGGCCGTGGCAAAATAACACAGGTTCCATGCTTACCTTTCGACGACTGTCAGGGCATCGTTGAACCGGGCCTCAAAAACATCGCCAATGAAATATTCGGCGAGTCTCCCGACGGCCTGTAACAGGGAGCCGAGGTCGCGCAGGGAGCAGTGTAACCTTCGGCAGTCGTTCTCTGCGGTCACATTCAGGCGCTGGTCTGCGGGGAGGACAAGCAGGAGCCACAAGGGTACATTTGCGTAATGGTAGCGAATGTGTCAAAGATAGAAAAGCCATTTTTTTCCCCCCATTCTGTAATAAAAGGCTAATTTTTTGAAAGTTTATCCTTGAGATGGCCAGTGACGGTGTCTGATCTCTAAAGCACACTTAAAATAGCTGTCCTTGGATTTAAATGTATTCTGGAATCGTCCACGAGTGTTTTATTGCCGTGTAATTTTATCATTTACCCGGCTAAAAGGAACCATTTGCTTCCAGACAATGAGACTCCTCTTTCCATTATTTGTTATCAGACATTCACTATCCCCAAGGTAAAATGTCCCAAAATAAATCACGCAAGGCCACGGCTAATAAAAAAGTGATCTCTCTTGGATAAACAATGTCTTATTTCAGGACTGAAATGCATTGTCAAAAAATTCACTAATTGTTGTGTATTGATAGAAGAGAATTTGATATCTGGTAGCGTTCAACCAGTTGATCCCGAAGAGGTAATCTACTGGGTTTATTGTGAGACAACCCAACCAACTCACCATTTTTAGACTGGCTTAACTTCCCCCCCAAATGTCCCAGAAATGAATCCCCCTTGTTGGAGCAAATAATCTGCGCCTTCTCAGCAGGCATATTTAAGGAAATTTAACGTTTCTCCCAACCCGGTCCATACTGCAATAGAATGTGGCAGTTACTAAAATTCTGGGCTATTTCTGTGTGCCGAGTTCTGGGGCTGCAAGGATTTTAATATACATTTCTTTGCTATCGCAACCCCTTAGAGCAAGCATGCCAAATGCCAAGGCTTAGGGGGTCACAGGAAACCCATGATCTTGGTAAACCATGGTCCTTGAGACAAGGTGTTTGATTCCCTTAGAGATCTCTCCTCTAGGAATATGGTTATCTCTACAGATATAAGGGCTCAGGGGCTTGGCAAAGAAGAGCTCCACATCTTGAGCTGGCCTAAAGGAAAGTGCAGAGTACACCCACCCAACGTTATAATCCCAGCGATCGGAAGACCAGCGCCTGAGATTTACCATTTAAAACATACCTGTTCCACTTGTGACAATATACTGCTGCAGCCCAAGATATACATCAAGGTTTTCTTGAAGAGCAGCAAACTGTAAGAATAAAAATAAAAAAGACCTTAATATTTATATTTTAAAACTCACAAGCATGGTTCCTGGATTCATCACAAAGGTTGCATTGTCTCACGCAATTCATACATTTGTTATCATTACGTTGTGACAGGACTTGTGTCCTGAGCAGGACTTACTACATTCTTGTGCCAACTAATTCCTTTGTACTATTAGAAGCAATAGATCCTCAAAGGCTCCAGTCTTGGTGCCGGGGCAGAACATAAGTATAAAAACCAAAACAAACATCGGAAAAGAGTATATGGAAACATCCTCTCATTAGCTTGGTCATTAATTTGTGTCCCAGAAAGACCTCACCTTAGAGCTCCTGCGCCTCCTAAATCTCAAAGATTAACGGCCTAATGACACCGCTGGATACAGTTCAACAGACTGGAGAATCGCTACACCCAGTACAATCGCTCAACCCAACTCAGAACTAATATCCGTTGAGGTCTCAGTTTTTTTGATGACCGATACCAAATCCTAAATAGGTTTAATTGCTGACTTGACATTTATCAAACCTCTCGTACACAAGCCATCTAGGACAGACAGTATGGAGGAAGAAATGAATTCGATTTTTCCCAGACTTAAGAATCAGTTTCCAAATCCCAAATTACGCAAAAGGTAGCGGAAAAAAAAAAAAAAGTTTCCGGGCAGCCGGTAAGATCTGCAATTTGTTGTGAAGAAAACCAAGAGTTTGATCAATATCAAGTCAATAAGGAGTTACAAACAGCACTCACAGACCTTAGATACAAGCGCAGCCATCTGCCTCTTTGGGACGCAGGCAAAGTTTATTTAATTTTTGGTTTAAGAAACCTCCGGATCTTGGAGGAGCTAAGAACATAAGTGCGTTAAACTAAAAAATGCAAACAAAGAGTAAAAGAACGAGAGGACTTCTTACACTGCTGAATTGTTGCCATTGAAGCATAAAAGGGACAAAAGAACATGTTTGAACAGAAAAAAAAAAACGTAGTTAAGTTTTTGCTATTTTTCTTATACTCCGGACCTCTAAAAGGCATCGCAAACATCTCAACTACATAGGACTCATATGGTAATACCCCTTTTTGTGTAGGCTCTTTGATCAGGGCCCTCCTCACCTACTGTATATGCAAGTCAAGTTGTTCTATTACATTCTACTTGTGATGTAATGTTTACCCATTGTACAGCGCTACAGAATTTGATGGCGCTATATAAAACAATAATTAATAATTATAGTAGTAGTATATGATGATGGGGGGGGGGGTCAGAGTCAATTACCAGAGTGGAGAAGGCATGTGTGGGAAGCAGCTCCATTATTTTGGCGACGATCTCCAAGCTGTGACGCAGGTATCTCTGCCATTCCGTCTGCTGCTGTGGAGCAAGAGACCAAGCCAAGGTAAGCATTATAACCTGCAAAGATCTTCCCGATGTCCACAATACTTTCTAAACAGTCATTCAATCATAATAAGATAAGACAAATAATATTGTCTTAGTGTGGGTCATCTCTGCAACAGTTATAAAAGGGTGGGTTTCTGCAAAGTACACTGGAATCAGAATTCTATACATCGCAGGAATGCAAACAGCCCGAACAATGACATTTGCAGGTATTCTGATCAGCGTATGTAGATCCTACTCCCCATTATCTCTACAGCCTTACATCATCATCCAGGGTCTCATCGTCAAGCTCCTCCAGCTGAGTCTGGTTGCAACGAAACTGGACTCGGTTTAGCACTTCTGTGAGCAGCAATACCAAGGCATCTTCGTACCTGTAGACAGGAGCAAGAAGTATGAGGCTAGCAAGTTTCAAGATTTTATAACTAAACATATATTCAAACACACACTCATCCACAATTCCTGCACTCAACTTTCAAACACCCCCAGCGCATCTCACCCTACGGTATACAAATCATCACAAAAACGCACACACACAGTATATTTATATTAATCAGGGATATTAGTGACACCAACCTGCTAATTATAGCCTCTCTCTCTTCCAACCTATTCCTTATTTTGTTGGTCAAATAGTCCAGGAACAAGGCCCAGATATCCAAACAAGAGAGGTAACCTTCATGTGTTGGCTGTGAGAACATAGAAATGTTGAACATTTTAGAGCCGACATGTAACTACTATACCCTAAAATTAAAAAAAAAACCTATACAAAGCCAGATACCTGATGAAAGGTGTATTTAAACAGCAGAGCGAGGAATTCGACCACAGGGAACTGAGCGTTGGACTCTATCCTCCTCAGGTGGACGCTTACAAAGAGCCGCAAGAAATCCGTGAACTTCTCTACGTAGCTGTAATAAAAAAATTGGATCAGCACGACACCAGCCTGCCCTACCTACCCTCATCCGCTACGGTAAATCCATCTACGCATGGCTCTGCGCTAAGGAACATTAAATATACTAATGCAATAAGGATTTGGCTTGGAGGGACCCCGGCTGCTCCACAGAAAGACTAGAAAACAAGACGATCCATCAATGACCGTTCTGTGTACGTTCCAAGATTAATTCCTCAATGCACTGCGGAATGCATCTTCAAGGTCAAAACAACGGCTGACTTCTGTTACCCCTAAGTGTTAATTCATTGATACGAATAGACCACCTTCTAGTCAAGTTGTAAGATTTTCTACGGGCCAAGCAGAGCTTCAGCGGGCAAGCGGAGGGGTAGAAGGAATCACCTCTCGTCCAGCTCCTCCAGCCGACTGCGCACGCTGTGGGCGTTCGTCTCCCGTGTGATCCTCTGCAGGAGGTAGAAGGTTTGCTGGCACACACGTAGCAGGTATTCCTGGAACTCCAGGGGCACACAGTTCTTACACATCAGCTCATTAATGCAGGACATCGCTAGCACCCCCAACTTATCCCGGTCTCGTTGAGAGCTGTGCAAGGCGGAGGTAAGGGGAGGGCTGCTGCCACCATTAAGGGTCACAGAGGAGTTGGCAGCGGCGAGGTTGGAGGTCCGTCCGGATCGGACGTCACAGCCCAGGCGTGCAAAGTGAAAGATTGTGGTAAGAAGGGAGGGGGTGATGCTGGCGGAAAGGGGTATCCAGCTGAAGAGGTGCGAGAGGCATTCGAGGGCCAGGGCGCATATCCGCTCACTCTCTGCCTCGAGGCTCGGCGGAGGCTGGCTCAACTGCTTCGTCAGGCTGGGCGTGTGGACAAGGTTACTGAGAAGATCATCTAAAGAAAGAAACAGATGCCAACGATGAGAAACTTACTGCAGCAGAGAGATGGAAGACGTTACCAGGAAAGGAACAAACGCATGCATAATGTGTAGCAGCGCCATAGGTTAGTAACGCCATCAGTTCCTTAAATTTGAATATCAAAAAGACTAACTAAACCTCCCTTGGTATGGAACTCAAGAATGAAAATCTTATTAGCTCGCTCATCCATTAAAAAATTGTTATCGGGTGCCAATATGTGCACATTGTGGGGGTTTGCTCTGTTGCTTAGCACTCTACCATCCAATATACCGAGCGTCAATCTCTTCCGATTGGCTGCTTACTTTATACAGATTCCCTAAAAAGAATGGGATTGCCACAAAGTGTGCCGTGTTAACAAGATCCATGGAATGACCAGTTTAGCAGATTATGGTGTCAGAAGATTAAGATGCATATTTTAATGTCTTTAAACATTTAAAGAGTCAAGAATTTCTTTCTACACAGTAACCAGGCTAACGTAGGAGGGAAAACTTACGGTTTTATCCTTCCGACAGCTGCGTCTTTTGTGGAGTTTTAAAGCAAAAGTGCTTGGTGACTGGTGTCGCGCCATGAAAGGTGCTTAGATGTGGAGGCATACAAAACGTTAACATAACAACGGCGTACGTTAATACTCTCTATTGGCGATGGGGAAACTTCTGGCACCGTAATATATACATTGTCTATTATGCTGTAGGCAGCTGATCCACTTTAACCCTCTCTCTGCCATTGTGGGAAGTTTAATCACAGGCAGAAGAGACAGCTAAAGCCGGCTTGCACAAGTTAAACCATACTTTTTTTTTTTTTCCTCTTCTTTTAAACAGGAAGGAAGTACGCAACACAAAGTTTACTTATCTAAGAAGAAGTGTTACAGAGCGAGCGTCCCCGAGCATCATACAGGAAGAGAAATGGATGTCATCCGTTAAATCAAAAACACTTTTAAGGTATACATTGATCTAAACAGTACAGCGGCATATATTCTGTGTATCAGAGAGAGAGAGAGAGATATATATATATATATTTACTCCTATCTCGGAAGATGCTCCCTGGCTTATCGAACCGCTGGGTTCATTTTGTCTCCCTGCTTGCAACAGACCCAAACCCTAGCTTGCTAATCAGGTTTTACACTAGGACAGTCACACAAGCAAAAATGGATAATTTGTGAAATAATGACAAGAAAAAAAAATAAAAATAACGTAAAAAAAAACAACAAACTGGTTTCAATACACGGAGCTCAAGTCCAACAGGATTATTGTGGAGGTTTGGTTTACCCTTGAAATGCTGCAGGCGAGGTCCGGTACTTACCAGCATCTGAAGCAGTGGGTGAGGGTGGGGGTGTTGCAGCAGTAACACTGTGCTTATCCCAAATACTTTCCAAGACACCTGCGTATTACACGGGGATATTGAAATTGACACACATAGTAGAATTCCAAGAAATGTTTAAGAGCTCTGATAGAGGAGAGAAAAAAAAAAAAGAAAATGAAGTCACCTGTAAGAAGTCCTAGGACAGTCGGCACTTGTTCCAGCAACAGCTTGCGCAGCTCCTCTTTTCTGGCAACGCTGAGGTCCTCTCGAGGACAAGCCAGCTCCTCAGAGGCAGTCTTCAACATGACGAGCCCCAGAGGCGTGGTGCTGGGCGTCTGGATAAGCTGCAGGTACAGACACAAGAAAGTGAAGAATGGTGGCGAAGAGACCCTTCCGACACGTTTAGCATCAGCTGCAGAGTTATGACTTCTCACCTGAAGGATGTTGGTGAAAAAGTCATGGTAGAACATAGGCCAGTCCTGCCTGCCCATATCCACAATGACCTTGCACAGCTTGTTGCAGATGAAGTTGGGAAGTGCCTTGTGCTGGCTGAGCAGAAGTTTGGGCAGTGAGCTGCGAATCTCCATCTTCTCCTCCGAAGGAACCCCCAACCACATCTTGTTGATGAGGTTCTGCAAGAAGCAACCAAAGAAAAAATGACAATTGATTTGGAAACACACAAGCCGATGACCAGAACAAAAAAATAAATAAATAAATGTTTCCAACGATAACGAAGCTACTCAGACATCAACTGGTCATATTTATAGAATATACATTAAATGTTTTTGATTAACCAATTGTAACACCAGACAAAGATAACTTAATAAAACACAAAATGCAGCTTTTAAATGATCCTTTCATGTATAGCAAGAAAGCTATACAACCCTACCTGAAAAAGAAATTGGCCATTTAATTACTAAATAAACCAAACTGAATTGATAATTGGGTCCAATCTCACTGGATCCACCAGCCATGATTACCGACAGTCCAATTAAAAGTTTCTGGGCCCGTTATCGCGTTCTTACCTCAAAGACGCTCAAACTGTACATGAGGACGTAGTCACTGCGGGAGCTGGACAGAAAGTAGAAGCAGAACCTCCAGGCTCCCAGCTGCTGAGCAAAATTATTCAAGAGGGACTCTGTGAACAAGAAGCAGGGAGACTGGATGGAAGCGACTCACCAAAACGCTATGCAGGGCCAAACAGTATACAAACAGAGACAAACAGTATTCCCACCTACTCATGAATGCAGATACCAGGGGGTTACATGATGCTTGTTTTCTACCAATTAACCTACATTATGTCTGTAATGAAAATACCAAACCATTGCACGGATTCTTCATTGAATTCACAACTACAATAGAGAGAGAGCGCGCAAGTATAAAAAGGACCAAGAAATACCGCAGTCTACGGAATAAACACTTCTTGTTAATGCAAAGTGTGTTTGAAGGCAGCTCTCCTGCTCTACGGCCCCCCCACTCAGGAGCATCTGACATTTCTTTTGCTGCAATAGCATCCCACTTTTAGGTTTTTTCAGACGGTTCTAAATTATTTTATTTGTATGTTTCCATTTAAAAAAAATAAAAAAAATACATATTGATCTGCAACATAACATGGCTTTTCTGTTAATTAGAGGGAATTAAAAGGTTCTCAAAAACTCCCGCATGGACTAATAGCTCCTGGCGTTCCACTATCTGATCCACGGACGTTTCTGATCAGGAAACCGCTCATGTTTTAAGCACATTCCTTTTATCTGTAATGACATAGTTATAGCAGAACTTAAATCTGAGATTATGAGGTTTCTTTATCGTTGGTCTTTTTTTTTTTTCTTCTTGTGACGCCTATGTAGCAGTCCCACCACCGCCATCTGTAATTAAAGGGGTAGCAACGCGCTTTTTTTTTTTTTTTGTTTTGTTTTTTTTAAGGGTTTGCTTCACTGTTCCTTTGAAATCTGAGCAACATTTTTGCTGATGACATCATAGATTCTCTCTGGTCAAAAGCAACAGGTCAACACTTGCATGAGAATTGACACTGCGCTTACATAACCTCACAGTTTAACAACAAAACAAAAAAATAGTTCGGCGGGGATACGACTGTCCCTTTAAACTTACCAATTTCTCTTTTACGTTCGTTTGTTGTGCCTGCGTGAAAAAACTCACTCATCAGACTCTCTAGCGCCCGCAACGAAGACTCCTCGGTCGCCTGCAAACAAATGTAAAGTCTTAAAAAAAAAAAAAAAAAAATGCTGCCATATTGAAAACGACAAAGAAGTAATTACCCCTATTTGCCAATAAAATAATTATTACTCTATTTAGAGTTGTTTAAATTTAAAGGATAAGCTGGTTAATAAATCAATACCCATAAAGAGCCTAAAAGTAGAGTAAAATTCCAGAGCGAGGGACCCCAGTATTCAACATAGTGGGGTATAACCCCAGAAGACTCACCATGGCGGGATTCACCGATGCCTTACAGTCACTTGGCGCCACACGCCTGCTCTTGGTTCATGTCAAGAAGTCTGGCAGATCCAGGCCCTGACCCCCACGTTATAACAAGGCGCCCCCTCCCCCACACATAAAGAGGCGTAAAAACAATTGCCCCGTTTGAGACAACGGCTAAAACCCAAATCAACAAGCGGCGCCGTCCACTTTACAGACAGACCCGTAATAAGGGTTCCTAAAAAGGCCACATCTCCTAAATACAAAACGTCCTTCCAGCATAACTAGCCCATCAAAAAGGGGCAGATTGAACAATTGGACCAATAATAGCCCCTATTAAAAAAATGACTGTCCTGGGGGGGGGTATATGAGGGGGTTGGGTGGTAGAGAATCCTCCTCTGAAGTGCCCTAAATTTAAGGGGCAGTTGGGGGTAAGTGTAAGGGAATGAGAATTTGTAAGGGGTTAAGTGCTGTTAAAATAGGTAAAATGCAAGGGGCGTTAGCATGCTGTTAAGAGGTATGGGCGCCTAGAAAGGATGCTGCTAAATATGAATGGAGTGGGAATTACTGGGTTTAAAGTGCAGATAGGAAGGGATGGGAGCCAATTAGAAAAGGCATGGAAGAGGTATGGCTCCTGTCAGTGGTGGGGGGCCACACCTAGCGGGTGATGAATACGAGGGTCAGAGGTCAGCCTCCACCTCTCCCTGGGGGCCTTATCTCCGTGGTTTTCCGGTTCCGGCTAAGAGAAGTAGGAGTGGCGGTCCTCGGCTTTTCGCTCTTTCTTATTCCTTGCCACTTCAGTCGCTGACAGGACCAATAGAGCCCGCCTGGCCGGAAGTCGCCCTAACCGGGCCGGGACCGGAACCAATCAGATAACAGCGGGAGGGAAGGGGGGCGTGGACCTGAAAGCTCACAATCCAATCGGCAGAGGGGGAGAGGATATACGCCATGTTGGTTGGGGAAACTCATGTCTGGCTTTCACACAATGACCAATCAGAGCAGAGAAGGGAAGAACGCTCACGCTTGCGTTTAGTGAATCACGTGACGAGCTGGTAATTGTGCGGCTAGCATGTTGGTAGTGGAAGCCTCCGTCGCTTCTCCCTTCCAGCTTAGCAACCGTACATAAAAAATTGGTTTTAGGTGTGATGAAGGTTTTTATTGACATTACATAAAAGGGGGTACTGAAACTTAACATTTTAAATACTGTGCCTCCTCCCAAATAACTTGGTATATAAAATGGAATGCTGAGTAAAAAAAAATATTTTGAAAATGAACAAAAAAAATCAAAAGGAGGATAAATGAGAAATAATAACATGAGGCCATGTAGCGTAAGGAACTTTTACTTTGCTGAGAGGGTGGTAGATAAGTGGAACAGCATCCCAGCAGAAGTGGTAGAGGCTAATCCAGTGAGGGGATTTAAACATGCTTGGGATCGGCATACGGCTCCTGAATCTAAGACGAGACCAACGACTGATTAAGGTTTGAGTCTTTACAGCAGGAGAAACAGGCGCCTAGACGGGGGCCGATCTGCTAAATCTCTGTTTCTCGTGTTGACGGCTGGCTTGCTCTCCATATTGATGTAATGATGAGGGTTGTCTTATCAGCCGTTTTTCCCCAGGTACCGGCCAGATACGATTAAAATTAAGGAACTTCTAGAAGGAAAGACTTCATTGGTAAAGGAGGTTTGTATAATACTGCCGCTGTGATTAATTGGCTTCTTTCTGAGTGTAAACATATGATTTATTACATGGGGGGGGGAGCCCTGGGTACTTGTGGGCTCCGGTTACCCTTGCCAGAAGTGGCCAGGACTGCCCACTTATATTGCTGGGCGGTCCCTCTGACTGCGGGAAACACCCCCATTTAAAGGGAAAATGGGCGGGGAGTGGGGCATGTCAAGACCCCACGCCCGCGGCGCTTCTCCGAATGTTCTCCCCACCCCCCATTGTACGTCACCAGGGAATCAATCAATTCATTGTCTCGCTTATGATTTTAAAGAAATGTAAAACGTCATTTTATGCGGATTTATTCTTGGAATTGTCCAGATGTGGCGACGGACTCCCCGCAGACGGTTATTGGGGTTCCCAGAGCGGTTAGCGGCAGAATTGATGATATTTCCGAACGCTCTGCTTTTATTCTTTCGTAAAGGCCAAATGCATCGCGTCTTTCTTTATGTTATTTCTTGTAGGATTTGTTTATTGGCAGAAGCTGCAGCTCCATAGCTGGCAACCAACACTTCCACCCTAGTCCTGTTTTAACGCCACTGATTTGCTACGTGAAGTAGTCAGATCTCCAGCTGAAGAAGAGACCTCTGAGCTCCTGAGAGTTTATATTATTTTACATTTTCAATGCTAGCCCGATTTAAAGGGATTAAAACCCGATTAAAACTCTGTTAGTTGTGACAACCAGCCAGTACCAGCTCTTACGGAACCCTCGGGATTTCCACGGACCACCAGGATAAGTCATTTTGGGATTCCGTGAATATGCCCAGAAATTGCAGTAAAAAATACCTATTCATTTGAATCTTGATATTTAGAGATTTGCGGGGGAAATCTTTATATATTTATGATAACGCAAGGCTTCACGGAAAGTCACAATACTGTTCCCAATAACAGCTCCGTAGCAACAAAAGTAACCACAGAAACGTGTATTTATTGTAAATGAGAGTCCCGGTGAAAGCCTCTTGACAGCAACGCGAGATCATGCGTATAATACAGAGAAATGCCACAAAAATACACCAAAAAAATAATACTCGATCGATTAGAACAATGAGTTAATGTGTACTATAGAGAGAGAACATTGTGATCAATCAATTGACTATAATTGGTTCAGGCGGCTGCTTTAAGGATGGGGAGAGGAGACGGGAGAGACCATTATCGTAGGAAATATTGGGAGGGGGTGATGCCTGTATATTAGGATGTGATACGTTTGTATATGGAGGGTGCAATGGCTGTGTATTAGGATATACCTCTGTATATGGAGGGTGTGATGTCTGTGTATTAGGATGTGATACCTCTGTATATGGAGGGTGTGATGCCTGTGCATTAGGATATGATGCCTGTGTATTAGGATGTGATACCTCTGTATATGGCGGGTGTGATGCCTGTGTATTAGGATATGATGCCTGTGTATTAGGATATGATACCTCTGTATATGGCGGGTGTGATGCCTGTGTATTAGGATATGATGCATGTGTATTAAAACATGACGCCTGTGTATAAGGTGGCTTCTCAGCGGAGTTCTGTCTTCTCAGATAGCTGACATTCTCGTCCTGTCCTGGGGGGCTGTCATGTTACATCTTGTCCTCTTGCTGCTGCTTCTCGCCTGTCATCTCACACCCCCCCCCCCCCCCCCCCGTCGCCCACCCAGCTGGGGACAGACAGAAGAGGCTCCAGCACTACGCACGTGTGTGTGTGATCCACCCGTGTTACGTGTAGACAAAGCAGTGTGTGCGCCCGGGAGTGTACTTCATGTCTGTCTTCATACAGATCACACGTGTCACATGTGCTGGGATACTTAATATAATTATTCATATATCATATTGGATTATATCACCCCATTTCTGTGCATATGTACAATGCGTGGGGTTGTATACATCATGCGTGCATATGGCATGTTTCAGATGGCTATAGCGGACACTTGGGGGTTAATACCAGCTCACCCACCCTGGCGCACTAAGACCCTGGTCCTCCATAAGGGCAAACATCATAAAGCTGAAGGGGCAACTATAAGAGGTTTGAGGGATGGGGCACCAAGGGACCCTTTAGCCAGGTATACATAGGTCCCAAGTATCCCGGATCAAGAGGGACAAGTCCTTCTTGGCACCAAAATCTCTGTGCCCCCTTTTCCTCCCCTGATCCCCCTCTTTTCTAGGAGCTCAGAATGTTTGCCGGTTATGAGGGGGTCGCGGTTCTATAGCCCCTAAATAATTAACAGTCAATTATTTATTTTTAGTTATTTTACCCCTAATGTTCAGGGCAGTGAAGCCACACTTGGGGGTAACCCTTATAGTACCTTTGCCTTTTAAATTTCCCCGCCCACCAGATCTCGACTCCTCCCCCATAATGACCCAAACCCTCCCACCTCCTGCCCCCGTTGGAAGGTGAGGAATAGGAAATGTCGGCCGTGCGTCCCAGTGCTGTCTCCCCTACCTGCTTTTTTTTTTCTTCCTGCTGATTGGACTAGTCACTTGGTTGCTATGGCGATAAGACCACTTTTAGAACGTTGTACCAGAATTGTGGTTTTTGCACGCTATATAATGACTATAAGATATTGCATTAAGATTATGGGATTTCTGGAAGTCACAGAAGAGCTAGCAATCTATATTGTGCGGATGAAAGCTCTTGCGCCCGTGACATTGGGCTGTAGGCAGCTGTGGGCCCTGGAGAGCAGTTTCCCCTGCTGCTCCTTGTAACCATGGCCTGGCTGACTGCGCAGGGATATAGCGGTGAGGCGGTGGGGGCCCTTGGCGCGCTCTGCTCTTACCCCTGAGCAGTCTGTGCCGGCACAAGGTGAGGGAGGGGGGGTTTCAGACAGTATTGATCAGCGAGTGCCCTATATATAGCTGTATGTATCCTGTGAGTGAGCGAGCGAGTGACCTCTATCTCTCCGCTCGTCCTGCCCCAGCTTCCTGCTAATGGATTGGATTGCACTTTTATCACATTAATGTGCGCCGCCACAAACCTCTAGGACCATTAACCGATCCGGGTTATTCTGTACCTGTTAGCAATGCATCTGATCTCATGTTCTGGGCTACTTCTACCTGTCTGTCTGTCTGCGCGTGCCGTGGGTAACGTAATGTAATGTACTGGCAGTGTACACAGCGCTGTGCCTTTATTCATGTGGATGAACACAGTATATACACACATATAGCACTTTTTGACAGTACAGAGAAAAGTGCTTTATCAGCAGATAAATCCCGATTGATTGGCTGAGCGGGGGGGGGGGGGGTCGGTTTCCATTTTAGCACCAATTAAAAAAAAAAAAAACCCGCTGATTAATAATTCAATCTATTAGTGGAAGAAAACATCGTTCCATTGGACTTCGCCATCCCGGAGACGCAAACTGGATCTTTCCATTAACACCCGAATGCCAGGCCAGAACTCGATGTTCCCGTTAACCTTCACCCTCCCAGAGGCCTGTCTTGGATTCTTCCATTAACCCTCGCCATTCCAGAAGCTTGTACCGGCTCCTTACATTAACCCTTTTAACATTCCAGAGGCCTGTACTGGATCCTTTCATTAACCGTCGCCATCCCAGAGGGTCATTGTATTAATTTCCACCACCCTAGAGGTTCAAACAGGAGCATTCCATTAACTCCTACATGCCAGGCTAATATTTTTTTGTTTAATATCTTGTTTGTTTGCACGTTCTATTATCTTTTTTGTTTTGCTTTTCAGAAGTATGGCGATAGATTCCAGCTCCAATGACTGTTCATACCGCATTGTATGTCGATAACGAGTATATGTATGTATTAAAAGGCTGACGTGTGCTGGACGTGTGCAGAGGCGATAATCGCGCAACTTTGATATCGACGCCAGCAAGCGGTCCTTCTTTTTGCTTTGCGGGTTTGTTCTGGGATTGCAACTGCCATCATCCTCAGCCACCCCCCGGCAGATAATGCCGCCCAGCCGCAGGTTGTCGGCTTGTGGTAGAGGCAGCGTCTCCTGAGCCGTGGCACGGAGAGGGTTACTGTGGTAGGGTTGGTAGCAGGAGCTATTTATACCAGACTGTGTCGGAGCCAGCAGGCTCGCATGTGTATGTGTGTGTGTATGCGTGTGCGTGTATGTGTGTGTGTGTACACAAGTGTGAGAGGCTCTTAGCAGCTCGACTCATAGCAGCCAAACCTATCCGTAGCCCCCCCCCCGGGGGTAAAATGTGGCATCTAACCCTAGAAATGCCTGTATTTCTAGGATAAAGACTTAATTCCTTGTAACCTGGACCTGCGCTGCCTCCCTTCTTCGGTCCTTCAAAGAGTTTGCAGAGCATCAACCAGTCGGCTCTTCAAGAATGTGCAGAGCGTCTCACCATCAGCTCGGCACCGCTCCTTCAGAGCATCGCTCCGTCCGTCCTTCTCCGAGTCTACGGAACATCTGTTACCTCCGCAGAGCGTCACTCCGCTGTCTCCTTCCCGGGGCTGCAGAGCATCGCCCCTGCCTCAGGTATCAAGAACATTGTATTCTGATGTGAAGATCGCCTTCTACCCCCCTGTGTCCTTTTTTAGACCAATAGATCATCCGTCTGCAAATTCCCTTCAGCATCCTCGGAGCATCGCAGCCTCTTCTGCTCGAACTCATCATCCACGGACGGAAAATCAACTTTAGCCGGAAAAGCTCTGTTTGGGGGGTCAGTCGCTTTGAATGCGCAGGACGCTTCCGCGATGCGTTTGTAGGGTAGGTGCCCGTTATCCCCAGAGGCGTACGATTGTGCCGATACAGCGTGGTGTTTTGGTGCCCGATCGCCCGGCCGGCACATGGATTCCTTCTGTTTCATCTGTTTCCATCGGAAGGCAATGCAGCACCTGCCACGAGCCAGGTAAGAGGGGGTAAGACTGGCGTTTTAAATAGATGGAATTTACCCCATTTAATGGTTAATATTTTCATACAGGGCAGCGGGCGACAGCATCTAATGCCAAAAATCCTACCCCCAAAAGTACTTTTCTGCCATTATTTAGGCATACAGCTGTTTCTAAGACAGATCTGACATGAATGGGAGAAATGGCCATCTGTCCGTATGTATCAAATTATCAATGACTTAGTGAAAAGACAGCCGTCGCGACAGGAATTTTGCAAAAAAAACCCCAGAAAACATTTTTTCCCCCCCAGAACGCATTTAAAAGAAAAGTCGAAAGTGTAAAAAAGTGTAGGGGTCTTTTTTTTTTTGTTGTTGTTGCAGATGTTGATTTCGGTAAATTTGGTCCCAATTGCAATTTCTGGCTAGAAAAAATATATATTATTTATATTTATAAGCGATCGTTTGGTCCGTGATATAATACGATGGCCTTTATTCTGTAAACATACTTTTTTTTAACTTAACCCAGGAGATAGGCACGCCATCCAGCTGATTGCTAAACGCACCTCCCATCATGCTCAGCCATCCTCTTGGCTGGCTTAGCATCATGGGGGTTGTACTTGAACCCAGCTGCCCCTGTCTGTGCTTCCAATTAGAGCAAAAAATAGATTTTTTTTTTAAGAAGATCGCTGAACCGGAGCTTTGTCCGGTAACCAGATGCTGATTTTGAGAGCTACACCTGAGCCCGGATGACACCTTTTCTGTACCCAGGGGGTTTAATCACTGCTGACACACATGCTTAATTAAAGAGCCAAACACTTAACTCTTCGGGTACAAGAGAGGTGTATAAAGCAACGTATTGCCCGTGGCTCCTGCACCGCTGGATGAAAATGTCACAATTTAATGTATAATAATGTCGTTACCTTTATGGTCCTAAAGAAAGCAAGAATTCAGCGCATGCCCAGCGAATACCTTTCAAAAAACATGCATCTGCGGCATAAATATTGGGGGTTCCGTCACACTATGTAGCCGTATATTGCTTAGCCGGCCACTACGTCGGAGTACCCCAAGTTTGGAGAGTCTACTTTCGTTATGCATGGCGATATATTGCTTACCCAGGAGCTGAAACAGTGGGTTTTTAACCCAAAAGTGACTCCAAAGCAATTCAAACCCCCCTCTGGACTTTATGGTCCAGCGCTGAAGTTGCTTCATAAAATAAAACTCAGGTCCTTGAAAATCTGAACCCTAAGACAACCGGTTGGAAGCCCGTGGCTAGATAAGTCGACATATTGGCTAACCTTCTGGTTATTAAATAAATGAAAGAGGAAACCCTGACATATATTGCTAGAGTAAGAAAGGCAGAACATGGGAGGATCGGAGAGATTAGGTCACTGGGGAACCAATGGTTGAGAATAGGACTTAGTGGCCCTAGTTGCCCCCTTCACCTTGAGATAGTTCAACCGGTTCTCTATACATCGTTCATCCACAGGATGGACACGGTCGCCCTTTACGATGCGCGACGGCTTCTTGATCATCCAGCTGTCCATAAGACCGTGACCTCTGACGGGGCATCACCACTCCGCGCGGTCTTCGGTGATACTCGTTAGCGGCCAATATTCCCATAGAAAAAGATGTAGAGTCGCATTAGCTTTCAAGACGTAAAGCAGATGAGATTCTTCATCGTCTTCTATGAGTAAAACGGCCCCCCAAAAAACCCAACATTCTAAGCCCCTTCCTTTCTTGGACAATCTGACAATGTCCATGTCATGCGCTATCCATGGCACACGCTAAACACCCCTGTTCTCAACTACATGGGGTAACTTCAGCATGTTTAGTACATACAGGTTTCTTGACATGGCGTGTACGTGCAAGGAACGATCCCCGATGTTTGAGGAGCATCAACATTTGCCCCAGATGGGTATAGTAAGGGCAGTTCCAGTTTTGGATGCCCCGATAATTTGAACCCATCTTCTCCTCTTCTCATCATTCTTACCCTCGGTGTGTTCTCTCTCTCGCTCTCCCTCCATCTCCACCCCGCTCTCGCTCAGTCCAGTAATTATACTTCTGAGAAGGTTTGCGGCTTTTTGCTGCTTTATCGCTGATGGATTTGTGCGGTTAGGGAGGGCTGGATGGAAGACAATAGAAATTGCCAAACCTAGGATGAGAGGACGACGTATTCATCTGATGCTAAAATAAGCAAAGTGACCGAATCGGCCATAAAGAGAATAATCCGGAGCTGCCTGACTACCCGAAGATGTGATTAGTGCCTGCGATATGCATCCCGCGTTTACCCCACCACCTAAATATCACTGTATGATGTAGGGGCAATCAAGATAAAAATGATACAGGGGTGGGTTTTACAAGAATTTAGAAGAGGGTATTCATTAAAGGGGCAATTTCAAGTTCTGGGGGGGGTCTAATAAGACCATCCAAATGTGCTTTCTGAAGCGGCATTAAAAAGCAGGATCGTAGGACATTGCTCTGGAGCTGCAGCTTCTCCTAAAGCAAAGTGGCTTTATTTTTAACAGCTTAATGAATGCACAATAAAGAACTTTAACCCCTAAATGTCAAAGCCCGTACATGTACGGGCTCAAAATGCATTGTTTTCAGAGGGTTTAGGGGACCGCCCATTGTCCTTAAAGGGTTAATATGCTTTCTTGGTCTAAGAGGCTGGCCGGGACGCTGTGTTGTCCCTTTAAGCTGGAAATCGGATTGCTGGACTCCCCAAATTTTAAGTGGTCAATGAGGGGCACTTTTGGTTTAGGGGGTGCGATTAGAGGGGGGCTTTATCGCGACTTTTTATTTGACTTTGTGACCCAACAATAGCTATTTACGTAGGTGAGTAAAGTATTTAGAATAATGTATTTTATTTGCAGAGTTTAATTTCTTACCTCCATCTCTGTTTCTATACACATTATTGGGACTTTGAGGGCTGTAGTACCCTGTGCTGAGCTGCTAGAAAAGAGGGGCATCAGGCGAGGAAAAAGGGACACTTGGCAGATATGAGTTTGTTAGGAACTGTGCTCTATAGTTGCACCAGTGGAACCTCCTGATCCTAATTATTACACCGATATACAACATATCATGTTTATTTATTTTTTATTTTGCCTTTCATTAAAATAATAATGAAAAAAAAACCTATTAGTATTATATAAAATTATTTAAAATTATAAAAGTAATTTTTGGTGTAGGGGCTCCAAAAACAGGTTATTTTATAGCCTTAAAATTAATGACCTTTTCACTTTCAGATCAATGTCAGTCTGAATCCCATTGTACATCGCGCTGGAATATGATGGCGCTATGTAAATGAACGATTACAGCCTAAATATCTCGATTTAATTTGGAATAATTCTGATGTTTTTGTCTGTACCGGCTCCGGACAGCAGAGGGCGGTGTTGCGTCATCTAATGCTAATGGCAGCGAGATGACCTTCTTTCCCTCCAAGGTGAGGTATTTTTGACATTGGTCAGAATTCACCTATAGAATATGGGAAGGATGAGCTTTATGGAAAGAGGATTAAATAATGCCTGGTATTTCCACACCAAATTCATTTAACCGCTAGCAAAAGCGCTACAATATCCAGCGGGGTGACTAGAGACTGAGATATATATATATATTGTACAAAACTTCACGATAAGGGGTCGGGGATTACTGCCCACAACGTACTGTCGGCCAACATTATTATTATTATTATTCCTATTCTTAAAAAAATCCCAACACATTCTATAGTGCAGTCAGATGCCTAAATCAGATCCAAACCCGGCACTATCTAAACCTGTCCTGATAACAACCCGGTGCTCCCTGAGCCAGTCCTGATAACAACCCGGTGCTGTCTGAGCCAGTCCTGTTAATGTGCAGTCAGATCTCTACATTAGATACAAACCCAGTGCTCTCTGCGCCAGTCCCGATACCAACCCGGTGCTCTCTGCGCCAGTGCTGATACCAACCCGGTGCTCTCTGCGCCAGTCCCGATACCAACCCGGTGCTCTCTGCGCCAGTGCTGATACCAACCCGGTGCTCTCTGCGCCAGTCCCGATACCAACCCGGTGATCTCTGCGCCAGTCCCGATACCAACCCGGTGATCTCTGCGCCAGTCCCGATACCAACCCGGTGCTCTCTGCGCCAGTCCCGATACCAACCCGGTGCTCTCTGCGCCAGTCCCGATACCAACCCGGTGCTCTCTGCGCCAGTCCCGATACCAACCCGGTGCTCTCTGCGCCAGTGCTGATACCAACCCGGTGCTCTCTGCGCCAGTCCCGATACCAACCCGGTGATCTCTGCGCCAGTCCCGATACCAACCCGGTGCTCTCTGCGCCAGTCCCGATACCAACCCGGTGCTCTCTGCGCCAGTCCCGATACCAACCCGGTGCTCTCTGCGCCAGTGCTGATACCAACCCGGTGCTCTCTGCGCCAGTGCTGATACCAACCCGGTGCTCTCTGCGCCAGTCCCGATACCAACCCGGTGATCTCTGCGCCAGTCCCGATACCAACCCGGTGCTCTCTGCGCCAGTCCCGATACCAACCCGGTGATCTCTGCGCCAGTCCCGATACCAACCCGGTGCTCTCTGCGCCAGTGCTGATACCAACCCGGTGCTCTCTGCGCCAGTCCCGATACCAACCCGGTGATCTCTGCGCCAGTCCCGATACCAACCCGGTGCTCTCTGCGCCAGTCCCGATACCAACCCGGTGCTCTCTGCGCCAGTCCCGATACCAACCCGGTGCTCTCTGCGCCAGTGCTGATACCAACCCGGTGCTCTCTGCGCCAGTCCCGATACCAACCCGGTGATCTCTGCGCCAGTCCCGATACCAACCCGGTGCTCTCTGCGCCAGTCCCGATACCAACCCGGTGCTCTCTGCGCCAGTCCCGATACCAACCCGGTGCTCTCTGCGCCAGTGCTGATACCAACCCGGTGCTCTCTGCGCCAGTGCTGATACCAACCCGGTGCTCTCTGCGCCAGTCCCGATACCAACCCGGTGATCTCTGCGCCAGTCCCGATACCAACCCGGTGCTCTCTGCGCCAGTCCCGATACCAACCCGGTGATCTCTGCGCCAGTCCCGATACCAACCCGGTGATCTCTGCGCCAGTGCCGATACCAACCCGGTGATCTCTGCGCCAGTCCCGATACCAACCCGGTGCTCTCTGCGCCAGTCCCGATACCAACCCGGTGCTCTCTGCGCCAGTCCCGATACCAACCCGGTGCTCTCTGCGCCAGTCCCGATACCAACCCGGTGCTCTCTGCGCCAGTCCTGTTAATGTGCAGTCAGATCTCCTACATTAGATTGAAACCCGGTTCTGTCTAAGCCAGTCCTGATAATATGCAGTTAGATGCCCTAAAATAAATACAAACCCAGCGCTGTCTGAGCCAGTCCTGATACACTGGTCCCAACCTTGACCCATGCCGTTTCCGTGCCACCTCCTGGTCATACTGTATGTTTGGCCCCTGCTGCGTTTATTTGACAATTTCCCCTTATTTACGGCAGAAAATGATAAAAGATAAATAGATTAAATATTTACAGAGGGACCGGCATCCATGCCTTAGTTCTGTGTTCAGCACCAAGGACAGCTCCTGCCACGGCCATCGCCGTCGCCTCGTCCTCTGAGGCTTGGTGCGACCTGCGCAGAGGGGCAGTTAGTTTAATTAGCGCTGAAATTTAAGGGCAGTTTGTAGGAAGGAGCGCAGAAGGAGTTTTTACCCCCCCCCCCCTCCGTTCTTGAAAGATGTTCCCGGAAAGGAACGCATCCTGTTATTGGGAGCAATCAATTAATTCCTTTCCAAACCTTTTAGCTCTTCCCATAATGTCTGAGCCTTTTATGCCACGGCATGGGAAGAGCGGGGTTAATGGCTCCTTGGGGGGTTACGATCCTTGCCTTTCCTTCTCAGACATTTCAGTAATCTGTATCGGTTTGTTAACCCATTCAGAACCCCAGTCCCACCCTGAGTATGTATATTAGATTAATATCACACATTGGCTCCATTGTAGAATAAAGATCGGATGGGGGGGGCTTTACCAAGACCCTTTATGTTACTTTGCAACCCAGTGACAGCTATTTCTGTTATTCTGCGAGGCATTTAGATGAGGAATAATATATTCTAGTTATATGTTTTATTTTATAATCAGGTTCTGTTTTTACATTATTATGACATTTAGGGCTGTAGAACCCTGCGATACCCTCATGCCCGGCAAACATTCTAAGCCCCCTAGAAAAGAGGGGTATCAGGGGCGGCAATAGGTGGCGAGGGTTTCGTTCTATTCAGTTGGTTTCTGATCTATAGGGTAGGCTGACCGGTGGAAAGTGATTGGAGGCACCTAGAATTTATTTCAGTTTTTCCAACTTGTGTGCTGGATTTTGGTCCAACGGTCCTTGTGTCCACCACCAGGCAGCTGGTCCAGTGTCAGGGATGGTATGGCCACAAACACGTCAGGGGGTCAAAGGTAATAATGAGACGACCAGATACAAGCAGGACTGTCTTTAGCGATAATGGGGGTCCGGGCACCTGCCACCAGGGGCTGTTCTGATATTCTACCATCCGTTGGATAGAACACGCTTGGTCACCACACGCGCCGCACACTCAACTCACCCGCCGGGTTGGGTGTTAGTGGCTGGGTATGCCTGGCTACATGCTACGTAGCATCGGGGGCCTTAAAGTGCCATTGCCAGCCTGCTATGGTGGTTTGGGGCACATCTGCAGCAAACGTGGCGCAATCAGAAGCGACAAGCCATTGGTTGTCATGGTAATAGCTCTATATTAAGAACATTGCACCAAATCTACCCTTTGTACATAACTTTACAGGTGCGACATCATCGAACGATCCCCTGCATCCAAGGACCCCTGCATCCAGATTCTCGGGTCTACGATAGACCTCAAGTTATTAAAGTCTCTCCCAGCTCATGAAGGTCCCTTCTTCACCCCTCTCCCTCCTCTCCCCCATGTAATACGTATTAAAGATCATTTGTTGTGTTGAAATGACACAGCCATACCATTAATTAGCACCGACGCTTTAATATCAGCCCAGTTTAAACAATAGCAGACCGAAATGAATGAAGAACCTCGTTTACACTTCACCGGGAGCTTGTTTGGTTTCCAAGAGCAATTCATAGCCGTTTATTAAAGCATTTCATGCTCATCTCCCCGGCTCTATTAAACCGTACAGGTATATTATTAAAAAATGATTAATTGAGAAAGGGCCAGCCCCGTCCAATTCACTTTATCAACAGGACCTCTGGTATTTACATTTCGGTGGAATCCCAGCGCATGTTCCACTGACTAAAAACCTTGTTTGTTTACAATAAATTATTTAATGCTTTGAAATTAATGATCTACTAATTCCATGGAGCGGGTTAACTAAACAATGATAAATATATGAGGGTTTTCTCTCCTGCTAGGAAAAACGGTTACATTTAACAAAGCTTCACTCCGAAAGGATATTATGTGTCGTGGGAGAAACCCTCGGAATCAGAATAATTATTCCTTAATGAAATAAAAAAAAAGTATATAAAGCAAAAATGCGTAATAATGGGCATGTCTGAATGGGATTATCTGTTTGGCAGCCTCAGTGGCTGGGGCTCCGGGGGGCCAGGACAGTCCTGATTTCCGGGTGCTGTGGCCCTGTGCTGCGTAGGAACCCCCAAAAACAAAAGTGTCCCTTTTTTGGCATTTCAAATGCTGAAACACGATGCAGAACATCTTTTGTTTGGTTTCTCGAAAACTCTCTGCCCACCGTTCCATGATTCATAGCCTGCATTGTGTCTGAAGCCCAACTAATAGCCACAAAGACACCAGGATCGGGACCGTTTCCAAACAGACTTAATCTGCACTTCTAGTTCTAACCTCCATTTTCAATTATCTTATTTTTTTTTTTTACAATAACTAAACCCCCGTAAACAGAAGTCCAAAAACATCTTAAAGGGAAATATTTTTCCCCCAGCATATCCCCCAGCGCTGTATACAGTAATACCCCAGCTCTGTATACAGTAATACTAATAACCCCAGAGCTGTATACATTAATAACCCCCAGCGCTCTATACAGTAATATAACCCCCCCAGCGCTGTATACAGTAATAAAACCCCCAGCGCTGTATACAGTAATATATCCCCCAGCTCTGTATACAGTAATAAAACCCCCAGCGCTGTATACAGTAATATAACCCCCCAGCGCTGTATACAGTAATATAACCCCCAGCGCTGTATACAGTAATATAACCCCCAGCGCTGTATACAGTAATATAACCCCCAGTGCTGTATACAGTAATATATCCCCCAGCACTGTATACAGTAATAACCCCCAGCGCTGTATACAGTAATACTAATAACCCCAGAGCTGTATACATTAATAACCCCCAGCACTGTATACAGTAATATAACCCCCCAGCGCTGTATACAGTAATATAACCCCCAGCGCTGTATACAGTAATACCCCAGCTCTGTATACAGTAATACTAATAACCCCAGAGCTGTATACATTAATAACCCCCAGCGCTGTATACAGTAATAAAACCCCCAGCGCTGTATACAGTAATATAATCCCAGCACTCAGGGCCGGCCGAAGACTTAACGCCGCCTGGGGCGAAGTTTAAAATGCCGCCCCCCGCCGACGCCGGGGGGGGGCGGCATTATCTACCCCCCCACACCGGTACTTACCCTTAAACAGTCCTGCGGCGAGTCTCCCTGTGCTGCCACGGTGCCGGCTTGTAATGCTGAGCGCTGGAAATTCGCGTCACTTCCGGCGCTCTGCATTACAAGCCGGCACCGAGACCGAACAGGGACACTCGCCGCAGAGGAGAGAGAGAGAGGGGCGCCGAGCGGGTAAGCGAAAATCACTCGGTGCCCCTCTCTCTCTCCTCCGCTTCAAAAAAACCAAAAAAAAAACCGCTTGGGGCGGCAGAGTGCCGCCCCTTATGAAGTGCCGCCTGGGGCAATTGCCCCAGTCGGCCCCATTGTAGGGCCGGCCCTGCCAGCACTGTATACAGTAATAACTCCCCAGCGCTGTATACAGTAATATAACCCCCAGCGCTGTATACAGTAATACCCCAGCTCTGTATACAGTAATACTAATAACCCCAGAGCTGTATACAGTAATAACCCCCAGCGCTGTATACAGTAATAAAACCCCCAGCGCTATATACAGTAATATAACCCCCAGCGCTGTATACATTAATATAATCCCAGCACTGTATACAGTAATAACCCCCCAGCGCTGTATACAGTAATATAACCCCCCCAGCGCTGTATACAGTAATATCCCCCAGCGCTGTATACAGTAATACCCCAGCTCTGTATACAGTAATACTAATAACCCCAGAGCTGTATACAGTAATAACCCCCAGCGCTGTATACAGTAATATAACCCCCAGCACTGTATACAGTAATATAACCCCCCAGCACTGTATACAGTAATAACCCCCAGCGCTGTATACAGTAATATAATCCCAGCACTGTATACAGTAATATAACCCCCCCAGCGCTGTATGCAGTAATAACCCCCAGAGCTGTATACAGTAATAACCCCCCAGCGCTGTATACAGTAATAACCCCCAGCGCTGTATACAGTAATATAACCCCCAGCACTGTATACAGTAATATAACCCCCAGCGCTGTATACAGTAATATAACCCCCAGCACTGTATACAGTAATATAACCCCCCAGCGCTGTATACAGTAATATAACCCCCAGTACTGTATACAGTAATATAACCCCCCCAGCGCTGTATACAGTAATATAACCCCCAGCGCTGTATACAGTAATATAACCCCCCAGTGCTGTATACAGTAATAACCCCCAGCTCTGTATACAGTAATATAACCCCCCAGCGCTGTATACAGTAATAACCCCCAACTCTGTATACAGTAATGTTGGTCGGTGACAAAAACCTGGTTTGCCCCCCAAAAACTCCTTTTATCTGCAGACCTGGAGCCGCCGTTGCTGTCAGTCATGTGATATTTTGGGTGACTTTCCCGGCTCAAACACCACACTGAGCTGATGCTTAATGGCGATGCTAATGAAGTCCATTCCTCCATAGACTTTTATGTGTCAGAGTTTCCATTAAGACTGAGGTATTCTGTTGTTTCTAGTAGATCAGATAACAGAACAAGAACTAGAACTAGAAGAATATGCAGCTGCCTGAAAATATTACAGAACTGTTTTTTTTTTTTTTTTTTAAAGGATACTGGGATATATAATGTGCACATATATGCCATGTATTTCTATTCATATCTGTGTATATATATATATATATATATATATATATATATATATATATATATAATGTAAACACTACAGGATACCCCAGATTTAAATCACATTAAATGACATTTAAAAAGGTCAGAATTAACAAGTATCTGTCAGGAAAGGATGAGCAGTACAATATCTGGTGCTGACATACTACTCAGGGTCCCTGTAATAAGATGCCCTAAATGGTGGCAGCGGTGGGATTTTTCACCTTCTTCTGTAATTAAATTTCTAAATATAATTTTTATCGAATGGATCTGCGATCAGATGATCTTCCATTTCTTACTGGGAATCTGAAAGGGAATTTCATCCCAAATCTAGGAACACGTGGTTATATGATCTGTCACCATCCATTATTCTTAATATTAAGCAAATGAAGTTAAAGTCATTTCTAAACTTTGGTGTTTTTTAAACGTTGGAATCTTTTAGGAAGAAACGAGGAATCCGCTCTCAAATCAGCTTCTATTAACGTAACATAATTGTATTAAAAACTAAAAATATTAAAAATCTAAAAAAAATAATATCATTTACACAATTATAGTAAATTTACAAAAATTTGAGTAAGGAAATAATTTCTTAATGCTGCATAAAATAGAATGCCTTATGAGAGGCAACGGGGGGGGTAACTGGAGGGGGGCAGATGGGGTACTTTATTGGGTTAGAGGATAGAAGGGTTACAGTTTCCTTACAAGACCATTGTTTTGTTCTTTAAAAGGGGTAATGGGAGGTATTGATATAAGATAGCATTTAAACAAATGTAGGGTGGGCTAAGAGATGTGGCCACGTTATTTTAGTTTTTGGTATTTAGGAAGGTATATTTTTGCCCTTTCAGTGCCACAGAGGTATACAATGTTGACTGTAAGACCACTGAAAAGGTTAGATTTGTGTCCCTGCGCTCTGGTAACGTGTTTTATTGTAGGCATCTTGTCAACCTTTAAACATACTGAATATACCTTCAGAAAAATATCTCTGGAGTCAGAGCCGGCCTTAGGCGTTGTGGCGCCCTGTGCGGACTACTCCTCTGGCGCCCCCCTCACTGCCCCTTCAAACTACCCCCCCATGCCCCTCAAACTACCCCTCCCCTCTGCCCCTTCAAACTACCCCCCCTGTCCATTCAAACTACACCCCCCCTGTCCCTTCAAACTACACCCCCCCTGCCCCTTCAAACTACACCCCCCCTCTGCCCCTTCAAACTACACCCCCCCCTCTGCCCCTTCAAACTACACCCTTCAAACTACACCCCCCCCCCACTTACCTTGTTGCCGGAGTCCTGCGGTGAGAGCGGGAGGCATCCGTCTTCTCTCTCTGCCGCGGTGCCGGCATTTCATGTTGAGAGCCGGAATAGTCCGGCGCTCAACATGAGATGCCGGCACAGCGACGGAGTCACGGAGAGTAAGGGGCGCCGAGCGGTTGCCGAGAACTTCACGAGCAACCGCTCGGCGCCCCTGACCGGGACTTAGATTTAAGCATCATTTTTTTTTTAAACTTTATTTAACATGAATGATGTTAAATAAAGTTTTAAAAAAAACACAAAAAAAACCAAAACGATGCTTTAATCTAAGTCCCAGTCAGGCGCCCCTGCAACCATGGCGCCCTGTGCGGTCGCACACCCCTAAGGCCGGCCCTGTCTGGAGTAATCCTACCGCAAATTTAAAAAATAAAAGTGAATAATAATAATTATATATATATATATATAATCTGGATTGGCCATCCGGCACACCGGGCAAATGCCCACTGGGTAGGGTGACCACATTGGCCATGTTTTCCAGGACACATATATTTTTACATATTGCTGACCAGCCCAGATAAAATGCAGTATGTGGGATGTATAGGCTTATGGAAAGGAACCAATTAGTCAGGTATACATCTTCCATACTGCAGGGCAGCTTCTGGCAGGTAAAGCATAGTGGCCCCATCATGCCCTTGCACACCTTTCCCTCCAGCAACTCACATACGCACTAGCACACACTTTTACACACACACACACGCTAACACACATACACACATATACACATATATACTTTCATATAGTGCTTTCGGTAACTGATTTTCTTCCTAAAAGAGTGTATTGAAGACTTTAATTGACGAATAGCGTGTAGCTGCGTATCGGCCCTTTCGTTGTAAGGTAACATTGTCCCTTTCGATTCCTTCATTGAAATCCAGATGTGAGGACAGGCTGTATTGTGCCTTGAATTATCCACTAAGCGCCATAATGAATCCCGGATTTAACGGGGGGGGGGGGAAATCCACATGGAATCACATGAGAGGGAATCAGCGCACAATATGTTCAGACTTTGTATTATCCGATCTTGACCCTATATAATGCTTATCCCGTCTCGTTTTTTCCGAGAATGGCTCTGTTAACGGCTGGTGTCGGGGGAAAAGTCACTATTTATAGTTTTTATTTTGGGTTATTGTGCGAGGCAAAGCTTTTGTCAAATGTGTGCGGTTCTATTAACCCCCTGATGCAGCGTTCCTTCGTATCTTAATTATGGAAGCTATAGGATCTGTGTCAAAGTACATTATGAAACTAACAAATTCTGCACCCGCTGTTTCTGTGGACTTTGAGGGCAACTCAAGGCATGTCTCCTCGCAGCACAGGTCTCACACCAAATAATTGGCTTAAACCCTACAAGTCAAAACAAATGCAGAACCCGTGTGATCCGATAACGCAAACTAATAAAATGTATACATTTCATTAAAAAATCTGATATGATCCATGGTGCCCCACCGAAATATTTCACACCATCGACTCTTTTGGATTACTTTTGAGCATATAAGAAGGACCAGCATGTGATCATATTAATCAGACATACTAACACGTAAACTCGCTATAACACCCACTTCCTCTAACACTAACACTAGGCTGACCCCCGACACTCTAACATCGTACTCTTAGACCGAGGCACACTCATGCTAATGCCATACACTTGCATACACACACTCTGATATCATCTGCACATACACAGTCATGCTAACACCATACACTAACACTGTACAGTAACACCCCTGTGAAGAAGTGGTGTCCCCCTTGAAAATGCATTGGGGTATTCTGAAGAATACCCCCCCCCCATATGTATTTGCCCCTTTCCTCGATCCCCAGCTCCTTGGCTGGCAGGAGATGTGTTCAGCGTTGGCTCGGTGAAGATTCTGGAGGGGAGTCTATCGAGACCCCCATACATATACACAGAAAGTGCTCCTATTCCTTTCAATGGGAGTGCTTTCCTGCCACTGATTGTCTACTTCAAGCAACCAATCAGTGATGTGAAAATAGGACAACGGAGAGGGAGTTGTGCTGCCGCCTTGAGCTGCAGCTTCTTCAAAAGGTTGAAGAACGCCTAGTACAGTGCTTCATATCATGGCCATTGTAATCCTCTCTCTTCTAATTGAACACTTCCTTCTTCAAGAGATTTGCGCACTAATGTGATGATAACGAGGATTTGGGGACGTATGGAACCGTGACAAACGATGGCGTCTTTGAAGGGGGCACCATTTGTAATCCATAGAGAAACAAAAAAGTCAACTTGGTATGTTACCTGTGTTACCACGATTTCAAATAGAAACATAATATCTCGCAGACAGATCGGCCCCATTCGGCCCCGACTAGTAAAGACTTTGTTGGTCTTGTCTTAGATTCAGGACCCATATGCTTTATGCATATCCTCCGTAGTGGAGATCAGAGATCTCCCTTGTAACGGAGCCGTTGAGGTGCGGAGCACAGATTTTGGGGCAGCAGGACCCGCCGCCGTAGGCTTAGTCGACCTGGAACAGAATACATCACTGGTCCTGGGCTATAAAATTAATAGCCCTCAAATAATGACTTTTTGGTGTAATCCTCGTATGCCAACCCAAACTTGTCTGGTGAAAGGTGGTTACAAGGAGTGAGACAAGACTCGGCTAATGGGATTGCAGAGGAGGGAGCCTATAAATGTTTATAGTGAATTTTTATTATCCTTCATGAACAGTGCTGCCAAGGCTGCAGGGGGTAGGGACGCCGTAACAACGTGCCAGACCACCGCCTCGTGGTTCTGAAGGGGTTAAGGAGAGCCCTACAACACCTGTTGCTGTTAAAGGGACAGCTCTCCTTCCTGGATCCCTCCTCCCGTACTGTTGACCTAGAAACCGAGATACAGCCTCTAGGACCCAGCTGTAGCCAATCACGTGACAGAAGGAGGAGAGGAAGGGGGGGTGAAACTGTATATCTAATGGGGGGGGGTCCAAAGCACAGGTGCATACGGGAAGACCATACACACACACTGATATATATATATATATATATATATATATATATATATATATATATATATATACCGGCGATCCAGTATATAAATAAATGTGTGTATAGAGAGCGAGAGAGATTTATAGAATGCGGAGATTCTACCTACCAACAATTCAATGCCAAGAATGCTATTTTTATGCATAGAATCTCTCCTGAAAGCGACCGAAATAAACAAAGGATCAAGAAAGACACGGAGAGGAGAGCTGGGGGATGGGGAGACTGTCCCATATATGTGTAGCAGAGATATATATGTGTAACATATAGAAAAAGGGAAAAGCCCTATTATATTTAGTGGAAGAAATCGCTTAGAAGAAAAGACAAAGAGGGGATTTTGGGGACCGCGGGGAGGGATCGGGAACAGGAGAAAAAAATGAAAGATTTGGAAAACAAAATGAAACGGTTAATGAGACGGGGGGGGGGTAGATAGGAGGGTTATTACAGGACAGGGAGGGTAGGTGAGTTATTGATGGGGAGAGCCGTAAAGCGATAGCAGAAAAAAACACAAGAGGTAGAGACCAGAAGGGCAGAAAGGATTGAAAGGGAGGAGAGAAAGTGGCCCGAGGGTATAGACACGGGAGGGCAATGAGGGATTGAGAAAAAAAGAGAGAAGGAGAGGGATAACGAGATAGAGAAAGAAAGCGCGAGACTGGGATAGAGAGACAAGGAGACGGGGAGAATGAGAGAGGACACAGTGGGAGAGAGAGGACAGACAGAGAGGGGAGGGAATTAATATCAGAGGGGACAATCGGGTTGGGAGAGTACAGGAGGGGAGTACATGGGGAGAGTACAGGGGGGGAGTACAGGCGGAAGGCACTGAGGTAAGCGGAGCTGCAGAGAGATAGACAGAGAATAGCCGGAGAGAAGCTGCCTGCGAGGAGGACAGGGAGGGACTGCCACCATCTCACACAATAAGCCAGAGGCCGTTACCAGGCAGGGAACCGGCAAGCCCAGGTGCAGGCTGAGGACGGGTCAGGGCACCGGGGGGGGGGGCGGCGGGAGGCCCAGCCTCTGGGAAGAAAAAAAAAAAAAGAAGGCACTTCTGGGATGTGGTTATCAGCAGAATAAAAGGAGGACACAGAAGCCACACAGCGGCAGAGGCTGCGGGATGAGAGAGCGGAGGGCAGGCAGGTTACCCAGGATCTAATTACTGCCAAGCACAGGTAAGGGCACCTGTACCACTCGCATGCTGGCACCTCTCCATTAACACCTTCCATGCCAGTTTAACCCCTTCCGCATGCAAAACCATTGGGCTCAGCCTCACCGCGGCATTAGCCCCTGCTACAGCGGGGCAGCCTATTGGAACATTAACCCTTTCTCTGCCAGAGATGATGGGTACCTCTACATGGAACCCTGTTTTGTTGGCAAACACACGCAGGGCATTTCACCATGACACTATGGCATCACAAAGATCAGGACATTGCGCCTCTGTCCTGGGGGGAAAAAAAATCACAGTCCATTTCCTGACTAACCCTTTCCTTCCCAGTAATCCCAATTTCCTTATTTCCAAATAATATCTATACGGTAGCCTAAAACTCCTTACTCCTTGCTTGCGAGACCTGCAGAGCCTCTCCGTTAAACACGCAGAGCATTGCACCCTTAACCTATTTCTGCCCAAAAAATATCTTCAAAGTCCTTGAAAATTTTCGCCTTGCACTCATTTAACCGTTTCCACGCCAAATACGGGAACATCATTGACGCATTAACCCTTTACCAGCCAGGGCCCTGCTGGACGTCGTCGTTTCTACTGGGCGCTGTTTCTAACGGGTTAATAGAGCAACTCTTTTGGGCAAATAGTCAATTAACCCTTTGAGTGTCTCTGGGAATGTGGCACAATCAGGCCCTTTCACTGCTGCACACAGCGTCACCATTATAACCCCAGTTACATGTCCTGGAAAATCCTGCGCTATGTATGTAGTGCGTTTAACTGTTTAGCTGCCAGTCTTTCTCTCCGGCTGCCGGTTTTGCACGGTGGCTTCCGGAGGCGCTCCTACAGACCGCATACCACCACCGGGTTTCTGCATGTGTGTCAGGCACACGCAGGGCCGCTGTGTGCGGATAAGAGTGATGGGGTGTGCGTGCGTGGAACGGTTCTGCAGCAGTGTGCATTGTGTGTGTGTACGAGGCTGTACTGAGACCCTTTGTGTGTCTCGCACACAAGGCTGTCTCAGCGCTGTCTGCCTGCTGTAGATGCACACGATTAATCATTCCGTGCTGGACACGTATACACGGGCGCCGGCCAACGGCAACGGGCAATTTTATTACACCTTTTCTATATATTTTCAATTTATCAACATCTAGCCGGCTGCCCGTATAGAACGTAACCCAGAAAAGAAGCATAGCAGAGCTGTCTCTTTGTATTGTGCGGGGAAGCATCGGTCATTGACAGGCCTCGCTATTGTGATAGATAGATAGATAATGACAGATAGATTGTAAGCTCATTTGAGCAGGGCCCTCCTCACCTGTTGTTTCTGTAAGTCTAATTGTTATATTATATACTACCTGTCATGTCCTGTTTACCCATTGTACAGAGCTACGGAATAAGATGGTGCTATATAAAACACTAAATAAAAATAAATAATAATAATAATAGATAGATAGATAGTAAGCTCATTTGTTCAGGGCCCTCCTCACCTGTTGTTTTTGTAAGTCTGATTGTTATATACTACCTGTCATTTCCGGTTTACCCATTGTACAGCGCTGCAGAATATGATGGCGCTATATAAACCAATAAATCATGATAATATAGATAGATAGATATGACAGTGACCTGTAGGCTTTGTTATTTTGTTACTAATTTCTTACATGCATTTACTAATCTCCCGATAAAATGATCTTTGTGATTTTGGATTCTTTGTCTCACACGGAAAAAAACCCAAAACATTTTATTTACATGAATAATTGATATGAGGCCGGAATTTATTTGTAGATGCCAATGTATATTTAAAGCCATATCCCAGCGCTGGATTATGAATGACTCACTGGAAAGAGATGTGTAATTTTTTAACCGTCTGAGTACTGGGGCATTAGGGGTATTATTGCGGCGCTGGCAGTAGAAATTGCGACTGGGAACCACAGAGCCCTTCATCATGTGTCTGCGGACCAGTATGTTGGCACCTTGATCCCATTTCACAAGGTCTGACTGTTGGGCCACCATTATCTGGGTCACTATTTACTTAGGGCCTGATTAAAGAAGTGCAGCCCCCACCATGCCCCCTATATTGAAAACAATGCATCTAAATTTAATGTAGGGATGTCCAGAGATTGTACATGTGCAGGCCCCGGGGCCCCTCCAGAGGCTGAGCACCCAACAACTGAGCTGAACTGGCTGTCCCCCCTGATGGCAGCCCCAGGTTAATAAACCAGGGGTAATATTATCAGGACAGGTGTGTATTCACCTGTAACTAGGAAGCTCCTATTGGGGAGGCAGGTAATTTCATTGGTGTCTGTGCCGGTGAATGCGTGGAAGCTATAGGCTGCTGGGTGTGAGTGCAGTGTCGTTGGATGAATGTGGTGTGAATGCATGAATGTGGTTGTATTGTTTTGGTGTGGTTCTATGAATGTGGTGTGACTTCCTGAATATGATGTTGTATGAATGTGGTGTGGTTGTATGAATGTGGTCTCATTGTGTGAATGTGACGTGGTTGTATGAATGTGGTGTAACTAAATGAATGTGATGTTGTATGAATGTGGTCTCATTGTGTGAATGTGATGTGATTGTATGAATGTGGTGTGACTGAATGAATGTGATGTTGTATGAATGTGGTGTGACTGAATGAATGTGATGTTGTATGAATGTGGTGTGATTCTATGAATGTGGTAGGGCCAGGAGTGAGGGGATAGCTGACAGTGTGCTGGTACAGTATGTGTATAGATGTGGCATGTTCTCTGGGTCTGCTCCTGTGAGAATACAAACACCTCTCATATTCCTTAGGATTTTGTGTTTCTCGATGCACACAAATGTATTTAACCCAAAAATTCCGTGATTTTTACATGAATTCATTGAATTTTTCGAGCCTTGTATCTGTATTTATGTCGGGAGACGCCGGTACCCGTACTGTATGCACAAATCTTGCCTGCAAGTCCTGCAATCCCTGAAACTGTCCTCTGCTGCCGGTTACTCTGGACTATAACTCCTATTACACAGAGTCATAGTCTACAGCGGCTTCTTATAGTAAAGTCAGAGACGTCCGTAGGTTTTTAGGAGCTATTTAAGGCGTTCTCTCCGTAATAAAGACAAAAGACTGAATGAAAGACAAAGCGTTTGTTTAAAAAAATATTGCGATGATGCAAAAAATGCGATACCTTTTTTGTTTTTTTCCCCTTAAATGGCTGCCCTATCCGCTGTTGGTGCCCCACTTATTCCGCAGCGATGTTAGCGCCACCTATGTGTGAGGCTGTGTGCTACGCGTACTGAAATGACCCCATTACTGTCCTTTATGTACACATACTGCATTACGATTGGTTCTTTATATACAGTAACTGCTGTTTGCGAAGGGTTAATGCCAGCGTTAGGTGATGCAAGAAGCCTCATTTGAGACAATGAGGCTACGGCAGAAATTCAATTTATTCATAGTTCTAGGCTACTTCCACTGCAGGGTGACACACGGTATCACCGACTGTCCCGTGGATCCATGTATCACAGGGACTCCGTTAACTGTTTGCGGACCGGGTACCAGCCGGCCAGCCGCACATAACCCGCCAGGAACCGTACATCAACGCTGCACAGATTAATCGGGAGACAGGAGAACTGGCTGTACTCTCAGATCGAAAACCTACTGGGGGGGGGGAAACGTCGCAAATCTGAAACCTAAGCGGCGAAAGCCGTAATTAACAAAAGCGATTTGATGCAAATGTGGAGCAGTCACCAGGGAAACCAGTTCACATGGAGCAGTCACCAGGGAAACCAGTTCAAGTGGAGCAGTCACCGGGGAAACCAGTTCACCAGGGAAACCTATTTTATGTTTCCGTTGGTCGGGCCTCCAACTCCGAATTTTGCTTTATAAATACATCAAAGAGGGTTTTTTCACTATAAATGGATACCAAGCATAACAATTATTAGAAAAAACTACGGGTTCCCAATATGTCCGGTTTAGGGGAGAGAAGAGAGAGAGGAGATGGGAGAGAGAAGTTTATTTCAAAGGAGGGGAAACATTGTAAAGTATTAGGGCTGTAAGGAGGTTTTATTTTATTGAGAGGGTGTTAGATAAATGGAACAGCCTCCCAGCAGAAGAGGTAGAGGTTAATACAGTGAGGGCATTAAACATGCATGGGATAGACATACGGCTCCTGAATCTAAGACGAGACCAACGACTGATTAAGGTCTGAGTCTTTACAGCAGGAGAAACGGGCAGACAAGACGGGGGCCGAATGGGGCCGATCTGCCGGCAAATTGTACGTTTCCGTAGAGGTGGTCCGTTAATTTTAGACATCTCCATGAAACATTAAGGAACCAAAGAAAGAACGCGCACTCGTTTATTATGGGAATTATTCCGGAGGTCGTACAGCTGGCAGCCGGCAGTTTCGTTTAGGTTCGGTAGGCTGGATTTGGCTGCCGTCCCCCTCGTTCTGTAATGCATGATTTCATAAAACATCAGCGACAAACAGTCAAACCCAACAACTGAGCTCATTGTGTTCAGTGTTGGTGGAACTTGGCAACGCTTGGTTAATTTGGGAGGCGAAAGAATGAAAAATATTCTACCCATTTTTGCAAATCCATTTCATGTCTGGAGTGAATTAGGGGGCAAATTATCCATTAGACGGACTTGGGGTGCGCCTGGGACGCCACGTCTTTACCAGGAGACGAAGGGTCTTTGCAATACTCTCACAAAAATCTCTGCTGGGTCCCACACTTTCATCTGTATGTGTGTTTATGTGTATATATAGTGTATATATATATATATATATATATATATGTATACTGGCAGGGTTACCACCTGTCCAGGTTTCACCTGGCCAGCCACAGAATTAAGACTTACGTCCTGGGTCCCACACTTTCATCTTTATGGTATGGAAAGTGTGGCAGCCCTTATGCAGAGGCTGCTTCCTTTGTGCTCTCCCTCTTCTGCTTTTTATGGAAGGTGGGAGTGGGTGGGGCCAGTAGAACATGTGGGTGGGGCTGGTCACATGTGGGCAGGGTTAGCCATGCATTTAGGCGTCAATTTACTTATATAAGGTCTAAGTAGTGGGCGGAGCCTGGGGAGTGATTTGAAGCCACAAGTACTGCTTGGTGATCAAATGCTGCCCATAGGCACAGTAATCAACTCTGATTCCATACTTCTGCTATAATTACCATATTTATCTCAGCCCTTTTGTTTTAGTGGGTGTGGTCAGAGGCGTGGCAAGGGGAGGGGCTTTACCAAAATTAAAATAAAAGGTATATAATAATGAATATTATTGATTGATAGCCTATATTAAGATGTGTTACATTGTTATAATGTGACACGCAATGTTTTGGGTTCCATTTGGGAGAGATAATAAGGCCTTGGTATTTTTCTTTTACAGTGTGAGTATGAGTGCTGGTTCGGTGGAGCAGGAGCCGGCCCGGAAGCTTGGTTGTTGTGGAGTGCCGGTGATCACAGAAGACATGCAGGCCCTGGCTATCCGCAGCTTGTCCGGGAGCGAGGTGCAGAAGCATTACGAGCTGATCCGGGAACTAGGAAAAGGAACATATGGAAGGGTAGAGCTGGTGTCCCACAAGAGCACAGGTATGGGCGAGGGTGCTGAAGACAGTTTAATGTCTAGAGCCATACACGATGGCGACACTGAGCACAGCAACAACACACAGGGTAGTTACACTTCCTTAAAGCGCACAGTACTGTATAGGGAGTATTTCATCCCTTTCTATACATTGTGTGTTACATCCATGTGGCCCCGATTGCTACTTACAGAAATGTGAGAAATCTATAAAGATTCTTGTGCAACTTTACATGGCTGCAAAGGCTTGTGATCCCATTAGAAGAAATGCTCTGTGGTGAGAAAGGTTGGATTTTTTAGTTTCCAATGACGGGGACTTTCTCACCACAAATTACCCAGATACACAAAAAATTGTGATTGTGCGTCAATCACAAAACACGTCTGGAGGAACGGAAAGACTGCATTGTTTGCTCCTTCAGCTTCTGTCTTTGGGCTTGCGTATGGGTTTGGATTTTTAATAAAAAATTAAATAAACCTGATATTTTTGACTTTGAAACAGTAAGTGGTACCGGGAGTTCTATTCTGGAAGCAGCCGCCTTTGTGTCCTCTAAAACGCCGGATTTTCTCAGATACATAATTTATTAGCCAGGTTGCCAGGAATAACATAGCAGGTGGAAAAATGGTACAGAACAGGAAAAAAAATGGAACAAGCCAGAAAAATAAGTAATACTTGTATATGAGGGTTGACAAACAAAGATAATGTTCACCAAACCCTAAATTGATTCTGACTTTCCCGACACAGGAAATAAAATGGCCCTCAAGTTTGTGAATAAGAACAAGACCAAGCTGAAGAGCTTCCTTCGGGAGTTCAGCGTGACCAGTGCCCTTTCTTGCAGTCCATTCATCATCAGAGCTTTCCACGTGCTCTTCCAGACCGAGGAGTGCTACGTCTTCGCTCAAGAATATGCCCCAGCCGGTGACCTTTTCGACATCATCCCTCCACAGGTGATCAGTGCGGTGGGATTGAAAAGATGTGTTTTCCTAGTTTGATTATTTTGACCAGAAAAGGGACCCCGTATAAAGTTAATTGAATAATCAAGGGATTTGGGGTTCAACAAAGTTTGGTATTAAGCCATGAGTAGGTTGTTGGATGCACCTATCGGATAAGGCAATTAATTATTGGTGAAACAAATGGGTCAAAGTACCAAAGCCAATCCATACCCATAGTTATTTTTCTGACCAAAAGTATTTTTTCTCCTGGTGGTCTATCTTGGCGCATGTTGGTTTATTTTTGTACGAGCCCATGGTTGGTGGGTATCTTTGTAAGCTCAGTGTGGTCACCAAGAATGTTCCCTTCTGTTATTACCATTCTTATTGTTTTGACAGGTCGGTCTACCAGAGGACATGGTGAAGCGTTGTGTACAGCAGCTTGGGCTGGCTCTCGACTTCATGCACAGTAAAAGTTTGGTCCACCGGGATATTAAACCCGAAAACGTCCTTCTTTTTGACTGCGAGTGCCGACGGGTTAAGCTTGCCGACTTTGGCATGACCCGTAAAGTGGGTTGCCGTGTAAAACGCGTTAGTGGCACCATCCCATACACTGCACCTGAGGTGTGTCAGGCTGGCCGCACCGAAGGCTTCCCAGTGGAAACCAGCTTAGACGTCTGGGCCTTTGGGGTACTCATTTTTTGTGTCCTCACTGGCAATTTTCCTTGGGAGTCTGCATCTCCGGGAGATACCTTCTTTGAGGAATTTGTGCATTGGCAGAAGGGGCGACTGCCTGGTCTTCCCTCTCAGTGGCGCCGTTTTTCAGACAATGCCCTACGAATGTTCCAGCGCCTACTTTCCCTGGAGTCAGAAAAAAGGAGCCCGGTCAAAGAGGTCTTCTATTACATCAAGTATGACCTATTATCTGAAGCTAGACGCAGGCCTAGCTACCGCTCTCGTAAACAGACAGGAGAAAAGATACCACCAGTGCCCCAGCGTCATGAGAATCCCACCCCTCTCAAGAGGACAATTCTCACCGAAGGAGGCTCTTCGCCACGTGCTCCACATTCTCTGCCAGAACCTGGCCAACCATCTGCTGGTGCTGGTAGGACGGAAGGACAGCGGGATAAGAGCAAAGCCCAATTGCTTTTAGCCACTGCCATTGAGATCTGTGTGTAGGAAGGATGTTCTCCTGGACTTCGCTTGTGATGTCATTGGGCCCAAGTAAAGGTCCCCTCCTGTGGAGAACTTGAAATAGGTTTGACCCTAAACGGAACCTACGCTTTGAACCCTACAAGCAAAACAATGGTGCAAACAAAGGCTTATTAGAATAATAAACTGTTTGGGGGTAGGTTGGAGTATTAAGAAGCCTTTTTGGACAAACGTGGGTACAAAGACATTATATTTAGTGACTCTATGCTGGTTTTGTTCTCTTCTCCTTTGACTTTCAAAGACTAGGCACCATAGAGCCATATAATAGGCTACTGAGTGAACTTGGGCAGCAGGAACGCCAGACATCCAAGGACTGTAAGCACCAAGCTGGTACACGAGGGGGTCAGTATAAGTGCAAATCCTGCGTTAAAAAAAAAAGGTACAATATATACCAATACTTTGAAACAAACAGCACAGATAGGGCTAGTGCAATCCTACCACATAATCACCATCCAGCAGATGTCTACAGAAAAGACAAACTCCAAAGCTCCTTATCTCCTCGCTCCAGCCAGACCCTATAGTACATTAATGCACAGGACAACGAAGGCAGGGAACATCCACCTGGTCTTACTACGTAAACATTCTAACTATCAAGGGCTTACTAAACTACTCATTAAAAAAGAAAGGATTCCTATAAGACATCTCGATCATGTAGGAAAGGAACCGGACCCTGACCCTTCTTTTCAAATCAGACTCACAATCCAATACATATCACCGTTAAGGTTTGGGAAATAGATAGAATTCAGTGTTATTGTCAAACATTCCGAGGAAAACCACAGGAACAGAACATTCCGAGGTCAAGCGTTGTAACCTTTAAAATGTAACCAATAAGAGCTCATTATTTATTTTTTTTTTTGCTGTTATAATGTGAGATACCGTGTTGGCCGTTAAGTCTACTTATGTACAATTTCGATTCGCTGAGATAATTGTGAGCGTGACACCTATTGGCTTAGGCAGTTTCCATGGAAACATAAAACCTGCCACAGCCTTTGGAGATCTTTAGAAGGTTCCATAAATCCTAGAAGTGCCCCATATAATAAAGGAAGCTTTAACTGCGGGCTGAGCTGGTTGTCTACGGACGGAATATCGTAAACAATATATCACTTATTCCTTCCGGCACAGCTGTAACGGGGACCATTTGCCTATCACATAAGATTACACGGTATTATTTATTTTGGGATCTTCTGCCCAAAATGCTTAAAAATCTCAGGTGCTCAGTGGTCCACTTCAACTAACAGCTGCTGCCCCGCCAAATAAGTTATGGATGATGAAAAGGCACACGAGGGGTTAGACTATCACAGAATCTTCATCGATCTACATGGACAAAAGGGTATTCTGGGGTGGAACCTCTGGGGGTCATTCACTAAAGAGTGTGTTTAGGTGACTTGGAATATTAACTAAGCCAACCCGGCCCTTATCGCAGGAGGCCCTGCCATGTGCTCAGTTAAAGCTGCTGTTCCACCAATCAAATACACCTTAGCAGATCTGTTAAGATCTGTTGAAGACTCTGTTTTGGTTTCTATGGCAACAACATATCAATGCCTCTTTATATGTCACATGACAATTACATTTTCCCAGCAATATTTATCAACGAGATACAATTTTGCGTGATTAAAGAACTGTTTCCGGGAAAGATTTGGGCATCCAACGGTACCAGGAATGATGTTTCTAACAGAGCAGGTGGAACATCATCTTTAATGATTTGAGAGGAAACGTCTCCACTCACTCTTTAGTGAATAAGCCCTTACGCCAGGGGTGTCCAACCTTCGGCCCTCCAGCTGCTGCAGGACTACATCTCCCATAATGCTCTTTCAGCTAAGGGGCTGGCTGAGGAGTATGGGAGACGTAGTCCTGCAGCAGCTGGAGGGCCGCAGGTTGGACACCCCTGCCTTACGCTAATGCTGTTGATCTACAGAGGGGTTCGATCCACGTTATGGGATTTCTTTTTGGCAGTCACTCATTCTACACCTCAAACAAAATGGCTATGCAGAGCACATGTAGCTAAGTGTCGTTAGTTTATTGAATGTTATCCGTCTCTGTGTCTAGGATTTTGAGTTTTGATGCGGCTCGGATATTATTTCATTGCTCCAAAGGGCGAGCGATACAATGTAGCATTTCAAAGATACAGGATAGGCCGTGTCAGGACTCTCGCTTATCTCCGGGACAGCTGGGTCCTCGATTGGACCGTTTAACACTCAGATAAAAGAGGAGAAGCTCTGTGGTCTGCTGGTGTTTATGGAACATACCTGACACAGGTGTCCCCTGTCACACCGACTAAATAAAAGAACCGCGTTGTGTACATATGACCGATGCTATCATTCATCTTTCATTTTCTAAAGCTATATTTCCCGAGTCCCTTCTCTGTAATCAAGTTGTCTTTGAGCTCCGGCCTCAGCCAACACAACCTTATTAAAAGGGCTACAGCATCTTCGGAGTAAAAGAAGGTTTATACAAGCGGGGGGTCCTTCGGATTCAAAATGGCTGACCCTTCGCCCTCGCTGCCTCGACTCCTAACAGAAGCCGCAAAGGCAAAAGGGGAGGAAAAAAAGACTAAGAAAACAAATCAGAGATCATAGACGTCAACAGTAACCTTAGAAAAATATGTTTACCTTTTTTTTTGGGGGGGGGGAAGCAGATAGAGCACAATTTCCCTTTCCTCTTTGTCTTTCCTCGGTTTTAAGGCTTAGATCTAGGAATCTTTTTTTTTTTACGTCAACGTGAGACCCTGTAAATGATGGCGTAGACATCTTCGGTAGCAGACTCCCCCCTTCTTGCCTTAGACGTCTTCGATGTTCATAATATTAGTGCAATAATGTAGATAAGGTGATAATTGATAACGTTTTTAAACTCGAGTAGGGAATTTCGGACTCCGGGTTAGGGCTAGTTTAGAAACGATACCTCAGTTTAGCTGAAAATATATAGAAATGTATAGAAATGTATGCATAGCGATAGAGTAAACTTTCTCCTGAGTGTGTATTCTCTGTTTTAATGTGAATATGATACCTTTTGTTCCACTTGCCTCTCTTATTCTCTAGACTCCGTGTAAGTAAATCTTGTGTCAAGACACAGTTAAGAAATAAAAAAAAAATATTTTCCCCTTATTTTGTAATGTTTCCTGAAACATTTTCCTTTTTTTTTTTTTTTTTTTTTCTTGATCATTGATCAAAATTAGAGGTTTTTTTACATTTTTTTCTTCTGTAAAGCTAGAAAGAGGTTTCCAAAACCCATCTCCACTTTATCTACAATAGAAGATAAAAAATATACACGGGGGGCTTTGTAAAAAAAAAAAAATAAAAAAAAAAAAAATGGGCCATACCATTGGCTGTTACCACTTTGCACTGGTATTATTTTACATATATAACCAGGGGCGGGCGAGAGGGTGGCACCGGCACTTTAAGGCCAGCGGCTGCCGGATGTAAGTGTATCCGGGGTATATCCAGCCCGTTTGTGCTGTTGGCCAGCGACCAACCGGTCATACATTCACAAACTGTTGACGAATGTGATATAATATATGCGTATATATATAATATTGTAAATGGTTACAATCAAAAATAGACAAATTTGGCAGCTTCTAAAGCACAGCGGCTCCAAACATGCTTAGATGCCTAGGATTGTCGGAGCGGCAGCATTTCATAAAGAAGAGTCCCAAAAGGAATTGGTAGTCTTGGAGAAAAAAAACAAAACTTTTTTGCGGGATGTCCGCTGGGTTTTTAAATTCTAAACAGCCGTACCTGCTGGTTCTCTCTCTCTGAAGAGTACTTAATAATGATGCATTATACATAAGATACTTAGCTGGGACCCTAGAGATATTACTCAGCTCCGTGCAACACAATGTCTGCTAACGGTTATTAGTACCTCTGTAAGAAAGGCATTTCCATTTTGCATTTAATATCAGTAGATTCAGATTCACCGCATGGGATCTGAAGGTGACCCTGAGACATGGCAGGGAGTACGGATTATAATTAAAGCCATGGAGGGAAAGTCATCATTTGGAACGGACGTTTGACTTTACCCGGGATTAGTATTTAGTGGTCTTGTCGCAATGAGTCCTGAGAATAGACCGAATGTTTAGGAACGTTTTGATTCTTGGTTATTCACCCATATTGAATGGACAAAGTTGACCATTGTTGGGCCAAAGTTGCCTGGTGGTGAGCTCTGGAAGCTCGGAGGGTTCACCCAACTCGCGTTAAACTCACACCCAGTTAGGTTTTATCCAAAGGTGAGTCTGTGGTCTGGTCAAAGACGGCATGAAAAATGGTGCCCAAGACAGGTTGGACCAGAGCCGGACTGGTGATGATGGGATGGCACTCGCACTTTTAAGTTAACATGGCGTGCAGCTGGGCACGACTGGCCGCACCACCCCACTCCGTTTAAATTATTTTACATTTTTCTTTCTGTGATCTGTTATTGTGTTAAGAACAGAAAAATAAACGTATTCGGAAATATATTAATGGTGATATTATCCTCACTCCAGCCTCTGACGTGTAAGATGTTCGTATCCGGTGGGGCAGAGGACATTCTTTCTTACTACAATGTCTCTCTCCTCGTAGACTAAATGAAAAATGTAAAGAACCCCCCCACACACCAAAATGAGGATGTGCGTCATGTTTCTGTAGGGTTGAGATAAGTAAGCGCCAATGCTATTTTTGAGGCACGGAGTAATAATGTATTAAAAATAGTGTTCTCACCTCTGTGCTTCACAATGATGCTGAGTCAAGGACAAAGAGGCTTTGTAACATGAGTCAAAACTCAGGTAAAGTCCCACACGTAATAAAGCTACCTCCACAGTCACAAGACGACACGGTTTTTTATCCATCCTATTCTGCCGGTTGGCAGATTATGCACAAACACAGGCTGCTGGCAAGCTTAGACGAACCACAAGCAATAGAAGGTTGGGCATCCAGCGGTGTATTCTGGCCAAGGTTGACTTGGTCTGCAGTGGTAGGTCCAGGGGACGGTAGTCCCTGGGCAGCTTTACTAGGGGTAAAATAGCCTATTGCTGTCCCTTAGTATGTCCTTGACGTGAACTAATCCTGAGCACCAGGATATGACATCATATACCAGAGAGGAGACCCACAAATGGAGGAGAAGGACCCGCTCGCCATGGTAGGTCTTTTAGGAGGCCCTGCCGTAAGTCAGTAACGCTCATCACTGTGGCCCCTGTATCGTGTTTAAAGCCAGTTACTTCGAGGTCCCACAGCGTTCCCGGTGGGTTCTGTGTCCAGAAAGATGACCGTAGACCACTCCAAATCCCCACCAGACTCCTCTCAACAACTACATCCCGTCTCCTTAATGGCGGAACTCATGCCGATTCCCATCACAGCGCTGCTACGATGCGCACCTTTTCTCCGGTATGGATAGAAGCTCTTTCCACGGGGGAACGTCTTCTATATTTAGCAGCAAAATTAACACAGACATAGGGGGAAAAAAATCCTGCGAAATAAAGCTGTGGAAATAAAACGTGGGTGATAATGAATGAATTTTACTAAATATAAAGTCGGGACTGGTATTTATAACAGTAAGAGGCCAGAAAAGAAACAATGTCATCCTAAAATATATAGCTAGGAAAGGTACGTCAGCTGTATATTATTACCTGATTTAGGGGGATAATGGGGATTTTGTGGTTTATTACGGAAAACATTTTAAGTGGTATTAATTATATTGGTGAGGTCATACAAGTTCTTTTATTGTGAAAAAGTACAGAATAATCACAAGCCTCGAAGAACGTCCATGAGATAGTCGGCTAGTTCTGGAGACCACGTAGAATGGAGACCAAGACTGTATCCTTGAGAACATCTAACGTTCTTTAAGCAGACTTGAGTAAGGTTTTAGTTGAGAGCCAAGTGATGGAGGTAAATACGACTTAACTCAAAACCATCTGACGGAAGTTAACGTAAATCTACTTAAACAGCAACCTTTCTATTCCCGAAAAGCGGTCAGATGTTGTGAGTCAAAGTTTGGGTCAAGTCTATGGCTGCTTAGTTGGATGTCGAGTCTTTTGGATGAGTTCAGCGATGTGAGTCTTTTGGTCAAACGTGTCATGTGACACCACATGTTGGGTTTCTTGTCCCTGTTGACTCTGTTAGTAGACTTGTTACAAGGATCTTCATATCAACCGAAGCTGGTAGTTGATCTGCATTTGGGTTGACTTAAGAGTATAGACGAGTTACTCCTTTCCAGCCAAGTCAATTGAGTTTACCCAAGTGGCTCGACTCGAAATGCCAACAAATCAAACTTTTGTGAATGGACTCCTTTGTCTGTTGATACAATTTGCCCAAATGTCGCCCCGAAGATAAGAGAACGTCTGCCATGTCTGTCGCTCACTGACTGCAAATGCTAATCAAACCTAGAACGGCATCCTGCCGGCTCAGACTTTGTCAATCTCAACGATGTAGGCAAGTGTTCTATAAACGGTTACAGCACCTAAACGGTGTCTGGGTCCTGGAGAAAGGGCTCTAATGGTTACCATGGTAACTGCATCAGCTCACTTTAAATGGAATCATTTGATAGTCTGCAGCTCTCCTTCCCCCTACACCAGGCGGCTGCGTGCGGTGTAGACTACTTGCCCCTCCTAACACCACCTACCCAGTTACGTGCTCAATAAACTGAGACTTTCGGGCTCCCGCCGGGTTATATCAGGCACCAGGCTAGCCATGCAAGCTGTATAACGACATATAAACGCGTGTGCCCAACGTGATGTATCCGGCTGTCTTTTTAATATGCGTGTAAATGAGTCTGAAAAGGTTTGGGGCGTGAATAAAATCTAAGAATAAAATAGAAAACAGAGAATTAATTACTAAAGAGTCAATCAAAAAGGACACATTTCATGGACCGGTGAGTTCTTTGCGGCAGTTACAATGTATCTCCCTGCGCCATTCCGCCTGTAAAGGGGTAAATTATTACACCCTACCTATAAATTACCCTTCAGTATATTGTGACAATCGCAGCTTTAAAGACAGGAATGTGATCCAATCATCTGTCTAAAATCGAGATTTTTGTAGAAAATGAAGACTGTGATCTAAAATCCTAAATCTTAAACCACTATTAACACGCCGAGGCTGAGATGGGTCGTTGAATCACACGATGTGTGTTTTCTAGCTCCTAATTATATATGTATATTATTATTATGATCTTTATAGCGCCAACAATTTACGCAGCACTTCTTACAATACATATATTCAAGGGGTCTGACAAGACTAGAATTGACATATATATATATATATATATATATATATATATAGTATACGTATGTATGTATATATGTATGTGTGTATATACGTATGTGTATATATATATATATATATATATGATTTGTAGGGTGCATTGAGTCCATTTCACATGTAAATATAACATGTCTGTTCAGAAGCAGACAGAGCTTTAAATTTAAAGGTATGATCTAGGTTCAGAAGCAATCTCCTTACTGAATTAGCCTCTCTACCTTCTGCTGGGAGGCTGTTCCACTTATCTACCACCCTCTCAGTAAACATAGCCATATCTCGTCCTGGACGCTTGGACGGTATGTGGATACAGTGTCACTTGGTGTCATTATTTAGCCTAACTATGGGTAAAGATGCCATTTTTTATTTAATTCAATATAATTGATAGATATTTATACATTAAATAAGTTGTCTGGCGATTGCCTCCGGGGGTATAGTGTGTAAGAGATGCCCGTAAGGAGTGAATGTTTGGGGAGGGGAGACGGAATACGGGGCAGTTACGTAGAAAGCCAGCAAAGCCAGAAGACTTACAGGGAAAACTATAAAGGATGCGATGATAAAAGATTCAGAAGCTTTGGGAACTTTAAGTCCTTATTATAAGAAAGACGGGGTTTATGCATAAAATGGGATTCCGGTGCAAAGTTGGAAAAGTGGTTATCACTGTATCAATTCGGTCTATTAGTTGCCATGGCGATCAGACCACTTTGCCCCGGAATTCCTTTTTATCCGTAGCTGGAGATGCGACGGGTGAAGGGTCCTCGCTGTTTGACTCGTCTGAGCGCGGAGGGTGTAGCTGTGCATGCGCCGGGGAACGGCTGGCACGTCTTGTTCCTCCAAAGCACATGGCAGGGCAGCACGTGTGGGGGAGGACGCCGCTACCCCCTCCTTCTGTACCTGTCCTATTTACCATGGCAGGATCTGGCAGGGCATTACACGTGGGAGGCTGGCACTGCTGCTGCCCGCGCCATACCTGCTATGTAATCAGAAGGTTCTGTTCATTGCCTGGAAATGATTTAATTGCCTCGAATAAACTGGCTGTCTCGGCATTCGTTAGGCTGGGAGATGTAGCCATTTACATAATTGCTCGTTTTAATTGGGTGGAAAAAAATTACCCCTTTGCCCTGGCGGCCGAGGTGAGAAGTGGCATGGATTTCAGGGGTCACCAGGGTCGAATCTGCCCTGTTACCCCCTCGGAATGGTGACACTTTCCGGATTCTTGGCTTCCTCTAGTACCCCCCGGTCCATTCCAATTGGAATTCGTATCATCTGCGGACCGTCTCTTTATTTTGCCGTTTCTTGTTGCAGAGTCTCTACCCCTCTTTCCAAACCATCTGTCTCTTTTCAGCTTTTACATCACCAGCTGTCACATTTAAATGATCCATTCCCAATTTATTCTTCTGCAGGCTTTTCTCAGAAAACGTTCTTTTCAATCACAAAACGTCTCTATTCGCATCTTCTCAATGGTTCTTGATGATTTTTTTTTGGTACACTTTTCTCCCCCGCGCATGGTCATCACGTACAAATTAGACATTTTGTTTCAGGAAGATAAAGACGAGCGTGTCCGCTAGGGTGGTCACAATAATAACGCATGATAATAATAATAATAATAATAATAGTCTCATCCTATCGACGGGATGAGGAGAGTCCTCATGTTGGAGCGCTGAGACACAGCTGGGAGGATAAAAGCCCCCGGGGGATATACAGCTAAGTCGCAGCGTGACAGCAGAATTTGTTGATTTTCTCCAGCCGAAACAAAACGAGGCACAAAATGCTTTATCAATCATTTCAATATTTAGAGTAGTTGCAGAACTTAACACCAAAGACCCAAATTGGCTGAATTTATTATACAAGAGGCAGCCAAAAATGATCCTGTTTCCAGACCCGAAAATAATACTGATGAGCCCTTGTGCCATTTTCCCACTATTATTCTTCCTTGTAAAAAATAATTTCCTTATAAAAAAATGAAAAAATTTGGCTGATAGAACAAAAAAGGCTATTGGCGAGATGGTAGGATTGTTGACCTGGAACCTCTATGTCTAAAAGGTTTCTTTTATCCTTAATAAATATAGTAAAGGATTTCTGGCATCTTCCCCGAATATTAAATACACCCGAGAAAGGCACATTTTATTCGTCTTACGTAAACGAGAAAACGAGACGCGTCCTCAAGCAGGAAAACGGGTACGATGATGGAGCATCTGATGGAGAAGATTGTTTATCGTTCTAACAGAAGAAACAGGCTGCGTGAAATTGAACTTTTATTTATTGTAAACGTGAAAATAAATATACTTGGAAATAATATTTAGAACCAACGAGGTTCTCAATGTCACGGAGTAAACCTACTGAGAGTTCTGGGGATCACTCGGAGAGAATGGGCTCCCCGGGACACTCTATGAATCCTGCTGGCAGATAAGATCCAGAAAAAAAAGACTTTTACAACCAAAAGTTACTTCTGGGTGAATTGATACCCAAAATAATATGTGGACAGACCTCATTTTAGGCTTTCGGTGCAGCACTATAAGAAGTCAAACACTGCTTGTTTCATGTTAGAATAATATTAAGACCTTGGTTTGAGCGGCCCTGGGAGATTTGAGGCGGCATGCATAGAACAATCTAAAGAGGAGAAGGCACTAAAAGAGACCCCCAAGGGACAGAAATCCTGAGAAACAGCCACGAGAGAAACATACGCGCAGACCATAGATCCAAGTGACCGGGAGCAAGGTAGAAGACGGAGAGAACGGCTGTACAGAAATGAACAAGAAGGAACCTTTGAGACAAGACCCTGAGAAATTCCATATAAGAATCTGTAAGGAGGAGATAATTCCAAGGGAAAGAACCTAAGAGTGTCCGATGTGTACCAATGGAAGACCTCCCGAGAGCACCAAGCCCATGGGCCACGTATAAAAACACAGAGGAAAGGACAAAACACTAGAAGGAACTCACAAACGTGGAGCAAACAGCTCTTGGAAACGCTTCAAAGACCTGAAAGGAGGTGAAACCCAAACCTGACACTTGGCAACAGGAGACAGCTATGGCCAATCTGGGAAGTCAACGATTACGGGGGTCCGTCAGCATGGACTGATAGACTGCTTTCTGAGAAGAGAACGTTAAACACGACCTCGGCTTATAACTTACAGGAACAGAACGTTTTATATATTTACTCCAGACCAACGAGGCAGCAGAAATAACCGAGAGCAAGGTGCCAACGGACTTGGGTGAGGGCTGCCGGGGTGCGTATGCGAGGATATACCCCACATCGTCTTAGTGTCCTCCAGCTGGCTCTGTCAGCCTCTTCGGTGTAAACCTCAGCCTAGATATGGTTGTCTTCCCCGAGCTCCGAGGGTCAGATCAGTTGGTTGAGTTCAGTGGTTCTGAAGGACCTTCTCCGTGGGAAGGCTGCGTGACACCGAGTCTGTCATTACACGACAGAGACGCCGGGATAATGAACTCCTTCCTCATGAATCCTGAGGCACAACTTGGTGAATGCTGTCAGGGGTCAGCGCATCAAAGAAACAGCTGATCATCTTGTCGGCCTGGAGAAAGAGAGAGATTTGAAGAAAAAGCAACAAAAAACGAGGGAACAGAGAACTTAAGAATAATGATGGAAGAAAAAAAAAAAAGAGGACGGAACAAAAAAAAAAGGAGAGAAAGAAGAAAAAAAAAGATGGAATAAAGAACCAAAAAATATTAAAATTGGATGGAAGAATAAAGGACAGAATGAAGAACGAAAAGATAAAGCCTGGACCAAAAAAGGATGGAAAGGAGAACAAATGCAAGAGAGAAGAAATATGAAACAAAGAAAAGGACAGAATGAAGAAAAAAAAGATGGAATGGAGGAGAAAAAAAGGACGGAACAGAGAAGAAACACAAAAGAATGAAAGAAAGGTAGGAATGGTATAGAGCAGACGGCAAATTGTGTTCCTTCCTCCACTCGTCTCCCAAAGGTATTTCACAGAATGTAATTCATTTGTGTAAATGAAATCAGCGTTATGAATGAAATTGCCGCGTCTGCCGTGTTCATCTCCGTGCTGCCGGCGGTCGCCCCGCGGCCCGTTACACGCGGCACCCACCTGGCACTCAGTCTGAGGACACATCACTCCCGCCGGGAAGCTCCGATCGGGCGACGTCTCAAAATTAACACTGTAGGCAGAAACACGGTCGATGTTAAGCTCTTGGGGTCATGGATGATACCCGACACGCTCACCAATTGTATGGCCCCAGAAACAAAGGATTCCTCCAACTCACCTGGACCACCCAACTACCGGCCTCCACTAAAAATAGAACGGGCCAGAAAATATATATAGCTTTACCCCAGAAAACTGATTGCCCCCCCCCAATCTCAGCTTCCGTGAAGTTAACCTTGAAACACGCTTAGATTTACTTCATTCCGTATTACAGGCTGCCTTAATGTCAGAGGTAGGTGAACCACCAATAACATGGCATTACGTGACTCTGACCATGGCCTTGCTCCTTGACCTATCAGAGTCTGCTGTTGCGTCACATGATAATTAAGCATTCCCTGGAAAACTATGAACGGGGCCAAAGGATTATTCCAGAGAAGGGTTTGGGCATTCAGGACTACTAGAGTTGATGTATTAAGTCAGGGGCGTCCAACCCGCGTCCCTCCAGCTGCTGCAGGACTACATCTCCCATCCTCCTCAGCCAGCCCCTTAGCTGAAAGAGCATTATGGGAGATGTAGTCCTGCAGCAGCTGGAGGGACGCAGGTTGGAAGCCCCTGTATTAGGTAATAAAAGTGTTCAATTCAGGTGGAACGGCACCTTTAAAACACCTGTTTTAAAGGATCTGATTGAGAAACATGTCAGGTTAAAGACCATTGCGCTAAGACATCACGTTCTTCCCAATATATTCGCTGCACCTTTAGGGAAAAAGTTTTCAGATAGGATTTTTTTGTTTGGATAAATGGAATTCATTCAAACGTCTTTAAATACAGGTAAAAACAGGAGCGGCGTTAAGGATCAGATCAGTTTCTTGATTTCCAAGTTACGCATCGGCGGATGATATAACCTCATGATAGGAGTTGTGTTCTGCGTGGCCCGGCGCCCGTGACACTCATCTCTTCCAAGACGCAACGCCAATTAGCGTAGGAAAAAAGTGTAAGGAACGTCGAAGGAGTTTACATTTCTAAACATCACTAAAAGACGTGATTCTCCCACTCACTCCAGGAATGAATAAACGTCGCTGCAGGAAAAAGCTGGTCATCGGAACGCGAATCACAAACTATCCGGCCCGTTTAACCATAAAACGGAGACGGAAACGTCTGAGAACGCTTTACTAAAACTAAACAGACACACCTGAGCAAGAAGGATGGGCAAGGCTGACGTCCAGGTGTAGATCCACTGGGTATCAGGAGGGGGGCTTGGTCATAACCACGCCCACCATGACCCTGCCACTCCCACATACAGCTTATTTTCTGATCTTGCCCTGCCCATTTAACCAACGCGCCCCTACTTTATTTAACGTTGCAGCGTCAGTGACTTTTGGTGGCCAACGACTGGGGGTACGTGGGGTGTAAATCCAGCCATTGTTTATGCAGTGGAGGCGCATTTCATGGTCACATGACCCTAATGCCTGACATTAGTAGGAGTTTATCGGGGCATTTAAACATGCTGGTTTCTTCAGCGTTATTATAGAATCCGATACAAATAACCATTTTCCGCTCCTCTTCACAAGAACTGAAACGTACCGCGGTTATTTGAAGAACCCGCGCTTCTGCGCTGCTTAAAACAAAATAAATCCCTCAGCTTTTTCTTTTTTTTCGGGTGCTGGCCTACTTTTGCCGCGCGGCGGACTATAACTCACGGCTTTTCCGGCTGGCAGTTCTGTAACATCGCAGATAAGAGCTACGGAGGGGGCTTCTCTACCCCCACCTCGCACCGACGGAGAGGAAGGAACCAACACGGCTCCCGGCTGGGACCGACACAGCCTCCTGTCACACCGCCTGCTCCCCGCTGGCTCTCAACATTATAGAAGTCTATACGGAACTCTATACCATACCACTAGAAATATAAATACACAGTATCGTCCATCGCGGGAGAAGCCCATGGCGAATACTCGCTGGGAAATACTTTGTCCCCCACAGATCACCGTTTAGTAATTGAACCCCATGGTGCGGGCTAGTAAATGCCCCGTGGGGGGATCTCAGAATTAATGAATCAATGTCCCCCTCACTGAGAAGCAGGTAATGGTCTCCCCCCCATTGGCTCTTGCCCTGGGCAATGGCGGAATATTTGCCCCTGGTGTATGCATTTCCGTCGCCCGCAACATTTTCTAAGTCATGGAAACCTTGACTCTATCTAATCCCCGGCAAAACAAAAGCTTCCCGTAAACGGATTTTCGTGCATCGTAATCCGTCAGAGGAAAGCGAACTGTCCCCGGATCAATCTGCCAAATCCTCTGGGTGACCCCCGGCTGCAGATTAACCACCGAATGCTGCGGAAAAGACTGTAACTCTTGCCATAGAAGAATGGTCAACGTTTAGGGGTACGGGGGGTTATTTACTACACAGTGTGGGTGAGCCGAGACGTCTCATCTCTCCTATTAGATGACGCTCAACCGTGACACCGTTCTCCGGCATGAAGAAGTCCATTTCTATTCAAAGTGGCTCCCTGTGCAAACATAGAGGTCGTCTGCCCTGGATTGCAGGTCCTTATCCTGGTCTCCAAGCTTCGCACTCAACTTATTCCTTGGCTCCTGAAAAGTTAACATTGGCTCGTAGTTTATCTGGCTGAAGTCTACATGAGCTTTCCAGCCGCGTTACGTAGAAATGGGGATCACCGTAAAGTCACCAGGAGATAAACCGGGGCTTACCTGTCCCTAAGGGAGGTAAAACAAGACACTGCGTTGTCCCGTTGGGCAGCGACCAGCAGACAGGGTCCCTCCGACAGAGCCTTGAGCTGTCAAAAAGAAGACAAGTCCGAGGTCAGGTGAGGGACACAGAGCATCTTTCATGAACATATCAGATCAAAGCTTCAGGGTCGGTCAACCTGGAGCTGCCATTGTTGATGGACAAACCACCGGATGCTCCAGGCCTGAGGAGAGCTGCTCCATGCGCAAGACCAGAATACAGATCACTAGCAGCACCTCCTGCTCCATGAGGTTCTATACCTGAGAGGACAAGCCGGCCGTCGGGCTGTATAACGCTGCCACAAGCTGAGCCTGTGATTGGTTGAACACAGTAAGCCGCGCCGCTGTAACTTGGAAGCCTCGGCCAATCAGTTTCTCTACTCCATGGATGTAGGGCGGTGGGCAGCCATGTAGGGTGCAGGGAGGGAAGAGGAGGCATGTAGTCTGGCAGAGGGCACTGACAAAGGGCTTATCTGAAAAAGAAGGACATCAGGGGTTAATATACGGCCTATCAACCAACACAGGCCCAAGATGTCACTCCCGAGACACCCTATTGTGTATAACGGGGCAACACGGGCCATGTTAAGGGGTAAGGGGCCACTGGCGCTCCTGGCATTCCCAGACAAGAGTGAGGAGGCCAACGGGAACTTCCCTTGGGTCATGTTGTGGCCCCTTCACAGCTTTTAGCCTCACGAAATGTATTTATTTAAATTACCCGCAGCTTTTTTGTTTGACAATCTGTGTAATTTTGCATTTCGGATACTTAAATCACCAAGAGGGGACGGGCAACTTCATGGGGAGGAATAATTGTGCCGAGACCCTGATAGCAGGAAGTTAAGGTGCTGCTCAGCGGCAGATCCACTTGTAAGCTTTCATGAAATGAACTCTAGTGTTAGACAAGAATATTAACCCTTAAAATGCCTCCGACGGTATGAATGTAGAGCGTACTGTATATTAGTACGGTCGCCGTGCTGAATGTTAGATCGTACTGGGATGGAAAGGGTCCCCGACTAACTGCAGCTCGTCGTTTAAATGAAGTGTCTACGGGTAAAAGGTTGTGGGTCGGCTCTACAGCTGCGAGCCTCGGCACAGGAGCTGACACGAGTGTGCGTCATAAGCCGGAAGACGTGGAAGTGAGTATGTGACTCGCATTTTCCATGCACTCGGAGGATAAATGGCAGGAGCCTCTGTCACCGCGAGTCCTGCGCGGCTAATCTCCAATCCGCGAGTTCCACGGACCCCATCTGTTACTGGCGTGTCCATCGCTCGAAAGACGCGGCAAGGACTGAGTGATCCTCGATTATATGACTGGCCGCAGGTAACTAAAAGAGCGCGGGGGTCTGAATGCCACAACTCAGACACATCCATCATAATGCCACGTACAACGAAACATGATTAAAAAAGGCAAGAAAGGGTCAAAGTCACACAGAAGAAAAATATTGTTTTGGAGTGTAACCCCCCCCAGCGCTGTATACAGTAATTACCCCCCAGCGCTGTATACAATAATATAACCCCCAGCACTGTATACAGTAATAACCCCCAGCGCTGTATACAATAATTACCCCCCAGTGCTGTATACAGTAATATAACCCCCAGCGCTGTATACAATAATAACCCCTAACGCTGTATATAGTAATAACCCCCAGCACTGTATACAGTAATAACCCCCCAGCGCTGTATACAGTAATATAACCCCCAGCACTGTATACAGTAATAACCCCCCCAGCGATGTATACAGTAACAACCCCCCAGCGCTATATACAGTAATATAACCCCCCCCCAGCGCTGTATTGAGCTGGGTGACTTTCCTGGCTCAAACACCACACTGAGCTGATGCTTTATGGCAATGCTAATGAAGTCCGACCCTCCATAGACTTTCATTACTCAGAGTGTATGTCTGGGTGATTAAGGCTGAGCCATTCTATTTCTTACCACAAGGCAGTATGATATTGTGATCGTATAGTAGATTGGGTTCAGAGAACACAACAATCAATGTTTTTTAGTGACGCTGTCCCTTTAAATATCCCCGATACGAGTCGGTGTGTGTATGAACGCTCCTGTTACGGGGTTACAGACATTACCCGGGTCTGTCAGCGCTCCAGAGAGGGGAACGTTGTTCTTTATCGCTACGCGTTGTGCTCGGCTGTCCAACAAGACATCTTGTTCCAGTCGGGGTATCTGGAGAAAAACGAAAACAAGAAATGAAAGATCTCTACAGTGATTTCAGATTAACCCCTTGGATCACAGCGGCTCTTCCAATACATGCAAAGCGTTTGGGGTTTCTGTATCAGCCAGAAGAACCAGACAGGCCCCTTTTCTGGATTAATCTGGAATTGGGTTATTTGCTCGGCTAATTATTCCGTCTGACTTCTTGTATAATCCTGAATAATAGTAAGAACAGAACAGGATGTGCAGCGCCGGTACATGCGATACATGAACATATCTAGCATTACATTCAGAACGTGCTGCTGGGTTGGGTTGGTTTCTGTAACCTGCGCATGGATCGCTTTCGGACTGCAGTCTGGGAGAAGGACAGATTCTCAAGGTGAAGCGACGGGGCAGATGCCGAGGGCAGATTCCGGAGATGACCTCACCGTAGGTCACAGTTATCTGATCACACTTCAGTCTTCCCTATTAGGAAGCTGGTATCCCTGCTTGAATACAGGTTGCTCAATTAAGCACATATTTGTCCTGACATATAAAGGCTTCTTTTGGAGGCTTCTTACCTAGCTTAGAATCATAGAACCTGCCGGCAGATCGGCCCCATTCGGCCCCCGTGTCGTCTGCCTGTTATTCCTGCTTTAAAGACTCAGACCTTAATCAGTCGTTGGTCTCATCTTAGATTCAGGAGCCGTATGCCGATCCCATGCATGTTTAATACCCTGACTGTATTAACCTCTACCTCTTCTGCTGGAAGGCAGTTCCACTTATCTATCACCCTCTCAGTGAAGCATCTTTGTAACTGTTGACTAAAGGGTTAATATTCAGAAGGCTTATCAGAAAACATGGTCTGTAAGGTGGTTATAATAGTTTCAAGCTGCAATTCCGCCTTTGTTTAGAGTGCCAGCTGTCTGTTAGGCACATATCACGCCTAATCGAAGGGCCGGAGTGAAACAATAGTGCGGCTTTGTATCAATCACTTAACCGGCTGTATATAGAACCACGATCTGCCGTCCAGAGGCAGCTGCGCCAAACGCAGGTACATGGAAAAAAAAAGGCACCTACTGCAATAAATACAGCGTGCAGCACTAAATCCGCACTTCCAGCAGATCCGGTATATTATAATTAATCGGGACGGCCCGAAATATCCCACACGCTCTGTTCTTTTCTTCTATTTCGGGCGAAGGTTTTCTCGCAATCCTCCACAAAGCTGGCGGATTTGTGACAAATTTACAGATTTATCCCGAATTTGCGTGTTAACTGTTTGCAGAGTCCGAGACGCCTCGTTATAAACCCAGAAGCGGACGTGGTTTCTTCGAGGCCGGTACTGATCAAGGCTAAATAGGACCTTATCTCCTAAATTAAGATCCAATCATCAGCAGGAATATCCTGTTGGTTTCTATGGTGACTGCTATATGTTTGCCCACAAATCTTCCACCTTCGCTGATCTTTTGTGGCTAACTGGAAATCTAAATCAGTCGGACTCCGAGTTATTTTGGGAACTTAATATGGCCCATTGCATTTTGGTAGCTGGGACCTTTTTTTAGGACACCCCCAAAAGGTGTCATAAAACCGAGACAGTGAAGGCAATTCCCATAATCCATCGCAGTTTATCAACAACTGGGAACCCCAATTTTGCATGTTTAATTGCCTCCAACTCCCCCCAATCAAAAGCAAACCCCCCCCCAGTTCTCCCAGGCCAAGTTTCTCCGGGTTCCCCAGGCCAAGTTGCTCAAAGACTTTTCCTCTCTGCCAGACACACTAATTCCAGACCCCCCCCCTGGAAGTCCATGGGGTCAAGCTCCTAAATCATTGCGTTCGGGGGGGGGGGGGGGGGGACGGGGGGGGACGGGACGCTAAGAGAAGCTTTCCTTAAGAAGGAATTTGGGTTGCTAAATCCATGTTTAGGGTAAAAAGCAACGGCGCAGGCACTGAAAGAGTCGGATGCCGGGGAAAGCGTACCTTTTCGCTCTCGAGCACGGGTGACGGGTCACAGGGGAGGCCTTCGGCAAAGAAAAACTTCACGTCGCGGATCGCGGTTCGGTAAGACGTGGAGCCTGGAGACCAAGAGAACAAAAGGTCAAAGCAGCGTATATACAGAGATCGGTATTCCGAGGCTCCTCTTCACGATAATTGTTCCTTATAATCATCTGTATGTTTCCTGCTTTTATTGGGGATAATGATTTACTGGATCAGGGGATGGGGAAGATACAACTCATCCACTCCGTTCTAATATCGGTAGGAGGAGGAGGAGGCAACATTACTCCTAAAACTACAAAGAGATTATTGTCTTTTATGCATATTGCCAATTTAACAGTTATTGTTAATTTTCGGGTACAGATATTAAATATGACCACTGTAATAAAATCACTATTTTTAAACGGCTATTTGCGATAAGTACGGGGTATGGTGAGCAGAACACGTGCATGCATTAAAATTGGGTTAATATCCCCCGTATTCCCTCTGCAGTTATATGTAATTCCTATCGCTATAGTGCTTTTGATCCCAGCAGAGTTCCCGTCTATACCTGATCGCTCTGCTACATGCACTATAAAGGCTCTCTGCCCTAGATTTAAATGTCACGGAGAGAGCCACGTCCGGGAAAACCTATCCATCCAGCATCAGCTGGGCAGGCGAGGTCCTCTAAGCCACCAAAGCTCTCATGGCTGTTCATGGCGGTATCTTAAATGCCCAAGTGATCTAAAGTCCATCGCCTTTGTCTTACAAAAGCCCACTCTTGCGTTTCGGTACGAGGTCCTGTGAAGGCTAAAGGGGTACTCACAGTACATGCCATTCTGTACGACACTGGATCCGTACTGGGCTCTCCACAGAAACTCGTCCTGGGCTTGGCACAGCTCTGGATCCTCCGGCCCCAGCAGATCCAGCAGCTTGAGCACGGAGTTGTGTCTCTGGAGGCAAAGGGCCAGACAGGGGCCGGAGGTCAGGTAGTCACAGTGGGCACTGCAAAGAGCTTTATCCTGGGGGGAAAAAAAATCCACAACACGGCTTTAGAGTCACCGTCATCGTTACCGATATTAATCGTGATTCATACGTCTTGGACATATTGTACTGCTCAACGAGAGGTGATGAGACGGAAAGACGAGAAGAATGGCCTGAAGCGCAAAAGAGATGTGATTTATCTTTTAAAACTAGATAAAGAGTGGTGAGCAAGAAGAGCAGTCCTGACGAGGCCTTCAGGACAGAGGCTGGAAAGTCATCCCAGTTACTGGAGTTTTTATATGAATCTTGGTTTTGGTTGTCTTTTTGGGTAAATCTGTGATATTTTGGGGATCTAGGATTGTGATGCGAGAGCGATGCTTGCAGTATTCAATGTACGATGTAAGAGGCTATAGAAGGTGTTTTAGTGTATGTTTTACATGGATTATCTCACTGGTTAGCCAAGGATTATGGGAATTGTAGTTCAACAATCGGTGAAGTCAAAATCAGGTCAAGGATAAGAGTGGCACAGTATGCGTATAACACAAGTGATAAACAGTGTCAGTGATGCAGAAAAATACTGCAGCGTTGTTAAAATTACCAAAATACACAAAGTAAAACGCATAACAATTATCTAATTATGGGATTTATACCCATCAGCGATGGAGAAGAGCAGCATCTGGGGATGAAAGGCGGCCAGTGGGCTCCTCCAGGACTCCCTCACCTGCTTCACATCCTCAGAGATGATGAGGGAGAAGTCCTGCGGAGTCAGAGTCACGGCCTTCATTCCCACCACGCAGAATCGTTGCCCTTCGATCTTCCGCAATATCTTTCCAAGGGTATTGCTCCAAGTCCCCGGCTTGAGCAGGAGAACCGTGTAGAGCGGTGGAGGACCTAAAAGAATTAGGAGGTGAGAAGAGGAAAGAGTCATTTACTATCAAAGTTCAGAATTTACATGATAATGATGTCATATTCTCACTGGGTTTGGGTACTGGGAAATACATAAGAAGTCTATGCATGGCCACCAGTCCCCTTTCCCGGCTAAAACGTTTATTGGTTCCTTGCAGGAAAAGCCCCTTCGATCATCCGTGGACGGGTAGAAGCTGGGCCAAATCGTCTGGTTTACTTTAAGACGAAATAAATGAATCTTCTTCTTTTTAAATGGTTTTCGGGAGTATTGACAGCACATACCCTGAAGCTCCTTCTGAGCTTTCTATTAAATATAAGATTGATTGACTCACCCATGAGCATGTACGTGAATACGGACTCCGTCTGCCTCTTGTGAGCTTCTCCACCTACCAAAAAGATATTAACACGGTTGTGTTACAGACCATCCAGATCTCTATTGGTAACATAAGATGACTTCAGTATTTGCCCCCTCGCACGTTTAACGAGGGGTGGGGGTGGAATTGGGGTGTTATGTACCTAATTTGTGAAGTAGGAGGTTATTCTTTTAAAATAACAGGAGCATCTAATAAGGAAGACATGAAAAAGCACACACTGAGATCCATTATTATTATTTATTGTTTTATATAGCGCCATCAAATTCCATAGCGCTGTACGATGGGGTCATACATTACATACCTACAGGGATCTTATAACACACGGGCGTATGGTAATATGCACAGAGGTGCAATAAATAATTCTTTATTCAGCGATATATATGAAGTACTTAGAGTATTGGTACCAATATTATAGCATGCAGGTAGACATTAGATACATAATAACAAAGACACACTTTCATAACTGCGATATATGTCTGTGTTATTAATATTTTCTATACATTTATAACTATGAAATCTGCGTTCTTTTTCATTCTTACCAGACTTGTAGGTAATCCACGGAGGGGCTACGTATTTCATGATGCAACGGCTTCCCGGGTCTAAAGGGAATTAATATCCGAAAAAAACAAGGATATTTATAGCAGCCGTTCGTGGTCCACGGGCACAAACCATTCATCTCTATATTCCACGAGGCAGCCAATAACAGCCTCGTTATCTTTTTTAAAGGTCTTTATTGAGGGATGCAACGAGCGAAGCATTATTATTCACATGGGCTTGTGTCACGGGGAAATAATTCTTACTGATCGCTAGATAAAACTTCATCGGACCAAGGACTGAGTCTTCAGAGCAGGAAAAACGGGCGGCTCGATGGGGCCGATCTGTCCGCAAATTCTGATTCTAATGCATTTTACATGTTTTAGAATCATGCGGAAGTCTGAATCCGGTGGCGAGTAAATTGAAAGAAATGAATTTAAAATCCTAGTGGTTTTTAGTGGACCAGCATTCAGTAAGATGTAGCGTAACATAAGCTTCTTCTGAACAGGGGAGTGGAGTTTGGCTACTCCTGCCCTCTTAATACTGTCAGGCGCTCGTCCCTCCCATTGAGTAGCTAGCCCTGCCCCACACACAACTAGCCCCACCTATATCCAAAAGCCCTCCCCAGAGGTACCCTAATGCTGGTATAAGCCCAGTGTATGCGCACTAAATACTACTTTTAAAGCCATGACACCCCACCTCCAGCAATAGAAATAACTAACTAAAGGTGGCTTTAGGTATTTACCATTAACCATTTCCTTGTCTGTAAATATTAGGGCTGCCTGACGGAAGGCAATTTCAGGGGTGGCAGACATGATGAGTTGGGGCTGCCTCTTGTCTGTGGTGGGAGCCAGTTCCCGGATGGTGAGCTCCATGGTGGCGAAGGCATGTACCCGACGCAGAGCACACACTAAGGCTGGGTTGGAGGTCAGCCGCTCCACGCTTCCCTGCCACGGCCGATCTCCCACCTCATACGGAGTGATTTCTTTGGCCTGCAGACGACTTAGGCATGGCAACCACTTCAAACCCAGGAGCTCGAACCTGAGAGCTTGTGAGCCTGTTGTAAAGACACAAAAACTTCAGCATTATCATGATGAATGGAATTTTTATAGACATCTATTTTCAACACAGTTTGATGTATATATATATATATATATATATATATATATATATATATATATATATATATATATATATATATATATATACACACACACACACCGGTATATATACACACACACTGCCATTCAAAAGTTTGGGATCACTTAGCTGTTTTCATGGAAAACACAGAAATTTCTCGCTGTGACATAATTGCAAAAGGATTTCTAACAATAAATTAGCTTTTTAAACTTAAACATGGATCAGCGAAGACAATTGCCATTGGAACACAGGAGTGATGGGAGTGATAAAGGGCCATTGGAACACAGAAGTGATGGGAGTGATAAAGGGCCATTGGAACACAGGAGTGATGGGAGTGATAAAGGGCCATTGGGACACAGGAGTGATGGGAGTGATAAAGGGCCATTGGAACACAGGAGTGATGGGAGTGATAAAGGGCCATTGGAACACAGGAGTGATGGGAGTGATAAAGGGCCTCTGTACACCTATGAAGAGATTCCATTAAAAATCAGCTGTTTCCAGCTACAATAGTCATTTACAGCATTAACCCCGTCTGCACTGGATTTCTGATCCATTTAATGTTATTTTAATAGACAGAATTTCCTTTTTTTATTTTTCTATTTATAAATATATAAAACCAAGGACTTTGTGAAGTGGCCCCAAACTTTTGAATGGTAGTGTGTGTATATATATATATGTTTCAGACTGCATGCAGCCATCGTAAGATGGGGCGTCTCATTTGCTTGATTCCTATTGGCTGCACAATGTTCTAATTGAGATAAACACTAGTAGGAAAAATCAATCCTCTAAAAGTGTTACACGGTGTACGGGATACACGTCAAAGGATAGAAAATTATAGAAGATTAAGCTTGGACTTCTTCCTTGTCTGTTCCCTAATTGTTTTTCCGCTTTAGTCAATGAATGTCATGTATATAAACACTGCGATGATACGCCAAGCGATGTATCAAACGATAAGGACTCCCAACGCATTGTGGTGTTCGGCGTGCATTAAACCAATTCTGATTGGCTGTTTACGACATACACTGGACTTGCCATTGGCTGGTTTTCTGTCTCTCTGGCACCTTTCGGAAATATTAAACTGATAAAACAAAGACCTCCTACGGACCCCCCCCCCCCCGTCTTCCAAGGACACCACGAATGGGGGAATCCGTCGAGGTTATATTGAAATGGTGGAGCCGCGGATTGGAAGAGCTGACAGCTCTCTGTCCCCATTAAGGAGAGCGAGCCCTGGAAGCTCGGGGGGGGGGGGGGGAGAAGCCAAACCTCTCAGTGTTCCCGAAATAATTGGGAAGAGAAAGGACAAAGACTACATCGGTCTACAGATTCATGCAGTTTAACCCTTTAAACAGCAACCCACTGCTTCGCACGCTGCTTCCTATACTGTATGTATAAGCGGAGCCGACAACCTATATTTACCAGATTAGGAAAAGATTACGGGCTCTTATGTAAATGAATACATGTCAAAACGTCTCATGATTCCCAGCGCAGTTTTTTTTGTCTGGGACGTGCGGATAAAAGATGCACGTTTTATCCCGTTTAGATTTCTCACCCGGTTTTCGAAGGGCTCCCTTTGAGTACATCTGCCGCTTTAGACACGGCTTTTAGAACACAGACGGAAAACCTTGAGCCAGAAAATCCCGTCTACAGACATCGTGTTCCAATCGTTGTCTGTCGCGGAGCGGGGATTTTTAATGGGGAATCTGTTGAAATGAAGCTCGACACGAAATTCGGGAAGCTTTATGGGAAGATCCACCGTGTAACGTGTGGGGGGGACACATTACAAAACCCGACAAAGATACCCAAAAAGATCACAGAGGGGTCAGACATTCCTGTATAAAAGGTTCTTTAGCCGGTTAATCATGGTGGGATCGTATATGGTGGTCGGTAGCCGTAATTTGGTTAGGATTAAAGAGAATCCATGAAGATGAACTGTGACCGGGCCAATAGATTAAAATACAGAGTCCACGTTTAAAAGAAATAGTAAATAAAGCATTATCAACGTACTCCGTACCCAAGTTGGGTTTATTGCCCGATGAAGATGGTCATTGAGAAAGAACGGACACATCTCAGCATGGAGCACCACGAACATTGGGAAAGATGGAGAAGATGGCCCATGCCCAGCACCGACTATAATAAAACGGTTGATGGTGGCCCCGAACACCCCGGCAATGTGTGCGGCCGCCAGTCAGGTCCGGTCATCGAGTGATTTGGGGTTTTTTTCTTTCTCGGTGAGCACAGAAACCTTGAAAACGTTCAACTTACTCTGGGCTCTGCAACAACCCAGAGAGCCGAGCATCAGACCAGCTCAGCCTTCATAAACCCCCCACCCCCGAGCAGCGAGGTATACTGGGCCAGAAACCCGAAACGTCTTCGGGAATCAGAAAATGAAGCTATACGAGGGATAGATAGGAACAGAACGTTCCACGTGTGGAGGGTGGGGAGTGGAGGGGGGGGGGGGAGAGGAGAAAGATGGCAAAAGGTATACAGAAGGAACCAAGATGAGTAATAATAATACTTAAACTAGTGAAAAATACTAAAATAAGGTGGTCTCCCTGCGCAGGTGCTACACCGAGGGGCTAGAGCGGGTGCAGCGATGTGAAGGTCTCGCTGTCACCGGGAACATAGCCGAGAACAACGTGAGTCTCTATATATCTAGGGCATCCCCACAGCTGTGACTCCGTACAGCGCTGGTGTCAGCATAATACACAGATGTGTCTAGGTCTGCAGAAATATATTCTATCTGTGGGAAACCCGTGGCTGACACTTCAGATCAAGTTCCACGTTCCCCTGGGACCTGACCGTCTCTCGGCGCGTTCCTCGGAGAAGAACGCGGTTCCGTTGGCTCAGAGGTACGCGGCGTTACGCCGATATTTATTAAGTGGGCAAAGCGCGGAGAGTACGGCATTAAAATGCCAGCTGATCCTCGCGTGGTAGAAGCCACTCGGCTGAGTGCATTGCGCCTTTAATTAATTTTCCTGCAAGCCTTTAAGTGTTTTGTTGTTAAGTATCGAGCAGCTACATGATCTGCAGAACCATCCAAACAGCAAATAATAAAATAATAATTACAGACAAACTGCATAAAGATACAATGTGTTACCTAGCCATACCTAGTTACGGCAGCCTTGAGTCGTTGCCTATTCTTTCCCCTGTGGGAAAAGTCCAGACGGGAAGGTGGGGTGCAGGATCAGGGTGAAGGTGGGGTGCAGACGGGAAGGTGGGGTGCAGGATCAGGGTGAAGGTGGGGTGCAGACGGGAAGGTGGGGTGCAGGATCAGGGGGAAGGTGGGGTGCAGGATCAGGGTGGGCTGTGTGAATGAGGACAATTGAAAGGTGGTGAGTTGGTGGGACGGGAAAAGAGCTGTAATTTACCCCTCTCACTAGGGATACAAGGTACTGCCCCAGAGGTCTGCCCATCAGTCAGAAATCTGCCCCCTAGCTGATAGCAAACAAACACTTACCAGCCAAAGCTACAAACTGCATCAAATCTTTGCCAGATGTTTTTAAAATCAAATAATATTAAAGATATTTATTTAAAAAACGGAATATAGAAGGGTGCGGACACGCTTGAAGGTTTTTACAGTTTCTGAATATCTTGCCGACATATTCGAAGGAAAAGGAAACACTCTTGAATATAAAAAAGCATCTGCACTCAAACATGATTTCTTTTTTTTTGTAAAATGCATTAAAATTTCACCTAAATAGATCATTTAAATCTTAGTGTTTGCTGCCCCCCGGTGGACGGTTTTGGGCAGTACCGCCACATAGGGAGTAACGTTACAGAACTGGAGACTAATGACCATACCTGGGAACTCTCCGGGTTTACGGGTGCTGTATACAGTAATAACTCCAGCATGGTATACAGTAATAACCCCAGCGCTGTATACAGTAATAGCCCCAGCGCTGTATACAGAAATATAACCCCAGCACTGTATACAGTAATATAACCCCCAGGGCTGTATACAGTACTATAACCCCAGCGCTGTATACAGTAATAAGTCTCCAGCGCTGTATTCAGTAATAACCTCCCCAGCGCTGTATACAGTAATATAACCCCCAGCGCTGTATACAGTACTATAACCCCAGCGCTGTATACAGTAATAAGTCTCCAGCGCTGTATTCAGTAATAACCCCCCAGCGCTGTATACAGTAATATAACCCCCAGCACTGTATACAGTAATATAACCCCCAGCGCTGTATACAGTAATATAACCCCCCAGCGCTGTATACAGTAATATAACCCCCAGCGCTGTATACAGTAATATAACCCCCAGCACTGTATACAGTAATATAACCCCCAGCGCTGTATACAGCTGCAGCATCTACAACACGTAAGTCCTATATTATTTCTGCTCTTTAAATAATGTGGTGATGTAAGGGGAGCGCTTACCCAGGCTTGATTTCTGATACTCAGGGAAGGGTCGCAGAATCTGGCGCAGAAAGTGCCCGGCTCTCTTTAGAGTTTGTCTTCCGCTCATTGTGAGGATTACAACTTGTTCCAGTTCGGGGTCGGAGATGAAAGGCTGCTTGGAAAATACATCCAGAGTGACGTTGCTGGGATCGGGGACTGCATGCAAACTGCCGCCTATCAGAAAACAACGTGACGTTGGAAAAAGTGGGAAAGCTAAAGGTGAACTCCCATAGAAGATAAAATCTCGAGCATAAAACCCAGTGCTGTATAAAATAATATAGGTTAGCATGGTCCAAAACCTAATTTTGCTCAATAAACTCCCTTTATATTGGAGCGGTCATGTGATATTTTGGGTGACTTTCCCGGCTGAAACACCACACTGAGCTGATGCTTTTTGGCAATGCTAATGAAGTCCCTTCCTCCATAGACTGTCATTAGTCAGAGAGTCTGACTGAGTAATTAAGACAAGACCAAGGACGGATTAATATATTATATCAGGAAAAATGGGAAGATCTGCCAGCAAATTCTATATTTCTATGTTTCTGAAGAGGCACAGAACCTACCCAGGCCCTGTAACAGAGCGTCAGAATAGGGCACCATGTGAAAGTACAAAGTGGGATCAAGTTCACCAGGACGAGAGATGCTTTTCCGGACCGTGCCCAAGACACCGTGCTCGGCCAGTCCATTCGTTAGGCCTAGGTAAAAAAAAACCCACAAAAAACAAGAAGCGAATTAAAAATGGTGTATCTACATCAAAAATATCTTCATTAAAGTTTTATTGTCATACCGCTGCAGTGAAGGGCAACATTAACATGATTTGCCAGCCGCTGGCCTTAAAGTGCCAGCGTCGTTTAGTCACCCCCAGTCCGGTCCTAAATATGACTTTATAAATCCATTTTATATTGCCAGGTTAACAAAATAGGGCAATACAACCTTTTTTTTTAGATATATAAGTGAAATAAGAAAACACAAACCAGGAATAATTAAACTAAAGACAAATGAAGGGTATTGTATAAAGGAGAATGAAGATCGAGCCGACTGCTTAAATAAATACTTCTGTTTTTACAGAAGAAGATGAAGGTGAGGGACTCTTGATAGCAAAGAGAAATAGGAGGAGATGTAAAATTTGTGTTTACATAGTACAGGCTTAATTGGAGTAAAATATTAATAATAATAATATTAATAATATAGTAAAATATTTTCATTAATCTGTGGGGTTCCTTTAAAACCAACAGGGTTCCCGGAAAGTGCCTAATGAGGTAGCAGCGAGTGTATCAGAACATTCTGTCCGAGAGACCGTGTTCAGCGCGACGTAATTCATTGCTGTTTTTGCTAAGGAATCACAATAAAAGTTCCATTAGCTTATTGTTATTTTATTGCTGGTAATGGAATCTTTTTGTCAGGAGCCTTCCAGTGAAAAGCGTGTCAGTGTGAGCGTTCTCGTGAGCTTACAGTCACCCTCACAAAGTGGACTCGCAGAGAGCAGAAAGAAACGCACAAAAAAACCCACATTTATTTAAAAAAAAAAAAAAGAACAAAAGGTTAAAAGTGTTGGAGGGCAGACTTAGCAAACAACATGAAAAAAACACGTCTTAAAAAGCAGGACGTATTTTGTGCTCATCGATGGCATACCAGAGATCGTTTAGGGGCGCCTCTTTTCCTGCGCCTCAAACTCAAATACGCTTCCACACTGTTTGGGTCCAATCTCTGGGGTCTACCGGTGAGCAGTGGGAGATCAGTTTCTCCAATGTGGGCAACTGGCCATGCCAACAAAAACTTGGCCCAATTTGTCAAGTTCAACTTTACATTTTTATATAGAAGGTCCATAAGGAAGTCCATGGAAGGTGGAGGGTGCTTTAGGTAAGGCTGACCACATCTCTTTCTCAGTTCTGCTCTAAGGGTACAGGTCTCTCTAGTATTAGCGTGTTAGCGAATGATGGTGTCTGAGTGTGACCTTCACATTACACCGCAGGGGCAACTGATTTGGGGACGCTGGCCCAGCCACCACGCGCAGTCTAAGTTAGTTACCGTGTATGAGTCCTGGCACGTTGTGGCTGGCATTCTCCTTCCTCAAGAGAAGAATCAGGCAGTGAAGGATAGGAAGTGACGGCAGCTGCTCCGAAGGTGCGTTTGGGCAGAAGATGGGCAGCTGCTCCGAAGGTGCGTTTGGGCAGAAGATGGGCACCTGCAAAAAAAAAAAAGGCCAATGATTCAGGATGAAATCAGGCATATAGCTTAGTTACATTACAGTGGCGTGAAGCCCCATACACTTTGAGACAGAAACTTTGAAATTACATTTTTATTTTTATTAAGAGATTTACATATGTCAATAAATTTAAAAAACTGACTCAGATTCTGTGTGTCAAGAAACTCTAAATCCATTTTAGAAATTTGAGTAATCCCTCTTTAGAAATCTAGATGATTAAACAAGGTCACGTTGACCAGTGTTTAAAACTCGTTCCTCCAGGAATCTTCCAGCTAACGGAGTCCATTCTCCCAAGTGACCCAACCAGGCTCGGACTGTTTGTGGGGGAGTATGAACTGCGCGGGACTTTAATTACCAACCTTTCACGCAGTAAAAACCTATTTGTCACAGATTTGTGTGCTTAGTTTTAGGTTTTTTTTTGTGTATGTGTCGTACCTGATTGGGTGACATGCTCATCATGGCCACGCGTTTCGCAGAAAGGCGGACTCTCCGGACCCCGTACACAGCGAATCCTCGGCAAATACAAATGTCTATCGCATCTCCGTAAGCACATGGAGGGACGATTGGAGACACGACCAGAAACGCATCTCCTGGGGACGGTGGGATGCAAGAGAGAAGTAGGAAGCATTAAATGTGATTCCCTGAATGTTCATCAAAAACATCTCCTGGTTGTTTGGTTTCATCCAACGAGCCAACATGCCCTTAAATATTGTTTTTTAGAAATACTTGCAGATCAGAGGTGGCAACCGGTTCTCTGTGCCAAAGACCTATGTCTTATGTATATATTCCTGTATGCAGTGGATTTATCTATACATGTATTTATTATTATTATTATTATCCTTTATTTATATAGCGCCAACAGTTTACGCAGCGCTTAATACAATACATAAATTCAAGGGATATGACAAGACAAGAATTGACAGACTAAGACAAACCGATACATTTGGTGGAGAGAGCTCTGCTCGCAAGCTTACAATCTAGAGGGAAATGGGGTGACAAACATAAGGCATAGAGAAAGGGTGAGAGGTATTGTGGGGGTCGTATCGATGACAAGGAAGTTCTAGCAGCTAAGATGGTGCGGCTTCTCTGAAGAAGTGGGTTTTTAGATGTTTTTTGAATGTCGGGAGGGAGGGAGAATGCTGAAGGTTCGGGGGGAGATTCCAGAGATATGGGGCAGCTCGAGTGAAATCTTGTAGACGGGAAAAGGAAGAGGTGATGAGTGAGGAGGAGAGCCTTAGCCCATGGGAGGAACGTAGGGATCGAGTAGGAGAGTATTTGCTAATGAGGTCAGAAATGTACGGAGGAGCAGTATTATGGATGGCCTTATATGTCAGTACCAGGATCTTAAATTTAATTCTAAAGGTAATTGGGAGCCAGTGGAGGGTTTCACAGAGGGGGTAAGCAGAAGAGGAGCGACGTGCAAGGAAGATGAGCCTAGCAGCGGCATTAAGGATAGACTGTAGAGGAGAGAGTCGAGACAGTGGAGTGCCAACCAGAAGAGTGTTGCAGTAGTCAAGACGGGAAATGATAAGGGAATGAACCAGGGTTTTTGTGGATTCTTGGGTGAGGAATGGGCGGATACGAGAGATGTTTTTTAGGTGCAAGCGGCAGGATCTGGCGAGGGACTGAATGTGAGGGATGAAGGAGAGGTTTGAGTCAAGGATGACCCCAAGGCATCGGGCCTGGTTAGTAGGAGAGACAGTCGTGTTGTTAATGGTGATAGAGAATTCAGGTAGTGGAGTGGAGATGGAGGGAGGGAAGATAATGAGTTCAGTTTTAGAAAGATTAAGTTTCAGGTAGTGTTGTGACATCCATGAAGAAATAACAGACAAGCAATTGGTAATACGGGACAGGAGAGATGGAGAGAGATCAGGAGAAGACAAGTAGATTTGGGTATCATCTGCATATAGGTGATACTGGAGGCCAAATGAGTTGATTAGTTTGCCAAGAGATGAAGTATAAAGAGAGAACAGCAGAGGGCCAAGGACTGAACCTTGGGGGACACCAACCGAAAGTGGAAGGGGCGATGATGTCTTGCCAGAGAAGTTGACAGAGAAGGAACGGTTAGACAGATATGAGGCTGTCTATGTAGACAAACTCACCCTTAATGGTGGCTGTAAGTAGCGCAGGGGGCCGGTATGTGTCTGTGCTTCTTGCAGGTGGGTTCTGGATGCCAATGTTCACATTACCCAAGTGGGATATCCTGCCCCCGAACCAAAGGCTGAGATCCCGCATAAGCCGCCCGGAGCCTCGTGCAGACTGTAGGATGGGTTCCTCTCTACTGAAGCCGTACAGAGCATGGAGAGAATGTCGATCCGTCAGTCTGGCCAGTTTGGGGTCACACGGACCTGATATATCACCCCACACGTCTCCCGTATGATGTCCCCGCAGAGCTAGAGCCATAACCGGTGGGGTTTGTACATCTTTCTTGGTGTAGGATGGAGGAAGGGTATCTGTAAGTAAAAAAGGGACACAATTCCTTATATTCATTTACTTACCAATGAACGCTTTTTATGAAAATCCCTGGGTACGGGGTATGGGATTTACCCAGTTACAGAACGGGACAAAAGACCTACTGCACCCATTCCCCCCAAAAAACATTTCAAAGATCATTGTCAGAGGGTTCATGGCACAGAGGGAACCCGGACACACTATTCCTTGGAGAAGGACTACATATGATAATATCATATATACAGTATGTATACAGTATGTATACAGTATGTAGGTGGCCTTGCACACTATATGGTGAATTTAACACTTTGCCAGCTAAATACAGAATTAGAAATGTCATTCATTCGTTTGCTGGCTTTCAATACCCTTTTCATAAAAAAATTCATCGATTTTGTAAAAATGTTTTTTAATAGTCGCATGACAATTAAGTTATGCCACTCATATAGATATTGGAAAAGCTTCTTAAATGCTTCTGTGTATCCAATTAAAGGTACGCTCTAGCCATGATGGCTGATTGTCACCTTATATTTCACTTTTTTGCATGCAAAAATGCATAGTAGGGCACGTCAGAGCTATTTTTATAAATATATCCCTCAAGCAAAGCATAAAGCATTTTTGGAAAAGTTTGTGCAGCGATTGGGTTCCTTCTCAACAAGGCAAGAATGGGTTTGAAAACCGGAAATCTTGTGAGCTGCAGACGTAAAAATGTAATTAGCGACACTTCATTCAAAGGCCAGAGATCCTTTTAATTGGAAAATCTATTTATGGTTTACGGACTTAACAGTAATAGTAGCCGCACGGGACTGGCGGAGACTACCAAATACCGCAAAACCGTCACAGGCATAACGTGTAAGAAAAAAATACCGATACAAAGATAAATAACGAAAAATGAATACTTCTTCCTCTATAGCAAGAAGGTAAATATATATAAAAAAAATACAAATGTATTACTTACTTGCTCTTCAGAGCCATAGCCCTATGAAAGAGAATCTTCAAGACACAACAAGAGCGCTGACCCACGCGAGACGAGAGGACTGCAATTTTAGATGATATAAGAATAGAAAAGAAGCGACCCCAAGATGGTTTGATGTCAATAATTTATACCTATAACAGTACGAAGAAGAGCGTCTTCCGGGTAGAGCAATCTTAAGCCACAAACATCCAGTCCTTTCATCAGAATGAGGTGCAGGGCATGGTGAAACGCAATGGGGTCTCTTAGCAGAGAATCGAATAAGGTGACAGAGAGCACCTAGGGAAAACATAAAAAGACAGAGATTTTTGTGGGTCATTTAGTAAGCAGCACGTATATCAGCACAAGGCTTACAAACATTTCTCACCTCTGTCTCGTTATCTGTGTTTGTCTCAAGGGTGAGGGGACTCAGCTTCTCCTCTGTCTCCCATGTCTGCCAGAAGAATCCAGAGGCTGATGAGAAAGCTTTCTCCACCGCCTGCCAACATACAGACACCAGTTATCTGGCTGCTTATACATGCAGATCACACTCGGCAGTCAACATCCAACCTCCTACACGTAGAGATTTACCTCTTTTCTGATAAATGCTAGCTGCCGCAACTATATTCACTTTCAGACGCTAAAAACACAGAACGGCTGGCCGGACAAAGCAGAAAACAGATCTGATGCTTTCCACTTCAGATCACTATTGCCATCAGTTCAACCACTGGAAACCAGACGGTAGGTATGACAGAAATGATACAACTTGCAAGAGCAGATCACTTCAGTCACAGAATATGCCCGCTCCATGTGCATGCGAGTTGTTTGCAAGTTACATGCGAGGACATGCGAGTTCAATGTCTACTCACGTCTTTGCCTGAAGCTCACAAAACATCCCTCCTGCTTTATTATTATAATTGTATTTTTTTTTTTAAAATTACATTAAATTAAAGCAAAGATGCCGCCCTTCAGGTGTAATGTATTTATAACCCCCTACCTTTCCCGCTTAGGAAAGAGAAGTGGGTGAGAGCCCATGCCTCTCAAAGGAGATTTTTTTATATTATTTATCCTCCACCCACCCTGATAGGGCAATATGCCCTCCCAGGTTCTTTAATTGCCCAACTCCACTATGTGCTGGGGTTGGGGTAATTGTCAACCCACCTCAGTTAATATGGAGTCCTGGATTCTCCTGTTTCATTTTTATTTAATGCGAAAGGGGAGCAGGAGAGACTCATAATTCAGAAGTTGTTGCTTTTATCAACTCGCATCTCCTGCATGCAAGTTGTATGTTTATTTTTTTGTGAAATCTTATGCAAGTTGGCTTTAGTGAATTTGTTGTTTGGATTTTGTACCCAACTCGCCAGCACTCTCGCTTTGGTGAACACACCAGCCCAAGCTAGTAGTCACACTGTATGAGCGCGTAAATATGTACAGTACCTCTGTAGTAGAATTAAGAGTCACGATGTTGCTAAGCTTGACAGGTGGAACTTCAAGATGTAGGGAAACGCGCTGTTTCTGCAACCGATAGGTCACCCCCTCGATCCACCAGGCGACACTCTGCAAGGTGTTCTGCGCCAGGAAGAGCGACACGTGCTGGTAGAAACTGGACATACCTCGGAAATCTTCTTTACCCTGTGCCATCCAAAAATCAAGTTAAAAAGTTGACCCACAAAACATAATCTGCACTCCGCCAAGGTAGACTTGGTATCTAACGCAAACGAGTCCTTATCTTACTGCAATGTCGTAGAAATTGGAATACCTTGCTAACAGCCCTAAACATTGTTTAGTAAGGAGAAGAGTAAGGAAAATCAACCTTTCGTTTACGGATCCTGGGGCTACTAATCGCCTGCGTGTCCGGCGCAGCCAAGCAGGCGTAAAGGGCCAGTCCTTCTTCTCTCCACACTTGCTGTAGTCCCAGCACGTGAAAGGGGACAACCCCTTTGTTCTGAGGTGTTAAGGCTGGTACCTGGCAGATAAATGACATATAAGTCACCGGAGACTTTACAAAGTAAAGTTTAGGTACTGGACTCATGAGATATGCCTACCAAGGAGAGGAGCCAGGTGAGCAAAACGTGGTAGGCATTGGCGGAGGAGAGGACAGAGTCCGGAGAGCGACCGCCGTGCTGTCCCGGGATGATAATCTGTCCGCAGCTGGACAGCCACACTGTTAGGAGAACCATCTCAGCGCCACTGTTTGATGAGGCAGGTAACGCGCTGACCTCTGGACCGTACGAGGCTTCCTGTATAGAAAGTAAAGGAGGTGAGTATGTGTACATTATCACAGATGTTCCCATTCTGACAATGTTTTAGGATCTACAATGTGTTTCTTTACAGGAGGCGCTTATCACAAGTGTCACAAACTATTCACAGGTCAGTAAACATTCCCTTTTCTTAAATAACTTAGCCAATAAAGGTATAAACCATGAAGAAGCTTCAAAACTATACTATTATTATTATTAGATGCTGCTATTTCTGAAACTGTTTTTATACCACTTCGTTATGATAAACTCGGGCAGCCATTCTCACCGGATGAAACAGCACAGGGGTCTCCTCGGCCATCGGTTGGCGGCCGTTTACGGAATTTCGAGGTTTCAGGCCTTCGAGCTGTGTCTGCATCCTCCGACGGCTTCTCTTCTCCTTTTCCTGCTTTTCTTTCTGTTCTGGTTCCTCTGCACTGAAGACGGACAAACGCAAAGTGTGGGTCTATACGTTGCAATTCAGATTTTGCAAGCAAATGTAAAGACCAGGGTTATTAAAGGGATTTAGGTATACTATCTCCTTCCAATCTGTGACACCATCGTACAGCCACAGATGTAAATGAGTCGTTAAAAGAGTACATAACCCATTTGCATATGGCGCATGTTCCAAAGTTGGAAGGCCAACACGTTTGAACCAGAATGTGCCTTCACTCTCAGTCTCTTACCAGGAGATCTCTTGGATGTTGGCAGGAGATGGTTGAGGACCTATGAGAGACATGTCCTCCTGTCCTCTGTCTTCTGAAATGATTTTCTCCTCCAGCTCTGCGTGGATTTTGGGACTGTCCATGCTGTTAGACTTTAGTCGTCTCTTCTTCTGGATCTGGGTAGCGAAAGACTTATCTATGTTTTCTTGCTGATCGCTGGCAGGTTCCGTCGGCACGATGTTGGGGTTGGGAAAGTCTGTAGATGGGGCGCTCTTTCTTTGACGGAGCTGGCCTAGCAGCAGGGTTTTACCTGTTAGTTCTGACCTAGGAAATAATAACATCTCGTTTACAATAATGTTGAATATGACAGGCCATGGTATCAAAAAAACGCATCTATTCTACTTCTCTGCTTCTCATTTCTACCCTTTTGTTGAGATTTTATATAAATGTCAATGTGAGACTCACACAATGTACCTTTATCGAGATATTTCTCCTACGCTAACGCTTGTGACCCAGTAATGGTGTACCATAGGCGAGGGGGACTCGCTTTGAATTTTGATGATATAAAGCATTATTTTAGAGGCTCCTGAGTCTCCGGGGACTTTACATCCTCCATCTGACCGATAAGACTACAGGTTCTATTATATGACATTTACCGGCTTCTTCCCCCACCATGCGAATCGCGTGATACATTATATGTACACCTGCGTATTAAACAGCTGGTATCTCTTATTATTGCGCTGTGTTCCTCCGTCTGTCCCGATCTGACCTTTAGAACTGAAAACAATACTCTCCATGCGCTCTTTCAATACGAACAGCCATTAATGTGTATCTCTGCTGCTAACAGCACTCCTTGTAGCTTTGTCCAAATGCCTATTAAGGCTCGTGGTGATCCGTCAAAGCTAAATGCCATTTAATAAAAATCAGACTTTCAGCTTGACGATATATCGCGGGGCTGTCTGGACGCAAAGGCATTCAATTGCTTTTTGTTTGGCTCTCGGCCCATTTGTCTTTCAAACAGGAGCCTAAATTATGGATTGCTTATCTGCACCGAGCAGGCGGGAGAGAAGAGACTGGGGGCTGCCAAGCGCTTGCTGTAGCCCCCGGCTTCTGTCGGCGCGGTAGCAGTCCCACTTACTTATCACGCGGCTCTCTCTCTGCGTTCTCGCTCGTCTCGGGAGGTTTCCCGGGTCCCTCATCTGTAGCTGAGTTTAAAACGGAGTCCCTCAGATCTAAATAGATGGTGGGGAATTCTGCTGGTTGTTTTCTACCAACCGATACGCTAAGTTCCTTCCTGAAACGGAATGCGTTACAATGCAACTTCAAGAAAAAAAAAATTACAAAATTATCAAAATTATACACGGAAGTGCAGACTTTTTTGATCATTTTTACACAAAAAGGCATATAATTATACATATCCATACATATTAGACTAGTATTACAGTTCTGTTGTTCCAAGGCCACCAGGCAATGGAATAAAGTATGCAAATGCAATGCACCAGACCCATGCATTTATATGTTCTGGCAGCATAATGTACAGCTTTTTAACCCCTTCAGGACAAAGCCCGTACATGTACGTGCTCACAATTGTCATTGATGGGTTGTAGGACCACCTGTTGTCCTTAAGGGGTTAATTTTCTCCAGGTGCGTGTTGTTGAAATGACAGGGTGACGTTAAATAGCCCTAGCTCTGTGTGTTTAACCACTAATTAGCTCGCCAATGCTAGGGCAGGGACGTTCCTGCCATGCCAAGTACTCTTGAGAACCGCGTCGAGGGTCACTAAATTATTCTACGTCCAGTAATCCCCCAATCTGGCTGAAGGTACAAGCTTTGCATCCTAATCAACTGCTGATGGTTCATGCTTCCCAGATCTGATCTCATGAGGATGCCTTCAATGAGTGCCCAGAACGACTTCCGGCTCCCATGCCACCCTGGCACGGTCCCAGTCCCAAGGGCACCTGCAGGGGCTGCTATCTCGGTCCTCTGTGGCCAACGGTGGAAGATCATCGAGGCCCTGAGACTGCCTGGTGCTCAGCTCCACCAGCCGCTCCATGATCCGGTCTTGTCGTTGTGCGGAACAATATTCAATGGGTGGCGGTGCTGTTAGTTCTTCTAGGACATAGAAAAAAAAAAGGAACTACAAATGGGAATGGATGGATCAATGGGAATTTGAACTTCTGAAATGCTTTTGATCAAAAAAATTGCAAGGACTAGGACACAACAAGACAAAAAGATGTGACTGAGGCAAAGGAGCATGAGAAGGTCCAATGGAGTTGATGAAGGCCATCAAGCTGTGAAGGATTCGCCTTCGTCCCCTTAAAACAGGTGATCCCGGGTGATGAGAGATTAGGGAATAGCATCATGGAGGATAACTTTTACTGAAACGGCAGATTAACCCTATACAGACTTTAATAATTTGTTGTGGGTTTACCAGTCTCTGCAGTGCTGTACGGGGATGTGTCACCGGGACGTTGACCGTTTCCCATCTCCTTGAGTTGCGAAAGAAGACCTTCAAGGTCCAGCTGCTTCACGCTCTGAAATGAGTCAAATGGAAAAGAACGATTACATCGTTGTTGTTGGGAATCGGTCGTTCTCTTACAGTGAGAACAACCCTTTTATCTCAGAAGACGTTGTATGTTTTTCCAGTAATCCGAGAGAATATCGGGGCTACGATTTACACCGCAACTATTGCAGGCCCGCCACGCCATGGGATTTTGAGATTATTGAAGTATACAGGAAAGGAGACATTGAAGGGATTCCGCCTCGTTATGAGGACTGTGATAATGCTAGTGACAGTTCTCTCCTTTCTCCTCCATCAACTCTTACAAAGGCTGCCCGAAGCACTCAACAACAATCAGAAACTCAACAACAGAAGATAGATGTCTTAAGGGGAGGAATAATTATGCAGATCCCGAGAAGATGGCTGCTCCCACGACACATAAGATAAGGTTTGCGTGAATTTACGTCGTTTTATTGAATTTTCAGGCAAAGACAGGAAGTACGATTTGTGGTTATACTGAAATGCGGCTCATTTATAACACAGTGTATCGCCGTTCCTCCGAATGAGACCTCACCTCCATGGGCTCCGTGTGATGGGATCCAATCTCCACGTCCCTGTGAACTACTTTTCCGCTGTCCATGGTGTCAGCGTCACTGAACTTCTCCTTGACAAGAGTGTCATCAGTACCGACCAGCATCTCACTGCACTGTTTCAATGCATTCTCCTTTGGACCCCCGATTTCATTCTGTGGGGGCTTTTCCTTAGCTGGGTCAGGCTGCGCCACCTCAGGGTCCGGGGCCGTGGCATCGATATCTGGATTTGCAGAGGTGCTCGTCTTTGGTTCTATCCAGCTGGCGGTCTGGAAGTCCACTGGCACAGCCTCCTCCTAGAAAACACAGGAGGCACAACTCACAAAATATGGAACTCACTGGTCCCCTCACTGTATTAACCTCTACCTCTTCTGCTGAGAGGCTGTTCCACTTACTTACCACGTTCTCCATACTACTTGATTGTCTTTGTTTGGTTTAAACCGAGACCTCGTGAATTGCCAAGTTATAGGGGGCTATATGTATTATATGTTATAGGGGGCTATATGTATTATATGTTATAGGGGGCTATATGTATTATATGTTATAGGGGGCTATATGTATTATATGTTATAGGGGGCTATATGTATTACCTTTACATAGCTGTGTCAATGCTCATACTCACCTCAATTCCTCCTGCTTCTTTTAAGAGGTCATCACCAGCTAGGTCTGACACGAAACATAAGTCCTCTCTCTGGAAGATATGCAGCTCCTCATCTTCACAGTCGGACTGCGGAACAGAAAAATGAAAAGAGACTGGAAACCTAAATAATCTCAAGATATAATAAAGTGGGAAGACGCTTTATTGTATAATTATTATATTACTATAAGGTCAGGGTGGTCTGAACACGATGAGCCGCGTTGGGTGTAAAGGACTTCAAGGCGAAACGCATCGGACTGGAAGGCTGCACTTTATGATTTCCGCTCACCAGTGAAGCTTCATCGGAATCGAGAGAAGGTACTTGGGCTTTCACTGTGGAGAAGATGGAGTCCCAGTCGGAGTGTGCGGGCCCGTCTGGCTCCGTGGAACTAGTTGTCTTTTTTTCAGAGGACATTTTGTGAACAGACGCCAAAGTTCTGAAATGCAGCAAAACGCACAGGGAGTTAGGTTTAAAAATACAAACCAGACAATTAGTCAAACCCGAAAAAAAGTGTGAAGGGTCGTAACAATTATTGTTGCAGGGATCGAAATGAGTCTGGGCCTGTGTCTATAAGCACCCCCTGCGACCACTTGTCCGACCCTTTTAACGCCGCTAGGTGCTGATAATACCGATCGGATGGTCTCTCACACTCTCTCACAGCATGGAGATAAAGAGACACAGTACTCTTGTAGGTAAGTGGTATGGGAGAGGCACAGGAAAGCTATTTAGGGGCCAAGATGGCAAAGGCATGCTGTTTGGGGGACAAGATGGGACATGCAGGCTGTTTGGGGGAACTGGCAAGCTGGCAAAGATGACACAGACTAGCTATTTGGGGACAAAGATGGCAAAGACAAGCTGGTTAAGGACAAAGATGGCACAGAGAAGCTGTAAAGGGGGTAAAGGTGGCCCTAACAAGCTGTTTGGGGGCAAAGCTGACACTGGGACATGCCGCTTAGTGAAGTGTGCAAACCCATTTAAATGTAATATTTTTTCTCTTTTAAACGATGACTTTGTATATTCTCAATACAGGAAATGCACAGCACATATAGGGTATGCGTATGATATATGTTTAGAATGGCCGTTCACCATTTCAAAACACAATGACAGGGATCAGACCTGTTCATGAATATAAATGTGCATATGGTCTACTTATATCGCAGTTATACGATCCAGATCAATGCACTAATATCATGTACGTACAAAATGCATATCATAGTCACATGACCCAGGTTAGTCAAAGTGAAGATGGGCCGTCATAGTAAAATGGCCTTCATCAGGGCTAACAAATAGCAGGCATATTTATTAGCCCTGATGAGGTCCATTCACGGCTGAAACGTTGGCTAAATATTTTCTATATTATTTTTACTATATTTAGAGTGCGCACAGTTAATTTTCACATTATCTTGCCACTTTAGGATTGATTACGGGATCAGTTGCTTCAGTTTCCCTAATTCGGCCCATTTTTTTTAAATAGAAATTTGCGTGATGCCAGCGTTGACCTGATTTGATTCTCTACATAATTTATATAACAGTCACATGACCAAACATCCTAATAGTGATAGTGAATTTGTTTGTGTCACATAGCACAGTCCAATACCTTAACATTATTATACGTATAGATAGAAGTCACATGACCTCCCTCGGTGCCCTAATATTAATGTATAGATAACTTATAGCCCAGGCAGTGCCTGGGATATATAACTGAACAGTCACATGGCCCATTCCTGTCAGTGTACCCGTTTCCATAGTGACCACCCCCACATTTGGGCCTGCTGTATATATACTAGCACTGCATTTTGTTGCATAACCTCCACCCTTGTCCCCAATATCCCGGGTCCTCACCTCCCTTTCCTGACCGGGGAGCACCGAAAATCTCTGGCTGTCAACCGCTAGTCACCAACTGCCGGTGCAGAGCCAGCCCCGCCCAAAAACACACAAAACCCCGCCCAAAAACACACACAACCCCGCCCTCTACACGCATAACCACGCCCGCCCACTGCGCCCCTCTGCGCTGTCTGCAGCCACGAGGACCAGAACAGCGAATTGAAAACTATGACCCCGCCTTAAAAGGTGGTGCAAAGAAGGAACAGACCCCGCCTATGGACTCTTCACTAGGCAACCAGGGCAGTTAGTTATGCCCATAAGTTAGCCACACACACCCCTAACGTCCCGGAGCGTCTTTTTCAACCTTCGTTGCCAGGGTAATAAACGTAAGCTCAGCCCTCTCATAGGTCCTTACAGGTAAATGAAACCATTATTAAATTAAATACCACTCTTTACATTACACCAGAGATAATAGAATATTAAGATAAATTATTTTATGCAATAATAAACATGCAGTAAAACATATACTAAAGAAATGTTTAACCCTCTTTTAAACCGTATTTGTTATACGGTAAATACATAGTAGGCAGGACTCTCTGTGTTTGCTTTTCATTGGCTTGTTTGCACGGCGCCCTTGATGTAACACAGAAACTTAATAGGTGGTAGGATCGTCAATCAAAGGAGGGGTGGGACGTGAGGCAAGGGATTGTGGGGATTGTAGTTTAAAAACTAGAAAACATGAAAGAAAGAATGAGGAAAGAACTACAAGTTCTAGTATCCTGTGCGGGGAGGTGAGATTCCATCAGTGGGGCTAAGGTCTCTGCTGAGAAGGAGGAGGTGAGAACTATTTTGTTCCTGATACCAACTTTTGGAGGAGGTGAGTTCTCTCTTACCCTGAGTTGCGTATTATATAGAATGAAAGTAATTTGTCCTTAGAATTTGGTATTAGGAAAAGCATGGAGGCCGATGCCCTGATGTCTGATTTATATGGGGGTGAGAGGTAGATGTCTTGGTGTCTGTGTATTAGGAGGGGTGATGGGTCCTGGTGTCTGTGTATTAAGAGGGGTGAGGGGGTAGGTGTCCTGGTGTCTGTGTATTAGGAGGGGTGATGGGTCCTGGTGTCTGTGTATTAGGAGGGGCGAGGGGGTAGGTGTCCTGGTGTCTGTGTATTAGAAGGGGTGATGGGTCCTGGTGTCTGTGTATTAGGAGGGGTGAGGAGTAGGTGTCCTGGTGTCTGTGTATTAGGAGGGGTGAGGGGGTAGGTGTCCTGGTGTCTGTGTATTAGGAGGGGTGAGGGGGTAGGTGTCCTGGTGTCTGTGTATTAGGAGGGGTGATGGGTCCTGGTGTCTGTGTATTAGGAGGGGTGATGGGTCCTGGTGTCTGTGTATTAGGAGGGGTGAGGGGGTAGGTGTCCTGGTGTCTGTGTATTAGGAGGGGTGATGGTTACTGGTGTCTGTGTATTAGGAGGGGTGAGGGGGTAGGTGTCCTGGTGTCTGTGTATTAGGAGGGGTGATGGGACCTGGTGTCTGTGTATTAGGAGGGGTGATGGGACCTGGTGTCTGTGTATTAGGAGGGGTGATGGGTCCTGGTGTCTGTGTATTAGGAGGGGTGATGGGACCTGGTTTCTGTGTATTAGGAGAGGTGATGGGTGATGGGTATTAGGAGGGGTAGGTGTCCTGGTGTCTGTGTATTAGGAGGGGTGAGGGATCCTGGTGTCTGTGTATTAGAAGAGGTGATGGGTCTTGGTGTCTGTGTATTAGGAGGGGTGAGGGGTGGGTGTCTCGGTCATGTAGGACAATTCTAAATCCAGAAGTTAATCTTCTTTCAGGGATTGCTCGGCAACAGCGACATGGCAGAGCTGAGTGATGAGGCCAGTGAGACCGAGTTGCTAAACCACAGCTTGTCCATGTGGTACGGAGAACCCCTGCATGACCAGGAGCTACCTTTGGACCTCCACACGGCAGCCTCGATCGGGCAGTATGACGTTGTACAGCGGTTTGTGAACAGGTAACGGGCCATTATCCTGTCCCGCGGCAGCGGCAACACCGTGGGGGTGTCTTTTCAAGCCATGTGGCTTCATCTACATCTACGTAACGTTCCTCGGATCTTCACTGAGAACGTCAGGTTTAACGCAAAGCATTTGTCTTATTATTAATATTTCCCTGCTTGGCTCTTTAGAAAGGACGTGGATCTGAACCAGGAGAATGTAGGTGGCTGGACACCCCTCATGTACGCTGCTTACATCGGACACGACTCGGTGGTTGGCTTGCTCCTGGAAGCTGGTGTAGATGTGAACTGCCGGACGCCCGGCGGGCAGACGCCTCTAATGTTGGCTGCCAGCTGCGGGAACGAGAGCGTGGCATACTTCCTGATACAGGTGAGATGTCTCTGTTGGGCTCTAACCCAACCTACGGCATATCCTTATCTATACAATTTGTCTGCCACCGTCGCTGGGATTTATGGGATAGCGGCAATTGCAAAGGACCGTGGGTAATTGTAATACATCATCATATATGCCGGTATTTTTAAAGACCCTTTTCAGTTCCAAGTTTTAAAATGTGATTGTATCCCCATAGCAACCATCAGAATGGTCCAATCAGCAGCAACATAAAATAGAATGACACTTTATAGATAGCCCTCGGTATTTAATATAGTGGGAACCTGGAAGCAGTCAGGTTCGTGTTGGATTGTGATCAACGGCAAAAGTAGTGAATACTTTTACTGCTTTAATAAACCTGGTTGTATTTCAGCCCAAATCGTTTAATGTCTGAAATGTTTCCCCAAAGGCAGTTTAGAAATCTAAATTATTAATAGTGATGCTGGTCCTAAGTACTGAATCCAGAGCACCGGGGATCGCTGCACGTTTGGCACTTCTTCCCCAAATTGCTCTCTATAAATACGGCCGCTTTATTTAAACAATGATTTCATGAAATACGCGCGTCTTTGGTCGGTGGCCCCGCTCTGACGTCTCTTCTTCTTTCCGATCCGCGCAGCAAGGTGCGAAGCTGGAGGTGAGAGACTCCCGCGGCTGGACCGCTCTCTTCCACTGCACCAGCGCAGGACACCAGAGGATGCTGCAATTCCTCCTGGAAAATGGAGCCAACGGGGACGTGAAGTGAGATTCAAAGCATGGATCACTAATAACCCGCTCAGTCCCTTATTTTGGGAACTTTGTGAATGTCAAAATTGTGCTGATGTGTCAACAATTTATACACACACACACACACACACACTACCGTTTAAAAGTTTGGGGTCACTTAATGGGAAAAACAAGGAAATTTCTCGCCGTAACATAATTGCAAAAGAGTTTTCTAACAGTCAGTTAGCCTTTTAAGCTTAAACGTAAATCAGCGAACACAACGTGCCACTGGAACACAGGAGTGATGGGAGTGATAAAGGGCCACTGGAACACAGGAGTGATGGGAATGATAAAGGGCCATTGGCACACAGGAGTGATGGGAGTGATAAAGGGCCATTGGGACTCAAGAGTGATGGGAGTTATAAAGGGGCCATTGGAACACGGGAGTGATGGGAGTGATAAAGGGCCATTGGAACACGGGAGTGATAGGAGTGATAAAGGCCTCTGTACGCCTATGAAGATATTTCATTAAAAATCAGCCGTTTCCAGCTACAATAGTCATTTACAGCATTAACCCCGTCTGCGCTGGATTTCTGATCATTTCACATTATTTTAATGGACAAAATTTGCTTTTCCGTCAAAAAACAAGGAAGTTTCCTTGACCCTATATTGACACCAAACTTTTGAACGGTAGCGTATATACAAAAAGTGTGTGTCTGTGTGTATGTGTGTGTGTGTGTGTGTATATATATATATATATATAATGTATCACACCCATCGTTATTTTATTCTGTAGGGAACCTGTCTACGGATTTACGCCTCTCATGGAGGCTGCAGCGTCTGGCCATGAGATCATAGTGCAACATCTCCTGAATCATGTGAGTGCCCAGATTCATCTGCTCCTCTGATACCTCCCGTCGTAGAGTGTTGTCCTATATATATATATATATATATATATATATATATATATATATATATATATTTATTTTTTTTTATTTATTGTGTGCTAGAAGAGCAACGAACCGGTAGAGGTCAGCGTTATCATTCAAGTTCAAGCTAATGAATCAATAAGGATAAAGGCTGATACAGCAGGAGATGCCAAATAATAACGTTCCCCTGATCATGTGACCAGGGGTGGAAAGCAGCACATATCTTTAAAATGTGAAGGCAGTTTTCTTACAAATCGCTTAAACTTTAGTTTTACTTCTGGAAGCGTGTTACATTTTTCTAAATGGCTTAGAGTTGATTTGTCGCCATGTACTGGGTTTCTCAAACTCTGAAATGATAGAAACTGCTAAAATGTAATAGTAAATACATGCTATTAGAAGCATTTATGCAAATAGAGATGCTGAACCTTGTACCGTCTGTAGGGTGTGAAGGTGACAGCCACAGACCATAACGGGGATACGGCCCGCATGCTTGCTGCGAGATACGGACATTCTAGGATCGTATCACTTCTGGATTCGCATCGGAACCGCGTGTCTCGGACACACAGCAGGGGATCAGGTAACTCGGGTCTTTGAAGAGTTCTAGTCCTACCCCAACCCCCCCCCCAAAAAAAAAATCCACCTTCTTAGAAGGTAATGGACTGCTTTCCTCTGCAGCTCGTCGAGAAGATTTCAGCTCTTCAGATGAATCCCTTTCTAGCCCTCAACGTCACAGACCGCAACGCAAGGCTAAAGGTCCCAGCATCCACGATGGTCCTCAAGCGTTGGCCAAAATAACAGGTGGAGGCAATCAGGTTGCATGCGGTGAGCATCAGTGAAAAGAAACACACATGTCCACCCAAAATGTAAAGACTGGGCAGATAACCATGCAACCTAAAAACCTGACTCTACCATAGTCGGGGTTTAGGGAAAAAGATTTCCTGCCATTCTCAAATACATCCTTAAATTATCAGGAATGAGCAGATATTCAGAACTGTCCAGTAGGTCACACTTCAGTTCCATCTGTGTAATTCTTCCGTCTCCAGACAAGGTGCCAGCTCAGGGATATGTCACTTTCAACAACCTAGACTGTGACGCTGGAGGAGATGAAGGTCTACGATACCGGGATGTAACGTCCCCCATTAACGAGCGTGATGTGGAGAGCAATGGAAGCAGCAGAGGTATGGGTTCGGAATGAGAATTGTTACTGCTACAAGACTCAAAGTGTATGTTTTTGGGGGTTTTGTGTTTCCATGACCGTGAACACTAAGCTATTTTCATACCTTCAGATGAGGAGGACGTTAGCAGATTGAGAAGCAGTAGCAGCGAAGAGCCATGCCCCAAAACAGGACTGAGCAACGAGGCTTCGCTAGAAAGTAACGAGGTACCAACATTCTTTACGTTGCACACCATAACGATAATTCTCTAAGAATTAATTGAAAGTTGAGCCTTTCAAGTATTCACAAAAGGATTCATCGCTCCCCTTAGTCCCAGACCCTGCACTGCTGTACCACAAGCTTGTATTTTAACAAAAACCTCATTTTTTTCCCTCCGTTAGGATTCAGACCCAGCAGTAGAGAGCGCCAACCGTAAAAACATCAAAAGCCAAGGCAAGGGAAGATCATACAATGGAGATGTCCACGCTGCTCCCGATGCTCCAAACTGCCAAGCGTCAAAGCCCCATCCAGATTCAGAAGCCCCGCAGTACACGGGGCCAAAGGTAAAAATGGTGACTTAAACAGTCTAAAAGGTTGGCTAATATATTGCTATGTGTTTTCTTCAGTAATGGAAAGGGTTACGTATGTACTTGTGAAAAACATGTCCTACCATTGCTCCGATTCACGTACCTGGCACTATTCAGAGTTGGAACTCAAGAATGGATAATTCTTATTATAAACTTCCTGACCTACAGAGCCAATAACAGGGGGTATTAGTGGACTAGGTATTATATGTATTTCTCTTTTGATAAACCCATACGTGATTTTTTTTTTTACCCCTAGGACCTGGCAGAGCTGCTCGAACAAATTGGTTGCTCCAAGTACCTTCCGGTATTTCAAGAGCAAGATGTGAATCTGAGGATCTTCCTTACCCTCACTGAAACAGACCTGCGAGAAGTAGGCATCACGTAAGTACCTCTCATAGAATATGGAGAGGGCTTTATTGGTGTTTGGGGGCAACCATCGATTGGGAGATGAGCAAGTCCTTAACTTCCAAGGGTTAGGAACACTTAAAGTACTTGGACAGAGATGGCTCAAACCAGGTTATCTTGCTTGAAACAAGGTACCATCCATCGGCTCTACCAGTTGGTACGGAGTATGGCTCCAATGGCTGTGGGTTAAGGTCTCTAGAATATGTCCTCCTGCCCTTAAGTCTCGGTAAAACCCTGAAATTCCGGTACACATCGCACAGTGACTGGTACTTTTCCTACCGCTTAACAGCTTATTTGGTCCGAAGAGGAAGATGACCTCAGCCATTGCTCGGTGGCACAGCTCTGCCAGGCTTCCTGGAGATAGACTGGAGCAGGCTTATGCTGACCGTCTGGAAGCAGAGATGCAGGAGCTGGCCATCCAACTACACAAGGTAAGTAGCGCTGGTGCTGTCGGAAGGTAACGGAGGATGTGAAGCATGTGTATACCTTGGCTGTTGAGGATGAGAAACATCATCCAGAAGCAGAGCCCTTGCCCCACCATGTTTTCCTCAGAGGAGGCTGGAAGCATCATGCCATCTTCAGAGCTAGGCCAACTTTAAGATGTTTTGCACCGGTAATTAAAGGGACATGAGGCTTTCACATATACATTTCTGTCTCCACGTTTAACATTTTTATTACTATTTGTATACAATTATATTTATATGTATGCAAATATATTAAATTGGGGGGGAAAAACACAAAAATATTACTATTAACCATGAGTAAGGGCTCAGAACCAGGAGATCCAGATCTTTCTATGTACATCACCTGCTTTTTGCCTCCACAGAACTGTGAAGAGGCCGAGCTTCTTAAAGCACAGGTAGCCCAGGAGAGAGAACTGAGAGCCGTGGCTGAAGGTTGCCTGATGGAGAAGGACACCAAGTGGAGAACTGTCTGCTGCAAGCTGGAGGCTACGAGTCAGCTAGCAACTGATGCCCAATATGCCATGAACCAGCTGAGGTACTCCGGATAGGAAATGATGAAATTATCTTAATATTATGGGGGGGGGGGGTTCCATAAGAGTATCCCTGCCTGGGAATATGTTCTAACATTATCATTCATATCTGCATAAGGTGCTGTCAAGAAGAACTGACTCGTCGGCTGGGCAAACCGTCCACACCAAGGACGAGGACGCCAAAAGTTCCAGGTAATTGGCTGCACAGCGAACCTTTTGAAGAAAGTGCTTCAAGACAGCACAGTATATACACATATCAGTAAAGGGTTAATCAGGGTTCGGGAAATCGAAATCCAGCTGTTGACAAATATATTTACTTCTGGCCACAAACCTTCAAATACCTTGGACACCAAGTAATATTTGTGATGTTGCAGCCCTGAAGGAAAGCGTCCCTGGCGATGCTATGCCGTTTGTGTTAGAAGAAGTCCGTGTTGTTATATTTTTGTTTGTGTGTGCGCCAGGAGTGTATAGTCATACATATGCTACGTGTTTGGAAGGCCATGTGTGTAAGTTTAATGTGGTACTGATATTTGCTCATTAGGAATGGATGGGGGACATGTATCCACCATGAGGTCCATGAGCATGTTGGAGCTGTCATCATCTTTGGAGGAAAGCACAAGAATGTTGGGTAAGGTCCTTGTTGAGGTGTTCTGTATGCCAAACATTACAGGCGGGTGAGCACTAGACCCAGACGGGACAAGATGAGCCTGACTTGCCTTCCTGGAGGTGGACCCCATCAACCAACGACAAAATACATGGAGGAGGTTCCTTCTACCTTGACACCCTGGGCTTAGCCGTGCGTTGGGATGAAGGTCACAATGGCTCACCCAGCTGCACCAAGCATTTTGTGTTATATATAGCTGGGCTCATTCTCAGACACAGAGTTGCCCAATATGTATTTATCCTTCACATAACGCTGTCTGTGTTCTGTGCAGAAAAATCCTTGAGAGCCGTACAAGAAAACCTGGATAAGCTGAGAATAGCAGATAAGGGAAGACACAAGTGGCCGGATCCCTGAGTCTTATGGTGAGTGAAAGATCCAAGGGGGACGGAGAGACGGTGAAAACATCCTCCAATCCTAGTCTTTAGAAGACATGCATTGTAGGCTATGTTTAAAAAGGAATTTTAACCTTTGTAAAGTGCTCCTATCTCCATAGCGACCAAAAAAAAAAAAAACAATTAAGGGTTGATCTTTAACTTGGGTTAAATGAAACCATTGATACGGTAGGAATAATGTCAGCAATAACAAATGTTGTTTAGTAGGATTTAAATGGCCATTTATAAATTCATAGTTTCTCCATTTATTCAGCTAAATCTGATGCTAAATGCATTAAATAGCTCTTGTGAATGCATAGATCAAGAAAAAAAAGAGTTCTTAAACTTGCAGCAGAATAGGCAAAAAAATGTATTGCCCCATTCAGAGTTTAATTTGCATACAGTGCCTGACAAAACAAAAATAATTAAGGGGTATCTGTTTACCCTCCCACTATTGATGGCATTTAGATCTTATCTATTTGATTGACCTATAAGGGTTAACTAAATGATTAACCGCAGCTCTGGTTTTGAGTAAAGTCCTTGTGGTTTATCCTCTCTGCGAACCAATGACATGCCAGAAAAGTCACCAAAAGATGTCCCTAGAGGACCGATGATGTGCCCGATACGTCATAATTTAAAAATCAGTCTTACGTCTCCAACAATTAATGGCTGTGGATACAGTATATACATGTAAAATTGTAAATGTATTATAACGTTTTCACTGTTTTTGTGAACACACAATTCTACTGTTTTCCTTTTTTTCTCCATCCAGGACACTTTCTTTACCGTACCTCAGACGGTGGGTGAAGTTTTCCACCCCGAAAGATATCCGACGTCAGAGCGTGGCAATCGGGAGCCTAACCCGCCTCGTGCCTGCTGTGAGACCGCACCACGCGCGGACTGGTGCTGGGCTGTGAGGAGGAGAAGCACCCGGGATTTTTAGCAACCTTCTGCAGGAGGAATGGTCTGCCAGCCTTTTCATGGATGTTCTAGAAGAGATGATCTGCAGAGATGCTATGCCAACTGCACTGCGTGCCCGTGATTTAATATAAAGTTATGACGTGAGCTAGATCTATGCCTTTATCAGAGGGGTTATAGAATGAATACTTGAAAGGGGACGGATTTGAAAGATACAATGTAACGGCCATCTGCAATATCCTCGCAATAAAAAGTGCGCGTTCCAGCATCTGGCTCCAGTTTATTTTCACAGCTGTCACCATGTATCCCAATTCTGTCCAAAAACAAGATAAATGTATAGAGTCGGTCTCTAAAGCTTGTAAAAGTCTTCTGGTATCCTATACAACACTCCAGGGATCCATCTGACGTGAAGATCATATCCGAGCTCTGTACGTTCTGCCATGAGCGGGTCACTTGGATTGTGTCGAAATATTGCGTAATAACCTCAAACGGGAATGCTTTAATGGAGCTTTCGGTTCTTTGCTGATGGCATCATAGGGGGCTGTAGGCATATGGGGCAAGTGATTAAACGGACAGGTCCAGTAGAAACGAGAGATCATACTCCCGTTGTTTGTAAGCTGTAAGTGGTTCTTCTGGTTCTTTGCACCACTGAGTTCTGTCTTTTAGACCCTTTAAACTTTATATGAGTCTGCCTTATTGAGGCTTCCCTGAGGGATGAGCTTCGATGTATATTAGATGGCGAACCAGGTAACGTTTACATCTTCATACGAACTGCCATTGTGCACCTTTTAGAAGCCCGGCTCGGAAGGACGTGTATATAGGAACAATGTGTATTATTTAACATTATTCACAGGGACCTCATGCTAATCAGCCTAATGTCCATTACTAAGGCAGTTTGTTTCTCCAGTACCACGGGCCGTGCACATGCGCTGTCTGTCCCCGATAATGAATATGAGCAGGGCTCACGGATGACACAGCTGGGCCGTTCTGTCCAATTTCCAAAGATGCCACTTCTTCAGGATCTCGGACCTTACCTGGGTGCAAAAAAAAAAAATTACAGTTTTTTTTTTGTAAGTTAACTATTTTAAATAGGTGAGGTCTTTATACAAGAATTATTCTTTAGATGTGCTACCAAAAAAATAGAATTTCAAACCGCATTCCTCGGAATCGGCCTATTCTAACATATTTAGTACTAAAACCCCCAGGGGTGCTAACAGCCCCTTACAGCTTATTGGCTGTGATGACTTCAAAGTGTCCCTTGATAGACATTGGGACATCTGCTGCCACTGCCCTCTTTGAAGGGAAAGGTGACCTTTTTGGGGGGAAGGGGGGGGAAACAATAGAAATAAAGCAGTGTATTTATTGTTCTGCGTCTTATGGGAGAAGCAACAAACGGCATTAGCACATTGCACGTTTAACCCTTCATCCCTCGTTTGTGTCCCGCAGAATGTGGCAGCAAGCAAACCCAACTATGTTTTCTTATAAAGGTATTTTGTAGACCTCAGGCTAGTAGAATGGCTTGACGGCTATTGAAACAGCATGTGAGTGCCTGATCGTGATGGGAGCTGGAGCCTATGACACTACGATTGTGGCACCTTGTCTATATAAAGAACGTAGTAAACTACTTACTTCTTTGTTAGCAAAACAGTAAAGGACTGCAACCATGAATCCCTGCAAGACAATGAGTGGAATGTCACTGTGGTTAATGATAATATGTCTTGGCTTTTCTTTTAGGGGTCTATAAGAAGATTGCTAAACGGAATGTTAATGTGAGTGGTCCACTTTTTTTTTTTAATTTTAAAAAGGACCTTTTTTGTAACTCAAAATCCTCGCAGACACCACCAAGCTTATACACAAACTTAAGTGTTTCGTGTTTAGAAATAACAATTGTCCTTTTCTATTCCAAAATCAATGTCTCTTTCAGCGGTCCCCCTGATTATCCCTGGTGATCTCACCTGAAAGGAGTTCAGGAAGAGGTTAAAGAAGACCTTAACATATCGCAGGATTCCAGATGTCTGCTCATCCGTGGCAAAGATGAACACCACTTCATGAATCCCAAAGAGTGGAATGAGGGTTAACGTGGCCTTAGCCAATCTGCTAAGACAACAGAATGCGTTTAACATATTGCGCTTTCATGACCAACGCTACTCTTACAGAACAGAATGTATCTGTATCTTCTATAGAGAAGGTAGTACAGAACAGAGAAAGTAACTCGTTGCAGATGGACCACAGATGTCCTCTTGGGCTATCCCAACCAGTGATGAGGCTGACCTAAGCTTGTAGTCTGGGTATCCTTTCTGATTGTCTCTGAGCTTGGACAATATCATCTTCAATATTTTCATGAAGATTACAAGGTTTACCTGAAGAAAGATGGGCAGATACAAAGGAGAATATAAGACTAAGGAAGAATATAATGCTGAAGTGAGAGGAAATGAAGGACATTGACCGATCAATAGCTGAGAATAAGGTGAAGAACTCTGGAAGGCAACTCCAAGTGAAGAGCCATCACACATAGCCATGAGACAGGGAGGACCATGTAAAGAGGGCCATCCCGTGGAGACATTAGACGGGGAGGTCCATGTACACAGAGGGCCATCACACGTAGACATGGGACAGGGAGGACCATGTAAAGAGGGCCATTGTGCATAGCCATGACACAAGGTGGTCTATGTACAGAGGGCCATCACGTGCAGACATTAGACGGGGAGGTCCATGTACACAGAGGGCCATCACACATAGACATGGGACAGGGAAGATGACGTAGATTGTGAACCCGAAAGCCCTGATAATATGACAGGGTGATGAGAGAAATGGAAATGAGGTAATTGAAATGAACTGTTGACCAAGATGTCTTCTGCAACTGTGTGTTTACCAGAGAGGCCAGCAGGATGGGGATCCGGATTATCCACCAATACGCCATGTTCTCATTCAGAGCCCAACATCTGTAGAATAGAATGGATTTAACCAATCAGACACAAGCAGCTCATTCATACCCGGGTAGCACTAATCTAGCTCTCTCCCCTGGACTGCTCATTGGCTTTCATAGCCACTTTCTGGCACTATTATATTGTGGCCTCTCTCCTCTATTTACCCTCAGATTGAGGTCTCCTTGACCTTCTACCTCCCTGCAGTCTCACACTGCAACCTCCCTCCATTCTTTGCTCTCACACTGCAGCCTCCCTCCTATCTGCACCCTCAAACTGCAGCTTCCCTTCTCTCCACATCCTCACACTACAGTTTCCCTCCTATACACACCCTCACACTACAGCTTCCCTCCTCTCTGCACCCTCACACTGCACCCTCCCTTCTCTCCACACCCTCACACTACAGCTTCCCTCCTCTCTGCACTGCAGCCTCCCTTCTCTCCGCATCCTCATACTGCCACCTCTCTCCTCTCCACACTCTAACACGGTTCCTATTCTCACTCTGAATTTTCCTTCAGATATTTCATTGTCATCCAGGGAACCACAAACAGAAGCGGAGTCCCTGCAAGAAAGAAGAAGAAAGTCGTTTGTGGACAGTGGCAGCTCAAAGTTTTCTAATGTGTTGTCTATGTGGCCAAGTGTGAGCATTCCATCAGGGTTCTCTTAGAATCTACCTAATATAAGTAGGTACCATGTTGCTGATGGGCCCCTGACCCGCTTCCTTTATCATCACTGTATCCCAGAGAGGGAAGCGATCACCTTTTCCCTGCTTGGTTTTACAGGAAGATACATGGAAAGTTGCCATCATGCACTTACCCCAACCGAGATACAGGTACAGGGTATATATATTCTTCTCGAAGAACCCTGCTCCGACCAGCAGCTTGTACAGGTAAACCGCCTCCACCACAAACCAATAATGGTTGGCCAATATGCAGTATTGCATGACAACCTGCGCCATGCGGCATCCGATCGCTGCCTGTCAAACAGATATTATTAAAGGTGCTGTACCACCTATTCTGCTGAACTTAGCACAACGTAACTGCATGCAGCATTAGAAACAATATTCCAAGTGATGGTACATAGTGACGTATCTTGGCTGTGCACTGCCCTAGCGTTGGTCTACAGCAGCACCCCCTGACCTTCATGGCCGCCATGCTCTATGCTAAGCACCAAGATATAACATCATATCCCAGCGCATTGCATTTTCAGGATGTACAACATGGAGTAAGTCAACTATGGAGGCTGTGCTGCTTAGGTCACAAGATCCCCAACTTGTGACTTTCCAAAATCTTCACCTTCCTGGGGACATCAAGAATTGTGGTTCTCCTGAGGTCCCAACATTAAGGTCCGTGGTGTGGAGAGGCCCCAGAAAGACAAAGGTAACATCCATACATTCACAGATGCCCCATGAACCAATGATTGCCCCAAGCTACAACTTTACTTATTTATATGGCGGCATTCCATTATCTGGTAGGCAAAAGATAGATGCTGACCTCATTGCTGATCAGGATCTCCCAGTCGGTGACCTCGATAATTTGCATTCCCCACCGCTTCTCTAGTAATATATCTTTAACGATAACAGAGATCCCGCGCAGAACAAACGAGAAGAACAAGTTGGCATGAATGTAATTTCGGGTGCAACGAAGTTTCCTAAAGTTAAAAGACAACAAGTAAGAAGTTGGAATCTTGGGAAGACATAAATAAGTCAATTCATGCTCAATGTTTAACCGGTAAACTGGTGTTGGCTTAAGAGTAGCAAGGTGCATAACCTGTAGCCGAACTGGCTTCTTACCTGCACAAGGTGAGAATTAGCAGGGCTGATATAAGTGCCAGCAGAGACACAGAGTACCCGACGGTGTAGAGAGCCTGGAAGCTGAATAACAGGTTCCGAGTTACAACCTGGGGAGACGTGGACAGCAAATTACCATCACCCTCCCTCTAACATTTCAAATGGCCAAAGACAACACTTGTTACGGGCCATGTGGTTAGAAACGTGAATAAGGAGCAGGGCTTTATCAAGATAATTGGAGTTAGCAGGGGTCACCTATTATTTCCTCTATGAATCCTTAAAACCATATTTTATTTTGCTTATCAATGTTCACTGGGTCCTCTGCACATAAAGTGTGATCTATCACCTCATCTGTGGTCACTTCGGCATCGTCTTCGCACTGTGATGAGTCTCTCCAGGGCTGGGTCCCATTCATTGTCGCCCAGTGCCCATCTTGCCCACATCGCCGTGACACCAGTCCGTGACGCACTGTAATGGGCCGGAATGGGGCATAATATGATACTCGTTACTGTAAAAATCTTAATAAACAATATATTGAATCAGAGATGAGTTTTCAATGCTCTTGTAACCCGGCCTAAGTCACCTTCTCCTTTTAAATGTTATTGTGAGTGATCTAATAGGGTGGCTCTTCCTTTATGTCCAATCATTTCCGTACATTTACATTTTTTCTAAATAATTGCATTTATTCATTGAAACTGCCTAAAGCTTGTAGTTTTGTTTGTTCGATCAGTGTACTTGAGATCTTGTGGCAGAATGTGGCAGAACTAGCATTCTTGAATTCATTTCACATACAGTGATGTATTTACCTTCGGCCTGACCCAGAGACCCAGAAAAGCTTATTTTAATCTGAAAAGTCAGCTACACGAGTTTGTTTCGGGTGAAGGAATGTAATATGTGGGATCTGGCAAAGTAACCGTTTTAAATCCATACTTTGTACTTGTTGATTGAATCGATTGCACGGATCAGGCCTGTCCCTCCGTTTTATAGGCATTGTACAGCGCTATGGAATTTGATGGCACTATATAAAACAATAAATAATAATAATAGGCTCCCTGTTTGAGAATTGAAATTGCCCCTTTGCCTTTAATACTCGTCCTCTGCCTATACTTTCTGTAGGTGCAATATTCACCGCTCCTGCATATGTTGGCTGCACCTTCATAACTGACCAGCAGAGGGTGCAAACACACACGGAGACATATTTGAGGACAGATCGGCCCCATTCGGCCCCATCTAGTCTGCCCGTTTATAGACATTTATAGAGCATCAGCAGCTTCCATAGAGCTATTTCGATGGGGAAAAACACAGAATTAACAACAACATTAAAACTGACAATATACAAAATTAAGAATAACATGAACATACATTGGGACCGGAGGAGAAGAGGGCCCCGGGAGCTTACGCTCTATTAGATGTAGAGTACAGGAGTACTAGAAAAACGGCGCTAAGAAAATCCTTTTATCCTCTGTTTCTGTAGGTCTAATTGTTATGTTCTTGTCATGTTCTGTTTACTCATTGTACAGCGCTGCGGAATATGATGGTGCTATACACAATAAACAATAAATAATAACATGGGTTTACAGAATTACATTTTTGTACAATGAGCATTAATTACCCAAAGCACGTAGGGTGTATTTGTTTAAAATAACCACCAGAAGGCATAGTAGCTCCACGTGTTCTGTAGCCGCAGTAAATCTTACAAGGTATATCGGATCATTTCCTAGCCAGTACCTTTTGAAAACCATGGTAAATAGTAAGGGCAGGACACATTAGTGACGTTCCCCGGCGATCCATCTGGCCAGCAGGCGTATAAATCAAAAGTACGGTTACAATGTAGCCCTGGAGAAGAAAGACAGAAGAACATTTAGAGCCGGTGTGAAACATTCCACCAGGTCTTCTGCGGGTCTAGTTTTGGAAGGCCAGGCACTTTCATCTTTAATAAACCTCTCATTAATTAATTTAATGACATAAAACAAGTTGTCCTTGTTTTGAATTTGTTCACAACTACCAAAATGCCATGAAGTCAACGAGAACATCTGGGTAGGGCCATGTCCCATAGATTTACCTCCATTCCACCTTCCCCAAGAAACGCGACCCTTTTTGGTTATTTGGAATGTATGACATACGAGCGATGGTGAAGGCATTTTATATATATATCCAGATTCCTTACCCATGGGCTTTGGAGTGCTAGTCATCTTCTGGTAACACTCCTCCCTGTACCTCATCCATTCCTCAATAGTTCTCTCGAGCACCTGCCCTGCTTCACTCTGTAGCCACGTAACATGGAGACCAAGAAGACAAAGCCGATTCAGAAAACCATAGCAAAGCCGTCTGTTGAACTCTACATCCGGCAGCCATGGTGCCTGCATATTATTGTAGCTGTTATTAGAGAAACGAAGCCGACTCAACAGGGCTGTCTCCCATTGATTTAGAGAAGGAATGTGGCGGATACCCCTCACAGGAATCCTGAAACTCTAAAAATGTAAGAAGTCCCAGGTAACCAGAATCAGACGTGTTTTGAACATCTGTCACTTAGAGGATCTCTAAACCCCAACAATGTCTTCAATGGTAAAACATTAAGCAATGCACTATTGCATATAGAGACACAGAGTTTATGGGTATCAGTAATCTATAGTATTAATTAAGGATTCAACAATGAGATGACGAAACATTGATAAGAAAAAGAGATTGCAGAGGTCTCTTCTTTAGATGGAATAAAAGAAGAAGAAATCTGACTCATTTGACAGCAAGTAGAGCTGGCCTTTGGTCCATGGGCAGGAGATAAAGCTGGCCCTTGGTCCATGGGCAGGAGATAAAGCTGGCCTTTGGTCCACTTGACAGTAGGTAAAGTTGGGCCTTGGTCTACTGGACAGATGACCATATTCTGCTGGCATCCAGACCAGTGGACAGCAACAGGCGGGCCCTGATATGGTTCCCTAGAAATTTGAGCAGTCTGGCCTTTGGTTATCCCAGGGTAGACTATTAGGGGTAAGATTTATGGTCTATTCAGTGATCCTGGGATCTACCCCAAAATACTGAATCACAGGCCAAATGTATTGCCTTGACCAAGGACCATGTCAGAGACTTCTCAGGACCAAAAGGACCAGACTGAGGGCCTGATCCAAATCCAGGGCATTTATGTCCGTGACCAATTACACTTTATAATGAAGGGAATTTATAATAAGGGAATGTACCTGCAGGTAGCAGAAGGTGCAGAGGCTGAGGAAGGGTAGCAGGGGTAAAGGACTCATTCGGCTGAAGGGGTAAATAGATAAGGAATGATAAAGCTCCAGAAAGCAGATTAGGACCCACCGATCATCGTAGATAGCTTGAGACCTGCAGAACATGACAAGCAGGTTGAGATCCTGTACACTTTTCACTTTAAGTATCTTAAAGGGGGTGATTTATAAAAGTGGGGGAGAGCAATGGGGGGTGTAAAACACACGAAACAATTTCCATAATCACCCCAAAAAGTAGATATGTGAATGAAAATGCACACGGTCACAATATTAAATCCACCAAAAAATATTGTTTTATTTTTCATGAGCCTTCACATATATTTTGGCACAAAAAATAAAGAAAATGATTGGCCACAACCAAAGTGGGGGATGATTACATATCATGATTACTGATACATATCATTCCCTTATAGAAATGAACCCCCAAAATTGTACCCGATTACATGCAATACGCACCTCGATACAGTCTATTGCCATGGATTTCTTGATATATTCCCATTATCCCTACTGTTTAAGAACCGTTTCTGGGAAATGTACCAAAATCATGGAGATTTATCAGATTTTGGACCAGATGAAGACCATGTCAGCACCATTGGTTTTTTTGGACTGTTAACCCTCAACACTCTCTGCCAGCCAAACACAAGTATACCCTGTCACTCCACTTGCCATAGCGCAGTCAGTTTTGAACTGACTGTGGATGATGGGAGTTATAGTGCCCTCATCAGCTACCCATCATTACTGCTTTTAAGTACAGGAAGGCGAGGGATATTTACATTTTAAAAGTGTGATGCAATTTTGTAGAACAAATGGTTGGAGACTTTTTGAAGTCTCATTAGTGAGCAACTCGGATGCAAGCTGAGGACTACATACTGATGTCTACCTGGGGAGAAGAAAAAGACACTGAAATCCCTCAACTTCAACCCTTTCCAGACTGGCTTTCATCCCTAAAATCCCCCGGACTCATCTCTTCTGATCAATGAGGCTATCAGGGTTCCAACCTTTAACCCAGATTCCAGAATAGCTGCTCTATCAACAAAAGTTACCTTAACAAAAAACCCACATTCGGAAACAGAATATAGAAAGGAAAGGCAATGGTTAATGTGTGATCACATAGAGACAGGCACCAGAAAAGAGATCTTACCTGGCAGAGCGAAAGAAATCCAATCACCTTAAACTAAATCCACTTTTATTCTTCTGTGATCTCACAGCTTCCAGTCACCATAAAAGTGTCCAGTTCTGTCTCATCGTTGATGTCTCACAGCTTCTCCATCTCGTATCTTCTTGCATGCTCTCTCTGACTGTCCAGTCTACCTGTCTGTTAAATCCCTCCTCTCTCTCTTTCTCCTCTTCTTCTCTCTTCTTTCACCCCCCCCCCATCTCTGTCCTGCCTTCTTCTACTGCCCTGATTTCTTTCTTCTACCTCTTTGTTCCTCTCACTGGATCCACCTACAGCTTTTTATTCCAGGCTCCGCTCTTTTCTCCTGGTACCTTATTAAAAGAAAATGTGTATCGTATGTATGTTGAATTTGACATAAAGTCCGTATGTTTCTGTTTGGTACTCCTGTTCATAAGCTCATCCTTGGATACGGTGCTGGACATAACCTTTCCTGCTGCGGAATTAGTCTACCTGTCTCAGGTATTTTCTTTACATTTGCCCTGTCCTGCCATAATGCGATCGAAACCTGTTCTATGTTGGCATTTGGTTGCAGTAATTCCATGCTTGGTGTCCCAGAATCTACAATGTTTTGAACTATGCAGTAAAAGTTTGGGTTCTTCTGCACCTTCTTCTTTTCGCTTAGGCTCACGTGTAACATGTTGACATCATCTGTATTCCTTTGGGGCAGTGTCATAGATTCCCCTTGTGGACCAACTCTTGGGGTCCCCAAGTTGGTCCGATTTGTAACATAGTCGTAGAGGTGTAGAGTTGGCTGGTGGGGCTGCGCAGACCAAGCAAGGGCTTAGCTAAACCCCACACTCGGCTTGTCAACATGCGCATGAGTTCAGCCGAAGTAAGAACGAAACCCTCAGCAGAGAGAAGTTTGGGGGAAATCTGAAGCATGAATATTTCCCTCATGCTATATGGCCATGTATTGCTTGACCCGCCACAACACCAAGTACCCCAAATCCTACCAGTCCTCCTGGAAACCTTGTCATTATTTAAAGATACATTTAATAGAGTCACCTGCATTCAAGCAGGGGTATCAACCATAACATACTGGGAGGACAACCAGTAAAGTTTTTTCTACGATCACAGCCGGGGGTGGGGGAATAGGAGTCGGCGCCAGACTGTGTGATCCTGAGAATCTGCCCCTTCACCCTGAGACTCGGGGCCAAACCCTGAGAGTTCAACATATGGCTTCCGTTAGTTTTTTCTATACGAGATTTATTTAAACTCCATACAGCGCATATAAGAAATGGTTTCTAGGCAACTGGCATCCTTGGTGTTAAATGAATTAGTGCCTGAAATGCTGGGGTTTTCAAGGTTAATAATGGTGCATATTGACTGGCACGTCCTCTTAATGTATATATACAGAGTTTATCTGTTCTTCAATAAAACAAAAAATGGAAATGTCGGCGGGTTCCGCAACATCGGTCATCACTCTTATCACCAAAAAAACTGCCCCTCTTTTCTCCCCTGATCCCCCATTTTCCTCCCCAATGCTGCTCTTGTCTCCACTGATGCCCCATTTCCCCCCCCAATGCCCCTCTTTTCTCCCCTGATGACCCATTTTTCTCCCCCAATGACCCTCTTCTCTCCCTGATGCCCCTCTTCCCTTTCTTATGAGCTCACAATATTTGAAAAAGGGCGTTTCTTAATAACATCATATAGATAGAATTCGTTGTTTTTCTTCTTTGCATTCCTCAGTTACATCACAAAGTCCCATACAATGTCTTGGTAAAGCCCCGTCCTCCAAAAACCCTCCATAAATAGGGTGTCCCTTTTAGTAATTGGATATTGTGTGGGGTATGCGATATTAAATGGTACTGGGTGATTATTGCATGGCTTATGGTTATACTGTGAAGTGGCTTCCTCCAAAGAAAGGGCTCTATGGAGGCAGAGACACAATGTTTCTAGATTGTAAGCTCTTTGATCGGGGCTCTTCTCACCTTCTGTTTCTGTGAGTATGTTAGGCACTACTTGTTATGCCCTGTGTACCCATTGTACCGCGCTATGGAATATGATGGAACTATATAAATTAATAAATAATAATAATAATAATGTGGTGGGCTTCTTCTGGTTTTAGTTGGCTGGAGACGCAGATCTAACAAAATTTGCCTGACGTTTTTCTTCTGGATTGACATTGGGGTTGGATCAGAATGAGACGTTGATGGAGATTTTTTCCCCCCTGTAATGGTTCAAAAAAAGCTAAAACTCGTGTAGCTGGAGCGGCCATGAAGCAACGTCGGGCAGCGGCCCACCGGGCATTGGCCAAGTGTCCCAGATGGCCAGTCCGGGCCTGGGAGCAATTACCATGGAAATGCATCTTCAGATCTGCTCCACAATGAAACCAGAATCTTTCCATTTCTACCTTAATAAACATGACCCAATATTACATGGCCCATTAAATAATTAAATAAACCAATAAACATGGCGCATACGACACACTCGAAGCGTCACGATTGCTAAAGTTCCGAAGTCAACCATCTTTGTGTTAAAATTACACTCGATACCAGAGCTTTTTTTTCTTTTTCCTATTCTTTTATAAATAGTAAGAAAGCAAATTCCCGCAGCCCCCGGGATTTGCTACATATTTCTCAGCGTAATAATTATCACGTACCTGGGTGAGTGACGGGGAATAATCAGAGGCTTAATTTGAACCCAAAACAGATACAAACAGAAAGAATGAGCCTGCGTGATTAGCTGCCACTCACACGGCGACGCAATTAACTCTGTAGGGAGATAATCGTCTCTCTCATTAGCGCTTTCTGTATTAAAGGTGGGCCACAGATCCAGTCTTGTCTCCTTTTTTCTTTTTTTTTCCCTAAAATATGGAAGCCCACCATTATACATTAACGCGCAGGCACTGTGGGCTTCTTCAGGCGGCAGACATTCATGAGTTTCTCTGTGTTCTGTTTCCACGGAGATATAGTCGCTTTTATAGATTTCTGAAAATAAAAATATAAGGTCGACAGCACGAGCTAAAAAGTTCAAGTTTCGATCCACAGCACAAATTCTGCAAACCAGAGTCAATTCTTTTTTTTTCATTGAAAAATTCCCCAACATGAAGGCATAGAAAGAATGTATCATTGAAAAAGTGTTGTGTCAGCGATGTAGCCCTACGTTTAACCCGCGGCAGTGGCGCCTGCCACCCGTGGCCCTGTACTGACTACTTGGCATCAGGATATGACGACAATAAAGCCAGGTGGTCTTCCTTTTACTGGTCCATTGCGTAATGGCGTTGCGCGGAGCCTGAGGCTCCCTGTTTTGTGGCTTAGGGGCTGCGGCCCATACCCTGGGAACTCTTTGAGTGTTTCCCAGAGACTCCGGTGAATTGCCACTTCTCCGGGTCACCATGGAGAAACTCCTGGTCCCGGGAGAGGAGTTGCAGCAAACTCTTTGCCCTCTTCCCCTCCAACCACAGCATTTTCCTGGACGTGAGGCTAGCCCGGCGCGCAATGTCCGCCAGACCGGCAGCTGACGTCAGTCAGACCGGCCACCGTCAGCCGCCTACCCGCATCCTAAAAATGGAGGGCTACTGGTAGCTGGAGTCTGCATGTTCCCAAGCATGTTGCCGCCTCCTGGACCTACCGCCATAGGCCTAGTCAGCCAAGGCCAGAACACGTCACTGAATCTAGTGTTGCATGAAACATAACTATTACATATATGTATTACATATGTACCGTCATATTAGGAGCCACCCCCCCAAAAAAAAAACTTCAGTCATTATGTCCCCTTATAGCTGGACTCTTAAAGGTTAAAGTTTAGTGTCATAAGAAACCCACCAAAATCTTCTCATTTTACTGAAAAATGTAAGCGTTCTGACACTTTCATACTGAGCAAGATGTCAGATTAAAGGACTGCGGTTGCAAAATGAACAATGGTCGTGTTCTGTCCTATTCAGCTATTATATTTACTATATATAATACATATATATATATAATGCATACCTAATATATCTTCATATTTTACGTTAAAAGTATACATTGGTCTGGTTTAAGGTTTTCTCATTAAATTTAGGTTCTTGATAGCCTAGGCAGACTTTTGCGTTGGTCTTATAGACCAAACAGTCTTGGGACCAAACAGGCAGCCATTTTGTATTTGTTCATCACCCTTAAACTTAGAGAATATGAAAACTTAACTGAGACCCCCATCAAAACCGTCCTGAAAGGTGGAAAGGTCAACTTAACCTAGGTTATGAAATCGGGATTTGTTCATAAGTACCAGCATATAAGAGTTAATAAATAAAAAGTGATTCTGATGCAAAATTGGTCCTATAACCATAGCAACTGGTAGAAGGGTACAATAACCAGGCACATTCTATTGGTTCCTATGGTTACAATTTTTTAATCCTCGCCAATGTTACAATTCCGCCGGTGACTGCTTAACCTCGCATATAACGGATCTGCAATTATATTTTAAATTTCACGAGCGCTGGGCTAACCTGCACAACCTCTTTATGGGAATGCGATATTAACAACAACAAAAAAAACAACAACTATTCAATAAAACAAAAACTAAAAATAAGATTTTTTATTCATCACTTTTACCTGCCTTGAAACTCAGAGCAGGTTCCATTAAAAAAAAACACATTTTTTTTACAGTTCAGCGAGGTTCAAGATTTTTTTTTTTGAATAACATATTTATATTGGCGCATTTCAACACTTGAGGGACTGCCCTGCAAAAACAGGGACGGTTGGGAGTCAGGCATCAGCGATATTAAAAATGACAAAAAAATATTACGTTTTTTTATATAAAAAGTTACTTCTGATGACTTTGTGTTTTTTGGAGTACCGTATTTACTTCCTCCTCTTCTCCTATAAATAAAGCAGTTTATCTATGTAGCGACTCGCCGTTCTCATGGAAACCTTTACTTGCCATTTAAAGATACATTTTGAGTTACCTGCATTCAAGCAGGGATATCAACCATAACATACTGGTAATAAAAGCACCGACTGGGAGCGTTATATATGATCCCAGCAGGGTAGAATAGAAAGGGGTCAGTCCCGGACTGTGTGACGCAGAGAATCTACTCCATCACCCTGAGACCAGGGCCGGTATGAAGCCGAATGTATCTAGCGGTAAGTATGTGGCCCTACCGGCTACCAGTCTGGATCCAGCCCTGGCTGAGAGTTATGTATAAAAAGTGAATTTGGTGCAATGCTTGAAAAGTGATCACAGCAACTAGTTTAATGTTCCGATTAACAGTAATGTTTCACTGGTTGCCATGGCAATAGCATCACGTTGCCCCAGAAAAAAAAACCTTTTATACAACATTTTAACCCTAAAACCCCCTTCCTTCTTGTTTGAACGATATCATCAAAGCACTTTAGGATAAATAATTGTTTATTATTGGAACTACAGCTATTAGACACTGCTGGTCACGCTAAATCAAGACAGTTGGCAACTACAGTAGAAGACGTCTTAATTATTAAATTGAGTGACAATACAAAATAGTTATTAAAAGACACATTCAATTAATAAAATTCGTGTAATCTTAGTAATGCTACAAACACCCACCACAGCACGTTCGCGGGGATATGGGTTTATTTTAATTGCCAAAATGATGCTGTTTTAACTGTTTAAGTACCGGGTGTATACAAGTACAGCGGTTAGTAACTATCGTGGATATGACAGTGTTATAGAGGCGCACACAACCCCGTCACATTGGCTTCAAAGCGTACGGTCGGTTAGTGCGCATGCGTCACAGCCTCTCGTTTCTCCGGCTTTGGCTACTCAGGGCTTCCGTAGTTCCATTGGTTGCCATGACACTGAACGCCTCTGCCTGACAGCGGCCTACACTGAGACGACTTGCTCGTGATTGTACGGGAACCGGCACCATGTCTTACCGTGACCTGAGAAGTAAGGGTTGTGTCCTATTTACCCCCACAGGCCATAGTTTATACCCCTGTGCCCCTGTAGTGTTTAAACGACTGAGGAGACTATACACCCCCCCCCCCCCATACCTAAAACTAACAGCCCAAAACCATTACAACGCATTATCTGGGCCAGAACCCGTATCGTGACATAACTGAAGTATTACGTAGCTTTATAAATCCCTCAGACACATAGCACTGGAATAGATAATTGTGAATAAACAGCTAAACTACCAAAGTGACAATTGTTTGCTTTATTATTTCCATTATTGGTGTATTTTGCTCTGTATCATGACTGGTGACATCATTGTATGTCCCTCGCTTTTGTCAGTACATCTGTCGTCATGTTGTGATGTAATTGGGATGCCAGTACATAAGAAAGTAATGACATCATCGTGCATGTCACTACCAGTCTGCATGTTAATATATAACATTAATAGTCCAGTTATGGGAATAGCAAAGCAATTAATTAACCATTCGGCGGATTAGCGGTATATCTCCAATTATCTATTAATAAGCTATGTCCTTCAGTGATTTTAAAATGTGTTGTAATACTTTAGTGATGTCATGATACGTGTCACACTGTTTGTTTTTTTCACCACAGTTTCACTGTATTTGTGTATTGTGTTGCGTGTTTCTGCACTGATTTTTCAGGTGTTTCCCTTTATTTCCTTTCGGTTCCTAGTACAGTGCAAAGAAATTAGGTGTTAATCCGCAGCACGCGTTGTAATTCAATCCTTACTTATTAAAGGTGCTGTTCCTCCTTCTCTACCGACCTTAGCCCTTTTATAACTAAATCTGGCGTATAATAATGATTTAAAATGTTTTCCCATTGACTTGATCACGGATCTGTTTCTCCCACACAGATTTTACCGAGATGATGCGTGCGCTTGGATACTCGCGACTCATCTCCATGGAAAATTTCCGCACTCCCAATTTTCCCTTGGTCTCCGAGGTGCTTATCTGGCTGGTAAAACGGTAAATAAAGCTCACAATAGGGGATCTTTATGAGCTGAACCACATGTTCTACCTGTGTTTTGATGGCCGTAGGTACTTTGATGTATAATCAAGCCCCGATTCGGACTGTATGTCCATTATCTCGAGGTACTGGTCATACCGCAATATGTACTTTTGGTCTATCGCCAAAGCTTTGACCCAAACACCGTTAGAATCTAATTAAACATCATTTAATTACGATGTTTTGTGTCATTATGATGTGGTAAGAGGGCAGCGTCACCAGATTTTAAGCGATTTTCTCCTTTGATCCGTATATTTGCTAGTCGCTCTATATTAATTACATTACAATAACAGCATTTACTTCTGTTTAACCTTTTTCATGATTTCATTATAAACGGTAACCATTCGTGTTTGTAACAGATACGAGCCTCAGACCGATATCCCAGTGGATGTGGACACAGAACAAGACCGCGTTTTCTTTATTAAGGCTGTGGCTCAGTTCATGGTAAGAAAATGATTTAATTGGTGTAGCCGTTTTGGAGTCCATAACATAATTCCCCGTTCTCGAGGGGTTATACAAACACGATGCTTCAGTCATTTCAGTGAAATGGCACTAATTGGATCACCTTTTGTTCATTGGAAGGAGAATGTACCGTACTCTTGGCACTAACTGCACAGTTAATCCCCCCCCAGGGGAATCTGTTGGATATTTCACTTATATGCGCATATCTCACATCTCTCACCTCTGCTGTCCAGCTGCTTGTAATTAAACAGAGCCTGGATGAGCCATTACCAAGGGCAACAACGAAGCTTGAACATCTGTTTTCATACCTCCTACACCATTTCACCTTTTTAGGGTGCCAGGAGACTCTGATTCCAATTAGCCAACTAATTATGTACTAGGGAAATAGTTCTTTATTTTTAATGAAAACAATTGACATTTTACTGACATAAAAGTGTATAAAGAGTGTATAAAGCACTTGTTTTTAACACCTTGTCCATAGCATGGACACTCTGTTAGGGCCTAGGGCAACAGGGTTTAAGAAGCAGGTCAGAATGGGCAGAAGCCGCAGTGGCGCTTTACAAGGGCCATGCTGAGCCACTCAGTGGGTTGGTTCGGAAGATTTTTGATTTCTTAGCTCATTTAACACTGCGGACGTGAGGAATAAGTGGTTAATCCGGAGGAAAGTTGGAGACCCTGATCTAGGTCAGGCCTAGGCCATGCAGAAAGGGTTACGCTTGCTATATATACACCAAAATTACACATTGAAATAGATGCTTTTATTTTTTGTTACATCAATCACATATCAAGAATCATGTGGTTGTGGTTATTTATCAACTTCCTTTGTTAGTGTCTGGATGTGTTCAGAATAATGATGTTTTACATTGATTTGATACTAAAAACGTGGAACTGACCTATTGTACTGCCAAGATTTTCTCATTGATTGAGATTTGTATAAAATCAACTCAATTATTTTTTTTCCTC